>CAKKXW010000002.1:19902258-20130879 GCA_920937365.1 Sphaerophoria rueppellii | reverse complement strand
AGCACAAATTTTATGATTTCCACTTGTTGAGTCAAGAGAAAAGCCGGTAAACATTCGAATGTTGCACAGAGAGAAGGAATTCACTTAATGACGACTTTTTAAGCTTGAATATTTTGCAAGTGTCACCAAACAAAATACTTGCAATATTACTAATACGCCCTAGTGAACTTGGAATGCATTTTAAGCTTCTGATATAATTTTCATGCTCTCCATTACGACCTAAGACTCAAAGTTTGGAACGCTATTTGAAAAATCAAAAATATATCTCTTTCTCTTTTCAATCGCTTGACATACATTGAACTTCGTGCAACTCTTTTGGCGAACTTTACCAAATTCAACATAGCTGACCCAAAAACTAATTCCCCGTAGTGCCCTCACTTCTCATCAAATAAAAAACAATTTGCTTTTGTGGTCTGGTCACCAATCAAAGTCAAAACAACATTCTTCCTCTATAAATTCTAGACACAACTTGTCAGCATACCAAAAGTAATTTTTCAAAACACTTCATCCAAAATCAAATTCTTCACTTATCCGCGGTACAATGGATCTGAATTTGAGTCTACAAGTCTGTTGAGTTCAAAGAATTTCGACAAACTTAAGGAACGATGTAAACAAAAGTTAAGGCACGTCGACCAACTGGCACTCAGGCACTGGAAGAAGTTTGTAGCGTTTTTGTGTTTTGTTTTTATTTAGTGTGATTGCCTGATTGGTCGTTGCGTTGCATTTATTCGTACAATGTCGCTGTTGCCGCCATGAGGTTTCCAAAAGAGAGATTCCGTGGGCGGATGTGCGATACTCATATATGTATGAGAGGAGCGTAATTAATAACCGACAACATGCACTCATCATACAAATTAACCATCTAGCACTCAGCAGTCGGCACCTTGTTCGAAGATGGTGAAAACCAAAAACGATACAAATCGCTCGCTCAGTCAGGGTTTGGTCTAATGCTGTCAAGTCAAGCTCGTACAGTACACTAAAACAATTTAAAACAAATGTTGGCCAAAATTTATGAAACATGATGTCTTCTCAAGAAGTTTTGTGGACAAAATGTACGTACTTAACTTTTTGAACGTCTTTCTCTTTCTTTTTTTTTCTTATTAAATAAAAGTTGTTAAGCCAGATTTTTGAGTCAAACATTCAACTGTACAATGTCGTACTCTATTGATTGCATACATAAAACTGTCCACGACAGGTGATTTGTCTGCTTGAGTCGGCCAGTTCTAATGCGCACTAAATCCCGGTTGGGTGTGATTTCTTTTTTTTTTCGTCGGTCTTATAGGCCGACCACCGACCGATCGTTTGTAGTCGGAGGAATACCGTTCATTCCTGAAATCGTCGTTCAACTGGTACTCGGTGTCTTTTTGAAGCATTGGCTGTCTTTTTCAATGAAGTGGAATGATGAGAGTGAATAGGATAAATGTTTTGGGTGGAACAAAAACAGATAACGTAAACGTTGTAGAAGTTTTCGATATCGATGGGGCTGAAGAGTTCACTGAACACACAAACGTTGCATGGATAAATTGAGACGACTTTACGGATCTAAATGTAGCAAATGCATTGTAGAGAGGTGACTTCATTCATACTTATTTATTTAAAAATTGTGGTCACGCATTACGTCTAATTGATATTTTGATTTTTGTTAACGATACATTTTGATTTTCAACTCCAGGTTGAATGGATGTTTTGGCTTTTGGGGATATTCGGTTAGTTTGTGATCGATGATGTAACTCGTAAACGTAAACTCAAACAACCAAAAAGAAAGTGACTTATAAAGTGTCGTTAAAACGTAGTGAATAAAAAAAAAATAAAACTCAAATTTTGATGATGGCAAATCAGTTGTAGAGAACTGCATAAGAGTGCATCTGGCAAATTCCGTCCGTCGGTTTTCATGTAAACAGCCATAACAAAATCTCCAATTCATAGGTTATTGTGACACTGACAGTCATTTGCCGATCGATTCTTTACTTGATAGAAAGTAAATATGTCGTGAGACTTGTATGCTTGTAAACAACACTCATGTTCCCAATGTGTAATACCCAGTCAGCTGTATAATTTCCAAAGACTTGTAACAAAGCAATACAATCTCACCTTGCTTGGTAAAAGAACGTTCGAATAATTCTGAAACTCCACTTTTACGAAAAATATAAACATAAACGACATTACACCTTACTTAATTTATATATACTTATCCGGCTCACAATCGGTGAACGGTCCCTCACATGCTCTCTCCAGACGCCGAAACCAAACGCTCTGGCATCCGCAGTCGCTTGGTCCTTGTACCGTAGGTTCGGTCTTCCTTGTCGTCTCGAACCTGGGGGCTGGGATGAGAAGACTTTCTTGGCTGGAGCGTTGTCGTCCATTCGCTCGATGTGACCGAGCCAATGTAGTCGTCTTTTCTTGGCCTTCTGGACTACACTAACATTTTGGTACAGCTCAAACAGTTCTCGGTTGAACCTTCTTCTCCATTCGACATCGTCGGAGAATTTTTCATTCGAAAGTGCTCAGTATCAATTCCCCTTTTTTACTTATCGTCCAACACTCGGTGCCGTAGAGTAGGACTGGTAAAATCAAAGTTTTGTATTGCATACACTTTGTCTTTCGAGTGAGCAGTTTTGAACACAATTGTTTTGTCAAATCGAAGCAGCAGCGGTTCACTAGGCTAATTCTTCTTCGGATCACCACCGATTGTGCTATTAATGTTTGTTCTACGGAATGTGAACTCCTAACCTACCTCGAAATTGCTTCTACCAACAGGTACGATTTGTCCTATGCGGTGGACAGATGTTGCTTTATTTGTTGATAGTATGTACTTTGTCCTCTTTCACTTCAAGACCAACGAGTTTTGCGTGTTTTTCAATCGCTGTGAAGACCTCGAGCACAGCCCTCTTGGATCGACCGACGATGTCAATGTCGTTCGCATAGCCTATGAGCTGGGTTAGATTTGTTGAAGAAAGTATTTTCCGTGCTCATAACTGCCTTGCGCACTATCTACTCCAGGACTATGTTGAAGAAATCACATGACAGTTGATCTCCTTGTCTTAATTCTGCGAATATTTAAAACAAATCGGATGAGCTGTTACTCATTTGCACACTGCATGCGTCACATCTGGATCATTTTGTTCGGGATCCCGAATTCAGACATCGCCATCAAAAGCTCTAGGCGGTGGATGCTATCATAAGCAGCTTTGATGTCTCCAGGATCCGCTTCAGTATGAATATTTGATCTATCATTGTTCTGCCTGACCTGTAATGGCCACACTGACTGCTCCGTGCCGATTTATGTGTTGCAGAAAGGTTTAAGACGCTCACACAGTACGTTGAATAGGATTTCGTATTCAACATTGAGCAGGAATATGTCACGGTAGTGCTTGCATGACACAGGATCACCTTTTTTGCAGATGCGGCATATAGAGCTAATAGACCAGTCAGTGGGCATAGATTCTTCCTCCCACTCTTTGACTGGGTTTTCATTGACTGGTTTTGCTTCTCTTTTGTCATTGGCTCGCTCAACATTTTGCGCATTCAGCAGCTGTTGGAAGTGCTGCTTGAAAACATCTACAATTCCCTGTGCTTCGGTGACTAAGTTTCCTTTACTGTTTCGAATTGCCTGTGTCCCGGTTTTGAAACCAGAAGCTAATTGCTTCGACCTTTTGAAGAAACTTCGGGTGTAGTTCCTTGCCCGAGACTCTTCTAGATCTTTGAGCTGAGAAACTGACGATGCTCTTTTCTTCCTACGCAGGGTCTTTTTCTAATTTCGGTACTCTTATCTTGCTGCTCTTGTTTTCCGTTGCAACATCTGCAAACGTGCATTTTCCGTCTCCCATTTCAATAACACGCACTCATAATCATACCTGGTAACCTATGGTGGTCTCTGCTACATATTTTTATTATTTCACGGTTCCACAAGATGTTGACATCTGTAATATTTGGGAGGACAGCGGAGAGTAGCTCACTCAGGCACTCACTGTAATCTCTGGCATTATCCGGAGTGCTAAGGCAACCGATGTTGAACTTCTTTCTAAACTTAGCCACTGCCAGAAAGTGGTCAGAGTTCACATTTGCTCCTCGGAAAGTGCGCACGTTGAAGATGTTGGATGCATGCCTTGCGCCGCTTAGAATCTGAACGGTTTGGTTGGCTCTATCCAGGAGGTCGTAAAAATCCTCCTTGCCAGACTCCTCAGCATCATCGGTAGGGGCGTGTACACATATGATACTGATGTTTTGCAGTGTAGCCTTGATGCGTGTTACAGTGAGGTGATCACTTATTGGCTTGAAACCAATGACTTTCGATCTAAGCCGATTTACCAGGACGAATCCGCTTGGACATGGCATTGACTGCCGTCTGCCTGAATTGACATTTCATAGGTGATAATAAAAAATATATAAATTAAAAAGAGAATGTAAAATTATTTAAATAAAAATATTAGAATAATTTGGCCAATTCTTACGTGATTTGAAACACAAAAGAAAAAAAGACAATTTTGTATTATTTGCAACATAAAAGCATGAAAGTGAATGATTCATTTAGACAATTTTGAATGATTTGTAACATAAAATGAGATAGTTTAAAAACTACAATTAAAGGCTTAAAATTAATTTAATAAGTGAGACGCATTCAAGTATGTGCATCCTTTGATGACAGCTGTAATAAATATCGCAATTTTTCCTTTTCATTGTCCCTGATCCTATCCATCGTTTATCCTGGATCGAAGTTATGCCGACATTACAGCACACCTTCTTATATACAAGGTAGTCGAAATGATGAGAATCATGGAGAACGAAGGTTAACTGAACGTCACCGCTGTTTCATTTGTTTGTGTTTTTAAGCAAAATAAATGTTTATATTCATTATTTTTCTCCTCAGTTGAAGTGTGTCAATCAAACCAACGATCACTTTTCAAAATTTTGAAAATAATTCTGAAAGTCTTATAGAAAAAAATTCTTTTTATGTTTCAAAATGTTCAAGAAAATCATCCTCAAAATATAATTCCTTCGGTGCTTATATTTATTATTTGTTCCTCCCTGCAATCCTTTACGACAAACTTTTATCTCAACTTAAGAACCACTTAAATCCTTATTGCGTTCCCAAGAAAAATAAAAACTTACAAAAAGACGACAGCAAAACGACAAAAAAAATAAATATTTTCCTTTGAATGTCTTTAAGTTGAAAAAAAAATACTTTCCAGACACCTTCCCATCAGCTTTTCCTTCTTTGGGCTTGCGGGGATTTAAAAAAGAAAAATAAGGAAAAACCGAACAAAGTTAACTCATTTAAAAAACAAACAAGTTCAATTATTCTACTGGAGTCTTTAGCTTGTTAGACTTCCGGTATGTTAGACTTGGCTATTTCCAATTTGTTTCTATTTCTTTTTATTTTTATTTTTTACTTTTTGCTTTTAAGAACAAAAATCGAAGAATAGTTAAAAGAAGAACTAACGACATCGAAAGACAAATAAAGCTGAGGACAAGACAAAAAAAAAACGGAAATGCAAATCGATTTGTGTACTCGACTCTCGTATGTTGTGTCATCGTCGGAAAGTCGCTGTCGTTGTTTGACTACAAATGTTCCAGCAATCGGCACAAACATGGTCCGTTGTCGGTTTGGTCGCCACCACCACCGCAAATGCCATCTTCTTGTATTTTGCATTTGCGAACTAGTCCAGTCGATTCACCCTCGACTCCACTAACTCTTTTGCCTGCAATCCATTGCGAGTTGGTAATTATTATTACATGCGGATAAGTACGCAGTTTGCATGTTTGAAGTGCATGCACTGACGACGGACGGGTGGGATAGGGCGACTAAGGAAAGGTCAACACGAGGAAGAGCAGCACAGTGCTGTCGACTGTGATACTATTTTATAAAGCGTTCTGCTATTCTTGATGTTTTTTTTTTTCTACAGTTACAGTCTGTTGTGGATTTGAGCCTCAACCAACAGTCTCCACCAGCCAGCTCGGTCCCTCGCTAGCTATCTCCAGTTTTCCACTCCAAGTTGATTGAGGTTGACCCGAAGAACTCTCCTCTCAAGAGCGCACATTCATCCAATTGTGTAGTGTCCATACTTCTGCACAATACAGCAGGATTGGTATGATGAGGGTGCTATACAATTTTACCTTAGTTGCTCAAGAGAAGGTTTTCCACTAATTGCTTTCATAGCCTTAAGAAACTATCTCCTATCTTCACTATCTTTTCAAAAGCGATGTTAAAGAAATCGCATGACAGTTTTCACTTCTTCTAGGTCGGGTTCACGAAATTGTTGACTACCATAGTGCCCGATGAATGGCTCCTGCCTGACGGCGGGATTTTATGCGTCGTCGCCATTTTACAGTTTACTATGATGTTCCATTGTTTGTCTCTGTAGGAATCATTTCTTGCTCGATGAACTTGAGCCAGCTGTTTTACCTTCCGGTAGAACCTTCGAACTTCATTCCTGCTCTCTTAACATCTTCGATCTGATGCTTCTCATGCTCAATCTGTTTTCTCCTGAGAAGCCATCGTTCCTCTCTCCTATTTTGCTCGAGAGCTCACGAGCAGCTTCAGTACTTATTCAGCGCTGATTTGTATGCCTCCTGCTTGGCTGCATGGGCCTGCCTACATTCTGCGTTAAACAAGGCGTTTTGTTTTGGTGGCTGTGTGAATTCTAGCACATTAGAGAAGGCATCTTTAACTGCTTTCTGGCAAAGTTGCCACTGGTCTTCTATACTTCATGTTTGGGGCATAGAACTTCTTGAGAGATCAGATCAGGAAAGGATCTGGCGATCTCTTGCGATTGTAGCCGTCCGATGTCGAATGTTTTTGCAGCATTTCCTTGTTTTGGCCGTTGCCGGGGTATTTGTAGTACTATTTTGGCTACGACGAGGTAGTGGTCCGAGTCGATGTTGGCTCCTCGGAAAATTCGAACAACTAGAAAGCTGGACAAGTGCCTTCCGCTGATCGCAATGTGATCAATCTGGTTGCCGATTTATGATCGGGAGATTTCCATGTTCCGGTATGGATGGTTGGTAGTGTCCGTAGCTTAGTGGTAAGGTGCTTTGGCTGCTAAGCAGAACGTCGTGGGTTAGAGTCCTACTTGTACTGATAGTTTTTATTTCATCTTTCCCGGACATTGCATCTTGCGAAGAACTGACAAAACTTCCAAGAGTATCATCTGTCATGAAAAAGTGTTTCTCAACTTTGCCGTTCGGAATCGGCGTTAAATTGTAGGTCCCCTCAATTCTTCACACGCAACTAGAGAATTGTTGATAAGAGTAAGCCACTAAGCCCTTGGCTCTTCAAAAGCTGTCACGCCAATCTATTACTATTATTATTGTATGGATGTTGAGATGTGGGAACCAGGAGCTTGTCCATATGTTTTGTCGACGAGCTCATAGAGCTAGTCTTTGAAGTGGTCCTTTTTCTCTTCTATGGGGGCACGTGCACATATTAGGCAAATGTTGCCGAATTTAGCCTTGATTCGGATTGTCGTGATGCGTTCGCTCACACATTTGAAGCTCAAGACTTTTTGCCTGAGTTTTCTTCCCACTACGAATCTACATCCAAAGAGCCGCTGTGGTTGCTCTCGGTAACAATTACCATAGTAGATGTTGCAGTTTTTCATCCTCCTTTTGCCCAGTCCATCCCATCGCAATTCCTGGATAGCTTTGTAGCAGTTGAGAGTGTCCATTAATTGTTCTGCAGCACGCGGTCTTTTAAGGGAGCTAACATTCCACGAACATATCCGAAATTCGTTGTCCTTAAAACATTTGCTTGGTTTGTCCTAAGGGTATCCGTTTGCTTCCGAGGCCTATTGTTGCCTCGCAACTAAATGTTTTTCTTTGTAGTCGGGAAGTCACCCCGTCGTACATTCCCCAACTTGGAGTGCCAGGCAGGTGATATAATTCAAGTGCAAGAGTCGGAAAAACCGCTTCTTTTACGGCCTACGCTTCAAAAAAGTCAAAGGATCAAAGAAATTCATTCGCTGCAGTCGCTCGTTGGGACTTCCTTGGTGGGGACACTCCTTTGTTGTGGGGTAGTTAGTAGTAACAGCCTACTCCGCTTCGACCTGTCGACTCTGGGAGGCTCTTCTTTGATAACAAAATTCGTCATTGCATAGCTCTAAGCTTCATAAGAGAGTCACCGTAAGCCGCTCCGCCACGTCTAGGCTTACCAAGGAGTTGAGATATGTATGAGATATAATCATAAAAAAAATGGACAAATGAAGAGACAGCTCTGATTTACAATTGTATGAAAGTCCGATGGCAATTGTTCAAATACCACTAGCAACATATGTTCGGAATAGTTGATTACCAATTGGTCTGTGCTATCGTTGTCTTTAGCTTTCTTAATACACTGACAGAGTGGAGGCGCAGGGCGCTATTCAGTATTTTCCCATGGGACTACACCGTTCTCCAAAAGGGTCTTCTTTTGCGTTGCATACAAACATATTGAAATAATTGAGATACTCGTATCTTTGTTCATTTAAGTGTATAGAATCGGTTTAACGGATCATTTTGTTCGCTGTTCCTATTTACATTGATACTGATACCAACATGAAGTTGCAGCTTGCTTTTGAGTCTATTTCATTACCGATATTATAGAGGGGAGCTTAATTACAACATCAGTATGTAATTGGTATGGGAAAGGGAGTTTTAATTGCAAATTGATTTGCAATTTCAGACTTTGGATTATTTTTTTTGTTCTAAAAATTGTAATGGTTGTTGGGAAAAAGGTAGTCCTTCCTTTATTCAAATTTGATACAATGATATACGTTCCTTTAATTATAGGATGGTAGGAACAAGGAAGGCGCTTGGAGCTTCAAAGTGTATTATGCAAATTGTAGAAGATTTTATTGTGTGTTTCAATGAAGGAATCGTTTCTGGGATGCAGATCTAGTTAATGGAATTCTACGATGATAGTGGGCAAAATAAGAAATAAAGGGGGATTTATCGATTGCGTCTATACAGATTTTTCGAAAGCCTTCGACCAACTCTCTCACGCCATCATAAAATTCAAACTAAATGCATATGGCTTCCCCCCATTTTTCATCACTTGGATATCCTCTTATCTCGAGAATAGGTCTTACCAAGTAAGATTCGGGCATTCTATCTCTAAGTCATTGTTTGCTAATTCGGGAGTTCCTCAGGGTAACCATCTAGGACCTGTACTTTTTAATTTAGCTATTAATGATGCCCCGTTATGTCTACGTAATAGCGAAATCCTCATCTTCGCAGATGATATGAAGATTTACAAAAACATCAGTTCTAGTAATGACCACATTCTTCTACAGGATGACATTAATAGTTTTGCATTGTGGTGTGAGAAAAATAGTTTAAACCTAAATCCAATAAAATGTCAAACAATGACCTTTTCAAGGAAGCGTGCACCGTCTTCATATGACTACGCTATCTCACAGCACATTCTAACCCGTGTAACTTCTGTAAGAGATCTTGAAGTGTTCTTTAACCCTAAATTAGATTTTTCTGTGTTTTTAAGTCTTATTTATTCAAATTTACAGAAGGGGTCAAATGTCAAAACTAATATGACGTGTTTTTACCTGTTTCTCCTCCTCTGTACCACGTAGGTTTCTGTTATATGTCTATCTTCCTGTCTCTTTCTGTCTCTCTCTCTGTCTGTCTCTCTCTCTCTCTCTCTCTCTCTCTCTCTCTCTCTCTCTCTCTCTCTCTCTCTCTCTCTCTCTCTGTTGTATTAATGTCTTGTCGTCTTTTCTTGGCCTTCTGGACTACACTAACATCTTGGTACAGCTCAAACAATTCTATTCTCCGTTGAACCTCCTTCTCCATTCACCATCGATAGATTTTCGGTCCCGCATGCGACATACGGGACCGAAAATCCATCGAAAAATTCCTCTTTTTCCTTATCGTCCAGCACTCGGCGCTGTAGAGTAGGATTGGTAAAATCCAAGTTTTATATAGCAGACACTTTGTCTTTCGAGTGTGGAGTTTTGAACCCAGTTGTTTGGCCAAACCGAAGCAGCAGCGGTTCGCTAGGCTAATTCTTCTTCGGATCTTCACTAAAGTGTCATTTATGGGATTGATGTTTGTTCTACGGTACGTGAACTCCTTAACTACCTCGAAATTGCTGCTACCAACAGTGACGTTTTGTCCTAGTCGGGGGATAGTTTTATTTGTTGATAGCATGTACTATGTCTTGTCCTCATTCACTTGAAGACCAACGAGTTTCGCCTGTTCTTCAATCGCTGTGAAGGCCTCAAGCACAGCTGTCTTGGATCGACCGATGATGTCTCTGTCGTCCACATAGCCTAGAAACTGGGTGGATTTGTTAAAGACAGATTTTTCTGTGCTCACACCTTCCTTGCGCGCCATCTGCTCCAGGATTATGTTGAAGAAGTCACATGATAACGCATCTCCTTGTCTAAGCTCTGCACAGTTTGGAATAACTCGGATGAGCTGTTACCCATTTGCACACTGAACTGCGTATTGTTAAGCGTCATACGGCACATCTGGATCAGTTTGTTCGGGATCCCGAATTCAGACATCACCATCAAAAGCTCTGGGCGGTGGATGCTATCATAAGCAGCTTTAAAGTCGATGAAAAGATGGTGGGTTTCGACTTGAAACTCGTTGGTCTTTTCCAGGATCTGCCTCAGTATAAATATTTGGTGTTCTTCCTGGCCTAAGGCCACACTGGTACGTACCGATTATTGAAAAAATTGCAGAAAGGTTTAAGATGCTCACGCACTACGTTGGATAGGATTTTGTATGCAACAGTAAGCAGGGATATGCCACGGTATTTTTTGCATGACATATAAGATCGCGTTTTTTGTAGATGCGGAATATGGAGCTAATAGACCAGTCAGTGGGCATAGATTCTTCCTTCCACACTTTGGTGTTGACCTGGTGCATGTTGTTGTAGTGTTCCTACTAGATCTTTGTAAATAAGTCTCTGATTTCTGTCCAACTCTCGCTCATGAAAAATCCAAATAAATTACATCGACCCCCACACGACTTAGAAAACAATAAAAGAAGATAACACTCGTGAACGAGAACAATATCAAATTTTTAATGACATATCTGCACTTCAAATTATCCACTTTGGTCACAAATTGAACGAGAAATTCAAAAGCTTCACTAAGCCCAAGACCCAAGCAAACAACACTCAAATTAAATGTAATCAATTGCAATTTCCCGCCACTGCCACCATTACATCGCTTTGTGTCGACAAATCATGTTACGTTACGGTCCAATGTTTGCATGAATCCATAAAGTTGAACATTGCGACAATTATCAAAACCTTCATACACATGCCAAATCCATATACAATAATTCCATAACGCAGATATCCATCGCGCCTACACTGCACTTTTTTGACGGGCAACCGCAATCACACTCACCAAACAAAACAAAAAAGACCATTCCCTCACGTTTTCCAAATTAAAAAAATTGATTCTACGCTATCCCAAGTTCGTCATGTAAACCGCAACAAACTAAGCCATAGAGTGTGATTATGGACAATTGTGTCCCCACATCCCTCTCGATTGGAATACCAAATTCTCGTTAGAAAGATGTAATTTGCTAGCTTTGAGGGTTTTCATCATCAATTTCCAACGCTTCTTCACATGACCAACAACGGTCTTCGTCATCATTGTCATAATCAGCGTCATCCTTATTGCCAAGGCTCTGGGTACTTGGGATTCCTTAGGGGGAGGTCATAAGACCATCGTATACACCAGCCACTGCGATCTCGTTAGCCGTTAGTACATACCGGTGCGTAGGCTTCCCGAATACACATACTTTTTTGCTGGCTATATCTGCGGGACTTATCCAAATTCCACACAGTAAAGTAAGGCATCATTGGTGGACCAAGCGGCAGTAACAGCAGCACACATCAAACCGTTGTGTTTGGGTCACCACCTTTGGGGCCAATTTATTCAATCAACGGGCAAAAAAATTTGCTGTGTGCCAATTTTTTTCTCTCTGCGGCCGGAGATTTGTTCGATTGGATTTGATGGTTGGTTGCTCTATGAACCTGAAATTATTAGAAGTCGAACTTATGCGAGGGGTCTCAAGAAGCTGGCGATAGGTAGATGAAAAATCTATCAAATAGTGGGCAGCTTATTAAATAAAAATAATTCTCCGCTGAGTTGGAGATAAACGCTGCAATGCAGTTTTGGGCGCTTTGTGTGATGTAATCGGTCAATATTGCAGTCAAACTTCCACCAAGACTTCATTGTCGATGTCGATGATGACGATGACGCCTTCAATATCGTGAAGTGCCTTTTTTGAAGGATTGAAAGTTGGGTCATGGAATTCTCTGGGGCTGTTGAAAAAATTTACGAGTTGGGCAGAGGTTATGGTATGTCGGAGATTACTTCATTGAAATGAATTGCCTTAAGTAATTGGCAACGACTGCAATAACTGGATTGACACTGTGGTTTCCTATTATGATTCTTTTATTGAAAACTCTGCCGTTTATCCACAAGGTTCTTCTAGCTGACCAAACATCATTTCACAAAATCATACAGTCGTTTTGTCAAAGATGGTCCCAGACACAATCACCAGACTAGTGTGGTTGCCGTTGTGTTTCGTGTCGTGCGAAAGAACCTTTCAAAGCATTTTATGGGTGCATACGAATGCGGGCGGAGAATTAACAAATGCGAATGCGATAACGAATTTAAAGAGAAATATTATCGAACCTTTTGCGGAGTGCGCTTGATGATGCCGCTCGGAAGTCATCGTAGACTTTAACCAAATTTACTGTTATTGCGAATTACCATTTCGGTGTTTTGCCTGCAAGGTATCTCCTTTGGTAGATGCAGGTAAGTTTGGAACCTGCTGTTGCGTGGTTTGAACGTCGACCGACGACGCCACCGCCTAATGGATAACAATTGCAAAGCCTTTAAGCCAATTGATAACAGCAAGCCATTGCCTCCATCACTCCCGTATACAATGCGGATGCGGAACACTACTCATACCACTATCATGATGTTCATGAGCGTATCCGTTCCCGTCTTACAATATTTGCCTAAGCCAAAGGAATATTTGATTTATGATATTGTTGTGGCAAATAAGGAACAGGTTGTGCGTCTGCGCTGCCATAAGCTTTCGTGACCGGGTGGCCGGAATAAAGAAATAAAATAGAACTGGATCATACACATTTGCCAGGTTTTGATGAAATTTCTTCTTAACGGTTTTATCGCCGTCAATGAACCCGCCCATGCTGAGGTTGCGTCGTCGTCTCGGTTAAGTTGAAAACAAATAATCGTTCGATCACTTGCAACTTGCAGCTTCCATGTGACTTAATATTCATTTTGCTTAGGTTTGCTAGCCATAGCAGCGGTTTCAGCATTTCATCGTCCTGGTCGTCATGATGCAGTTACATTTCGTGCGCCACACTTCTGATGTACTGCACGGTTTTTGATTTATGACCCATCGATCGGCTTGGCATCCCGCGTATGCCTTGGGATTTCTCAAACATGATAGAGCCATACTAAACATAGACTATCGGAAAATGAAAAACGGTACTTGATTGCTAACTAAAACTAACCACCGATTACCTGAGGATCTTTTGGGGCGATCTAGCTTGTAGAAAACACCATGACAGGTGAACGCAGTTTTTGGTCCACAAGTAAAGCCGATTGATTGTTGTTAGTTTTGAACGCACCCCCTTATAGCAGCACTAGATGGCCCTGAATCTTATTGCTCTCCCAACCGAAATTCCGTGTCAAGCAAACATTAACCCCATTACACTTACAGACAGAAATGTCAAACTTCTATGCTAAGCGTGCGTCGTCGCCGCCGCCGCTGTGATATATTGATCTCGCTATAACACTCTCTCGGCCTCAATGACTTTTAAACATACAATTTGGCCTCAAACCATACAACACTTCATAAGTCAATTTGGCATCTGAATCGTTCCGACACCAAACTGGGAGAAGCAGAAGATCACTAAAAATCCAAGACGACCATCCTCCTTGAAAGAAGTGTAATCACGAGTTCGCGTTTACTTTTTCGTCAGATCGAAGTCGAAACAGATTGTTCTTCGATCCAATCCACTAAACATTTAGATTTTGAGGAACCATGGAACCTTTAACCATATTCATTTGGCATTTGAAAATTTGCAAAAAAACAAAAACGAATCGACGAAAAATCTGTCGATATAACTTCGACATCTTACAATTTTTTTTTGTCAAAAGATTTAGTGCTCATTTGGTCGTAAAAACACCAATACCAGGGTATTCTACATTTGGCATTAGTTCGATGATGACACGACTTCTCTGTCGCTTGTCTGGAACCAAGAGCAATATCTGCGCAAGGTTTGAATGCTAAAGTGCAAAATGTTACGAGCGACTATTCCATTCGACGAAGACGATCCTTTCTTGTTTTAACTGCCATCGATTTGTATATCGGTGGTTTATGTAAAAGAGTACCGTCTGCATCGCGTCGATAGAGGTGCTACATCTAGTTGCCGCCACCGGGTGCTATATGAGCCGTTGTCGTCTCGTCGTCGTCGTGTCGGTCACCTTCACAGCTGGTAAAGTGATCTTATGATGATCGCAGATATTTTATTATGTTGGTTAGCTAAATTTCGTGACGATTTTTCATTTTAGTTTTGCTAATCAATCAAGATGGATACTACATTGTTGTTGTTCTCTTTTCGACTTTCAGTGAAGTATGATGTTGAAGATGATTCTCCAGTGGAAGAATCAGGAAAGTGATTTTAAGCATTTTGTTAAAGTTATGTGTTGAGGTGAAAAAGGTCTCATATAGTACTTTTGGTATTAATTAAGAAAAGAAATAAATTGTTTACTTTCAGAATGTAGACAAATTAATGTTTGCCAATTGTATGGATGTCAAGATTTAGCATAATTCAATTATGTTTTGCTGTCGGAAATACATGCGTCATTCGATAGACAAGATTATGTTCTTACTCAAGGTTAGATTTAGGATTTCTGGTATGAAAAATTTTGCGAAAGAACTTGAGAATCAAAATGAAAGGTTGTGCTAGCAATTAACAAGAACTTAAGACAGGTCAGCTTGTTAGTAAAATTTGATAATTTCAAAAAAATGTTCATACTTCTTCGTGTCTTATTGTAATGACATTCGTCCTGTCAAAAAAATATCCGAAAATTGCGCCCTGTGTAAACAGACTTTGCTGAAGCTCGTAATACCTACTGTGATGAGAAGCACTAGGTTTCCAAGACAAAAGATCTACGCAGGAACCTGGCGATCTCCAGATGACCAAACCACCATCCAAATCGACCATGTGCTAACCGGCGCAAGGCACGCATCCAACATCTTGAACGTGAGCAATTTCCGAGGAGCGAATTTCGATTTGACCACTTTCTGGTAGTGGCTAAGTTTGGAGCTCGACTATCAAACCCTTAGCCTTAGCACTCCGGATAATGCTAATGACTACAGTGAGCGCCTGAGTGAGCGACTCTCCAGATAACACAGATGTCAACACCTTGTGGAACGAATATCGGAAAACAAGAGCAGCAAGTAAGAGTACCGAACAAAAAGGAGTAATGAGAAAAAGACCCTGCAAAGGAAGAAAAGAGCTAGAGCATGCGCAGTTTCTCAGCCCAAAGATCTAGATGAGTCTCGGGCCAAGAACAACACCCGGCGTTTCTTTAAAAGGTTGAAGCAATAAGCTTCTGGTTTCAGAACCGGGACACAGGCTCTTCCAAAAAACTCAAGGAAACCTAGTCAACGAAGCACAGGCAATTGTAGATGTTTTCAAGCGAAGCAAGACCAGTCAACGAAGACAGAGTTCCAGCCCCTAGCGCAAAAGAGGTAGAAAGAGACCCAAAGCTAAAAAATAACAAATCCGCCGGGTCGAATGGCATACCTGCGGAACTCTTTTAGTATGGAGGAGGTGTTTTGATGAACCGCATGCACCAGGTCATCAACAAAGTGAGAGGAGAAAATGCATGCCCACTGACTGGTAAATAAGTTCCATATGCCCCATCTACAAAAAGGCGATGCTATACGTCATTCAAATACTACCGAGGCATATCCCTGCTTAATGTTGCACACAAAATCCAACGATAGACCAAATATTCATACTGAGGCAGATCCTAGAAAAGACCAACGAATTTCAAGTCGAAACCCACCATCTTTTCATCGACTTCAAAGCTGCTTATGATAGCATCCACGGCCAAGAGCTTATGATGGTGATGTCCGAATTGGGGATTCCGAAAAACTGATCCAGCTGTGTCACATGACACTAAACAATACGCAGTGCAGTGTGCAAATGCGAAACAGCTCATCCTAATTCTTTCAAAAATGCGCTGGGCTTAGACAAGAAGATGCGCTGTCATGTGATTTCTTCAAAATAGTCCTGGAGCAGATAGTGCGCAAGGCAAGTGTGACATCATCGGTCGATCCAAGAGAACTGTGCTTGAGATCTTCACAGCGATTGAAGAACAGGCGAAACTCGTTGGTCTTAAATTGAATGAGGACAAAACATGCTATCAACAAATAAAGCTATCCACCGCCTAGGAAAAAACGTCACTGTTGGTAGCAGCAATTTCGAGGTAGTTGGAACAAACATCAACCCCACAAACAACACCTTAGTGGAGATCCGGAAATGAATTACCTTAGCGAACCGCTGCTATTTCCGTTTGGCAAAACAACTGTGTTCAAAACTCCTCACTCGAAGGACAAAGTGTTTGCTATACAAAACTTTGATTTTGACAGTCCTACTCTACGTCACCATTCACCAAATGCTGGACGATAAGTAAAAAAGGGAAAATTGAAACTGGACACTTTCAAAAGAAAAATTCTTCGACGATGGCAAATGGAGAAGAAGGTTCAACCGAGAAGTGTAGGAGGACTACATCCAAGATGTGGATGTGGATGACTACATTGGCTCGGCCACATCGACCGAATCTCATCCCAGCCCTCAAATTCGAGACGACAAGGAAGACCCACCAACGGTACAAGGACCAAGTAACTGCGGATGCCAGAGTGCTTGGTTTCGGTGACTGGAGAGTGGATGCGAGGGACCGTTCACGATGAAAGGCTGCAGTATATCAGGCTGAGATTCTTCATGGATTGTGAGCGGATAAGAAAGTAAGTAAGTAAGTAAACAGAGTCTTTAGTATCCACCCAATCTTGTTTTTGAACACAACACATAAGTATGTACACATATGTGTCAAAATTAATGTGTGAATGCGAATAGACTTTCCAATTTCTCTGTAAATTGGGTGCTGAATTAACTCTATGTTTATCATGGGTTAATTCTGGGTTTGTAATCAAATGAAATGCTTGTTTTAAGGATAAGCCCGAAAATCGAATCTCTACGATTCTACTGGCCTGTAAGGTTTCATGTTATCAAACACACCTGTCATAGAAATGACGTTCTTCTAACTGACAAGTTTATATTTCCCAATGGATTTCCTATTTTAAATAAATAAACATTTTTGTTTCCATTTATTTTCTTTCACGCAGCTTCTGTCTCTTTTCATTTTTATCTTCATTTCTGTAAACGTCACATAAATGTCAAAATAAACCTCAGAATGTCAATTCTTTGTTCTTCTGTCAACTCAGTTTTCTTCCTTACAACTTTTGGTTCCTATCAAAACAAAGTAAGCTTGTTAATTTTTTTCCGGAAACAACAGTTTAAAGAAACAATATTATGAGCTGCAAAAAGTGAATCTCTTTTTAACATGTTAATCAATCACACGCAAAACATAACACTCATAAGTCATAACTCACGAAGCTTCAATTATTGAGCCCATAAATCAAATTCAATAAGTCTTATCTCCATCCACCGATGTTACTTGCCTGTTTCGACTAGTTAGTACTGAAATTACTACCTTGTTTCATCATTTCTAATCTGCAAAGATGCTCACAAGAATCTGAAAACGACCTTGCGGCTTGGTTTGACTCTTCCGGATCAACCCTCCAACTTAATTCACTTATCTCATCAATGCAATGCGGCATCTTTAATGTTTCAGACTCGTGTTTTATTTCTAAGAAGATTCTCGTTAAAAATACATTCCAAATGCAATTATCATTTGCCGAAACAACCGGACTTTATTCTTAATCTCAAAATGCAAAACCTCGCCCACTTTTTTCATCTAATTTAGTCTCCAAAAAAAAGACCCCAAAACCAAATTCACTGCCCGTATAGCCAAAAATAAAAATAATTGTAGGTTATGATTTATGCAATGTAATTACCTACCCGTTAAAAAAAAATGTATTAGCCAAATATTTTCAAGGTTATATTTAAGCCTCGCCTTGAACGTGAAGCAGGTACGTGAGCTGAGCAGTTTCATTAGAGATTTCAGATAAGTTAAAATATCTTTGGCACATGGCTCATATAGCTCGTGCGCAATTATAATGACACCTCAGCAAACGCATCGTGAAGATTGACAGTTAAGATAAGCACACTATGAGTTTGACAGTAAGTTAGTAAACATACCTCCTTTCAAAAATCAACGAGAGAAAAAAAGTTGTAGAAGAGAAAAAAAACTAATTAGCGATCAGTGGTTATGTTTAGTTCTTACTCGTTGTTTAGCAGCTTCAACAGGCACCTGTCATAATTTTTTCCCTTCAGTGGTTGCCACTCAACAAGGTCATAGTCAATCGACCGAATGTGTGAGAGAAGGAATTAAAAAGTGGCATGAAGTAATGCATCACCAAGAGTCATCACTTCATTGCCATCGTCGGTCGTCTTCGGTCACCATACTGCAATAGTAATTGCAATCATGATTTATAGTGGTTCATGTTGTTGCCTTATTTCCGAGGGTGTACCTTTAAAAAATGCATGCACAACCTCTTTCTTAAAAAGTTCAATGAAACTTTTAGCAAACAGTCCTAAAACAGAAGAGAAAAATTACCTTAAACGTCAAATGTCAAATTATCGAATGGATTTGTTGGTAATTAAAATAGCCATTAAACTGTGAAATATGTATACTTTTTTCCCGCTCCTAACCACTGTTTCTCAACCGGTCAATAATCGCCTCAGTATCTACTATTTACTAGTCACATCGAAGTCCGTTTTTAACGATGAAGTAACAGCTCATTGGCGACTTGTCTCTGTCAATTTTACACTTCGTCTTCTCGTATTTCTTTTGTTGTTGTTTTTTGTTTATCAAAACAAATCAGAAAAACAACGCGCACCATCATTCAACAACTTTAACAACCTTTTTATATCTTCTTCCAAGCTCATCAATTATTTGTATTCGAAGAAGAAAACATCAAAGTGCTGATTCTTCCGGGTGTGCTAGCTGTCAATCAATCGCAATCCCTATGTCAAAAGAAACGAATTAAAAATAACCCTCTCCTTTTAACGAGTTAGTTCTAACAAATTCAACAAATTATTGTTATACCTGCCCTAGATACGCATAACCGTTATACTTTGATGGACGGTTAATTACTGTTTTATGCCAAAAAAAAAGCTTTGAAG
The DNA here is from genome assembly GCA_920937365.1 of Sphaerophoria rueppellii. NCBI lineage: Eukaryota > Metazoa > Arthropoda > Insecta > Diptera > Syrphidae > Sphaerophoria > Sphaerophoria rueppellii. Next base: position 20,111,504 of record CAKKXW010000002.1, on the reverse strand, counting down.
ATAGGAAGGTGCCTATAATTGCCACCATTTAGGGAGGGCGGTTGCATAAATTATTTCCCCACATGAGACGATTTTGGAGGGGCGCTTGTTCTGCTTTTTCGTTCTTCTATAAGTTTTCCATTCATCGCGAAAATTTGGATCCGTTTGGTCACGTTTGTGACCTACAAACAGTTCAAATTGACTGCGATGGATTTTGCTTTTGACACATTAACACAGTAAGTCTTGTATGAACCGAACTAACGCCACCATTTAGGAGGAATTAGTGCGTTCCATCTTCTTATGACAGTGACAGTGGCAATGATGGTAACGGTGAGAGTGTTGCTGGCCTAGAATTCGTATGGATACTATGTCACCTATTGACTCTCTCGTACGTATTTTGAGTGGGCGGACGGTCGGTGGCTGTGATTCGTCGTTGTGGTGGAGAAGATTCACTCTTGTTATTGTAGAACATTAAATACACATTAAGGCTGCGTTTACACAGATGTATGGAAGATTAAATCGCTCCCGCATGATGAGTAATTTAATTTGTCACATGTGGAGTGTGGCAGAAAGAGTATTGTTGTTTTTCTTTTTTAAGAAGATTCTAAATTAAATAATGTTGTTAGTGATGTTGTGTTTGTTTATGGCAGAAAATGGTAGCAAACGGTCAAATTTATATGATCAGTCACGCTTTCTCCTAAACTTGTCATTTAGAGATCGCATGTCAGGGAAATTGTTCTTAACTTTCGATTAACTTTAGGTCTACATAAATGTCATTTAACCACTTTAACTTGTTTTGGTATTGAGAACAAAATCGAAATTATATGAAATGATTCATGAAGCATGTCCACCAAGAGAATTTTTTTCGCGAGATATTACAGCGTGGAACATTGTGAATCAGAACATTTTGTCTGATATGTCATTAACGTCAGTTACATGTCAAAATTTTGAAACAACCGATATCGAACCATTCTCTGCATAGTTTTCGACTTACATTTATGTAGATACTTCGGTGAATGTTTGGATGTTGATTTTCCGGAGGCGCTAGTAGGTACATACGCCACACAGCCACTGATCAGTTATAACAAGATGGGAAAGCTTGCTGTCAAAATGACATTTGGCTACAAGCTAAGCGAGCAGGTTAGCTGTAAGAGTATGCGTGTAATACAAACTAAAAGGAGCAGGTTAGCTGTAAGAGTATGCGTTTTATTGTAACAATGATACAATTGCCTACATAATTAAGCAAGTTTGCTGTAAGAGTGTGTGTGTATGAAAAAAAAATAAGTTTTGAGGTATTTGGAGGGTAAAACGTAGGTAGGTTTCCAATCTTGTTATAACTGATCAGTGCACACAGCCCTTAAGAAATTATGTGATGTCACTTAAAAGTAAGAGGTGCGGTAAAAGAAGCCGAAGTTAAATTTTTTACCTTTTGAGGTTAAAAAAAAAAACAACTAAAAATGCTGAATAATGAATTCAAAACTCCCGTGATGATTAAATCACAATTAAAAGCCTTAACAGCAGCACTTGAAAGTTTAAGTGTTGCCATTTAAAATTTACTGTCACTACTTTACCAAATTACACTATCAATCAATTTGAGCAAAGAAATAAATCAATCGGATTTCCTTTTATCGATAACAATGGAAAACAAAAGCTGAAAGGAAATAGTGAAAACTCTGTGCAGCCCCCTCGCAGTCCTCACCATCCATCTTGTTGGCATCTTGAGTTTTATAGATTTGTATAGAAAACTTTGTTTTGTTGCATTTGGACAAATTGAACCGTTATTAGTTCTCTATACCGAAATACAACTCCAGCGTTTTATTGCCATCTCTCTCTTCGACTGCCTGATGTAGATGTGATGTGACAAAAAACCTTATAACCTACAAAAGTCACCATACACACAGCTGAGGTTAGCTTGAAAATATATAATTAAAGTCTTTGTACATCTGTCTCCAAGTGACATTGTGGAGGTAGGACTAAAGGTGAGCAAGCCTTGTCCATCTGTGTCGTTGTCGACAACGAAAACGAAGACATTGATGATGACGATGTGTTTGTCTCGAGTCTAGAAAACAGAATTGGAGATTGAAGAGTTGAATTTCTATTAGTTTGAATGAAGATTGGAAAATTGGTACTCCATCCTCATTCGATCTCCTCCTCCTACTCTGGGCCAAGATTTATGAGTGAAACTATTTTTCTTTTGCGATTCCAGGGATTGGTGACTTTTTTTTTAGTTTTTCACAGATCTAAGAAGAAGATCTTTCAAGCTATTGTACATATTGATGATGATGACGATGAGGATAGGACGATAATGTTGATGGGATCCATGATGGGTTGTGATGAGGATTGTTTCCAGAGATTGTGTGGGAATCAAAAGCCGCGGGGAATTTGTTTTCTTTTTTGTTTGCATTTTTGTACGATTTCGATGAAGTTCCGTTGCAATTGCATATTCAACTTCGTCTAGCGCCGACTGACAAATGAGTTAATAAAATATGCCATGAGTTAAAATTGACGTGGTTTAAATTTAACTTTGGTATATTATTGTGAATTTAATTAGAGATTGTGTTCGATGAATTGAGGTTATGGTAGTTTTTCATGTTCACACACTAAAACTTAATTGTGAGGTTAAGTTGAAAGATAGTTTTCATTGGTAGAAAATCATTTAAGACAAATAACCCAAGGTTTATAATTCTTTTTCTTGTATCTTTGCTGAATGTCTAAATCGTACACTTCTACTTCATCTTTAAATCCAGTTCTAACCTGCTCAAATACCGTTTAGATTTACAGTTTCACCAGTTTCCTCTGTGATTTTCTCATTTCCTTTTATTTCTGTAACAAAGGAAGGAATCAAATGGCCTTGAAACAGATACTTCTTTGATTATAACTTCCTCATTTTCATCTATTAGACCAAATCACTTCCATGTTGTTTTCCACTTTAACCAATTGACCATTAAATTGTATTAAAAACAACATCAACAAAAACGTTAGCCGAACGCAAAATGCAAATCACTGTTATTGATTTTCTGACATCTAATTGGTTTAGTAGACACAACTCTTCACCCAACAGTGCAGAGTTAGACCAACAATAACAAAGTTCGTTTCATACATGAACATCATCGTCCACAAAGATCTAGCTCTTCATCTCATGAAATTAACTCTTCAGATTCATTCATTCCCATGTTATGGAGTCGAAGCAAAATCAAATAACAAAGTGATTATGAGATGGTAACAAACAGCATGCATCTCTATAAGCCGATGATCGGATTCAGTATGCACATATAGATGAGGCCTGATTCGAATGCGAAATAATAAACTGTGGCCATCTCTAGAGCAATCACATAAATCCGAATGGAAATTATGCAACTCGAAATGGAAACGCCCGAAACCGCCCAATATTGAGTCTAAAAAAACAACAACCGTACAAAGGCAAATAATTTAATCTGAGTAATAACTATTTTGATTTTACTGTGGGAGAAATATATGTATGCATTTGTAGGTTAGGTACAGTGGAAAGAATTGTTTTTTGCAAATTGTAATCTTTTCAGAAACACAAAGATTATTTGTCTCACTCTGTCTCAAAATGTACAATATAATGTGTGTTCTCCCTCATGGCGTTTTTGTTTGGCAGGTTTCAAAAAATGTTGACAGTTCTAAATGCGTGCTCTTGACAGTTCTGTTTCTCATGTCGTTTTCCATCGGTCTTTTTTGACGTTTCTTCTCCTACCCTTAATAGAACGGGTTATGGTGTATGTGTCATTCTTTGGACGGTTCTGTTTTCAAAACAGAAGAGTTCTGCTCTTCCCAGAAGCAATTCGTCTGTCATAGTCAGTGCAATGGAATGGTTTCAGAAGACTTATGGACTCTTCCGAATGCTTCTGGACGACCAATGGAGAACGACATTAGTTTCGCTTATCTGGAAAGAAACTTCCACACATGTTCATGTTCTGACATATACTGAAAAATAATAAAAAAAAGTTATGGCTGCAACACAAATACACTTTAGATTTGGCTTCACCTACAATTTACGAGTTTAGCCATAGGAATTCAATGCATGCTATCACAATAAAGCTTCAATCTCACGTTGCGTTATTTGCCAATCGTAAAGAAAATAACGTAATGTTACGTTATGTGAATACAAACAGAAGCTCTAGTTCAATATGCTGAACATCTGCTTTGTCTGACAGCTCAACAACTTCTAAAAAAGTACACAAACAACATTCATTTATTTTTGTAGTGATGATGATGATGATGATGGAAGAAATGTCATACAAAGCAAACTCGAAGCGGATACATCGTAATCGTAACACAGACGAACACGAAGCTTAAGCGTGTTTGTGTGTTTCAGCCATCATGACTCCATGACACCGGAATGATTGCCAAATTAATCTGTCCATGCACCAGAAGAGTTCATAGATGTCGTGTTTTTTCACTACTCAGTAGCCAGCACAGAAAAATTTCCTTTGTCAAACAACAACAATTTGGATTGCAGTCGATAAAAAGGCCAATAACGAAATGACAGTTGTGCCAGCGAAGAGCCAAGGCCTAAGTGACTTACTCTCATCAACAATTCTCTGGATGCTTGAGGGGACCTGCAATTTAACGCCGATTCCAAACGGCAAAGTTGAGAAGCACTTTTTCATGACAGATTGATACTCTTGGAAGTTTTGTCAGTTCTTCGCAAGATGCAGTGCCCGTGAAAGATGAAATAAAAACTATGGGCATGAGTAGAACTCGAACCCACGACGTTCTGCTTAGCAGCCAACGCACCTTACCACTAAGCTACGGACACTACTTGTGCCAGCGATAGAACTTTCAATTATTGAAATGAATTCAGCGCTGTTGGGGTTAAGAAGAATTATTTTGCTACGAAACATTGATTGATCTGAGCTTATCTGAGCTATGCACTCGCGAAGGTTGAAGTATTTGCTAATTTTGTTAAATCCTAGGCGCAACCCTCAGATCCATCTTACTACGTTTTATGTAACAATTGCCATACAAATTGAATTTGACAGATAAAGTGAGTTGGAGCGTTTTATTCGCACTTGATTACTGTGATGACTACTTACTTACTTACTAAAGGTGGCGCTACAGTCCGTTGTGGACTTGGGCCTCAACAGTCTCCGCCAGCTAGCTCGGTCCTTAGCTATTCGTCTCCAGTTTTGCACTCCAAGTTGATTGAGGTGCTCTTAAACTTGAGTGCACCACCTGAGTCGCGGTGTTCCTTTCCTCCTACGTCCCTCGGGAATAGTGTCGAAGGCTTTCCAGGCCGGAGCATTGGTGTCCATTCGCCCTAAATGACCGAGCCATCTGAGTCTCTGGACCTTGACCCTTCTGGCTAGTTGTACAGTTCGTCTCTGTAGATGCTGTCATACGCGGCCTTAAAATCGATGAAAAGGTGGTGGGTATCGATTTGGCGTTCATAGGTCTTTTGCAGGATCTGCGGCAACGTGAATATTTGGTCGACGGTTGACTTTCTTGGCCTGAAGCCACATTGATAAGGACCAATCAGATTGTTGACGAAAGGCTTCAGACGTTCACATATTACGGTTTACGGATCTTGTAGGCGATGTTTAGTAGACTTATTCCTCTATAGTTGGCGCAGTTTAAAGGATCTCCCTTTTTGCTGGCAACTGAGTAGTGAAAAAAACACGACTAGCGTTCCACTGTGAAAGTGCTATTACCTCTCAAATCTTCTTCTGCGTATCTTTTTTCATATGTAATGCAGTTGCCTTAACCAACGTCTAACAAAACTGAAACGAACATATAATACTCTCGTTGCATTCGACATCGGCATCGTCATCGCGTCATGCGTCTCGTCATTGTCTAACTAACCTCTGACTATACGCCAATCTGAGCATCATTAATTTGTCTTCATTTCGTTTTGTCTGTTTGTTGTTTATTTGTTACAAAATGTATGCTGAAGCAGGCTGCCTGAATTTAATATTTGTTCCGTGGTCTAAACCAAGAGCCTGGATTCTTGAAAATTGAAAGCAATTGATCACGTTTTTGTTTTGTTTAAAATCCATTAGTAAGCTGCGGGGTACATATTCCAGTTCTATGCCATGGTTTTGGTTAACCATATAAAGCTTAAGCGGGTAATCAGTTTTCTCGAAGTACCCTGTTTTACGAGCCACCGGAAGGCTTTAGTTTTGAGAATAAGACAGTATCATTCTGTTTCGCTGATGTCCTGGGGAGGGAAATGAACCAAAACGAGGAGTTGAGTTGATCGATTTTTAATTAGAGATTGCGTTGGGACTCGGGAGCTTAGTATGAATTTGATGCTGGTGATGGGGGATTAGAAAAAAAAAAATGAAAAATTGTGAAAACACCAGTAGTACAAGAAACCTTTGGAATAAGGAGATGAGATGGTGGCATTTAAAAATAATCATTTCGTATGTTTGCACAGTTTAATGAGAAGGCGTGAGCTTGTCATTGCAGCAGGATGCATGCGATTTATAAATGACTCTTATGAATGCAAGGGAGACTTGATGGCATTGTGATTAGAGGCAACAAGATATGTTTGTCGTTTTCCTAAAGGAAAGGCAGGTTGACATTAAATCCATTTACTAGAACTTCAAATCCAAAATATTCTTACCTTCGACATTTGTCGCTGTGTCACTTTCACTTCCTCGAACCGTTAATTTCACATGCAATATGCATCCCTGGCAGTATTGCAAAAAAGGTCATCGTTTAGAGATTAATTGACATTGCTTCTCGAAAAAGACTTTTTCGATATCTTTAAGCTGCCATCAAATTTATTGTCTGGAAATGAGCTTCGCACCCAACAAGCCCAAAATCAACAGCCCAGACAGACAGCGACTCATTTTATTGACGTGCCTCTTCATTTTCAAGCACAATGGGTCGCTCGAGAGTATATCTTTATGACAAATGAGAAATGACAAATTTTCTCCTTGCGATGATTAAATCTTACTGGCGTCATCAAGCTCATTCCTTCGAGCTACGTCTTCCTATACTTATTAAATGCTCAAAATAATCTGATGGTTTTTAATCCGCCTGATGACTGATGGAGGCAGGAAAAGGCCTCAAAACCTACAATATCCAAAAAGTGGGCTTGCCAGATTGCCAGATTGAAACGGCGACAATTTCAAAAACACGCGACATCAAAGGGTAAACTTTCTCCATTGTCTTGCAACTGTGAAGTGAACCCGCCATCAACCGATATCAAGTCTTATAAGAAAGCAATTTGCCTTAAAGAATCATAACCACTCGATGAGGTGAGGCGCGAAGACACACCCGCCCCTGCACATTTCTATTTAACAGCTACAACAACTGCATTACATTGTGGTCGCTGGCGCTGGCTAGCTGCTTACACCTTAATTTGGTAATAAACTGTCCTATCGCGTCGATGAAGCAACCTTTATCTTACGGTAATTCCTTCGATTGCAATTGAAATTCAATAGAAAGATGAAGCCCAGATGGTTGAGGCCTCTGTCTTTATGGAAGACAATGAATAATGAACATGCAAGAGATTAGTCGTACCGTGTCGTTTATTCCGGCTTCCAAATATTGCATACCATTATTTTTAAGGAAGTGTCTTAGGTTGGCTTGGTTGTAAGTGTCTTGAGGTGGATGAATTCAGGTTTGTGTATTTTTGGGTATGGCTGCTTCTCGATGATGACTCTGTGCGGGTTGTTGAGATTTTGTTTTTGTTTCGGCGGAGTGGAGTCATCGTTTTTTGACATTATTATCTCTAATATCTATAACGGCATATACCAAGAGGCCATAGAGAAACAAGCGCGCAATTCAACTTCAAAAGGAGTGTCAAAATGCAAATTATTCGAAACGAATTAAAAATTTAATCTTTTGATTGTTCAGCAGCAGAAATTATGTTTTTCTTGTTGGTTAATTTGAAATTTATTCACGCACTAGGAAAATTGAGGTTTCGTTCGTTTTGCAAGCACTTTGATATTTTTTTAAATAAACGGCTTAGGGAGTAGTCATAAACTTATTGAGCCTCGCTTTAAGGAGGGTGCCGGAAGCCTGCCTCGTCGACAAATCTGTCAAACATCGCACCGAACAATAAAATACAGGTACAGGCATTGAATAAGAAGTACAGGAAGGGGTCTTATGAACAAGAATTGAAGCATTTTTCTAAGTAGTGTGAGTTTCACAAATACAAACGCATTACAACAGGGCTGGTCTGCAGTTGAATAGTTAATCTCAGGGGCGCCAAGCGAAATTTGATTAAATCAAGATTTCATCGATTTTGCTTCATCTTTTTTTTTCAATCTCAATTCTTTTTTTAGGAAGCATGGTGTTTTTACACTAAAGGTGCACTGCACGGTTTTTAATGATTAATTTTTTTACTTTCGAGTACATTTTCTTCATTTTTCATACGTAGTTCATCACGTTAATTACGCCTATTGTAATACAACCAACAAATAAAAACGTTTCGAAACACGATGGAAGAACTAATCAAAACAACCGTGCACACTACGGGAACTCAACGAATTGCAGCGCCTTACCATCACGAACAGAAATAATACACCCCTGAACTCGACTGACAACACAGTCAAAGTTTGACAGCACATACCCTAAAAATTGACAGCACATACCCTAAAAATGGACATCATCAGACTTTTTTTTGCTTCACTCACGTACACTGTGCATTAGGCTGGAGCACGGATATATGAGTTTTTTTTTTTTTTGAAATTCAGGGATGTAATAGGGGGAGATTGGTGCCCCATGTTAAAGTAAAAATAAATGTAGTTTTTCAATTAATTCGACAAACGTCTTCTGCCTCCGCACAGACCTTGAAAATCTAAGTTTGTAAGAATTTGTTTGTACGTGTATGGCTGAAAAATTAAAAGATATCAATAGAAAAAATGAATGAAAAAAAAAAACGCGCTGCATTAGGTTTTGACAAAAAGAAATATAATTCAATATAAAAAAGTTTTAAGCAATAAAATAATAAAAAGATTATTTATTTATTTGCAATTAAGTTGCTTGAAAATCTCGTTTTGTCTCAAATTTAGGCATGGCTTTCCGCGATTCTATTTTTGACCTTATAGCTCCTAGTCGAGCCTTTTTTGTGTATTGAGTAGTAGTATGCTTCTGTTGTCATCTTCACAGCCCGCTCAACAGCTTGGGTATGGCAAGGAAGCCTTAAAAAAACACTTCACCTTCACCACTGGATTCAACGATGGACTTAATTTCTTGGTCCGATAGGTTTCTCATGATAGGTGGTTCAGTAAATGGTACCTGCCAATTTATCAAATCGATATAGGTTAGAGCATCAAAATTAATATGAGGCACTTCGAATATCCTTGGTGTTAAAGAGTGAGGCATACTGCGTGCCTTTAATATGCGTCGAGCTGCCAGTTCTCGAATGTGCTTTTTGTCATCAGTTATCATTGAGAGAAGAATGTTCTCAGGATGAGAAAAATAACCATTTCCTTGAATGACGGGATCGATTACCTTCTTAAGTTGGTCTGGAAGATACCTTGACATCAGTATTATATTGAAAAGATGACGCGGACCATCTTTGCACGATGGTTTTTTTTAATGGAGAACTTTCACAACAAATATGGCCAAAATAACCAAGTTTTCCGAAGGTTCCTCTGTTGTTACATACAATCGCATTATTCGGTTAGCACGTGTGATCCAACGTGCGTGAGACAGTTTTCCTGGAGATTTATTTGAGAGATCCCTTGGAAACTCACCTAATATTACCGCTGACACAATCTTGTGCAAGTACAACTGATCTGAACTCAAATCTTTGGCCATTTCTGGCAGCATGTTCCCCTCGATAGGATGAAATTTTGTGACAGGTAATTGTTCATTCACAGGTTCCAAGTGCTGTTTGAAAATTTGAAAACATAAAGAACGTTTTATAATAAAATTTCAATGTGTTTGCGGAGGCAGTTACCATTAACCAAATTTAATTAAATTTTGCATAGATTTATTTGGGCCCATAATGCATTTTTTTTTTGCTATTACATGACGATAATTAACAAATAAAATTTTCGCTCCACCCTACTGTACATGTAGCTAACACCGCTTCCTGTACTTCTTATTCAATGGGTACAGGAGCTATTGGGGTTTCCAGCTGACTCAAGTTAAAACGGGACGCCTGCTGTTTATCATAGTATCACAGGCATGCTTATGCTGATTAAAAATATATCAGTGTTAGTTAAATCTACTGCCCTGAATATGTCAAAACAAATCCAACGCTCAACCATATATAATTTTTATTGAGGCCATGAGCAACACCAGCCCTCCTTTGGGTACTCTATCTTTTCTCACACGTAAACAAATTGGTTTCTCCAGAAAACCACCTTATACCTATTATAATCAGTTATGTCCTCGTAGCACCTTTAAAATGTTCAACCAACACGTATCTTGATGAAAAAATGAGCTCCTTATTCATCCTTAAATCATGACTAGGGAACACTCTTAATATTCGCAAACCACACTCATCTTACTCGTTTAGAAAAAAAAGAACTTTTAAGACGAAGGAGTCATGAAAACACCACCGACCGTTCCTAAGGCAAACAACATCCTTTATACTTCTGAGAGCGGAAGGCGAGTTAAAGGAGTTCAAAAACTCCTTGCCACCATGCCCACTCAGGCGCGAGTCCTTAATGATCTTATAACAACCTCCGATGCTAAGCTATGGCTTATGTTTAGTTGAGTTAGGTGCAGGGAAAAGCTTTTATCTAGGTTTTTGTCCGAGATCCTTTTGACATACTTAAAGCAGCGTGAACATTTTTAATGGTCTGTTTTAATTTAAGAAAATCTGAGCTTTAATATCGAAACAAAAATTGTGCGACAAAAAGTTCCCTTAATGATCCCACCTTACGGTCTATTTATTTTCATCCAATTTAATAGCATTTACTTTTCCTAATATGAGTATTGTGTGAGAAAAACAGATTTCGCGAAGCAAGTTCCGATAACAAAGAATATATCGTTCATTTCCGGTTAGAATAGAATGTGTGAATAATGCAGCAAGTTATTGAAATTCGAATGAATATCAGTGGAACACGAAAAATTTCGATTTCGATATTTTTGATGGGTTCACACACGGCAGTATTCTATTTGAATTCAATCACATATTATGTATTTGCATTACAAAAGGGAAGAGAACATGAACGAATTCCTTCGAAATAAATAAACGGTCGTTTGTAAATCAATAAAAAATGATTGTTCAGTACGAGTTACGTTTGAAGCTTTATTTGTTATGAGTTATGGCATACAAATTGGTTTATTTATAGTCTCCTTTAGGAAAGGAAATGCTTTTGTGGATATTGTTCCTTTTTGTTTTGTGCGTAGTTTTTTTGGCACTTTGCCAATAGAATTAATATGGAACATGTTAAGCGATACAATCGTTTCGAACTAAAATTAGCTTAACTGCAATTTAAGTCCTTACCGAATATGAAAATGTGGCCCTCATTTGAGTCTCTAATGCCCAATTTCATAAACAACTTTTAAATATTTAACAGGCTTTAAAACCGTAGGATGAGAAATTTAGTTTTAACAAGCGTTTTTTAAGTAAAACAACTTAGAAACACCTTTTAACGCTTTCTCATTTTTTCTCACATAATTTTTATGAGGATGTCAATTTTGGGCCATAGGAAAAATACCAAATTTTAGTTGTTTCAGGTAGTACCTAGACAAAACCAGGCTGCCAACGCCTGTGCAGGAAATCAAGCCCAGAAAAACCAAGTAGATTTGACATTTCGATTCAATGGCACTGTGCACATGTGAAGAACGATTGTGTTCATACGTGAGTATCTTTCTTCTGTAGATTTTGCTTACACTACTCCTTTATGTTTTAATTTTCTTTAAATAAAATTTTGTGTTTGTATCGTTTTATCATCAGTTTTCAAGAGAAACAAAAAACAAAGACGATGATAGAAAAACAAAAAGACAAACGTCAAATTTCTACAATCAATTTTTAATTTTTTGATTTTTTTCTCCCCTTACGTCTTCTGCAAGCAACCCCGTGCATCAAATCAAAGAGAATTTCAATTTTTCTTCACGTGGAACAGGCCAATCAAAGATCAGAATCATTCAGAACTTAAGCGGAAACATTGAATAGAGTACAGGAAGGGGGTCTTATGAACAAGATTGAAGCATTTTCCTAATAGTATGAGTTTCACAAACACAAACGCATTACAACAGGCTGTCGCAGTTGAATAGTTAATCTCAGGGGCGCCAAGCAAAATCTATTAAATTCCGAGATATCATCGATATGCTTCAACTTTTTTTTGTCAATCTCAATTCTTTTTAGAACATGGTGTTTTATCACTAAAGATTCACTGCACGGTTTTTAATGATTAATTTTTTATTTTCAGTACATTTCTTGATTTTCATCCGTAATTCATCACGTTTTACGCAATTGTAATACAATCAAAAATAAAAACGTTCGAAACACGATGAAGACTATCAAAACAACCGTGCACAGCTACGGGAACTCAACGAATTGCAACGCCTTACATCACGAAAAGAAATAATAACACCCCTGAACTCGATGTCAACACAGTCAACTTGGACGCACATAGCCTAACAAAATTGATAATTGTGAAAGTGATTCTTTTTTTTATTCTAATTACATTTTAATTGTTTGCTCTTCAGATGCCAAGAAGTATTTTTTCAAAAAAAAATTCATTCATTCATATCATTGTTTGTTGATTCTGATTGATTTATTGAATTTATTTGACGAGAACTTCCGCTTAGCGTCGAGTTCAGTTGGAAAAAAGATGAATGGCGCCAAAGTTAAACGTCAAAATAAACGTCATAAATTTTATCAGGATTTTTTTTGCAGTTTCTGCTTCAAATTTGTGAGATAAAATTCTAACGATTTGACAGTATATTTTTTCTCCATACTAATTTTGACAGCTCATGTCAGCCCGATAGAAAACTTAACGGTTTCTAACGGTTTCTATGGGTTTTCCGCTACGTGAATACCCTAATATGTATTTGCTCGAGCGACACGTTTTCTTGTTTGTTTGTATGAAAATTTATTTGAGTTTTACTTCCTTTTTCGCTTCAGCTGTCGGTTTGTTTGAAAAAAAAAAAAAAAACATTTTTGAAAAAAAATGTTCGAAGAACATAAAACAAATAAATTAAAATGACAGTCAAAGTCCAATCCGAATTATAGAAGCGTAACGGAGTCAGCGCTAACAGCAAAGCAGCTTTGTGTTTTCCGCTAAATGTCTGAAACACTAAAGGCTGAAAACAAAGGCGCTTCAGCTTCAGCTTCGCCTGACATTTACGAATTCAGCTATAGGAATTCAATGCTTGCTATCACAATGACGCTTCGACCTCACGTTTTGTACGTAACGTGACTCCAAACGGAAGCTCTAGTTCAAATATTCTGAACTTTTGCTTTGTCTGACAGCTCAACAGCTGTTTAAGAGAAAAGTTCACACACAGAATTCATTTGTTTTTGGAGCAGCGTTACCACTTGACAAAAAAAGGAATCGAAGTAGATATGGGAATAAAGCGAAGAAGAAGATTGAGAAAAAGCGAAGTTTTTTATTGGCCTTGGATACATTGACGCACTTGGGGACAAAAGTTATGAGTGACATATAAAGTTCAAGCATAGGAATTGCTAACAACTATCACAAAGCAGCTTTGTTGCTCGACCTTTAATTTGACACACTCTGAGAACCCCGTAAACATAAACGTAACGTAGACAAAAGCTGTAGTAAAAGTAGAAATGTTTTCTACTTTTTTGATATTTTTTTGCTCACCCGACACGTTTTCTTGTTTGTATGTATGAAATTTATTTCAAATTTTACTTCTTTTTTTCTTCCGCTGTCGGTTTTGTTTTCAAAAAACAAAAATAAATAATTTTTGAGAAAAAATATTTGAAGAAAATAAAATAAATTTGTAAAATGACAGATATCAGTCAAAGTTCAATTCAAAGTATTGAAGCGTAACGGAGTCAGCGCTAACAGAAAAGCAGCTTTGTGTTTTCCGCCTTATTATCAAGTGTTCATATAGAATTGTGTCCGAATTGTGTTAAAATGTTCGATTTAATTTTGACACTACATGGGGGATAAAATGTGTTTAATATTAACTAGCAGGCTAAAATATGACACTAGTGGTTAAATTCAACCAACATTTTAACGCAAGTCCCACGCGGCCTGAAATATTAAACAATCCAATATAATTGTTCGCATATAACGATAGAAAACTTTATTGCGATGTCACTTATATAATTTTCCTGATGAAAATAGGAGAAATATGATGAAGGCGTGCGATTTTTCACTGTAAACTGAAGGCATAAAATTATGTCTTAATGAGTTAATCGAAGCGGATTTTAGAAATAGCAAGTAAAATCGAATTAATTTTTTTCTGAGATGAAGTAGATTTTAAGAAATTCCTGATAGTGCGAAGTAGGTAGTAAATTTTCAGTTTTTAAAAAATCAAAGAGAGTAAAGTGGCAATGCTGTTTTGCAGGGATGATGGTGTGATGGATCGAGAACTGTCATTCAAAGCAAACGAAATGCGGGTGCATCGTAACGCAGACGAAGCCGAAGCTGAAGCGTCTTTGTGGTTTAGCCTTAATACGCATTCGTGTTACGTTACGTTACGGTGCATCCACTACGAGTTTGCTTTTAATGAAATTTCTCCATCGATATCCATCTTCATCATCCTTCCAAAAACAAATGAGTTTTGTATATTGACTTTTCAAAGCATAAGGTTCTTTCCCTTACGATTGTCAAACGAAACGATTGCTGTCGAAGCCAAAGCTAAAGCGCGTTTGTGTTTCAGCCAGAGATAAAAAAGATAGGAAACTAAGCTATCAAAACGGATCAGCCTACAAACTCAAACTGACAAACTGTTTTTCATACACACATTCTTATCGTTTGTCATTTCATGGGGTAAGCCGGGGAGCCTTTGCCATGATTTAAGAAATTTGACCGTACGCTTAGTTTTTTAATCTTTCCAACAAAATTTTATATTTAAAAGTTGAGGTTCCTTATACTATCTTTGTTTTGTAAGTAATTTCTAGCTCATATCTTTTAATTTAATTTTGTTTAATTATTAAAACAAAAATTGCTATAAAGTAACAATGCGATTATTAAAAAAGAACAGTAGGTTTTTCAAAGAGCACTGTACTATTTTTCTTGTATTTTTTGTTAGACGTGAAATTTACAAAATATTTACTTTTGATTTAATTGTGTTCTTAAAATTAAACTCTCTCTCTTGAGGTATTCTAAAGACGGTATATTTGCTGTCATCGTTTATTAAAATAAAAATATAATAACAAAATGTGCCGCAGCAAAATCCCCAATTAAAAACTCTTATCTCTTGTTACGGGAAAGCACCTAGCCAAAATGTTGATACAACAAACACAGTTGTTCGTTATTTTGGTTTTTCTTATCTTATTCATATTGTAGAAAATAAAGCAAAAAAAAAAATCAAAATGAGACCTAAAAGCTTGTGTTTCTTATTTGTTGATCGAAATAATAATTGCATCCAGTGAATAGTGAATATTCAAATTCTTACGTTCTCTCGCTAGCTGAATTGCCTTTTCAGACCAGAACCGAAATCGTGTTTTCCACAAAAATGGTTTGTAAACGTGACAGTTTTCGAAAAATCATTTTCATAGATTTTTCGAAAACTGTTCCTGAAAACAGTTTTTTTCAATGCAAAATGCATTTTTAAGCTTTTAAAGAAGATATAACACGGTTTTGTGTAGAAATCTGTTGATTTTTAATATATTTTTCAATACAAAAGGCTTTTCTTCTTATAAAATCGCCCCTCCCGGCTAAACGGGGAACAATAGACCCCACCCCCTTTTTTGTCGCAATCGAACCTTCACACTATCACACTCCATCTATATAACATACTGCTCGTTGACCACCCTTTAGGAACAATAGGTTCCTTTTCTTTGGCTAATCTATCCAGATTCCAGAGTAAAGTAGGATTTCCAAAAAAAAAAAAAAAATCCTATCCAAAGTTAGCGAGACGCGTCTGACGTTTTGCTTTTTGTTGTTTCTTCTCTTTCTATGTCCGTGTGTCCATGCGCCATGGATCAATAAATCAACAAAATGTCACATAACACGAGTACTATATCTCTTTATTTTTATAAGTAGTATCGAAAAAATATTATTTTTCATGATGTTTGGACTGACAAACTGAGATACACAAAATATTCGAGAGTCGAACGAAAATAGAAATTCTATTCCATTCTATTCAAAGTCGGATCCTTCTTCTGCTTCTATCCAGCGTAAGAAGTTTGCTTTGTATACGTGTAAAATCTTACATTACTTTTGAATGGTTTGTCAAAAAAAAAAAACAAACACCTAGTATCTTTACTTTATCAGTTTGAATTCAATGGAATTGCTTCGCTTCCAAATTGCTAGTTATATAACTAAAAGCGGTTCGAGAAACTACTAGGTTCTTGTAGGCGCTGAACGTTCTCGATACTTAACGAAGTTCTTTTCTTAACCACTAGAGTTTCGCCTACGCTAAAAGAGTGTATACACAATTACTTACAACTACAAATAAAACTTTTGCTACATAACAATTCAGCTATAACACAATATAAGAGTGATAGAGATAAATGTTGTATACACACTTTAGTAATATGTATATAGGGTGTGTAAGAGGTGTTATTTTGAATAGCCCGCTATTTCGGTAGCTGTCACTTTTGAAGCTGTCATTTTTTGACATTATTGACAAGGAGAAACTATGCAATTATTAAAAATGGAACGACACACGCTTCAACAACGCAATGAAATTTCAAAAAGACGGCGCTACGTGCCACACAAGCAATGAAACCATCGATCTTTTACGGGCAAAGTAAAAAATGCCATTTTTCTTTGAATATCAAAGTAACAGCTCTTATTGGAAAATCCTTCTAGATACACATACAGAGATATGAGAAAAACTCAAGTTTTTCATCATGTTCTTGAAAATTTCTGCAGAACCGCATTTTCTTCTTGCTTTAAATAGAATATTACAATCACGAAACCACCAAACGATGTGCAGAGAATCATCGAAATTATCGTTCAATTTGTAACTAGACACTTAAATGTTTGACTATCGAAGACTTCATTCCAACTTGGTCGAGAATTAATAGAGATCCATTGAGGTAGGTCAGTTGCTTAGTTTTTGCTTTTGTTAAATTGTAAGTAAGCGATGAACTTTGCATTCCCAAAATGCTGCTGAAATCTTTTTTGTTAAGGTGATTTATTAGACAGATAGACGAATGTCTATCGTGATTCACTGGCAGTAAATACTGTGGTTGTGGTGATGATCGGTGATTATTATAGCGAACGTGTAACTGTTCCTGTTTATTTCGATACCTACCTGAGAAACACTCTTCTTTTCCTCGATTTTCTCTTAAGTATGGGAACATTTTTTTTATCATCAAGGAATTGATGGATTTAATAAATAAATAATTTGATTAAGGCTATTTGTTGTAAATTTTATAGAATAAAATAATATTCTCGAGCGGAATAAATATTTAACGACTCAAGAAAACCCCCGATTAGGGTAATTTTTAGATATCGATGTCTAAGCCTTCCTATAAAAAGACAAAAAAATGTCCCACTTCCATCAGTTGATAAATTAACTTCCCTTGCTTACTTATCACAAGAAAATCGGAGAGCTTAAAATGTTGTCGAAAATATTTCTTCTCCTTTTAATTGTAGCATCTGCTTTGGCAATCACATTGGAAACGGACCCTTTTGACGATATTTTCAGACCTGAGGTAAATGATGAATTATTTTGTATCCAAACGCAATCATTTAAAATTTTCAAAATACACCTTTCATTTCCAGAACTATCTTCAGCGAGAACAACAACCTTTTAGAGAGAAAAAACATTATAAGAGTCCAACATTTATTAGAGTTCCTCGTTCCATACATCGTGGAGGTCTGACAACTCGGTCACCCACAAGAAGTCCATATAACAGATTTCCACATGGATTTTAAGGAAGAAGTGGCAATGAAAATCTGATGGATGGCAAGAATTGAGTCAAATGTGTTAGGTATAAAATGTTAAATAAAAAAAAAAAAAAAAAAATGATGTACCTACCCATAAAAAAAACGTAATAAAAAAACAGCGTGGCGCGACAGCTCTTGAAGAACCAAGGCCTATGTGGCTTAATCTCATCAACAATGGCGGATAACTCTGTTCCGGGTAAAGATCAGCGGCGTAGGAGGTAGTGGGATAATTCGGTAACGGGTAGTGATTGGGTAGCGGGGTACAAAAGTCTAGATCTTTTATTTGAGGTAGTACATTGGTCATTGATGTAACAGATCTTGAGAATGTTTGGGCAGTGGCGTAGAAGGGTTTTAAGTACTTTTTTAAAATTTATGTGCATGAGATATGGCCAGGATATAGCGGGTAGTGGGGTGGTGGGGTAGTGAGTAGCACTTAGCAGGGTGATGGGTTGCGGGTAATGTGAAGTGGGTTTCAGTAAGTAGAAGTTGTGAGTAGCGGGAAGAGGGGAAGCGATTAGTGAAGAAGGGTGGTAACGGGGTAGCGGGTATTTTTTTTTATAATGAGCACACACTTAAGGGGTTTTTATACCCTTTTTATGCCATAGACACAGTGAGTACTTTAGGAAAGAAGGAAGGGGCTAGAGAGGAGGTGCCGGTGTACATTGGTTTTAAATTGCTGAACATTGCAATGATCGGGAAAAACAGAGTGTGGAAGAGAGTTCCACATTCGCGTAGTACGGCTAATGAACGATTCTCTATACTTGAGCGTACGACCGAAGTTGGGCTCGAGTGTAAACTGATGGGCATTCCTGGAAGCGCGGGTATTACGGTTGAATTGTTTCTCTAGAGCACTTACCGTAGAAGTAACGATAAAACAGAGAGAGACACGAAACGTTACGACGGTGGTCTAAAGTGGTGAATGCATCTCTATCTCTCTATCACCAATCATTCTTACAGCTCTTTTTTGAATTCCATCCAAGAGGCTTAAGTAAGTAGCTGGAGCACCAGCCCAGAAATGTGAATTGTACTCAAGCTTTGGACGGATATAGGTTTTATAGATGATAGCCAGATCAGACGGGGAGACAAATTTCTTGCACCGTCTTAAGAAACCCAAACATCTTGCAGCATTTTTGGCGACATCGCGTATGTGCTCGGAGCACAAGAGGTGGTCAGTGATGCACATACCGAGAATCTCGAGATGTTCGGTCTCATTGATGCAAGAGCCACTCATGGACAGTGGCAGGGGGGTATATCTCGCTTCAACGATACCAGACAGCATTGGGTTTTCGAAGCATTAAACTCTCACGGTTCTTAATTCCCCATTGGACAATGCTGTTTAAGTCAGAGTTTAATGAGCTTATCATATTTTGCCGTTGCAGTTCCACATCCGAAGAGGAGGGATGTGAATCTGGAAACGAATATGAGAAGCTTAGGGTACTATCGTCAGCGAAACAATTCATTGGATTAGAAGTAACAGACAAGAGATCATTAATAAAAATGAGAAAGAGGATCGGAGACAAAATAGAGCCTTGGGGCACACCAGCATTTATATTGTGGGTTTCAGACTTGAATCCGTCCAATACAACTTGTATTGAACGATTCGAAAGAAAGTTTCTAATTCAACGAAGTAGGGATTCATCGATTCCGAAGGCACGCATTTTCGATAAAAGAACAAGATGCCAGACTTTATCAAATGCCTTTCAAATATCAAGTGCAACAATCTTACTTTCTCCAAAACGATGTAAAGATTTGTTCCACTGTTCGGTGAGATAAACCATCAAATCACGAGTGGACCTGTTGCTGCGAAAGCCGTACTGCTGCCAGTCATTAAGAAGCTTTCGGTCTTCGAGATATTTCTTAAGCTGATAGTTTATCAGCGTTTCCATGACCTTAGAAAGAAGGGACGTAAGTGCAATCAGATGATAATTGGAGGGAGAAGACGTTTCGTTTTTTTTGGAATAGTAATAGGCTGGACAAATGCTGATTTCCAACTGCTCGGAACGAGCCCAGAAGAATAGGATAGATGGAAAAGCTTACGCAAGGGTTTTGCCAGCGTGGAAGAACACCTCTTCAGAATAATAGCGGGGATACCATCCGGACCAGCGGATTTATGTATGTTGATATCCTTTAATACTCTCGCCACAGCACGAGTGCGGAAGAAAATTTGTCCCATGGAATCATTGATGCGCTCAAGTACTGGAGGAGTCATGACACTCTCTGGCAGCGAAGAGTTGGCGGCGAACAGCCTAGCAAAAAGGGTAGCTTTCGCGAGCGAGCTAACAACTGGAGTGTCATTGTCGACGAGCGTAGGGACAGTGGAAGAAGAAGAATTCTTCATGTTCTTTACAAATGACCAAAAATTCTTACTGCCTTTGGGACATTGCAGTTTTTTTTTTTGCCTTCATTTTTGGTTATGTAAAAAATTGGTCCGCCGAATATGGGCATTGCAGGCCTTCCTGGCTTGTTTAAACTTGTTCCGGTTGGGTATGGGTAGACGTAGCTGGTAGCGCGTAGAGGATAGTGGGGTAACAGATAACAGGCTATCGATTATCGATTGAGGCAGGTTTATTATAATTCATTTTTTAACGTCCTCTTTTTTTATTTTTCATCTTTAAATGTAAGTTTTTATCCAGTGGTACCTCTTCTTAACCTTCTTTGAGCTTGTAACGAACGAACCTTTGCTACTTTAACGCCAGCCCACTGACTTTAAATCACAAACCACAGCCTTATTCGCCAGACGGTTTTGTTGCGACAACCATCAACAGGCTCCAGCAAAATGGTGATCAAAATCTACCAACAATAAAAAATGTTTCCCTAGATGCACAAAAATAAGATTGCACTTTGTGGTCAATAAAATTCGCACCTTGTTTTTGTGCGAAAATCGTTAGTTTAAAGTGAAATTTCGACCAATTTTGAAGCTCATACCCTATACACTTTAATAATAAAGCTAATATTGAGTAGGGGAATTGGGAATCATTTTCCAACCTAAGCGACTATTTGGAATCCAAGTTTCCTGTTTGTTGCTCTTTCAGAGCTGAGCTGGCCCTGCCATTTGCTTTCCGCTTGCTCCATTGACTCTATTTGAGGGTCTACCTACTCTTCTCAGAGTTTGTTCCTACCCTTGCAGAGATGACAGACAAGGTCTTACGATTCATTTGAAATTATGCTTCATTTATTTCTAACACTCATACCATAACAACAATTCTTTTAAAAGCGATGTGTAAATATAAGTCCACCTCCGTAATTTGGTCGACTGTTTCCATATGGACCTCCTAAATGTTGTCCATACTGTGCTGTTCCGTCAAGAGTATTACGTCCATTATTACTACTCCAAAGAGGGAATTTCGAATTTACATTAACGTCAAATCCTTGATGTTTTGAACCACCGATAGAAGTGCCATCTAAGCTGAATCGACTTGGCTGCTGTGGTGTCGGTGGTGGATTGAAATTCTACAAATAAAATTGTTGTTAAGCAAACAAAATAAATATATTGATTTGAATTATTTTACAAATTGAGCTGAGACTAGAGCAATCGCCAAACAAAAGAAGAACGCAAAAATTATTTTACTGTCCATATTTTTGATTATGATTGATAAGGCTTTTAGACTAGGTTCGATTGGTATTTCTTAAGTTAGTGAAATTGATTGATAAGGGTTTCTCAATTTCGTTTCGTATTTATAGTCGCAAGAACAATCGAAATGGGGGATGCCCTGCATCTGGGGATTTTTCTTCTTAGATATCAAAGCAAATGGAACAAAGGGGATGTTTTTTTTTTTTTCTTTTGTGGATGTTGATTGTTTTATTCATTTTTTGTTTTCTGTTTTTCAATACCTACTCGTTAAGTCTGCCAATTGCTTAGAGAACACATATTGAATTCAATAATTGAATACATTGCAAATTGCCTTGGAATAGAAGATGTAAGATTTGCCATTTAATCTTAAACTGCAATTTCCCAAAATTCCAAAACCTGTTAGGCGATTTGTGAGTCGGTTTTTTGATCGTTTAGTCTTTGGGATTTTTTGGCCTGTCGGCCTTTTGTCTTTGGTCGTTTTGGTCTTTTCGATGTTTGGTCACTTATGCTTCCTTGTTATTTTGGACTTTTTGAATGAAGGAAAAAATACACGATGTACATTTATATATGTATATGCACTCTGAATGAAATGAATGCGGTTCAATGACAACTTTTTGGCAAACGCCATAATCGCCGAGCGAACGGAAGCAAGTCCTCTGTTAGTAACGAAGATAGAGCTCCAGCTCATCTTCGATTCAATAAAGAATAAGAAGTCAGCAGGTGTCTGGTATATCCAACATTGTACTAGGACACTTACCGATTGAGGCAATAGACATCTACGCCACTTTGTTCAACAACGCGCTGAATAATGTATATTATCCTGAGCGTTGGAAGACAGCTGTGGTTCATCCTCTACCGAAAAAAGGAAAGGACAACTCCAATCCGTCAAATCTTCGGTCGATAAGTCTTCTACCAAGCATCTGCAAGGTATTCGAAAAGATCATCAATACAGCTCTGACTAAGTGGGCTGCGGACAACATAATAATTCCGGATAACCAGTTCGGGTTCAAGGCGGGACATGACACCATTCATGCCGCGTCTAAGCTCGTTTCTGACATCCAATGGAATAAGTCCAAAAAACAGTGTTCTGGTTGATTTAGAGAAGGTCTTCGTCACCGCATGACTAGGCATCATTAAACCATTATTGTATATGCTTTATGATATGCTCAATGGTAGAAAGTTTACTGTCAAAAGTGTCAATGTAACTTCTACCACCACTTTTGAAATTAAAAACGGTCTTCAACAGGGAACGGTTAGTTCGCCGATCCTCTTCAGCATTTACACCAGTGATCTGATAGTTAGCCTTATCCAGGCAATTGCGTATGCCGACGACCTGATTGCGCGTACAGAACTGTCCCAAAGGTCGAAGTCATTAGAATTCTCTTGCAACGTGACTTCGAGAAGATTCAGCGATATTGCGATGACTGAAAACTGAAGATAAATGTCCAGAAATGTGAAACAATTCTGTTCCGGACCTTCTGGCGGCCACGAGGGATACGCGCAAGAATTGGCGCAAGTTGGTCATCGTTGGACCTCAAGGACAGCGATTAACGAGCAAAATTGAAGTTTACTGAAAAGTCTTACGTCGGCGCCTTGCAATTAAGCCTTATCCGAAGTGTGACCATTCACACTGGTATCTATTTTTGAGTGTTGATATTCACTAGTAATCACACTGTTTCAAATACATTGATATCCAACTTAATGCGTTAACTATTCCCAAGTCGCATTATTACTTACTTACTTAAGGTGGCGCTACAGTCCGTTGTGGACTTGGGCCTCAATCAACAGGCTCCGCCAGCTAGCTCGATCCTTAGCTAGTCATCTCCAGTTTTGCACTCCGAGTTGATTGAGGTCCTCTTCCACTTGAGTGCGCCACCTGAGTCGCGGTCTTCCTCTCCTCCTACGTCCCTCGGGAATAGTGTCGAAGGCTTTCCGGGCCGGAGCATTGGTGTCCATTCGCTCTAAATGACCGAGCCATCTGAGTCTCTGGACCTTGACCCTTCTGGCTAGGTCCATGTCGTTGTACAACCCGTAAAGTTCGCTGTTGTATCTTCTTCGCCATTCCCCTTCAATGCACACGGGGCCAAAGATAACCCGAAGAACTTTCCTCTCGAAACAGCCTAAGGCACTTTCATCCGATTTTGTCAGGGTCCATGCTTCTGCACCATACAGCAGTCGCATTATTTAACATAATTTATTTCTTTTGTGATATTAAGTTCCATTTTATTTATTCCGTGTATAAACCATAATGGTAAATGTTTTTCTATCTATTTAACCGAGAACGAATCTCTCGACAACCACAGCCGCTCTGAAACTCCCACAAGGGGGCCTACCGCGACTGTATTTGCCATCCATAAGGATTCGCTGGCGTTCTTGTCATGCAGCCTCTTGCCAGTTGTCAGGGCGATTGAACAAACTGGAAGACTGCATGACTTAGAGAAAACCATTCGCCTAGACCGAAGTCTAGTTTCCACCCTGTACCATCAAGGAGGTTGGTTATTCCGCACTTGAGCTTGAAGAAATATGTACTCGATATTGCAAGCAACACTTTCTAAATAACTCACCCACTCTTCGCAGTGCAAGTACCGCGGTATCTCGATGGACCAGTATCTGTATTTCGACAAACATATAGATGCTAATCTGACTAAGACCAGAGGAGCCTTCGCTCTGACGAAACGGGTTTTTTACAGCAGTCGGCTTGAACCCAGAGTGATGATAATTTGCTACATTGCCCTCATACGGCCGATGATCGTTTATGGCTGTTCAGTGTATTTCAACGTTGCGTCATCTCAAATGGAGAAGATTCGGGTGGCAGTGTCTTCGGCGCTGTCTCGGTTTTTATCGGACACCGGAATTTTCTTATGCAAATTACTATTCTAGGGAGGTTCTATAGAACTAGGCTCAGATCAACAGAATTGACAATTTCGTGATAAAACTTGTTCGGGGTCACATTGAGAGAGCTATGACTTCGACGAATAATTTGATCTTTGGGGCGTTCTATCCGAACGACGAATATTTTGATAGAGCACGCTTGAGCGGCTTCATTCCACCAGAGACATTCCTCTATTTAGACAGATCCAGTCTGATACAGGACAAATTGGCGCTGTCGCTAATTTACCACGTCGTCAGGCCAACAACCGTCGATCGGCGGCT
This sequence comes from Sphaerophoria rueppellii, assembly GCA_920937365.1. NCBI lineage: Eukaryota > Metazoa > Arthropoda > Insecta > Diptera > Syrphidae > Sphaerophoria > Sphaerophoria rueppellii. The sequence continues at coordinate 20,086,877 of CAKKXW010000002.1, read as the reverse complement.
CCTTTACAGTCGAGACGTCCTCGCACAAGACGGAGCAGAGCTCCTTCGGTTCAGTAGGGCTGTGTTCGAATAGGACCGAAACGATAGGGTGAAGTAGGAGAACCAGTTCTGGTGGCTTCAGTCAGCACTTGACAATGAGTAGTCGGGGTGGGGTTTTGGCCTTGGCCGGCTTTCATACTTGTTTTAGTTTAAGAGTTTTGGGTTTAGGTTTAAGTAGAGTAGGCATGGTGGCACATACATTGACAAGGACAACAAATATAAAATACAAGAGACATACAAAAATTGAAATATAAATTATAGAGATTTGCTTCTGTTGTTGTTATAGTTTGTAAGTAGTTGTTAGCTAGAATAGGTACTTTAAGTTAATTTTTTTTATTTTTAAGGACTTAATTTTTAGTAGACTTACATTCTACAAATAAAAATGATATGGTGTTAGTTTTCCAATTTTTCTAACAATTTAAAATATAAAACATAAAAAACAAATATTTCATAGGCCGATAAGCATTGATTTGAAGAATCTCATATATAGCTAAGAGCGCCAATAAGTTAAATATAAGATTTTAGATAAAAAGCTAGTTTGAATTCTTTGTCTATAAGTAGTTTTAAGTGATAAAGAAAAAAAAATGAATTTTGAAAAAAATGCAATCTGAATTCCATTTTTTGTATTCTACTCTTCTTGTCCCTCTAATATTCTAAGTGTTGTGAACACTACGCTAAACTAGAAAGCACAAAAATATGAACGCCTGAAAACAAGTTGTAAAAGTGATTATATTTTCCATTGCATACCTATAGGCAAGCTTGTCTTCGTTCTCTCCAACGGTCATAACAATTTTTAAATGTTCGTGTCTTGTTTTTGGCATTAAGGTCAGCCATTAGGGATCAAAATGTATAGTTCACTGAACTCGCTTAAAATAAACATTATTTTATTGCGACATGGCATTATTTCCATGCACCTACTTCATCACATTGTAATTGAAAGCATGAAATTCCAAATTACCGTCCAAAAACCAAAAGCAACACCAAAAACCCTCGTTACTTCGTTGTAATTGCAACTAACACGCAAAAATGTTCTCTTGGTATTTCCTCTTTGTCGTACTTTTGAAGTAACGTCAAACCAAAAAACTTAAATTAAAACCACAAAAACAAACCCTTTTATTCATCAAAAAAGTTTCTGGCTCTCAGGTATACACTTCTGAAATGCCATTAATCCTGCTATAATGCTTTGCAGGCTTTGGTAGGTAATTATTTATTAACTATTGCCACAAAAAGTGACGCTAGCAATAGTACGGCTATTTCAGCGCTTGGTTTTGGCTCTGCTTCCTTGAGGATTTAGGTGTTTTATTGGCGCTATTGAATTCGAAAAGCAAATAAAACATTCGGGATGGGCAGAACAAGCGTGTCGAATAGCTCTTATAAGTTCAAAGGAAGTAACTTTTTGTAACACAGTTTTTGTAAGCTAATCATTTTAGGGGTAATAGGGGCTTGTATGAGGAAAACGGGTAGGTATAGGTTTCTCAAATTAGTTTGGCCTCCAAAATAAGAAAGAAATATCGATTAGGGAAAACTTTTAAAACTGAGTGTTTGTATTAATTTAATGCGTGATTGCTATCGATAAGTTTCGTTCAAATTATTGATTGATGGAGTCATTGCACTCATAACTCTTAACTTAACTTCAAACTTGGGAATAATTCTTTTTTCTGTCATGCAAGGTTGAAAATAAAGTTTTATGAGGGAAAGAAAATATTCAGTAAATAGATTTTTGTCTAAGTTTCGATCAAAGTTTATTTCTGAATAAACAACCTCGATTAAGTGCTTTTTACGAGAGTGCAATAATTTCTTTCAAATTAATAACATATACAACAATTGCATGCATTTATCATGTACACTATTTATCAATCACTTAACACGCTGATAACTAATTCCTTTTCTCATTGACATGATAAGGCTGCCTTCTCATCTACGATAAACGAACTGAACAAACTTTTTACAGTCACTATGACGTGCATTGGAGTAGCTACTCATGACAGCTTAAACCATCTGCACTTTTCGCACTGTCTATTCTATTGTTCGCACAAAACAAATTCAATGAGCTTTTATTTTTATTTTTTTTTTTTTTGTCCAACTAAAGAAGAAGGTAGTATGGAGTATTAATTTGCAATGGGCACATTCACTGCACCGAAACATAATTTCTTTTATGTGTTTTTCTTTGTTTCATTATGAATATGATTATTAGATTTTTTGAATTTTAAGAAATGTTATCAGAGTTTAAAACGGAAAACAGTCCAAGTAAAATTCTCTAAAATTCGCTCAATGATTCCTTTTAATAAAATAAAAAAAACTTAATCTGCCCTATCGAGGTATTTTTCGGAGCGGAATTTTGTCCGATTTCGTACGTTTCGGACAAGTTTTGCTTCGAGGTATTCTTCCGACTTACATTTCGGAATTTTTTCCGATATGAAATAACGCAGTACGATGAGTAACAATGTGGTGCGATGACTAGCTTTATTTTCCTTCATTTTTGATAGTTTTATTTCCGATTAGTACGCAGAAAATTGTTTGCGGAATTTTTCGTTTTTAATTGTGTTTAAAGCTGGTTGCCATATTTTTGTCCGATGACAATTAGCTCGGATACAAATTTGAGCTCCGACCATATTTGCGTTGCGGAAAATTGTCCGCTCCGAAAAATACCTCGATAGGGCTGAATATACATAATATCTGTTTTTCTCAGCACAAGTGACACAAGTGTTGAAGGGTTATTCGTTTCGTGGTGTCAAGTTGTCAGCGCTGGCAATTGTCAAACTTAGCTGTCATCTGAAGTGTCATAAGCTTAACAATCAAACAACAGGTGTTGGAGCAACACTGCTACAGGCAATACACACTGATTTTCGAACGATGATACGCATTTCTCACTCGGCGGTTATCTATGTAAACAAACACAATTGCCGTATATGGGCTCAGAAAACCTACAAATGATCGAATAGGTGCCATTGCATCCAGAAAAAGTGACTTTTTGGTGTGCTCTATGGTCGAAAGGTGTCATTGTTCCGGGGGACGGTTACAGTCAATTCGGAGCGATGTGGCCGTTTTTTTTTGCCGGCGATTGAGGATCATAACTTTGTAGTTATGTGGTTTAACAAGACGAGGCAACAAGCCACACAACACGACCAATTATGGTCGCTTAATTTAACGTTTTGGCGACCAAGACCAAGTAGGGCTACGCAAAAGATCGTGTTTACGCGAATAGTCCCCGAACTCTAGACGCATTGAAAACCAACATTACTCTAGTTTTTGCCGATATACAGCCCGACATGTGCGAAAAAGTGGTAAAAAATTACCTTAAAACTATCGCAGGTTGCGAAAAGTTCCGAGGCGGCCATTTGAATGATATTGCTTACCGCACTTGTAAAGTTCAAACTTTATAATGAAACTAGCTGACCCGGCAGACTTCGTACTGCCTGAAATAAATGACCTAACCTAGACTTTTGTACCCCGCTAACCAACCACTACCCGTTACTCCATTATCCCCACAAGCCCTTTCCCCGCTACTCTTTATTCGCTACCCAGCTATCCGCGATTTCTACCCGCTGTCCCACAAACGACTACCTGCTACAGGCCCGTTATCCTGTTTCCGCGCTACAACGCTACCCGCTACCTATCTCATGAACAGCTTCGTCGATTTTGTAAAAAAAAAAAAATACTTTAAACCCATCTTCACCACTACACGAAAATTCCCTTAAAATTTGGCACATAGGGATCGGTGGTAATAGGGCAAAAATGTTGGACTAAATTTTTTCAATTCCACACCATAAAAATGAATATATGAATGCGACCCATGTACTCCAGCCGACTTACTTCCCAGAGTAGAAAAATGAGTAAAACATTAGTAATTTTTGTTGTATAGTTAACAATATACACGTACGCTGGTTTTAAAAGTCAAATTTCATAAAACTGATGGTTTAAGGACATACATTGAGTACATTGAATAATAGGTGCGTTGGCTGCTTAACAGAACGTCGTGGGTTCGAGTCCTACTCGGGCCCATAGTATTTATTTCATCTATTACGGGCACTGCCTCTTGCGAAGAACTGACAAAACTTCCAAGAGTATCATCTGTCATGAAAAAAGTGCTTCTCGACTTTGCCGTTCGGAATCGGCGTTAAATTGTAGGTCCCCTCAGTTCTTCACACGCACGCAGAGAATTGTTGGTGAGAGTAAGCCACTTAGGCCTTGGCTCTTCAAGAGCTGTTGCGCCACTCTATTATCTGCCAAGATTAGATCGTACCAACTAGTTGACTCATGGACAAGGACAACTACATTACACAGTAAAACACAGCCTATACACTTCTTCTGAATATTGTAGTTTTCTATTTGTGTATCCGAAGATTAACATTTATATGGCAAAACAACGTTTGGTGGGTCAGCTAGTAATCAAGTATAGTCTATGATACTCCTGAATATTGTTTTATGAAATTATCATAATTTTTATTATATTAGGGTTGTCTTAGATTTTTGATTGCCATTAAAAAACCGCTAAGCCGATTTTGCTCAAAACCTAGTCAGCTCTTAACAACACAATACCGCATCGAAAGAGACCAATTATGACAATACAATAAGTGGTTCGCAAGATAATCGAACTGAAAAAACCTAACGCACATACGCACATACGAACACACATACACACACACACACAGACATCATCATCGGATTCTAGTGACCTCGAAACAAGTTAATAAAAAAATTGCCAAAAAAAACTTAACACTTAGGGGTGTAAAAATTAGTTATATAAACTTAATCTCATACCTGCTGAATTTACATATGAAATTTGATCAAGATCGGTCAAGCCGTTTCGGACGAGTATAAACACTAAAACTGTGACATAAGAATTTTATATATAGATAAAATGTTCATTGAAAATGCATCGTTGTGTGTTTTTTCTGTTCAGCTTTACTTTTGAAACCGAAAAATGAATGCTATAAGCAATATGTTCTTAACATTACATATATTGATTATCCCACTCTCCCCTACGATGAACACAATTAATTTTAAGCTCTTTCGATATATTCTGCCTACAAAACGATCTGACTTATCAAAAACTATTACTAGCGTTATGTCAGCTCAGCCAAACGACGTGTTGATCTAATCGATGTGTTTTTTGTATTATTGTTTTTCATTTAACGTAATAATTTAAAATAAAAATTAAATTATGTTTGGAAGATATTTTCTTTTCGATGTCCGATTTGTTGGCAGTGTCGTTGTACTAATTGTTTCTGTGTTATTTTACCAACGAATTCTCCAGCCTTTGGATCTGCCAAACTTTGAAACGGATAAATACTGGGGCCCTGGCGATGACAAAGATTATGTCGAAAACAAAGCTATCAGACCACTTAAGATTTTGTACGATCGGGATGTGAGAAAAAATAAAAGAAGAAATAAACAATAAATTATAATTCTTTTGCACAAAAAAAAATGATTTAATTTTCCAGACGATCAACCAACTACGAAATTCACTCGACAGGCACTTGGATCTACAGGCCCCGTTGGAGGGATCCGCCTTCACCTATGGTTTCAATAGTAAAAGTGTACTACCACTCGTTGACTATTGGAAAAGTATTTATCTGACCAAATGGAAAGTTCGACAAGACTACCTCAATCAATTCAAACAATTCATGACACAAGTTAATGGGTTTGTATTTGCACTTTGAGATTAGTCGATGATTCCATCAAGTTTCAAATTTAATTTTCCCTAAAGCATCCATATTCACTTCATTCATGAGTATCCGAGAGAAAAAGTAGCACCAGCAGTTGGGTATATAAGGATTCCTATTTTGCTACTTCATGGTTGGCCAGGATCGGTGAGGGAATTTTATGATCTCATTCCGAAACTTCTTACCTATTCCGATGATCATATTTATGGTTTTGAAGTTGTTGCACCGAGTTTGGTTGGATTTGGATTTTCATCGGTAAGATTTTTTGTTGTAAATCGTTTTAGATGTTGTCAATAAGTGCTCAGAACCTTTGTATTGTTTGATACAAAATTTCATCAGCTTCTTTTTCCATTTCCGTTTGGTTTTTTACTATTTCTGGTTTAAAAAGTATCTGTCATATTTTTGTAATTTTCTTAAGAATAGTTGATACGATTTTGATTAACCTTGCAGTTTCAGTTGTCTTCTGATTTTGTTATTGACACAACTGATCGGTAATGAGCAAAAACATGCGACAAAAGTGATGAATATAATTTTTCTTTTATGAAAATTGACAATGAAAATAAAAAGCACAAGCAAAAGCTTAATAAAAATAATGCTTCAATAGAAAATCTGATCACGTACGATTTCTTAGAAACGTATAATATTTTGTGGGTTGTTTATTTGCAAATCAATAAACGATAGTTTTTGGTGACCTTATTTTACAGACATTTAAGAAATCGATTCCGGGATCAATTTTTGTTTGTTTACTTTTCGACGCATATTCAAGTTTTGTTTACAATTTAATTTTAATGAACGTATCATATTTCTCCATTTTAGTCCGCCCAAAAGAAAGGCTTCTCCTCAGTCCAAATGGCCATCGTAATGCGCAATCTTATGCTGCGACTTGGTTACGAAAAATTCATTGTTCATGGAGGCGATTGGGGAGCAATCATCGGCAGTCAAATAGCAACGATATTTCCCCAAAATGTCATCGGTTTTCACACCAATTTGTGCGTATTACATTCGGCACAGGCAATCCTCAAGACAACATTGGCCAATCTCTATCCACCATTATTTGTTGAAAAACAATACGAGCCCTATCACTTTCCAGTCGTCGATAAATTCAAATTGCTACTCCACGAAAGTGGTTACTTCCATCTGCAGGCAACCAAACCGGACACAATTGGTATTGCACTATCAGCGAATCCGGTCGGCTTGGCTGTGTATATTTTGGAGAAATTCTCGACCGGAACAAACCTAACACATCGCGACTTAGAAGATGGTGGAATATTTGATATGTCCATCGATTTGGATTCCATGTTGGACAACATTATGTTTTACTATTTGGGCAACAAGATCATGTCGAGTATGAGGATCTATGCGGAGTCAACGGGACATGTTTCCTTCATGGATAGAGTTCCAACGGATGTCCCAATGGGATGTATTCGTTTTATAAATGATCTTCCGACTCCAGTCGATTGGGCACTGAGGGATAAGTATCGAAACATTATTCATCTGACGTACTCGGATCGTGGAGGACATTTTGCTGCACTGGAAGTGCCTGATATACTGCACAAGGATATTATTAGTTTTGTAAGAAAATTGTGCACCGTTGTGGATTGTGTAAAGGCTAAGGCTTAGTTTTGTAACAGTATTGTTAATTAATATTAAAATCGTTGTTCACAGAACTAACTTGTTCTTATTTTTATTCTTTTTCGAACTCAGTGGTAACAGTGGCGTATTAACCCTCGAGCTTGAGTCACTTGGAGGCTGCGAAAATTGTAAAAGCAATTGTAAATCCTGTTAAATAAAACTCATAAAACAGTTGGTCTAGATAAAAGGTGCTAGCATGTATTAAATGTGCTCAAAACGTTATCACATCGCTTCACCTGACGTTTACGAGTTCAGCCATAGGAATTCAATGCAAGTTATCACAATTAAGCTTCGACCTCACGTTGCGTTTGACATTGTTGGTAAGAAAAAAGAACGTTATGTTAGATGTTACGTAATGTAACTCTTAACGGAAGTTCTAGTAGAAATAAGCGGAAAACACAAAGCTGCTTTTCTGTTAGCGCTGACTCCGTTACGCTTCAATACTTTGGATTGAACTTTGACTGATACCTGTCATTTTACAAAATTTATTTTATTTTCTTCAAATATTTTTTCTTTAGAAATTATTTATATCTTTCTGTTTTTTTAAAACAAAACCGACAGCGGAAGCAAAAAAGATGTAAAACTGAAATAAAATTCTCATACATACAAACAAGAAAACGTGTCGATGAGCAAATACATATCAAAAAGTAGAAAACATTTCTACTTTTGCAACAGCTTTTGCTACGTTACGTTTATGTTACGGGGTTCTCACAGTATGTCAAATTAAAGGTCGAGCAACAAAGCTGCTTTGTGATAAGTTGTTAGCAATTCCTATGCTTGAACCTTATATGTCACTCAACGCTAACAGCAAAGCAGCTTTGTGTTTTCCACTATAAGCTGAATGTTTGCTCTGTCTTACAGCTCAACAGTGGTAAAAAAATCAACCAACAAAATTCATTTGTTTTTGGAGGCATATGTTGATGGGGGTAGTAATGTCATTGAAAGCAAATTCTAAGCGAGTGCATCGTATCGTAAACGTAGACGAAGCTAAAGCGTGTTTGTGTTTAAGCCATTAAAACCCTTTTACTAGAAAAGAACATTTAGTGGAAAACACAAAGCTGCATTGCTGTTAGCGTTGAGTGACTTATAAAGTTGAAGCACAGGAATTGCTAACAACCTAACACAAAGCAGCTTTGGAGCTCAAGCTTCAATTTGACATATTGTAAGTAAGCTGCATTGTATTTCTATCTAGCTAGTATCTGCGACCTGGCAATCGATTGTGGTGCCATCTTGAGATCTGGCACAGTGCTGTTTTTTTTACATAATAGGTATAGGTATAGGGATTTTTTTTGGGTTTGATGTAGCACAAAATATCGAAAACACCATTCTTGATAATACAAGGTGATTCCATATACAATGGTAAGCATCAACGAAGTGCGAGAGAGAAAGGAAGAACAAAAAGATGAAACAGAAATAAATCTCTCCGAACATGCACGGGTATAAGTTTCCTAGCATGTTTTTGACGTTCCCTCTTTCTACTGTTTCTTTTTTTTGTTGATTTGCTTTATTTCATGTTTGTACGTTGAATGTTGATGTTGTATGAATGAGCGAAAAATGGCTGATGAATTCAAATGGAGCAAAGAATTAACTTCTGCGTTCATTTAAAATGATGAAATACTGACTATTCTGTTCAATAACTAATTTTTTTAGTTTTTTGGCTTTCAATTTTGCAAACGAAATTATTTTTTGTAAGATCTTAGCACTTCTGCAGAGAACATGAAATGAAAAGAAATGTCAAAACAAATGCGCAGTACTAAAATGAGAAAAAGTCTTCGTGTAATAACTTGCGCGTTACGGAATGTCTGCTCAAAAGATAAATAAACAAGACTTGCGCATTAAAGTCATGCGCTGTGTAATACCGGACTTAGCGATATGTTTTCTTATTTGTTTGTATGGAGATTTTGAAAAAAAAGAACAAAAAAAAAACAAATTTCAATCCGAAGTATAAAAGCTTTGTGTTTTCCGCTTTAAAAATGTGACGTTGCGTTACGTTACTTTTGAAAAATAAAATTTTTCAAAGATATATTTTATGAAAATGATGTATATTTTCGGTCCATTTACTCTATGAACTACTAAGTTTTAATTCAATGAAAAAGCTTCTATTAAAAGCTTTCTGTTTTGATCACGAATCACGATCATTAACAGCAAACACAACGCAAAATTATGTTTTTTTTTTCATTCTCTTCATTTAAGCCAATCAATAAAGACAATAAACTTTTAAAAAAGCTTTGAAAGAAAAAAATACCTGCCAGCTTTTCATGCGAACGAGTGCATAACAGTAAGCCGGCTTACACTTCTATTCCAGTCTTTGAATAGCTCTTGGAAGTAACGGTCGTCATAGCTCTCCATTGAAAATGGGCTTTCTAGCTAGAGTCTTCTTTGTAATTTTGTCATTGGGAACTGCTGTTCTCTATCAAAACTATAGAAACATCTCAAAGCCAGTTTCACCGCCCGAATTAGATGTGAAAGCCTATTGGGGACCTGGATCGGCGAGTTCCTACAAGGAAGATGCCTCCATTAGACCATTCATCATCAAATACACAGAAGCTGCAAATGATCTCAAACAACAGCTAGCACGTCCCCTCAAGTTGCATGCCCCACTTGAAGATGTCAATTTCGAATATGGATTTAATAGCAAAGCTTTGCGAAATGTCATAACCTATTGGCGAGATAACTACCTACCAAGATGGTCGGAACGTGAACAATTTCTCAACAAGTTTCCACAATTCACGACACAGATTCAGGGGTAAGTGACCCAAAGAAAAAATAATTATTGCGAATACTATTTTGTGTGTTTTGTATGGATGTTGCATAAGAACCGGTATTGTTTGTTTGTTAATCAATGGGAATGAGTATCCAAATATTTGAGCAATTCATCAAAAGCTGAGTTTTTTCTCGTTTTGCACAAATAAAAACATTTGCGGTCTGATAACGAAATTTCGTAACACTAAGCTTTTTCACTGCTTTGGTCTAATGGAAAATGATAATTTAGACGGAGAGAAATATAGCAATGTTTTTCATCAACTAGTTTTCATTAATGTTAACCATTTAAATTGAAAGTGAAGTTAATTTCCCTTTTGATAGGAAAACGCTAAAAATAGAAATTTAGTTTCATTTCATCTAGGTACTGTCTGCAATCTCAATATATTGGGATCGTTTTATTTTTTTGCAATGGTGCATGTTTAAAATTTAAGAAAAACAAATTATTTCGATGTCCAAAGGTCAGAATTAGAGTTCAAAAATTTATTTTGATTTCGTTATTTCTTTTTTAATTGCTATTATTATTATTTATCGATAGGTATAAATAAATATGAGTGATAGTGTTTTTTTTTCATGTTTATTACATTCCTATTTTAGCTTGAATATTCTCTACCGGATTTTTGTTTTGAAATTTGAATAAAATTTACGTTTTCGATTTTATTATTAAACAGACAAATTATGATTCGACGTTGATCAATCATCTTTGCGGTTTTGTTTATTTACAAATTTATATATAAAGACAAGATACACGTTTCTTTTAAATAGATACATGTTTTCCCATTGACAGTGGTTTACGAAATGAAGACAAGACATATTCCAAATTTCAGTTTAAGCTTGTTTTTGTATGAAAAATGTTTCGTTTGCGAGCTAAGATTTTTTTTTATTGAAAAAGAAGTGCAGATGTCTTTTAAAATTGCGTACCTACTTAAATTAAATTTGTTCACAATTTTTGTATACACCTACCTACAAACAATAATTTGAAATAAGATACTGTAGGTAAACAACTAGTTGGAGTTTAAAAAATCAGTTTGAATTACATATTATTTTTAGAAATTCCCTCTTCATAAAGTTGTGCACTAGAATTAAAAAAAAAATGTTTTTATATTTATTATTTATTTATTTATTTATTTATTCTTGATAATTTTATACACATTAAGACACATTTGGCCATATTCATAGAGCATTGTTCAAGTCGTTATTTTGTAGTCCACAGTTAAAGCTTAATAGTTTACAGCTTTTATTCATAGACGATTTTCTTGCTGTTTTTAACTAACCCCGGGGCCAGACGAGCAAGTTCTGGCTAGCAAGTTGGCAAACAATCAAATATTTTACTCACACATTCAAACTTTTAGAACTTGCTTTAATACTGACCAGTCAACTGGTTTGCGAATTTTGACGCCAGTAAACGAGCAAGTATAAAGCAAGTTATTTGACGGGTTTTGTCAAATTTATCAAAATGATCAAAATTAAATTAGAATATTAGTTGAAGCGAAAGTCTTACTTTTCCTTTTTAGCTAGCGACATCTTCGAAGTTCAAAAATCTACAAGCAGTTAAACATGTAAGAAATCGTTCAAATGAAAAAAAATATGAGTGCGACCCATGTGGTCCACACTCCACACGACTAACTTCCCAGAGTAGAAAAATAAGCAAAACATTAGTTGTTTTTGTTATTTAGTTGACAATATACACGAACGTTGGTTTTAAAAGTCAAATTCCATAAAACTGATGGTTTTAGGACACACAATAAGTTTATTGAATAACAGTGGCGCCATCTACCAAAAGTTGATCTTACCATTTCGTGGACTCATTAACAACTACTTTGCACAGTAAAACACAGCCTATACACTTCTTCTGAATATTGTAGTTTTCTATTTGTGAAAGAATTTTTCTAATCGGAATAGTATATCCGAAGATTAACATTTATATGGCAAAACAACGTTTGGTGGGTCAGCTAGTAACCAAGTATAGTCTATAATACTCCTGAATATTGTTTTTTTGACACTAACTATAAGATTTTTTGCATTATTGTTGAAATTATTGCAGAAATTATCATAATTCCGATTTCGCTCAAAAGCTAATCAGCTCTTAACAACACAATACCGCGTCGAATGAATTTTATGACAATACGATGAGTGGTTCGCGAGATAATCGAGCTGAAATATCGTAACGCACATACTCACATACGCACATACGAACACACACAGACGCACACAGACATAATCAAAAAAAGCGCTTGGTTCGAATTCTAGTGACCACGAAACATGGAGATATACGAAAATTGGAGATTCACAAAATCGGACCCATTACAACAACTTCCTCTAGGAAGTTAAAAATATGTGAATCTGCAAGCAAGATCTACGTCACACCAAGTAAACAGATAGAGATTTGACAAATAATATACAGTGTAACACAAAAGTCATGGTACACTTTGCAAGTCCTACAGGTTCTTAAAGAACTGTCCAACGGTTAATAGTTTGATTAATTTTCTTTTGTCAGTAAGCCTTGTTATTTACACAAAACGATTGTTGAAGCTAGCTATTTTACATTTTCTGTGTAATTTTTGTTGAAAAAACTCATGAAAATGCGAGGAAAGGGGTTTACTCTAGAAGATATTCGAAACATTTTTATTAGTTGATTGTATTACAATCAACTAGAAAATACTTCTATATTTTCCCTTTGTCAATACATATTTCAATACCTGTCTATTGTGAATTATATTCTCAAGAATTTGAATGCTCTACAATACATACCTTAACAATTTTGAAGATTTCCAAAAGCTGAATGGAAAAGAGAAAAGTGGATAGAAATTAAATTAAATTAAATTGGATGGAGTAAATCCTTCGTCCTTTTTTGTTCAAAACACTTTCATGAAACTGATTTTATACTTGAATACCGCAATGCCATATGTCTGACATATTAAACGCTTGTTCAAGTTGTTCATAGAATTTGATTTTAAAAACGATCAAAATAGACTTAAAAGACGTGATGAATTACGAATGAAAAAATGAAGAAAATGTACTGGAAAATAAAAAAAATTAAACATAAAAAACCGCGCATGTGTGCACCATGCGTCTTAAAAAAAGAATTGAGATTGAAAACAAAAAGTTGAAGCAAAATCGATGAAATCTTGATTCAATCAAATTTCGCTTGGCGCCCCCGAGATTAACCATTCAACTGCAGACCAGCCCTGTTGTAAAGCGTTTGTGTTTGTGAAACTCACACTACTACACACTACTGCTTCACTTCTTTTTCATAAGACCCTTCCTGTACTTCATATTCAATGGAAGTTCCATAATTATAAACGTGGAGAATATACAAAGAACTGACATGACGTTCGGATGTAAGAAATTCACAGCGTGGTTGGATCAAAATTCGTGTTCTAAGTGAGGAAGCCGTGCTTGGCATAATACTAAGGTACTGGAGTTAATTGGTTAGAAGAATATTAGTAAGCATAGTAAGGACACTAAAGATAATTTTCGAAGCTCACATTGAGAAGACACTTTGAAAAGTTAGAAATGTTATTATATCTGCGTAAGGTGTAACCCAAAGACGTAACTGAAAAGACTATTGAATACGACATTAAGTTTTCTTTTGCTGATGGAAGCTTAGTGCGAAAATATTTCATATTCGTGCTTTGAATGGGGTGCCCACAAGATGCGCAAAATGCCATACGTTTTAGCCACAACCTTACCATGTATTATGGTAACTTCGCATGTTAACGCACGGTTTAAAACTGCGCCAAGATTTTTAGCAGTTTTGACATACGAGTTTGTATTGCCTTGTAAGATCACGGGCTGAAAATATGATATATCTATTATTGATTTTGTGGGGTTTAATGCAAGATTATTATCTTTCAGAACAACGTGAAATTTGTTCAAGATCTTCATGAATACAACACATAGCGTGTTCTATTAGCCCAAGACGAAAACTAATAGACCAGACGTACGTTGTCAGCATACATTTGTATAGAACAGTGTTTGACTAGAGATGACAAATCATTAACATAGAGACAAAATAATAGCGGACCGAGTATTGAGCCTTGTGGTACACCACTTGAAGTAGGAAAAAGATCAGAGAGAAGGTTTTTCAATTGAACCGATTGTTTGCGACCTGTCAAGTAGGAGTGAATAAGTTAAACTGCAGTTTCTGAAAAATTATAAGTTCGAAAAAGTGTTTCACATAAAACGGAATGGTCGGTAGCATATTATCCTTATGGCAAAGTAGGCATGTGCCTAGGGGCGCGAGGGTGCAAAGGGCGCAGTGATTTGATGAACTGGCTCATAATGCTAGTTCATACGTGGTTGTTAAGGTAGAAAGCTTATGACCTCGCACCGCAACTACCACTTATGTTGAGATAAAAATCGGTTCTGAGCAATTCCAAACTCAGCTCGGTAATTCGACTTGACAACTCGGTTCGCCAACTTTTAAAACCACGCGATACAGCAGTTTCGGTCAAAAATAGTACGAGTTATTTTGAATATAGGAGCGCCGATGAGATGCATGCCTACGCACGGCGCTCTCAACGCTTATTCCGCCACTGGGAATGGTCAATAGTGTCAAACGATAAGAAAGGATGAGAAAGCTTAGGTATATTTTCACTATCTAAAGCCACTCGAATGTCTTCCGTAACTTTTAACAATTGAGGTGTGAGCAGATTCAGTGTATCGAGGTAAAGAGCAATTAGCTTTTGTACGCTCGGATAGAAATGATAATATAGCAATAAGTCTATGATCTGTTTCCTTAGAGTCCTTGGGAATAGGTATTATTTTTGCTAATTTACTTTTAGTGGATATTCAACTGTAGTAAATATGGCGTTGAAGACATGAGTAACGTACGGTAGGACAAAACGTAATATGAGCTTAAGTAATTTTGGATCCATCTAATTTAGGCCCACCGCGTTTTATTTATGTAATAGATAGCTTATATATTTTCAACTATTTCCGTACTATCCACTGATCTAAAACAGAAACCATCGTTCGAAAATCGTTGTTCTTCGAAGCAAATGTTGTTTTGGTTGACATTTGACACTAATTGTGTTGATTATACAGAAATAAATCTTTGATTCAGTTCATTTGCATCTATCTCTTTTTGCACTTCATTGAATTATGACATGGAGTATGTAGACATGAAAATTGTGTATTTTTTCAAGTTTCGTTTTTTAAATTTTTTTGCTTGTCAAAAAAAAAATTATTTTCTTAGACATAAGGTCAAGGTTTTGAATTTGATTTAGTTATTTTTCATTCTTATGAAGAATAAACAAAAAATAAAAGTGCAAAAGTTCAAGGATTTATTTTTTAGTTTCTAACCTGTGTAGACTTATAAACACGAAAATTTGTCTTTATTACATGAGCTACTATAGTTAACCTCAGTGTTTGTTACAAGCCTATGACCCTACAATTAGTATAATCATCATCATTAATAGTGATGGTACACTCAATAATAGATTAAAAGAAAAAAAAAACAAGACACACAAACAGACAAACAGACAAACGATGAAATTAAAATAGTTTATAATTATTTTGAGAGTAACAACATATCTCTAGAAAGTTTGTTTGTTTAGGTCATCTTTCAAAAGTCTGGAATGTGTGGGTTCGAATTGTCGTCTTTCGAAGAACTATCAAAACTTCCATGAGTATCAATCTGTGCTTCTCATCAAGATTGGGATAAATTTTAGGTCCCTTAAATTCTTCGCGCTTAGGGAATTGTAGATGATTGAAGGAAATTATTGTATATTTTGTTATTTCTTTATATTTTTAGCAATACATATAAGCAAAAAATGTAAAATTAACTATAAACAATAAATAGGTATAACTGAGCTGACTGCAATTGTCATTTGATAGGTGTTCTTGCGTTCTGAAATCATTATTGGAAATCCACGGAAGATGTACACATAGTCCAGTCATTTTAGTAATTCAAAACCCCAATCTTGCGGAAACACGGGCAATAACACCAGCACCGAGATCAGACGAAGAATAACTCTTGCTAATCGCTGTTTCTTTGGGCTAAGAAAGCAATTGAGTGGAAAATCCCTCTCTCGTGCAACTAAGGTAAAACTGTACAACACACTCATCATCCAAGTCCTGCTGTATAGTGCGGAAGCATGGATCCTGACAAAATCGGTTGAAAGTACCTCAGGCTGTTTCGAGAGGAAAGTTCTTCGGGTCATCTTTGGCCCCATGTGCATTGAAGTGGAATGGCGAAGAAGATACAACAGCGAACTTTACGGGTTGTACAACGACATGGACCTAGCCAGAAGAGTCAAGATCCAGAGACTCAGATGGCTCGGTCATTTAGGGCGAATGGAAACCAATGCTCCGGCCCGGAAAGCCTTCGACACTATTCCCGAGGGACGTAGGAGGAGAGGAAGACCGCGACTCAGGTGACGCACTCAAGAGGACCTCAATCAACTTGGAGTGCAAAACTGGAGACGACTAACTAAGGACCGAGCTAGCTGGCGGAGACTGTTGATTGAGGCCCAAGTCCACAACGGACTGTGGCGCCACCTTAAGGCTAGGCGCATATTGGGACGCGTCTAAGGTGTGTGCCGTGACCTGGCAACGGTCGCACGACATGATTATAGAAACATGTCATGCCGTCCTCCGCAAATTGATTCGCGTGTCTCGTGTCAAAATACATATCTATTTTAATCAAATCACAAATTGTAGGCAGGGCAAGAACATCTCAATGAATTCGTCAAAAGTTAACTATTTTTTTAATTTTTTGAGTTCTGATTCTGAGGAAGAATACGAGGAAGAAAAACTTTTGCTGATTTCATTGAAGACCAAAAATTTAAAATCCCAGAATGCAAAATATCTTTCAAAAGGAAAAAGCCAACGACAATTTAAAGGTTTTTTCAATAAGAGGTGTTATTTTGAATAGCCCGCTATTTCGGTAGCTGTCACTTTTGAAGCTGTAATTTTTTGACGTTTCACAAGTAGAAACTACACCATAAATTAAAATTATTAAAATTATTAAAATTCACTAAATGGTGAAAATTCAGCATAGACGGTTCGTAAAACTGGAAAAGTTTCCGGACCGTGTTATATCTCGAAGAGGTTATAACAATTGGCCACCGAGATCTTGTTGTTTAACACCTTGCGACTTCTTCCTTTGGGGCCACGTAAAAGATAAGGTCTACGCCAACAGCCCAGCGTCGATTCAAGATCTCAAAGATGGAATTCAAGAGGCTATCGAGGACATAGGGCAGCCACCTTGCGATTTGGTTATGGACAAATTCATGAAAAGGATATGGTCGTGTGAGCGTGGTCGTGGCGGCCGTTTGGCTGATGCTGTGTTCATTAACTGCATACCTTCCTCCTTATAATGAAATAAACATCCGATCATTTATTTTTAAAAATTCCATTTTTCTTTGAATATTATTTTATTTTTGACATAAAAAAACAAACTCATAGCAGTCTCGCAAGAAAAACTGTGTTTCAATCACTGTGTCACGCAATTTCCGGAAAACGCTCGTCAAGTCAAGTCATGTCGTTCTATCAATATGCGTTGTCCTGTTTAATTATATTGTTTACAAAAACAAGTGCTGTGCTGTGTAGCGTCACTCGTGTGGAACGCGCCCCAATATGCGCCTAGCCTAAGTAAGTAATTAATCGCGGAAAAATTCCTAGTGGGCTGAATTTTTGTGTACCTACACTTTTATTACGGTGCACTGTCATGAAGATGTGCAAAATCGACATTGATATAGTGCCAGCTTAAAACGTTGTGGTGTTCAAAAGGTCGCGAAATTCGGTTTTTCGTGAATATTTCGCTACCTATTGCTTGGAAGTCAATAGTGGCATTAGCTGCGTTTTATTATTACGATGATCTGATCCGGATCAGATCAAGAAAATAAAACAGCTTCTATCATCAATTTGTTTTTTACTTCAAGTTTGGCAGCTGTTTGTAATTTTTTCATTCTGACAACTAGATCGGAGTTGCCCTACGATAATTTTGTTGAACGATTATTATGTTGTTTTTTTAAGGGATAAGTTTTTGCTATGTAATTGAAAAATATTTCATTACCGGATAAGGCGGATAGATGAATGTGTGAAAGTGGCAGCACAGTTTTTATTGAAAATATACACCTAGGTTTCAACTTGTGTGCGGAAGAAGAACTAATTTTTGGATCACAAAAATTGATCCAAGTGAAAATCAGGATTTCAATTTGTTGTTGTTACACATATTAATTAATGATCTGATCTGGATCATTGTGATAATAAAACGCAGCTATTATTGACTTGTGCATCATGCCCGCATGGGAATTTTGTTGAGAAGTTATTTTAAAACAGTGAACTCTCTCTAAATCGAAATTGTTCTTAACTTGAAGCGTTTAATTTTCCCCATTTAAGCTACACTTTTCACTGATGCTTTGCTCTTATTATTTGTAACTTATAAGCGTTACGCCGCTGTATAGCTTAAACCCTTCCTCCATAAATTGACTATTCAATTTTTTTGAATTGTTCAATTTTATTTAGCAGTTGCTAGGATAAGCGCCTTCAAACAAACAGAAATATAAATAATTTGTTGCCGTTTCCTAAGTAGCCTAAATCCTTCCTTAATTAATGAACTATTCAACACAAAAAGAATTGTTCGATTTGATTAAGTAGATCCTGAGATCAGCGCGTTCAACCAAACAACAGAAGCCTACAAAAATGAATATTTTTTACCATTTTTTCCACATTTTTCACTGACGACTTGGTCGCAGTGTAATATTATATAGCTTCAAGCCTTCAAGCCATCTACGATAAATGAACCATTCAACATTAAAAGAATTGTTCAATTTGATTAAGTGGTTTCCGAGATAAAGCCTTCCTTGATTAATGCACTATCCAATACAAAAAGAATTGTACCATTCGAACCAGAAATTTCAGGGATTACCGAGTTCAAACGAACAAACTCTTCAGCTTTATATATTAAGAGTAGAGAAGTATAGATATACATATGGCAAGTATTGAATGCGTAAGAAAAAAAAGTTGAGATTTTGATGAGATATGACTTTACGATGATAGAGAAGTTGAAAAAAAGTTGGTCCCCTGATTCCGTCCGATACTGGTCCGATTGACACTACACTTGAAAATTAGAGGTTTGAGCAAAAACCCTCTCATTTTTTTACTATAGGGATGCAAGGATTTTTTTAAACTAAAAAATCAACAATTTCTTAAGAAATCGTATGAAATCAATTTTTTTAGATTGAATAATTTTTTTTGTTTTTCATAATAAGCACACACTCAAGGGGTTTGTATACCCTTATTATGCCATAGACACGGTGAGTGCTTTAGGAAAGAGGAAAGGGGTTGGAGAGGAGATGCCGGTGTACATTGGTCTTAAATTCCTGAACACTGCAATGATCGAGAAAGACAGAGTGTGGAAGAGAGTTCCACATTCGCTTAGTACGGCTAAAGAACGATTCTCCATACTTGAGGGTACGATCGAAGTTGGGCTCGAGGGTAAACTGAGGGGCATTCCTGGAAACGCGGGTATTACGGTTGAATTGTTTAAGGGGTGGAATGCAACTGGCTTTTTCACTAGAGCAATTACTGTAGAAGTAACGATAAAACAAGGAGAGACAAGAAACGTTACGACGGTGTTCCAAAGAAGTGAATGAGTTAGTGATGTCTCTATCACAAATCATTTTTACTGCCCTTTTTTGTATTCTATCCAAGAGGCTTAAGCATGAAGCTGGATCACCAGCCCAAAGATGGGAATTGTAGTCAAGATTTGGATGGATATAAGTCTTGTAGATAATAGCCAGATCAGACGGGGAGAAAAATTTCTTGCACCGTCTTAAGAAACCCAAACATCTTGCTGTATTTTTGGCGACATCGCGTATGTGCTCGGTCCACAAGAGGTGTTCAGTGATGCACATACCGAAAATCTCGATATGTTCGGCATCATTGATGCAAGTGCCACTCATGGACAGTGGCAAGGGGGTATATCTCGCTTCACCGATACATTTAAGGTACATATTTCACTTTCAATTTTTAAATTTCAGAAGAAAGAAACATATCCTATTTTATCGACTATATAAATGTGTACGTAGACGTACGGGATCGGAGCATCACACCTCAACCACATCACCTTAAACGCGAAAATTTACACAGTTCTATATTTTTCCATTAGAACGATTAAAAGGCTGGGTTAACTCACAACAAATTTCGATATTAAATTTCGAGCAAAAGTAGGTTCATGGGTTCAGAATAAATTATGGAAAAAAGAAAAAAAGGAATTCCAGTGTTTTTCTCTTTTCAAATTGTGTCTCTCAAAATTTTTTTTTTCTATTTTTCATTATTAAAGCCGTGGTTGTCTATTTAAGGAATTTAACACTGTACCTACATAAGTCTGATTTTATTTTAATTTTTAAGAAAAATTCTTTTGAGCGCAAACAGAATGAAAATGCAGGAGTTAGGGATTCCAGAATCCAAAAACAGGAAGCCCGTTATCGAAAACTGGAAACGAAATAGAAAGTGATATGAAATCTGCAACCAGAACTTAGAAAGAGGAAACGAAATTTCAGTTTAGTGCTCTATAAATTCTAGAATTAAAATAAAATATTAGTTTTACTTGAATTCAGGCTCAAAAATGGACAAACTTGTCGGTTAAAAGTAAGCGACTAGTGAACACATTTCATATCAAAATTTTGTAAGAAATTTAGGAAAAGTTTTATTTTTATTTTTATTTTATTTTTTAACATAATTTTCAAAAACTGACTCCTACGAATGCTTTCGTCATTGGTTTTGGAATTTTAAAACTTAAATGTAAAACTGGTCTGTTAATACGAAATACATTCTAGCAAACAACAAACTTTTGTAAACATTTCGACAGCGCCTTGCAGCCTACAAAGACATTAAACCAAAGTCACAAAACTGATGATGTTGAATCACGAAGTCAGTTATAGGCCAAGGCCCAAGTCATCAAGGCTATAAGAGTTCTTATATCTATGATTTAAATTCAGCACGAATCTATCTATTTTAAATACCTTAATTCAATTATCAACAATGTATTTTTTCATGCACTATCGTCCAAAGTGCCTATACTTGATAATGATAAGAAAGAAATATTTTTTTTTGTCACAAAAACTACTTACCTATAAAAACTATCATGATTTTATTAAACCTTAAATCTCTTACAATTTCAGACTCAAAATCCACTATCTTCACGTCAAGCCAAAGAATCCTGGAACGAAAAAAGTTGTGCCACTCCTTCTAATCCATGGCTGGCCTGGATCCGTTCGAGAATTCTATGAACTAATTCCTTTGTTGACAACTCCCTCCAAGGATCATGATTATGTCTTCGAAGTTGTTGCTCCAAGTTTGGTTGGCTATGGATTTTCAGAGGTTTGTCCGCATGCAACCAATTAATAGAGTTACCCAAATTTTATTCCACATTTTTTTAGGGCTCGGCAAAGAAAAACTTCGGAACCGCCGAAATGGCTGTTGTTCTCCGAAACCTAATGCTGCGAGTCGGTCACCAAAATTTCCTCA
Source organism: Sphaerophoria rueppellii (assembly GCA_920937365.1). NCBI lineage: Eukaryota > Metazoa > Arthropoda > Insecta > Diptera > Syrphidae > Sphaerophoria > Sphaerophoria rueppellii. The sequence goes on along the minus strand of CAKKXW010000002.1, from coordinate 20,065,299 downwards.
TTCAAGGTGGTGACTGGGGCAGCGTCATTGGAAGTAACATTGCAACCCTCTTCCCAGACAATAGCATCGGATACCATTCGAATTTGTGCTTCACCAACAGCTTATTGGCAAACATAAAGAATGTGCTCACTGATTTCTACCCATCGTTATTCTTGGAAAAGCATCAAGAAGAATTCCATGTGCCAGCGTTGAATAACTTCTTCTATATCATGGAAGAAAGTGGCTACTTCCATATTCAAGCCACAAAACCCGATACCATTGGAACTGCACTGCTCAATAATCCAGTTGGTTTGGCAGCTTATATTTTGGAGAAATTCTCAACCTGGACCAATCCGAAATACCGAAACTTGCCCGATGGTGGACTCACGAAGAAATTCAACCTTGACGCCCTGCTGGACAACTTGATGATCTATTATTTGACAGATTCCATAACTACGTCACAGAGGCTATACGCCGAGCAATATGCAAAGCACCAGAGAGACATGAATATGGATCGGGTGCCTACAAATACACCAACTGGCTGTGCCAGATTTAAAAATGATTTAGCGCACAGCACTGATTGGCAGCTGAAGGAGAAATTCACAAATTTGGTGCACAGTACTTATCATAATGATGGCGGACACTTTATAGCTCTTGAAAGTCCACAAGTGCTGTACGCGGATTTTGTTGAGTTCGTGAAGAAGGTTGTAGTTTAGAGTCGCTTCTCTAGTTTTGCTTTGTAAATATAATTTTGTAAAATAAATTGAAACATTTGGGAGGAAATGTTTATTAAATTTTTTGTTTTAGTTCAAGGATGTCTGAATAAGGCTGAATGCAGTCAATTTTCCGTCAATAAATCAACAAAAAAGCTGTTCCACGACGTTTTGCATATTTTTATTTGCTCTATTTCTTAGCACTCAAATGTTTTTATCAAATCGATAATAGTTAATGTTTGTTACTTTAAAAGATAACAGAGTTTGAGTTCAATTGTGATAAGCTTTTCCAGATTACCTTCTTTGTTATCGAACATTTCAATATAGAGTCACGCTTCCACTTTGCCATCGATCGGATATTCTGCAATGTCTCCGAAGCTTAGAATTCTAGTCATTGCTCTCTCCCTCAGCTTTGGGCTAATCTTCAATATTCTCAACAAAAAATTCGCTTCTGTTGAGCCACCTAGCCTGCCATTGAATCAATATTGGGGACCCGGCAAGCCGCCAGCTGACTACGAACAACTTAAAGAACCTCAACAAGTGAAACCATATTTTGCCGACCAAGTGAGAATTCCGTGAATATTATTTGTCAATTCTTGGCAAAAACATTTCCATTTAAAGATCATTAACGACCTATCAAACCGTATTGGAGACAATGTAACACTCACCAAACCCTTAGAGGGTGTGGATTTCCAATATGGATTCAATTCAAACTATCTGAAGGAGATATTGAAGTATTGGAGAGATGACTACCTTCCTCGGTGGAGAGAACGTGAGATTTTCATATGGCAATTCCCTCAATTCATAACAAACATTCAGGGGTGAGTCGAAGGATTAGTATCAAACTGTCTTTGAACTTTTGGAATTTCTAGACTCCGATTGCACTTTTTGCACCTGAAAATCTACGACGATGTCAAAGAAGTTAAGAAAATGTATCCGATTCTTCTTCTTCATGGATGGCCAAGTTCTGTCAGGGAATTCTACGAACTGGCACCGAAACTATACGAAGGCTCTAACGACACGAATATAGTGTTTGATATTGTTGTACCAAGTTTACCAGGTTTCGTTTGGTCTCAGGTTCGTTTTCTTAGGGAATTTTTTAATTTCATCATAACTTCTTTTCAATTTTATAGGGCGCTTCAAAGAAAGGCATGGGTCCAGCTCAAGTGGCAGTAGTCCTTCGTAATCTCATGCTCCATCTGGGTTACACCAAATTTTTCATTCATGGCAGTGATTTCGGCTCGGACATCGGCTCACACTTGGCAACGCTATTCCCCAACAATGTCCTGGGCTTCCACTCAACCTCATGCACTTTGAACACTCCGTTGTCAGGCATTAAGCTTTTTATAGCAAGCTTGGCTCCATCGCTTTTTGTTCCCTCAGGCTATACAGACCTCCTTTTTTCCTTAACAAAGACTTTTAGAAGCTTTATCGAAGAAACTGGCTATTCCCATATTCAAGCAACAAAACCCGATACCATTGGAATCGCCTTGAGTGACAATCCAGTTGGTTTAGCAGCATATATTCTGGAAAAATTCTCAACATGGACGAATGGTTCATTTAAGATGCTGCCCAATGGCGGATTGTCGCAACAGTTTGCAATGGATACTTTGCTCGACAATGTGATGCTGTACTATCTAACGAACTCGATTGCAACATCCCAACGTATTTTCGCCGAGGCTTACTCCAAAGAACATCTTTCGTTGAACTTAGATCGAGTTATAAGCCTAGTTCCGACAGCCTGTGCACGTTTTAAGGGAGATCTTTCACACCATTACGCAACGGACTTTCAATTAGTAAATAAATATTTGAGGTTAATTCAAAGTACGTACTACAAGAGTGGGGGACATTTTGCAGCATTGCAGGAGCCTGATTTGCTTTATAAGGATATTATCGCATTTGTTGAAAAGGCTGAGAAATATATGTCTTAAGAAATTGCGTCAACAAATTTTTTTTTGTTTTATTGAAAAATAGCACTCATACGCCGTAGTGACCTTAGTAAAAATAAATACATAGTTAATAGTTGTGTTTTTTTTTTAATTCGCACCTACTTAAGTATTTTTTATCCCCTTTTTATGGCAGAGACACAGTGGACGTGGAGCATAATTATGTGCTCGTTCCACAAAACGTGGTTAGTGATGCACATACCGAGAATCTCGAGCTGTTCGGTCTCGTTGATGGAAGTGTCAGCTCATAGACAGTGACAAGGGGGTACATCTCGCTTCAACGATACAAGACAGCATTGAGTTTTCGAAGCATTAAACTCTACGCGGTTTTTAATTTCCCATTGTACAATGCTGTTAAAGCAGAGTTTACTGAGCTTATCATATTTTGCCGTTGCAGTTCCACATCCGAAGATGCACATCCTTCATCTTCGGCTGTGGAATGAATATGAAAAGCTAAGGGTTAAGGCTTAAGGGTACTATCGTCAGCGAAACAATTTATTGGATGAAAAGTTACAGACAAGAGATCATCGGAGCTCTGGGGCACACGAGCTTTTATGTTGAGGGTTTCAGACTTGAATCTGTCCAGTACAACTTGTATTGAACGGATCGAAAGAAAATTGTTAATCCAAACAAAGAGGAATTCGTCGATAGCAAAAGAACGCATTTTCTATAGAAGCCAAGGTGTCAGACTTTATCAAATGCCTTTGAAATATCAAGTGCAACAATCTTATTCTTTCGAAAACGATGTAAAGTTTTGTTCCACTGTTCGGTGAGATATACTCTACTCTAATATCAAAAGTGGAACTGTTACTGAGAAAGCCGTACTGCCGGTCATTAAGAAGCTTTCAGTCTTCAAGAAATTTCTTGCGCAGATAGTTTATCAGCGTTTCGATGACCTTAGAAAGAAGGGACATAAGTGCAATCGGACGATAATTGGAAGGAGAAGAACATTCGCCCTTTTTTGGGATTGGCTGAACAAATGCTGTTTTCCAACTGCTCGAAACAAGCCCAGAAGAATAGGCGACATGGAAAAGGTTGCGCAAGGGTTTTGCCAACGTGGAAGACCACCTCTTCTGAATAATAGCGGGGATACCATCTAGACCAGCCGATATGTGTATGTTGAGATCCGTTAGGACTCTAGTCAAAGCACGAGTGGTGAAACAGATTTGTCCCATGGAATCATTGACGCGCTTAAAAACAGGTGGAGTCATGACACTCTCTGGCAGCGAAGAATTGGCGAAGGAAAAAGGTTAGCGTTCACGAGAGAGCTAACAACCGAGGAAGAAGAAGAATTCTTCGTATTTTTCTTAGAATTTACATTTTAACATTTTTTTAAGTTCTAATGTTTTGGCGGCTATTCTTTGAATTTCTTTTTTTTTTTGCTCTCCCGTTAATTTCAGTCTTCTCTCTTCTATCTCCTTCAGATCCTCTTAGAACTGGTTGAATGTTGAATCTTTTCAATTTATATTCGATTCCTCTTATGGACCTGATTGTGCTCTCTTGGATTTTTATCTCCTTGCTTAGCAGCTGCATGGAAGTAAGGGTCTTTCTTTTTCTTGCTTGTGTTGAATGTGGAGCATTTTATTCTTCCTATTGGTCTTGTTCTGGTGTTTGCCTCTCAAGTGCTGGGACCTGGGACTAGAGCAGAGTAGTCCGTAGAAGAGTATCTTAATACTTGTGAGCACGTTGACGACTCCCTCCGTTTCATTAAATAGTTTGGAGCAACATTATAGTCAACTAATGAACAATTTTGATAGAATTTAGGGTGATTAGGTGCGTTGGCTGCTAAGCAAAACGTTGTGGGTTCGAGTCCTACTCATGCTCATAGTTTTTATTTCATCTTTCACGGGCACTGCCTCTTGCGAAGAACTGACAAAACTTCCAAGAGTATCATCTGTCATGAAAAAAGTGCTTCTCAACTTTGCCGTTCGGAATCGGCGTTAAATTGTAGGTCCCCTCAATTCTTCACACGCACCTAGAGAATTGTTGATGAGAGTAAGCCACTTAGGCCTTGGCTCTTCAAGAGCTGTCGCGCCACTCTATTTAATTTTATTTTTTCTTATCACACTAAAATTGTTCATTAGCGGACTATAATTCTGCGCCTTTTTTTTAAAAGGTCCTCCTCCAGTGTCTGTGCATTCCTTTTCGTTGATGACCGATTTTCTTATGTGAAATGTCTGTGGCCTGATCACAGATGAGTTTAAAAGGCAGATGGAAAACCAAGCTGTCAAAATGAGAATGCCTACAAGCTATGCTTCAAGTTTACTGCAAGAGTATGCGTGTTTGTACAAATACTATCTTAGTAAACTTGAGCAAACCAACTCGTTTTTTTGCTGTTTTTTTCACATACACGAGATAACGATTAACGGTAAAATAAAATTTGTGGTAACGGAGGGTAAAACGTAAGTCAGTTTCCGATCTCTTTTTGTCTCTGGGGCTTTGGGCCTGATTATGGAATTCGCGGCGAATCGTTTTACTATTGGGTTTGACATTTTTCAATTATTGTTTTCGCTTTCGACTTCATGCCATTAATGTTTGCTGGCGAGTTGAAATCTGACAGCTTTTTATTTGTGAATTCAAAGGCGAAAGAGCGTTTATTATTATTAACTGGAATATTGGATGAAATAGTCAAACCAAAATAGTGAAATCGCTGGAATATTGGAAGAATTTTTTTTTTTTTGGCTCCGCCGGGAATTCGTTATTATGGAAAAACGAAGCGAGTCGAATTTGAAAGGTCGACATCTAATTGAAAACGATCCGCCGCGAATCCCATAATCAGGTCCCAGAACTCTTCCGTTTGGAAAACAGAAGCGTCCGAAGAATGACACTTTCATCGTAATCCGTTCTGATTATGAACTGTCCGAAAGTATAAGGTGGTAGAAAAATCGTACAAACTGTACGAATCAGAGAGAATTTTTTTCACATCGGTTACCGAAGCAACAACAGGCCTCGGAAAAATTAGACGACTAGCCAAGGATCGAGCTAGCTGGCGGAGCCTGTTGATTGAGGCCCAAGTCCACAACGGACTGTACCGCCACCTTAAGTAAGTAAGTACCGTAGTAAGGCTGTATAAGGATCGTTGAAAGGTGTTCTTGGAAAAAATCAAAACTGATTTGTGGAAAGAAATGAAATAGGTCAGGGTTACCCTTTATACCGATGTTCAAAATCAAAATAAAATTAAAAAACGACATGCGAACTATCTGGGACTACTATTCATTCCCAGATTTGAAGTCACAGCAGAAGAACTTCGTTCTTTTTAATGATTTACTTGTTTATTTTTCAAAATGTAGTAAAAAAATAAGCTTATCAACAAAGAGATCAATGAACTTTATGGAACAACAATTGATAGATCAACATTTAACAATCAATACTAAAGGTCTATAACTAAAAATTGGGAGGCGAGGCTTGTTCGGACTCTTTAGTTTCGTAAAGAATACCGAGCAGCTTCTTAGTCCAATCCGGATATTCATTTTGTTTTTGACACTCAAGGCACCTGTAGGAAGGGATTCCATTAATTTAGGATCAACAATATATTCAGAGATTTCTTACAAATTTTCAATTTTCTGGAGTTTTGCAAAATAGAAGTTCTTGTCGTGTTCCGTCACAGTAATCTGTTGGAGTTCAATTCAATGAAAAATCGCAGTGGCTCTATGAAAAGTTAGTCAAATTACCTGTTCCTTGAGTTGATTGCATGCTTCTGTGAGAACTTCCATGGTTGACGGCGAAATCGGTTCGCTAGGTTGAGATGAGCGCGGTGTTAAATGACTTGTCGATGATGATTTTGTCCTCATAGAACTAGCACCAGGAGCTGATGTTGGCGTTGTCTTTTTGACCGAGCCAATCGATCCCACTGGACTCACTGCTGAAAAAACCAAAATCTTCTAATGCAACAATAGAACTAGGTATCTGAGAAGAGACTTACTATTAGCCTTAAGATTTGTGGCACTACTAGCCTTCCTAATGGGCTTCCCTGCTGACAACGTCATATTCGTATTCGTGACAGGCTTTGTATTTTCTGTATCGTTGGAGTACATGTCGTAGAATTTCTTGAACCATTGCAGAAACTCAAAATTATCTTGGAATCGTCCTTTAGCCAATTTATCAATGGGAACATTCTAAGTGATGGATTTAAGGTGAAGACATGTTGAATAAGCACAACAAATAGATTTACCTTATCAAAGTTCATTTTGAGAAATGCATTTTGGAAGAGTTTCAGGTTGAAAATGAAATCATGTTCTAATTTGGCGTTCATTTTCACCTTGCGCATTCCGATGCTATTGGGGAAGATTTTTTCCATAAGCTGGCAATATGCAACGCCTGTAAATTCTTGAGAAATTAAAGACCAACTTTAACTTAACACAGGAGGATCATTTACCAGAGCACAGTTCTTCGATTTTAGTGTATTTTGCTGAAAGTGTTGTGTTTACCCATTGAAGCATTTTGTGGCGGGGTAGATTTTCACCGGTCACCGTGGGAAGAGCTAGAGATTTTATTTCTGGCATTTTATTAAATATAATTTGAAGGAAGTGACAACAAGTAAATTTTATTAAAAATCTTTTTAAAATGCGCGCGGTTAAACTTTTTTAACGGAACTACAATAAACTGTTGCAAGATGAATGGTCTAATGGTGTAAGATCTGAAATGTCATATGTAACTGTCAAAAATTGATTGGTCGAAAATGAAGCATGCGTTCCAGGTAGATAATTCTAAGGGTCTGTTCCAAATTAAAGGTAGATTAGTGTTTCACCATGTCAACGATGTTGAAAAATGTTTCACTAGGGCCGTGAGCGAATTGAGTTAAAAAGTGGTTAAAACTTGACGTTTTGTTTAATTTTGACAGTTCGCATTGAATAATGTATGTCAAAAATTAGATTAGGTGCAGAGCAGATTAAAATATGACAGAAAAAGCCTAATGCCTTGTGCGAATTGGATGAATTATGGTCAAAATGAATGAATTTTTAACCACTACTGTCATATTTTAACCTGCTCCGCAGCTAGTCTAATTTTTAACACATTTTATTCAATGCGAAGTGTCAAAATTTAACTTAACGTCAATTTTTAACCACTTTTTAACCCAATTCGCACACGGCTTTACATTGAACCCAAAAAGAATTGATTTTTAGTAGCGATTCGTGGTGGTACAATGTAAAATCCCTTTATTTTGTGTGTCTACCTACAAAGTATAGCTAAACCTCGCGTTTATTGATTTTCTCACAATTGAGCCTGTTTCATATTTTTCCTTCGATTGAAAAAGTGGTTGTTAAAGGTTTTTAGCTTGAAGCTTGGCCCTGAGTTTCCAACAAGTCCTTCTATAATAGATGCACTTCTCTTTTCTGTGGCTGTTCAAATGCAACCGCTATGTCTTAGGTATGATATAGCGGAAGGTAAAGGATTTATGAAGTTGATGTCCTTACTTACTTACTAATGGTGGCGCTACAGTCCAGGTCAGACCAGGGCCTCACCCAACAAACTTCTCCAGCCAGTTCGGTCCCTGGCTAGCTGTCTGAACTTTCACACAACTTGGTTCAGGTCCTCTACCACCTGTGTGCTCCACCGGAGTCGCGGTCTTCCTCTTCTGCGACGTCCTTCCGGGTTCGATTCGACTCTGCGGGCCGAGCATTATTTTCCATTCGCTCAACATGACCCAACCATCTAAGTCGTTGGACCTTAACTTTTCTGGCTAGGTCAGTGTCGCTGTACAGCTCGTACAGTTCTTGGTTGAATCTTCGTCTCCATTCTCCATTAATGCAAACAGGACCAAAAATCACTCGAAGAATTTTTCTCTCAAAGCAGCCCAAAGCGTTTTCATCAGATGTTGTCATAGTCCATGTCGCTGCACCATACATGAGGACCGGGATGATGAGGGTTTTGTAGAGCGTTACTTTAGTTGCTCGAGAGAGGACTTTACTACTCTATTGTCTTCTAAGTCCAAAGAAGCAGCGATTGGCAAGAGTGATTCTTCGTTTGATTTCAGCGCTGATGTTGTTGTCTGAGTTGATAGCGGATGCCAGGTAGACAAAGTCCTTAACTACCTCGATTTTAAATCTGTCTATGTTGACGTTTGCTCCAAGACGTCGATGTTGGTTGTCCTTTCTTGTCGACAGCGTTTACTTGGTCTTGCCCTCGTTAACCACTAGACCCATCTTCCTGGCCTCCGTCTCAAGACTCACAAACGCTTCATTGACCTCACACTGTGTTCTTCCAATTATGTTAATGTCGTCTACGTATCCTAGTAGCTGGACGGACTTTTGAAAGATGTTGCCTCTGGTGTTGACATTGGAGCTTTGCACAATCTTTTCAAGAATGATAATGAAGAAATCGCATGACAACGCATCGCCTTGTCTAAAACCTTTCTTGACATCAAAAGCGTCCGTTAGGTTTTTCCCGACCATGATGGAACAGCGTGAGTTTTCCATTGTCATCTTACAAAAGTGGACGAGTTTTTCTGGGATGCCAAAACTAGACATTGCTCTATATAATTGGTCTCTATAGACGCTGTCATACGCGGCCTTAAAATCGATGAAAAGGTGGTAGGTATCGATTTGAAGTTCCTGGGTCTTCTCCAAGATCTGGCGTAGGGTGAATATTTGATCGATGGTGGCTTTCCGGATCTGAAGCCACACTGATAAAGACCTACCAGGTTGTTAACGAAGGGTTTCAAACGTTCACACAGCACTGCAGACAAGATCTTATAGGCGATGTTGATGTCCGAGGCTTGAAAATAACTAGAAGAGAAAGCGATGAATGGCGATAACGTCACAACTTTCTAATTTTTCGTCATTACTTTAAGGAATATTTACTTTTGGTGCTGTCTAAAGGTCGAGATGTCCTATATAAATTATATTGGTGTGTCCATGCCAAAAAGATTGTCGAGCACCACCTGCTGACTCGGTTTATTAAATGACTATACCGTCTTATTCATTGATTATATCGCAAAAAAACAGTGTTGAAATCTTTGATTTTGCATCAATGTCTTTTAATACGGAATTTCAATCTTAAATTTTGGAAAGGAAAGACTTAAGTCTTATGTAACTCATTTGTAGTTGCATAATTTTTACTGTTTAAATTGGTTTTATTGAATGCATTAACAACGTTTTTATAAAATACTTAAAACTAACATTTAATGACTAATTTATATTTTTGAAATCACATCTTCGATTTCTCATTGAGTGTTATAGTTGAGGTATTCTGAATTGCTTCCCGAAGAATTGTTAGCATTAGATCAACTTTCTCAACAGTCGCATTCTCACCCATCACACCAATTCGGAAAACTTGATCAGCTGTTGGTCCCAATCCTCCACTGATTTCAAAGAAGTATCTGAAAATGAACAATATGTTTAGATTTCATGTAAAACTATTGAAGAATATGTCTTGTCTTACTTATTCATTGCATATTCAGAAACCTTCCTCCAATCGACACCTTTTGGAATCTTTACTGCTGTGACAGTTGATAATCGATCATTTTGGACCGGTACAAACAATTCAAGTCCCATGTCTTCAATGCCTTTTTGCAATCTGAATGAACATTCCTTGTGTCTCCTTATAACCGACTTCAGACCCATAGATGCCAATAATGCCAAAGCTTCTCTCAAGCCATAAAGCAAGGTCGATGCAATTGTGTGATGATAAATTCTAGATCCACCAAAGCAATTCCAATACTGGCCCACCAAGGTCGCATCCCAATAATAAGACTTGACTTTTGAGGCCCTTTTTGTAATGTGAGCAATGGCTTTCTTACTAAATGAAATCGGAGTGATTCCAGGAGGGCCACATAAAACTTTTTGGGATCCTGTGTAAGCAACATCAACCTTCCAATCATCCATATAAAATTCAGCACCACCCAAAGAAGCTACAGTGTCCACTACAAGCAGACAATTATATTGCTGGCATAGCTTGCCAATCTCACCGATGTTGGATTGAACAATACCAGTGGAAGAGTCACCTTGACAAATAAACAAAACCTGTGGCTTGTGGCCTTCCATAGCGAGCTCTAATTCCTCAATAGTAAGTGCATGACCGAAACGTGCCTGAACAAAACGAACATCGGCACCGTATCTCTTGGCCATGTCAGCTGCACGATGGCCCCACATCCCAATCACACCAAATAAGGCAATATCACCATCTTCAAGGAGATTACAGAGGGCAGCTTCCATGCCACCATGACCTGAGGCACTCATACACATTGTGGCTTCGTTCTTTGTCTGTAGTGCATACTTAATGCCCTCTTTTATTTCATCCATAATCTGTAATGACAATGAGTAATATTTTTTAAAGAAGCCAATGAATAATCAGTAGAATGTCTATATTATTCTCTTAGCGTCTTTAGTTGGGCGCCATTTTATAAAAACATAAACTGGTTTCATCTGGATTAAGGTACTTTAAATTAAACATCTGTTTAAAAGATGACAACCTTATCAAAAATACCGTTTTTTTTTCATTACTAAAAAAAAATGGCATATTAAACATTTGTCACCTTTTATGTGTCATTATCTAAGAAGGACCTATACATTTAAAGAAAAAAGAACTTTTTGTCTAGGTTTCATTGCTAAATAAACTCAGAAGATAAGACCGCAGCACTTTGTCTGTGTAGAAAATGCAGTATTACGTCTAGACATTTAAACGTTTTAATCTGCGCATCATCTGTTGTTCAGGATGCTGCCATGACTTATCTAAATGTTATAACCTTGTTGAACTTCTTGGCTGATCGAGGGCAGTTTTTGATTTTAACAGGGACAAAGATTGATGATAATAAAGGTTAATTGAAATAAGAAGTGTGGCCTGAATAGAGATGATAACTGTTTTGTTTTACTCCTGATGATAGTAGTCAATTAAGTGGTAGGTAATTCAACACCCTTCAAGTTCAACGGACAACCTGCCCTTTGATAATTTGCTGGCAATGTTTGTAATTCTTGATGACACAATTATGGGAAATTATATGAACAGAAGATAATCTATTTGACGAAGAAAATGTCATTTGTCAATTTGTCATTCAGAATGTATTTAATTGGGCAAAAGTGAGTATTCTGATTCTGAAAAGAAGAACATTTCCATCTGATTTTTAAAACAGAATGCTTTTTTTATGTTGTTTTCCATTGGTATTTTGTTGACGTTTCTTCTTCTTCATCCAATGGAAAGGGTTATGATGAATGTGTCATTCTTCGGACGATTCTGTTTTCAAAAGTCAGTCCAATGGAATGGTTTTAGAAGACTTCTGGACTCTTCCAAATGCTTGTGGATGTCAAATGGAAAACGACATTAGATTCCGGATTGCCAATTAAAAACGCCATTAAGCTGCTGTTTTAATATTTTTTATATTGTTAAAAGGTTGAAATTGAAGACTCACCAAAGAAGTAAGCCTCTTTATGTGTTTATAGAAGCATTTTGTATTTAAGGCCGTGTGCGAATTGGGTTATGTCGTTTTCCATTGGCAGTCCAGAAGCATTCGGAAGAATCCAGAAGCCTTCTGAAACCATTCCATTGGACTGACTTTGACAGACGAAATGATTCTGAGAAGAGCAGAACTCTTCCGTTTTGAAAACAGAAGCGTCCGAAGAATGAAACTTTCATCATAACCCGTTCCATTGGAGGTAGAAGATGTATCATCAAAAAAATACCAATGGAAAACGACTTTAAAAAGTGGTGAAAACTTGACCTTTGGTTAAATTTAATTAAAATATGACAGTAGTGGTTCCAAATTCATCCATTTTTAACCACAATTCGCACACGGCCTAAACACATCAATTCCATCAACCATCAGGTTATTATCTCGAGCTACCACAATATAATTAGCAAGTTCTTCGTTCAGAATTTACCGTCGACTGTTCAACAGGACCTTAAGGTATCAAAACTCTGACACTTTGCCTAAACCGGCATAGTTATATTTATCCACAATTCACCTTCCAAAAACTAAAATTGATTATGCGGTGCTAACGTCCTACTTAAAAACAATTCACAAACACGAAAAATAAACTGATAAGAAGTTTGCAAAACAAATATTATTATCTCTGAAAACAACTTCAAACTATATTTGTTTCTTTCATCCCAAATAGTTCTTAAGGTCACAGATTAAAAAAAGAATTCACTAAATCAAAAAAAAGCTTTGGTAAACAAAAATATAAACATGGCTAGTTATTTATGGGATTCTATTTCGAGTTGAAATTATTTATGGGAATAATATTGAATACTAACCTGAAAGCACTCAGGATGCATATGACCCAGAACTGGGTTACTCATTGCATCTAGAACCCTCTGTGAACAATTTGATGGTCCAGGGCCCATCATGGTCTTATTTGGAACCAATAGCTGACGTTTCAAAATAATTGGTGGTGGAATTTCCATTTTAAATGTTTAAATTAAAATATCACTGGGCTATGTCTTTATGAATACTGAATAAAAGTAGCGTTTTGAACGTCCTTTTTATATTGAAAACCAAATCAGTCGGTGGTTAATGATAATGCAACTATATATCGCGGTGTGTATTGTTTTGTGGTTTCGACTTCGAGAATTGAACAACTCTTATCATAGCCTTATGGTATTTTTTTTAATTGGAATTCTCTACAAACTACTGGACTGATTCTCTATAGCCAACTGAAATGGAGCTCAAATGTGTAAACTGTCTTATACCTACGGCTGTCTTATCAATTTGTTTTGTGAGAGCTGTTATCAATTTTACTAGGGTTTCGATTGCAAACCATTATCTCTTCATTTATTGTTCGTATAAGTTGTGGTTCTATATGGCAAGTATTGCGTTATAGGAAAAAAATGTCTAATATCTACGAGATTTTATTTATGCAGAACATCACGATGGTGCTATAATTTCTCATGTGGATATAAACGGAATCCTTCTATGGATGTGCTATGCATTATAAACCTACATGACAGTATTATTTAAATAAAAAATTAAAAGAAAAAAGAAAGAAAAAATAAACAACCGCTACGTGCGACCCTGTCTGTTAAAAAAAAGAAAACAATTACGGAAGATAGTACAAATTCAAAGTTGATTAAAAGGAGAAGAGGTTAGATTTGTTGATAGTAACAAAGAAAATTTAGGTTTGATAAGATCAATCGGGGTCGCTCATGTGCTGTAAAACTTAACAGATGTATTTTAGTACACACAGATGGAAGTCATTTTGCATGGTTTCAAACAGGAACTCTAGAACGTGCTTTAAGGCTGATTTTTGAGATTGAAATTGATAAAGGGTTTCTAGATGTCAAGTTGCGCGTGGTTCACTATCAATTAGTCGCATGATTTCTGATGCTTTTCAAATGCAAGTGCATTAAGTTGTGAATTTTAAAATTTAAGAGTGTGTAGCTTTTTTTCAATAAAATTTCTTCAACAATTTTTTCTCTGAAGATTTAAAATTAAATAATTTATAGCTAACTTTGACAGATAAGTCCATCTGTCAGCATCAAACAAAGCGTGATATGCTTTGCAGGAAGCTGTCAAAAATATTGTTTATTTATGAATAACAGTTTTTCATCTCTCCCGAAGAGCAAACAATTCAAGTATACTCTAGGATTTAAGTAGATAAAACTGATATGAAAAGAAACCAGGAATGAAAAGAACAGGGGCCCTATTCTTGAAACCATGCGAAAATTTTCGCATACGAAAATTATCGCATACTGAATCTCGTATGCGAAAGCAGAGTCGTATTCTTGAACAAAATTGACTCGTATACGACTTTGTGTATGCGATGAATTTCGTATACGACATGGCAACGCGTTGTCAAAATTAAGAGTCCATTTCTCTCCCTCCCACTTAAGGGCAAGTAAAAGGAAAACAAATCAATTCATTTGACACAGTTTGACAATCATGTATGAGTGAAGCAAGAAAATCGACTTTGAAATTAAAAAAAAAAACAAATACGAAAAAATAATTTCTTTTTTTTTTATTATTATTTAAGTCGCTGAATTTTGTAGAAGTCAATTATCAAGAAAATGATGATTTACAAAAATTTAGCATCATTATTCGTGGGCTTCGCTTGGATTTTGAATAATTGTCTTCTCGCCATCGATTTTGAATTGTTTCAATTGATGACTGAGCATACATACATCCGACGCGGCAGCAATTATTTTGTAAAAGAAAGCGGAGCGGGTGCTACACAAAAGAATGAAGTATAAAAGGAAAACTAACCATATTTACATTTTTTGAATTCCTCGATAAAATTTCGCTAAACTAATTCAGCCACAAACCAGGCAAAACTTTTCAAATTCAGTATCAACGTACAATTCTCGTATACGAAATTCCATCTCGAGTGGGTCTGACCACTCGAGATGAAGCATTCGATAATTTTCGTATACGAGACGCTTGACAGCATTCGAAAAGCGTTCAAGAATACTATTTTTGATCTCGTATACGAAAATGTATGCGATATTTTATTTTGTTGATTCAAGAATAGGGCCCCAGGATCTTATTCCGAAACATAAGCCGAAATTATAAATTGAAATCTGTCAGCAATGGTAGCCTGAATAGCCAGTAAATTGGTGGATTGGTACACTGTTTGTTTTTTTTTTTTTAATCAAGCGAGAAAGAAAACCGATGTGACAATGTATCTGAATTCTCCGTATGCTATTTTATTTCGCTGAGTTAAATGTAATTAATAGCGGTTTTTTTTTGGTAATCCGGAATGGGTACACAGAAGGTCCGTTCGTGTATTCCCTAAAACTGCCCAAAACTGCCATATTCTCCCACTTTCTCGTTCGTTTACTGCCACTTATCGTAAAATCTGTCACTTTTGGAGGAGAAAAATATTTCCCCTATCTGCCGATTTTAGCCACAAAAATTTCTTGTGGCAGTTGTGTAAGTTATGTCAACAAATTTTTTTTCTATTAGTTTTGACATTTCATCGTGTTCATGTTTTGAGCACTTGCTCACAAAAAAAATTGACGTTTAAAAAGTGGGAGAATTTTGTGTTCAACGCGTTCGTTTACTTTTGTGCACATTTAATTTTTTTCTGAGAAATTTATCCCCACTCCTCGAAATTTGACAGTTTTTACACAAACTGCCCAAAAAGTACACGAACGGACCTAGAATTGTCCGATTCCGGATACCAAACGAACATGCAAATACACCACTTTAGGTCTGTTTGGTAACTCCAACTTTTTGCAACGAAGTACAACGAAGTAAAACGTTTTTACATTTTCCTGTTTGTTTACTCGAATTAGTTGCAGAGAAAGGGGAAATCGAGAGAGCAAAATATTTCCCCTCGAACGAAAATTTTGCAACTTCTTGCAACTGAAAATTCTTGTTGCAAGTTGTTTTTGAATGTCATTGATCTTCGAGGAACGGGTAATTGACAGATGACATATTTATTTTTTGAATTTGCTCGTGGTCAAAAGTGAATTATTTTTTTTTTTTGTAAGGTAAAAAAATGTCAACATTTAATTTAATTTTTTCAGTAGGCCAAGTGATCACAGACGGGCTCATACAACTCAAGAATTTAATGACTCTTTGAATAATTGTATGAACCGTCCACAGAGATAAATCGAAACGATCCGCCAAATCTCGGAAGGAGCATGCTTCATGCCCAGGAAACCTTTATAGTATAATTTGTGTTAATGTATTTCATCAAAAATTTCATAAACAAACCATAGAAACAGTGCTAGGTGCTTGGGTCCACTAACTGTTTTGTCCGAACGGAGACTAGCATAAATCTCCTATGCACAGAATTTGTCACTAAGGTGTTCGAACAAAGTTTTGGAAACCCAAAAGTGCACCTTGAATTCTACGTCCGTATACTGCGGTACCACTTTTTCGAAGTAATTTTCGATGCAGTTTCGCCTATTTTCCATTTCTCTTTCATTGCCGTGATCAAAAAGCTCGTCGTCGGTTATTTAGCAGTTTCAGCGCTAAACTTTTATTTACATCTTTTTCTTTGCTGAACGAAGAATCAGATTCCATCAACTCTTCTACCAAACTCAAAAATTCATTATTTTCGACATTTTTTGTTTCAAAAAGGATCTTTAATATGAAAACACTACAATTCGAATCAAATCTTAAAACCAAATAATTTAATTTGTCAACCGTTTTGCCAAAATGAAAAAAAAACTGCAACAAATTACATCAACGCGTTTGTTTACTTTGTTGCAAGTTTCTCTCTTTCTGAGAGAATTTTACTCTCTTCACCTTATTTGACAGATTTCAAACAAACTGCTACAAAAAGATCCCAAACAGACCTTTTGCCTCTAATTGGTTTTATGTTCTTTATTTATAAACATGGCGGCGAGTATGGGTATATGGGTGATTCCGTTTTTCTGTTCTTTTCAGAATAAGAACTGTCATCCTGTGCCAAGTGAACGAATTCAGAATCGTTCGGAACAGTTCCGGACGACCCAAAAAAAAAACGTGGAATTACAGTGGAATTACATGTATCTGCAACGTCTTGATAATTTCAAGAAAAGTAAGGCGGGTGAATATACGTCAGTTATACCTTCCCATTTTTAGTTGCCATAATTTTGTATAGCTCGGTTACAATGTAAGAGTCGCCATTTATTAGGATACACAGAAATCAGCCCTCCCACAAAGGATTTCGCCATTCCTTCTGCGTTTTTTTTTTCTGTTCAGAATATTTTTTTTTAGTTACTTCCATTGTTACTTTTTGATTTTCAGTTCGGCGAAATTGATGGTAAAAAAATAAATAAATATAGTGGCGTGACAGCTCTTGAAGGGCCAAGGCCTAAGTGGCTTACTCTCATCAACAATTGTCTAGGTGCGTGTGAAGAATTGAGGGGACCTACAATTTAACGCCGATTCCGAACGGCAAAGTTGAGAAGCACTTTTTCATGACAGATGATACTCTTGGAAGTTTTGTCAGTTCTTCGCAAGAGGCAGTGTCCGTGAAAGATGAAATAAAAACTTTGGCCCGAGTAGGATTCGAACCCACGACGTTCTGCTTAGCAGCCAACGCACCTAACCACTAAGCTACGGACACTATTTGATGGTAATTGTTGACTTTTTTTGCATTCAGCTGAGAAAAAGAGATTCACTGCTTACCGGAACTGTACTGCTATAATCAAGATGAACATGTTCTTCCGTACCATAATCTGATCGTGATTTCACATTTTCCCTATAATCTTGATTACGATTTTTTGCAGAAGTAAGGATGCAGATACATGTAAATCCGCCAATAAACACAATTCACAATTTTGCACTCAAATAAACTTGCATTTCTCTCTTTCTCTAACAAACAGAAGTAGAATTTCTTCGCCCTTGTCTTTCGTAGAACTTCAAATACATACGAACAAATGAAATTCCACCAATACTGAACAAAAATGAAAGATTTCAGTTTACCAAAAACAATCTAAGTACCCCCTTAGTTAATTATCTTCTAATTGCTTCAAACGCCACCATCATGAATCTTACGAACACATCCCAAACGTAGAGAAACGTCAAAACCGCAAATTTCAACCAAAAGTCATAAGCATTTGTCATCGCCTGCAAAGAGGTCTGTCTGGGTTTATGTAATTTTTTTGTTATTAACCAATAATTATTGATAAAACTAAACAAAAGTTATAATTTCATTATATTTGTCTAGTTATCAAAATCCTTGTATTATTCAAAGTGAAATTAATCATATTGAAACACAATTTCAATAGTTTTGTTCACCAAAATCAATTCAATGTCGTGTGGTGCAGCAGTGGTTGTTCTGGTTCTTCCATCGTTGCCGTGTAGTAGCACTTTGCCTTAGAGAAATGTCAAAATTTTCCCATTCAGAAAAATACGAAAAAAAATAAAAACTTCCTCTCCTGCGAAGATAATTTTTCAAAACAACTCCCAAAACCCAAACGCACTCCTTGATTGACCCCTGCAAAGATAAAATGTTGTTTGTCTCCCTAGAAATAATGCATCATCCCAAGCGAAGATATCGTTAGATTGGGTGTCGTTTTGGAAAATTCAATTTTGTGGTTTTTTTTTTACTGTTTTATAATAATTGCTTTGCAAATAGTTTCGATTACGCCAGAAAGAGCAAAGTGGCTATCGCCGCAATCCCTATGTTTATAAAGTAGCACTCTAACTACTGATAGTTTCATTTATCGTATTTGTTAATTTTTTTGTTTGTTAAAAACTCGACTTTATTGGGTGATAAATGATAAGTTTTCGTTTTGTTTTTCCAGTCGCCTATCGTGAATCAAGTGAAAATAAACGGAGAGTGAAGGTATAACAAACAACAACACGCCGAGTGTGTGTCTTTGTGCCTGTGCCAGAGTCAGACACAAGAAAGAGGAAAAAAAGGAATCAAAAGGAAATATAGACGACTGAAAAATGGTCGTTTGGAATGGGACTCGTCGTAATGTTCGAATCCTTCTTGTGGGGGATCCGGGCGTTGGCAAAACTTCACTGATACTTTCACTAGTAAGTGAGGAGTTCCCCGAAGATGTGCCCGCCAAAGCTGAAGAAATCACAATTCCTGCTAATGTTACACCCGAGCAGGTTCCAACAAACATCGTGGACTATTCAAGTATGTTTTTATGGTCTTGCCAATGAACTCGACTCACTCTCTTGTATTTCAGATATCGAACAGACAGACGAGGTACTAGCCGAAGAAATTCAAAAGGCTCATGTTGTATGTATTGTTTATGCAGTCGATGACGATGAGACGCTGGATCGTATCACATCGCATTGGCTGCCATTTATTCGTAATTCCTGCAACGCCAATGAGAACAAGGAACAAGAACAGCAGCAAATGAAAAAGCCGGTTGTTTTGGTTGGCAATAAAGTCGATTTGGTTGAATACTCAACCATTGATGTAAGAACTCAATAAGTAATTCAGTAAATCAACTAATCTCTCATCCCTTCAGAGTGTTCTTACAATAATGGAAGACTTTCCGGAAGTAGAAAGCTGTGTGGAATGCTCGGCCAAGACCTTACACAATATATCTGAAATGTTTTACTACGCACAAAAAGCAGTTTTGCATCCGACTTCTCCACTTTACATTATGGAAGAGCAAGATGTATGTTAAATCTATCAGAAATTTGAATTTCTAACTGAAATTTATCTTTTTCTTAAGCTTACACCAGCGTGCAAAAAGTCGTTAGTTCGAATTTTCAAAATATGCGACATTGACGGTGACAATTTGCTAAACGACTACGAACTTAATTTATTCCAAAGACGATGCTTCAACACCCCCCTCCAGCCACAAATCCTTGACGAAGTTAAGGCCGTCATTCTAAAAAATATACCCGACGGAATTTACAATGACGCAGTCACCCTTAAAGGTTTCCTCTTCCTACACTGCCTGTTCGTTCAGCGAGGACGCAACGAAACAACATGGGCGGTGCTACGACGATTCGGCTACAGTGAAACTTTAGAAATGTGCAAAGAATACCTTCAGCCACCGATTAAAATACCTCCTGGCAGTAGTACAGAGCTATCACATCGCGGCCAGCAGTTTTTGTGTGCTCTATTTGAGAGATATGACAAAGATGGAGATGGCGCTCTGTCGCCGGATGAACACAAGATGGTCTTCAGTACATGTCCGTCGGCTCCATGGTCCTATTCCACCGACATTCGCAAATCATGTCCAGTGAACGACCGAGGCTGGGTCACGTTGCATGGCTGGCTGTGTCGCTGGACACTGATGACTCTAATCGATTTGCCAAAGACCCTGGAGTACTTGGGCTATTTGGGCTTTAATGTACATGAGAACGAATCACAATTGGCCGCTATTCATGTGACACGCGAACGACGAATCGATTTGGCCAAGCGACAGAGTAGCCGATCGGTCTATATGTGTCATGTAATCGGTCCGAAAGGAGCCGGCAAGACTGGTCTGTGTCGCGGATTGCTTGTCGACGATATGAAGAATCTAATTGGCAAAGATTTCAAGACAAATGTCGTCTATTGTGTGAATACAGTTCAAGTATACGGACAAGAGAAACACCTCATTTTAAGAGACATCGAAGTGAAACAAGTCTTGGATCCATTGCAACCGCAGGAAGTCAATTGTGATGTGGCTTGCTTAGTTTATGATACCTCAAATCCGCGTTCCTTTGAATATGTGGCCCGAATCTATATTAAATACTATGCCGAAAGTAAAATTCCAGTTTTGATTGTTGGAACAAAGGGTGATTTGGGTGATAATCGTCAGGATTATTTGTTGCAACCGGCAGAGTTTTGTGAGAAGTACAAAATTCTGCCACCGCATATATTCACGCTGAAGAATAACAAAAAAGAGCTTTATATTAAGCTAGCAACAATGGCTGCCTTCCCGTGAGTAGATATTTTGTTTGTCATTTTAATACCCTTCAGAATTTCATAATTGAATGATGGATGATGCAATGCGTGCTTTATATATTCCTGCTCCTTTCTTATAACCTCATAGAGAATGCCTTTACGAACAAAAACTAACATTTACCCGGGTTTTTTTAATCGAATGGTTTGCTGTTAATTTCAATTAACAAACGTTTAATGTTAAGCTGGAAAATAGATGATCCAAGCTTGGGGAGAAATATTGTTTCTAAGCATATTCCGGAATTATTTTAGCCCCCATCTCAAGAGTATTCCAATTAATCAGCATGCTTCGTTTAAAATGAACATATTTAATCATAATTACTTACTTAAGGCGGCGCTACAGTCCGTTGTGGACTTGGGCCTCAATCAACAGTCTCCGCCAGCTAGCTAGTTGTCTCCAGTTTTGCACTCCTAGTTGATTGAGGTCCTCTTCCACTTGAGTGCGCCACCTGAGTCGCGGTGTTCCTCGGGAATAGTGTCGAAGGCTTTCCGGGCCGGAGCATTGGTGTCCATTCGCTCTAAATGACCGAGTCATCTGAGTCTCTTGACCTTGGCCCTTCTGGCTAGGTCCATGTCGTTGTACAACCCGTAAAGTTCGCTGTTGTATCTTCTTCGCCATTCCCCTTCAATGCACACAGGGCCAAAGATGACCCGAAGAACTTTCCTCTCGAAACAGTCTTAGGCACTTTCATCCGATTTTGTCAGGGTCCATGCTTCCGCACCATACAGCAGGACTGGGATGATGAGTGTGTCGTACAGTTTTACCTTAGTTGCTCGAGAGAGGGCTTTTCTACTCAATTGCTTTCTTAGCCCAAAGAAACAGCTATTAGCAGCGTTATTCTTCGACTGATCTCGACGCTGGTGCTATTGTCCGTGTTAATAACGGAGCCTAGGTAGACAAACACCTTTACTACCTTGAAGTTGTATGCGTCTATTGTGACGTTCTGTCCGAGCCGTCGGTGTTGGGTGTCCTTCCTCGAAGACAGCATATACTACGTTTTTCCCTCAGTTACCGCTAAACCATATTTGCCGCCTTTATCTCAATTCTCACAAAGGCGCCATTGACATCACGCTGTGTTCTTCCCATTTTATCAATATCATCGGCGTACGCGAAAAGTTGAACAGATTTTTGGAAGATAGTACCTCTGGTGTTGACGTTGGAGTTCTGCACTATCTTCTCAAGAACGATGTTAAAGAAATCGCATGACAGTGCATCGCCTTGTCTAAATCCTTTTTTGACGTCGAAGATTCCGTAAGCTCGTTGCCAAACTTGATGGAGCAGCGTGAGTCTTAGTTTAGAGTTTCTATAATTACGTCACCGTTTTTGGGATGTCTATTTCAACTCGATAAAGGCCATAGGACGTCTCTGGAAAGAAAGATTGTGTAAAGGTAAAACAGTAGTGTTCGTGGCTTAGTGGTTAGGTGCGTTGGCTGCTAAGCAGAACGTCGGGAGTTCGAGTCCTATTCGTGCCTCTTGCGAAGAACTGACAAAACTTCCAAGAGTATCAATCTGTCATGAAAAAGTGTTTCCCAATTTTGCCATTCGGAATCGTCGTTAAATTGTAGGTCTCTTCAATTCTTCATAAGCACTCAGAGAATTGTTGATGAGAGTAAGCCACTGAGGCATTGGCCCTTCAAGAGTTGTCGCACCACTCTATTTTATTTATAAAACAGTGACTCATCTCATCAGTAAGATGCTACCGCACCTTTTTAATAGCCTTGGGACAGTTCTTTCTCAATGAGCCTTGTGATCTTGTTGAGAGTAAGCTCCATCGCTTTATACTCACTCCTGCTGTTTGTATAGCAACAGTTCTACGTTGGCCAACAAATTTCTATATTTCTCGAACAAGAATAATAATTTTAATGCTTAAATGCTGCAAATTGTCACTACAGAATCCAATTGCTATTCTGCTTTCATTTCAAAACCCCGCGTTGCATCATCCATAAACGATAATCGCTTTCGTATTAATTGAATTCGGCATTTTAGAATAGATCAAAATCATTCCCTAGAAAAGCGCTTCCATGATTATTTAAGAAACGTATTTATTGTTATCCTTAACCATTTTGTCCCTTTTTTCTCTCTCCTCTCTTTACATTATGTGGTGGTGTCATGCGGTTGGGATATAAAAAAAAACATATTTTGTATTTTGTATTGTAGTCGTTTTCAAGCCGCTTGGATATTATTTTACAAGCACAGGTTGGTACAGCTGTGGGAATCAGCGTAAGTGTGAATTATATTGCTGAATTAATAAAACTAAAATATTCGTTTTCTTTTCATTTGTCTTCTTTACCACAAACACAAACATTATAATCGTTCACAAGTTCCTCTCTAAAGACAAATAGAAGAAATCAAAGAGTATTAGAGACTTTTTATCAATTTTTTTCTTTTCTTGATCATCTCATTAAGTTTGCTCTTGCTTAGAACTAGAAGTGTGAATGTCTGCTTTTCCATTATTGTAGAAATTTTAGAACTCTTTCGTTTTGCCATTTTCTAATCTATCGTTCCTCAATTTTTGTTTTTACTAATTTCATAACATTTTTGAATCATATTTTAAAGTAAAGGTTTTTTTTCGAATTTATTACAGCTGTGTTTTATTGGGAATTTAGGTTAGCTCAGGCATAGGAATTCCAATAAAACGCTGTACTCAGTTTTAAACTGGGGCTTGATTATGGATTTCGCGGCGCATAGTTTTGCTAGTGACTTTGACATTTTCCAATTATTGCATTCACTTTCGCCTTCTTCGTTTTGAATTCGACCAATTAACGAATTCTAAGGCGAATTTGCTAGCGAGTTGAAATCCGACAGCTTTTTATTGACGGATTCACAGGCGAAAGAGTGTTTATTACAGTGTTACCACATGGATGCAACGGTCAAATGGACTCATTTTTATCACGTTTGACTCGTTTTTTTTACAGACACAAATAGGTACAATTTCTAAGAATCTTATATTTTGGAAAAAAAATTTCTTGTATGTTTAGAATTTAAAAAAGAAATTATTTCTGAAAGAGTTTACAATTTTTTTTATTTCGTGGATCCGTTATATTTGTAAATGACTCGTTTTTTAGCTTCTGGGACTCGAAAATATTTTCCCCTGTGGCAACACTGTTTATTATTATTAACTGGAATATTGGAAGGATATGTTAATACAAAAGTGTCAAATCACTGGAATATAGGAAGAATTTTGTTCGCTCCGCCGCGAATTCGTTAATAAGGAAATACGACGCGAGTCGAATTGAGAGGTCGAATTGAAAATGATCTGCCGCGAATCCCATAATCAGGCTCCTGAGTTTCGTTCACCAGAATATCAAATATCGAAACCTTTCAAACGCCAGATAGGTCTCAATATCTGAAAGCAATTTAATTATATGAGTTTCTATGGTGAAAAACTGTTTTCTTCCAAAAGGTTTTGATATTTGATTATATCAAATGCCAAAACACAAAAAACAACGAAAAACTCAAGTGTTGAATTGCTGAAACCTTATCCTGAGGAAATTCCTACCTTATTTATACTCAGCCCTATCGCCGTATCCGTGCGGAGAAAACTACGATCGTAACATTTATTAGCTTTGTTCAGCGAGAAAAAAGACAGCACAGTACAGCATAGCTTCATGAGAAATGACAGAACAGTTTGGAACAGTTTAGAACACAAAATGTGTTCTACCTAAAAAGATGGAACAGATAATCCTGTCCTAAACTGTTCTAGACAGACTCAATGAACACCAAATCAGAACAGTTTGGAACAGAAAATGTGTCAATGAACACCAAAAAGCTGTACTTTTCTGTTCCAAACTGTTCCAAAGTGTGCAGAACAGTGTCGCTGAACATACCTATTCTGTTCATGGTATCCGTTTTGTAAAGGAAATATTGACGTGTAAGAGGCCAGTTATGGCTATCATTGGTTTTCATCATTGAAACACATCATTGGAATTTTCTAATAGGTCGGTTATAGCAATCATTCAAAATTTCTGTCAGGAATTTTTTTCCTGCGTAATTCTATCATTGGAATTGTGAGAAATTGAAACACAAATCATTGGAACTATACAAATTGAAACGCAAATCATTGGAACGATTTGTTTCAATTTTGACACAAATCCATCAGCTGTTCAGGAAAACGAATTTTCGTACGGAAAATAGAGAAATACATTTTAAACGAAAAATAAGTTCCGATCGGAACAATTTTGTATTCACGGTCACGGTACCCGAATTTGAGAAGAAAAATTGACGTCAAACAACGCACTCATTTGACATTTACATTTCACATTCATGTTTTCGCTACAAAAACAAAACATTAGACACATAAAAACATACAAAAATAGAAATTACTTACTCATTATAGTTTTGTACACTTTGTACTTTGTGTGTTTTTTAACAATTTATTTGTTTATTATTCCAATTTTTTTGGTTTTTATATTTTTCGGGCAATCTTTCACGTTTAATTTTCTATCGGGAAGAATTGGAAAGGAAAAAAAGCGCAAAGCACAACGCATTGCAAATATTTTTACAGTTCACTGCATAGCATCGCATGTATTTTAAATTTTCAACGCACCTAAGATTTGTTTTCGTAGATCTGTCCGATTTTACTGTCGGAAGGGCTAAAATCATATGAAAATTGAAAACAAATCGGATAAAATTTTCTTCCGATCGGCTACCATCATAGGGCTGCGTATGTTTCGTACAAATCGGATAGAATTTCGCTACGATCGGATACGACAATAGGGCTGACTTAGTTTTCGGTTGTTGTTGTTTGACATGTAAAATTTTACTAAGCTGAGTATAAAATTCCCAATAAAACACGGCTAACATTATTAAATCATGTACATTATCTTGTTAACTTAACAACTTGAACAAATTTAGTAAGGAGATAAATGCCTGCGATTTCAAAACGTAGTTAATCCCTTTTTTAACATTTTGTCATTGTCCCGAATGATTTATAATGATTGATTCCCGCATGTATATAGAGAACTTCTTTATCCCTAAAAGAAGTCTAATCACACTCTTTCTCTAAATTGATTTAGACATCTTCGTCAGTTTGGTCTAGCAACCGAGGACCCAACAGTTTGGTGGAAAGCCGGGATTGGAATTGCAGCCGCAACACTTCTTGGATTCTTTATGATGAAAGCCTTCCATGGTTCCGGACCTCATTCAAAATAGGTTTTGACAAAACCAGACAAAAAACAAAACAGAATTATTTAATCTTAGTCATTCACAAAACTAAAAAAAAACATATTTTTATATTTAAAACCAAAACAAAACAAATATTTTTTAACCAAAAAACATCTATCCTTAAAATTTATATTTATCCAAAAAGATATTGTATTCGAAAAGAAATCTTTCAAGCAATATTAACTTTCTAAATTAAATTCATTTAAATGCATACAATTTATATTGAACGACATACATTTTTAAAAGTCTCTTGATTTACCATTGAATCCGATTTATGACATTCTATTGTTCATTATTGGTCGAAATTCCGTGTTGAAGTAAAAAATAAATCAAACTTAATGAACTTTTTTGTAAATATTTTGTTATAAGATTTTATACTTTAAAGAATGAATAATAATTTTAACGAAACATAATTTTTGTGGAGTTCAATGTTTAAGTGTTATAAAAGGTTAAAGAGCAACAGCATAAAAGATATTAGAATTAAAAGTAGTATTGAATTGTCGTAGTTTCTTTTGTTTTCAGTTCCCACGAAGGTGACAAATTTGGACTTTACACTTAGCAGGTTTTTTTTTTTACTTTTTCTTAAAAGCAAAACTTTAATCATCCTATCCAAATATTAATCAAATATAAAATATTTTATTTTTTTCTATAATTTGTTCTCTCCTTATAAAAAGGAGTCAAACTAACCCAAACAAAAAAATGAATTTCCCATTTTTACGCAAAAAAAATATACCAAAAACAATCTGATATTACCTCTTAAAAAATTGAATTAATTTTGGTTAAATCTCGTTCAATATGGCATAAAAAAGAGTTCTTATAAAAACATTGCATTAAGCTGTAGTTTTCTGTTTATGTTTGCAATTTAGAAACAAGAAAATATTAAACAAAACAAAAAAAGAGAACTTTAAAGAACAAATACTTAAGTATGTATAACAATTTAATATTACATTTATCTTTAAATATTATCAGTATGGTACATAAATATGTTTAGTCAGTGCGATGGTATATGTAAATATTAGTGCAATAAAACATTCAAACTGTATTCGGTCTTTTTGAACAAAAAAGTATAAATGTTGCTTTTATTTATGAGGTTCCAGTTCCAGGTGTCATTCTCATTGATAGCAGTCGGCAAATCTACCCAAATAAATCCGTAGAGCGAAATGATTTAATTTTAACATCGGGAACGGCCCCACGCATACATTATCAACTCGTCAAAACCAAGAGCTTTAGCATCCGCAGTCAATAATTCTACAAGTCTCAATTTGGTAAGTCTAGGCGACGAATGCGCGTTAATAATAGGCCAGTTCCACCTAACAACATCTCATTAAGTTCTCAATATCATTTTGACTGTGGCAAAATCAT
Organism: Sphaerophoria rueppellii; assembly: GCA_920937365.1. NCBI lineage: Eukaryota > Metazoa > Arthropoda > Insecta > Diptera > Syrphidae > Sphaerophoria > Sphaerophoria rueppellii. The sequence continues at coordinate 20,037,905 of CAKKXW010000002.1, read as the reverse complement.
TTGGTGGAACATAATTCTCAGTTCTCATTGAGATAAAATGGTTACCTTACAAATTGTTGTTCTGCATATGTCAGTCACGTCAAAATAGCTGATTGAGAAATCGAATCCAAAATAATTTCATCTGAGAGATCTCAGAAAAAATCTCAGTTCTCAACTGAGATTTTTTGTTCGACTTAAAAAATCTCTGAGATCTCAGTGAGATGTTGTTAAGTGGAACTGGCCTAATAATACCAAGACATTTAAGATTTATTACAATAGTGTCGATCATTCATTTTCCAAAGTGTAAACGACTTAAAGCCGAATGAAGTTTGTTGGGTCAGCTAGTTAATTTTACTTAAAAAAAAAACATTTCGTTTCATTCTGTGAACAAATGAATTGTCTTTTTGGCAAGAAATTAGTCAATAACGCCAAAGTGGCTTACTGAAAAATTGAATCCAAAAATTGATCGTCAAAAAAAAACTCGAAAACGCTTGTGTTTCATTTAACATATTAGGTTTTTATTTTATGTAACCAGCCCCGGGGCGCTCCGACGCTTGTCATAGTGTGAACGGAGCTATCAAAAAACGGAAAAATTTCTCTGGGATTGGTTTCACATCGAACGCGTTAGTAGTGCTGTTTTTTTTTTATCTTTGTTGTATAGCAACAGCTGATACGAACAGCTGCGAAATTCTCGCCACTAAAAAAAACCTGGGGCGATTCAGAGCGCTCCTGATGCGAGCTCTGAATCCACATCGAACATGGTAGAAATGCACCGGGCGAAAAAAGAGCGACGTCGAACAGCTCAGTGCGAAATCAGAGCGACCCAGAGCGCACATCGAACAAACCTATTGTAAGGTGGCACTGGAAATAGTTTGTTAGATTGAATTGGCCTAGAGGCTAGAGAGAAGAGAAATAATCGGCCCAATCGAGGTTACAGTCGGAGGGGAATTTTCTCCGATTTCCTCCGAATTTTGCTTCGAGGTAGTTTTCCGACAGGGAAAATGTCTCCGATTCGGAAGAAATCGAAGAAAATTCCGCTCCGACTGTTACCTCAATTGGGCCGAATGTAACTTAAAACAGGGAGTGCAGGGATTGGCACATTGTTTATCTTAAACGGATGACGTTTGTAAAATGCTTACCAAATTCAAAACCTATAAAGAGTTTTCAATTATGCCATTTCATTATACCGGGTTTTCCAATAAGAGGTGTTATTTTGAATAGCCCACCATTTCTCTTTTGAAGCTGTAATTTTTTGACATTCGACGAGTAGAAATTACGCCATTACTAAAAATGGAACCATATACGCTTCAACAACGCATTGAAATTATTAAAATTCACTACAAAAATGGTGAATATTTTGAAGTAACAGTTCCCAAAACTAAAGTATTTTGGGAAATTGGTGGACAAATGAAAAATAAAACCCATGCACGTCGCTTAAGAACAACTGAGAATATTGCTGCTGTAGTTCAAAGTGTTGTGGAAACCCCAGGTTTGTTTATTCCTCGCGGTTCTTTTGAATTGGATTATTACACCGTATTTTGCATAAAGACTTGGGTCTTCAGGCTCAGTTAGCTCAGTTAACACAAGAATTCAAGCCGGCCGATCATCAACAATGTCGTGTCTTTGCTGATTGGGTCCTTGAAATGCATGAAAATGATCCGGAATCGCATATGGGGCTCGGAAAACCCAAGAGTCATTATTGAGAAGCCTCTCCATCCTGAACGTGACTGTTTCGTGCGGTTTATGGTCCGGCGGGGTCATTGGACCTTATTTTTTTTTAAATAGAGATTGGCTCAACAGTTACGGTGAATGGATCACGCCATGGAAAGATGATTAATGATTTTTTATGGCCGGAGTTGGATGGTATTGATCTGGACAACGTTTATTTTCAATAAGACGGCGGCGTTACGTGCCGTAAAAGCAACGAAACCATTGATTTTATACAGGGAAATTTTCCGGACCGTGTTATTTCTCGAAGAGCTAATCACAATTGGCCTCCATCTTGTGATTAAACACCTTGTGACTTCTTCCTTTAGAGTCACGTAAAACCCATCTTTGATTCAAGACTTCAAAGATGGCATTCATGGGGCTATCGAGGACATAGAGCCTACTTTGCGATTTTGTTGTGGTAAATTTCATGAAAAGGATATGGTCCTGTAAGCGTGGTCGTGGTGACCATTTGGCTGATGTTGCATTATTAACGGTATATCTTCATCGTTATTATGAAATAACATTAGGCCAGTTCCACCTAACAACATCTCACTGAGATCTCAATATCACTTTGACTGAGGCAAAGACATTTGGTGGAACAAAATTCTCAGTTCTCATTGAGATACAATGGTTACCTTACAAATTGTTGTTCTGCATATGTCAGTCACGTCAAAATAGCTGAGTGAGATATTAGACCAGTTCCACCTAACAAAATCTCACTGAGATCGCAGAGATCTCAGAGATTTTTTAGGTGGGACAAAAAATCTCAGCTGAGAATTGAGATTTTTTTCTGAGATTTCTGAGATGAAAATTTTTTGGATTCGATTTCACACTCAGCTATTTTGACGTGACTGACATATGCACAACAACAATTTGTAAGGTAACCATTTTATCTCAATGAGAACTGAGAATTTTGTTCCACCAAATGATTTTGCCTCAGTCAAAGTGACATTGAGATCTCAGTGAGATGTTGTTAGGTGGAACTGGCCTATTGAATCCAAAAAATTTTCATCTCAGAAATCTTAAAAAAAAAATCTCAATTCTCAGCTGAGATTTTTTGTTCCACCTAAAAAATCTCTGAGATCTCAGCGAGATGTTGTTAGGTGGAACTGGCCTATTAGATCATTTATCTCAAAAAATGGCACTTTTCTTTCAATATCAAAATAACACCTCTTATTGGAAAACTATGTAAATACATTTTATCTCATTTTAATTTAAAAAAAATATAGAGTGCAATTTGAAAATTTAAAAAAAAATATTTCAAATTTAACGTGCAAGATGGCTTCTCTATATTTTTAAATCTAGTGTTTGTGTATACATCCGCTTCTGCACGGAAAGCTCTTACAGCTGATTTTACACTGAAGTCTGCACAAAAACTGATAACACCTGTCAAAAATGTGACAGCGACAGCAAAGCAACAAATTTCTGTTTATTGAGAAGAGTGGTGTGTTCTGCTGTGATATTTTATTTTATTTAAAAAAAAGCGTTTAAAACACAAATGCTGTTAATAAAAACGATACTAAAACCAAACAAATTGAAAACAATTCAAAGAACATGCAAATTTAGTTTAAGTGCCATTAATGCAGCTAGGAAGAAAGTGTGCATAGTTGGAGCTGGGCCTGCAGGCTTTTATGCAGCTCAGTATATTTTAAAACGATTGCCCGATTGTGATGTTGATGTTCTAGAGAAATTGCCAGTTCCATTTGGTCTAGTGCGGTAAGTGTTGAAGATTTATGATAAATATTATTTTCCAAACATGACTGCGCGTAAAATATTGGCCAAATAACCTAAATTGAAATCAATTATGTTTATGAAAAGGTATCTCCTGTTTGGTGTATAAAAGTTTGCTATGTATTTACTTCCCAACGAGCCCAAGCTTATAGTTGGCTTGGAATAAGCTGGCTTAGAAATCAGAATCAACACAAGAAGAAGGAAAACCAAAATGTGACAAAAACTGTTCATGTTTGTGGATTGGTGTCAGTACGAAGAGCTGTAAAAGCTTACTACTAGTAATACTCTTGAATATTCTCCATCTTTGTTCGAAGTGCAATAGCAAAACAGTCTTAATTGATATTGCAATTAGTGGATTTTTCGAGAACATTGATAAGCCCTAGATAATTAAGCTAAAGATTGACAATTTCAACCTGGGACACGTGAAATATTGCTTTGTCTAATATCCCAGGAATGTTTGTAAATTCAGCCAATTACTTGAACCATAGAACGATAAGAACAGACAAGGTGAATTATGGCTACATTCATCAATCAATGTTTATTTTTAATTAATTCGTTTTATTACTTTTATACAAAAACTTGAAATCCTCCTTCGTAATGCTCGAAATCAACAATCTTATCCGAGCAAATACAAGCCTTCCTCATAAAATTGCATCCGCCGTATCTAAATCTTCTGACTGAACAAAATCTCTGACAATTTCCAATATCAATTGTTGTCGAACCGATGCAGTGGGTTCCCTTATCAAATACTTGCAAGGTAGCTGAAATGATTCCAAAATGAAATGCAAGTTCAAACTTAAACAAATTTCTTTAAATATAAATTTGACCTACGAGCAACTCTTCGCGCAATTCTTTTGTGTTCATGTAACGTTTGATCCCACAATTTTGGAGTCATCCCTTTGACAATATTTAAACAAGAAACGAACAAAATTAAAATTGCAAATAATACACAGAATTTCATTTTTAAAAAAAGTAAAGAACTGCTAGAGAAGAGTAAAAGTAAACTAAAACTGGATCGCAGTTCGCAGTTCGAAGTCAGCAAGTAAAAAGAAACGAAACCAACTGAAGAGAAAAGTTTAATTGAATTCAATGTTGAAAAAATAAAAAATACCGTTTCGGGGATTTTTCTTTTCTTTTCACGTATTAAAGTATTTACACAGTAGGGCCTTGGCATTTGTTTGATTTAAGACTATAAACCTGGGGGAGTACACCTTCATAAGAAGTTTAAAAGAATTGGTTTTGAATAGGTTGCTTCACGGCAACAAAAAAAAACCTAGGGTATGTTATGAATGACAAGATCCTCTCTGCCGTAATATGTGAACGTCTGAAGCCTTTCGTCAACAATCTGATTGATCCTTATCAATGTGGCTTCAGGCTAGGAAAGCCAACCATCGACCAAATTTTCACGTTGCGGCAGATCCTGGAAAACACCTATGAACTCCAAATCGATACCCAACACCTTTTTATCGATTTTAAGGCCGCGTATGACAGCATCTACAGAGACGAACTGTATAAAGCTATGTCTAGTTTTGGCATCCCTGCCAAGCTCATTCGCTTGTGCAAAATGACGATGAACTCACGCTGCTCCATCAAGGTTGGCAACGAGCTTACAGAATCTTTCGACGTCAAAAAAGGATTCAGACAAGGCGATGCACTGTCATGCGATTTCTTTAACATCGTTCTTGAGAAGATAGTGCAGAACTCCAACGTCAACACCAGAGGCACTATCTTCCAAAAATCTGTTCAACTTCTCGCGTACGCCGATGATATTGATATAATGGGAAGAACACAGCGTGATGTCAATGGCGCCTTTGTGAGAATTGAGACAGAAGCGGCAAAAATGGGTTTAGCGGTAAATGAGGGAAAAACGAAGCATACGTTGTCTTCGAGAAAGGACACCCAACACCGACGACTGCTTGCACAGAACACAATAGACGCATACAACTTCGAGGTAGAAGAGGAGTTTATTTACCTAGACTCCGCTATAAACACGGGCAATAACACCAGCGCCGAGATCAGACGAAGAACAACTCTTGCTAATCGCTGTTTCTTTGGGCTAAGAAAGCAATTGAGTGGAAAAGCCCTCTCTCGAGCAACTAAGGTAAAACTGTACAACACACTCATCATCTCAGTCCTGCTGTATGGTGCGGAAGCATGGACCTTGACAAAATCGGATGAAAGTGCCATAGCCTGTTTCGAGAGGAAAGTTCTTCGGGTCATCTTTGGCCCCGTGTGCATTGAAGGGGAATGGCGAACAAGATACAATAGCGATCTCTACGGGTTGTACCACGACATGGACCTCGCCAGAAGAGTCAAGGTCCAGAGACTCAGATGGCTCGGTCATTTAGTGCGGGTGGACACCAATGCTCCGGCCCGGAAAGCCTTCGACCGCGACTCAGGTGGCGCACTCAAGTGGAAGAGGACCTCAATCAACTTGGAGTGCAAAACTGGAGACGACTAGCTAAGAACCGAGCTAGACTGGCGGAGACTGTTGATTGAGGCCCAAGTCCACAACGGACTGTAGCGCATGACGTTTTGTTTTGGAGATATTGAGGTTGAATATGAAAGACTTTTTTTTGAGATGTTGGCAGTCTGCATCACTTTCTCAAGACAGTAGAGACAAACATTTTACGGATGTGGGTGGTCTGATAGGTTTAAGCCCAAAGTAAGACATACAGGGTTGTATTTGTGCTCTACTTTGCTTCATAAGATCATGGATCTCCTGAAGAAAGGAACAGCAAAGAGGAAGTCCGAACAACGCACACAAGAAATCCTATACATTGTTTAAACATAAAAACTGTCGGTATAAAATAACGAAGGCTTTAAGTTTCAAATTGACTGTATTTAACATGAATTTATAAATCGAGTTCTAAATTTAGTTGCAAGAACAGATACCCATGTTGCATTTGCCTCCGGAATCATTTCCCGTCAAAAAACAGTAACCCGTACACGACGCGTCCGATAGTCCAAGGCTGGTGAACAGAAAGCTACAGGGCTCTAAAAACATGAATCTTAGTCTCTTAATTTATCAAGATTTCTTCTTGTAATTTACCCATGTTAAGGAGGTTATTGTTTTTGTGACGTTGAACAAATGTTTTCAAACCATCTGAAAGAATCAAATTTGACATATAAAATCGAGATCAAACCATTGTTTGTCTATTTTACCCAAAAAAGTTCCACCCTCAGCATTCATACAGCTGAGAACTACAACAAGACAAGCATGTTGCCAAGCTATTGACTTCATATTCAAAACTAAACCAACAAATCATCCGAAAACAGCCTTTAAACCTTTCCTTAAATTCTGCTAATTGATTTCTTATCTCAAAAAATCACTCTAATTACTTTTTTTTTTATCTTGTTTAACTAATTGCCACAGCTTTGGTGTAGCACCAGATCATCCCGAAGTGAAGAATGTCATCAATACATTTACAAAAACAGCCGAGAATCCGCGTTTTAGATTTTTGGGAAATTTGAGCCTTGGAAAAGACTTTAGTATAGAAGAATTACGTGACAATTATCATGCTGTTCTTCTAACCTACGGAGCCGATGAAGACCGTCACATGAATATTCCAAATGAAAATTGTAAAAAACTTATATCAGCGAGAAAATTTGTTGCTTGGTACAATGGACTGCCGGGATCTGAGAATCTTAATCCTGACTTGAGCGGTGATACAGTCACATTGGTAGGGCAGGGTAATGTTGCTGTTGATGTTGCTAGAATTTTATTATCACATGTTGATGTTCTCAAAGTGAGTTCATATAATTTGCAATCTCTTGAGTCCTCTTAAATTATGTTAATTAAGTCAACAGATACAACGGAGTATGCTTTAGAAGCTTTAGCCAATAGCAAGGTTAAAAACGTTTACTTGGTTGGTCGAAGAGGACCCCTTCAGGCAGCTTTAACTATCAAGGAATTAAGGGAAATTCTTAAATTACCAGGCGTTTCGACGATCTGGAGGAGTTCCGATTTTCAAGGTATTTAAACACGTTTTAAAACTTATTAAAAAGTGTAAGTGATTAATTTTGACTCATAAATTGCAGATATACCAGAAATAGTTGATTCTTTACCAAGACCTCGTAAACGCCTTACAGAATTAATGCTCAAAAGCTTAAGTGAGCAACAATCTTCTAGCAAAACCAATGACAAGAAGTTTTTGCCAGTATTCTTGCGATCTCCCAAAGAGATTCACGACGAGTACATTGAATTCAATGTGACCGAACTTCAAGGCAACACAGCTATTGCCACTGACGTGTCAGAAAAATTCCAAACCGATTTAATATTGAGATGCATCGGTTACAAGTCGACATCAGTGGATAAAGGTATCAATTTTGACGAAAAACGCGGCTATGTTGTCAATAAAGAAGGTAAATCAAATATTGAAAGCCTTATATAACTTTTTAGACATTTTCTTTCTCTTCACAAAGGTCGTGTTCTTCACAAAAATACACAAGACATCGACAGAGGACTTTATGTAGCCGGTTGGCTCGGTACAGGCCCGACCGGTGTTATTCTGACGACTATGAACGGCGCTTTTGGTGTCGCCAAAGCCATATGTGAAGATTTTGAACAAAACCTAATAGAAACTCAGACACTGAAGTCAGGTTTGAATACGAGCGATAAACGAGTTGTGACTTGGAAAGGCTGGACGGAAATTGACAAAGCTGAAGTTAATGCAGGGAAGGCAAAAGGAAAGCCAAGGGAAAAAATTGTTGATATTGAGAAAATGTTACAAATAGCTGGCCTTTGATTGGGAGCATTGTAGTTTATGTTGTGTTAGCTCTTAGAGAAAAGGTGTTTGTTTTTCTACATTATGTATGTACACTACTTCAAGGAAATCAAGAAAATAAAAATAGCAAGTTAAGCTTAATGTTTTCATTTTCCTCTCAAGTCTATTAAAAATCAAATGTTTTCTCAAACTTAAAAACGAAAAAAAAATAGAAAAACCGTTTCAAAATCTCTGGTAACCGAAAAAAAATGGATAAGGTATCAACCCCAGAACCGCATTTCCTACCAGGGTAAACCTTAAACAAAATTTTACGAGCATTTCAGCAAAAAAAAATGTTTATAATAAAATAAAATTTAGATATACAGGACATTGCCCGCAATATACCTTCCGGGTGGGTAAAACGTATTCAAATCTCTCGCACAGTCTCCTTATCGATCCTTGCATTCGGCATTCACCTAAAATCGTACTAGCAAATGGCAATGAAGTTGCCATCGACAAACCAACTCTTCAAGAAATCGATCTTATCAAAGCCCATGAGCGAGATGGTGATGCCGTTCTCAAGCATCCCATTCTTCCAGGTTATGATGGCTTCATTCCGAACTTGCATTCAAAGATTGGCGATCGATTTTTGGCGGCAGCTACAGCTGGTATAGCCGAACATGAACAGCACATGCAACAATTGAGATGTGAACGCAGAAATTTGATGCATAAAGTGTACCACCAAAGTGGAGAAGAACAAAAGGTAAGTGGAAGAAAAAATGCAATCCCTAAAATTCAATTTCGAATATCCCATTTTTGTTAGAAGGGAGAACTGCCGTGCGTAACAGTAACCGACGCTCCTGAAGATGTCTCGAAAATACCTTATTCAAAACACACACCACCACATTTTATGGCTGATGGCGATCCCCAGAAATACATAACGCGAGGTGAGCAAAATTTGAAAGTTCCAAAACATTTTCTCCCATTTTGAAAAATGTTTTTTAACCATAGGATATGATGGTCACATTCCAATGGCATATCGCGTTGGCGAATCCAATAAAGAACTCACAGCAAATGCACTGAATAGCTTTTCTGCCGATTATAAGAATCGGTTAGGCTCATGGGCTGAAAAGGAAACGCCATATGTTTCACCTCCAGATGCATCTTTTGTAATCTACCATACCACAGTTGGCATGGTCCCAAGTTATGCTGGCCATGTTCCAGGTGAAGTTTTCCAATTTGGCAGTACTTACGGGAAACATACTGTTAACGCGAAACAATGGTTACATAAAAATTAAAAAAAAATAAATCAATAAAATTTTAACAAATTACAATAGAAAAATAAAAGAATAGCATTTGTTACTTCACTTTTTGAACACACCCCCGATCAAATGCTTTCGTCAAAAAGGGTGCATCTACGATTCGAACAAGAGACATTGAAGCATAAAGACGTGTTTGAACTGAAGTGGTGAAATAAAAAAAAAAAAAAAAAATTAATAAACGACAGTCATTTACAAACATTTAATAATCAAAAATCCAAAAGTGCTGTTTTGTAAAAAGCGTAGTGTTGCAAAGACAATATATAAATAATAAAAAAAAAGAAGTTTTCAACCAATTTTCCATCGAAATGGATGGAAATGAGAATAAACAGTTAGCAAGCCAAAATGTAACGGTCAATCCGACTTCTGAAAAACTAACGGACAAAACTAAGAATAAAAGTGGCGTGAGTGTTACTACCGAAGAACAAATGAGTGGCGTGACTCCACATATAACGGAAAATTCAAATGAACAAAGAGATTCGTTGCCATCGACATCAAAGGCACATAGCCAAAATATAACGGACATGGACGCTGCAAATCAATTGCTTCTTCTTGGTGAACAAAATCAACAGGAAAGATCTACAATTCAACAACCGGACGATATTATAATGAATGAAGAATGGATTGATGTCCCCATAAAAAGAAAGAGAACTTATCCCGGAACTACTCATGAACCTGCCAAGACTAAAGATGATAACTATTACAAGATTTTAGAAGATTTCATTATTATAAGCAATGGTGAGTCAAACAATAAATCTAAAAGCAATAATAATGTTCATAACGAACGTATCGAAAACCCTGACTTTGTCCAAACTCCAACTAAATTTTGTCCGCCAATTGTTTTGTACAAAGCGAATATAAAACAGATCGTTGAAAATTTAAAAATACAATTACCGGATTTAAAAATAAAAGTTAATAATATAAACAGAAACAAAAGCAAACTCTTTGTAAGCGATGTTAGGGCGCACTCCAGGTTGATGGAGATACTTAAAAATACGAAAGAAGTCGAGGCACACTCTTACACTCCCAAGGAGCTAAAGAGAGTAAATCTTATTTTGCGAGGCTTAAACTTTCAATACACTGAGGAAGAAATTAAAAATGAGATCGAAGAAAAAGCTCCAGGTATTGTTGAGAGTGTGTCTCGATTCGAGACGATAAAGTCAAAAGAGGAGGGTATCCATTACAATTTATTTTTAATAAAGTTGCTTCCTGAAAAGCAAGCAACTGAAATTAACAAAATTAAGTATCTTTGTTACTCGAAGATAACTTGGGAACGGCCAAGAGGTAATCAGGGAATACTTCAATGCAGACGATGCCAGGCTTTTGGTCACCTGGCAAAAAATTGCGCAAGAAAATATAATTGCGTGAAATGTGAAGGAAACCATGAGCCTGGCGGCTGTCAATTGAAGAAAACCGAAGATTCAATCCCGTATTGCGTGAATTGTAAAAAATATGAACATCCCGCAAATTACAAAGGATGCCCTTATTATGAAAAGTACTTGCACAACCGGAAAATGTTAATTAAAAATGCTGCACAAAAAAGAGAAAATAACAACCAAATAACATTTCAAATGAAAAAGACTCCGAGTTATGTATCAGAAGGTACTTTATATGCGGATTGCTTCAAAAAGAATATGACTCCGACGATAGGTTTCTCGAATTCAAACTCCTCAAATGCATTGAAAGATTTCTTTGACCTTTCAAAAGAATTATTCGGAACATCAGTTTCTGCTCTAATGGGCAAAATTAATAATTTCATGAAAAATATAAATAGTATTGATTCAATTGAAATGAAACGCATGGCGTATCTTGAGCTTCTTAATGAAGTTCTTATGACATCGAAATAATGGCCCTGAAAATTTTAACACACAACGTTGCGTCCCTAGTTGAGCATTCGAGACGAATCGAATGCCTCAAACTTCTTGTTCATAACAATATAACGGTAGCATTTTTACAAGAAACACATTTAAATAAAAGGCATAAAATCTTCTTAGATCATTATACTTTTATTCGTAACGATAAAAATCAAGGAGTTGCAATTGCAATTAAAAACAACATTAAATTTCAAATACTGGACGTAAACAACATTCACATAGTTAACCTCTTAATTTCAGTGGAGCTGCTCAGTAGAGGCTCTAAGATCAAATTGCTTTTAGGATCTCTATATATCCCTTCTGGATTACCAATGACAAAATTTAATGAAGAGCTTGCTAAATTAAACAATATATCGTTAGATTACAGTGGTTGCATCCTTGGTGGAGATTTGAACAGTAGAAGTCCGCTCTGGGGTGACAGCGTTACAAATTCAAATGGAAGATTATTAGAGAAATGGATGGCTGACACTGATTGCTGTTACATTAATATAACTTCGGACTGCCCAACATTTCCAAGGTCTGGTGCTTACTTAGATCACTTCCTGATTAAAAGTAATTTGTTTGACAGTATTAACCCAAACTGGCGTATCAAAGTGTTACCATCCTACTCTGATCATCTTCCATTGATGCTGGACATTGTCATCAAAGATGCGGAAATTCCTTTAAGTCAACCTAACTTAGTAAGATCTTTCGCGAAAACAAATTGGAATAAATTTAAATCCGATTTAGACAGCAACTTAAGAAATGTCACACCATCTCCGTTTATTAACTTAAGCAACCCTGAAATTGACCAATCAATAGAAAACCTAAACTTGGCTCTTGTATCAGCAATTGAGTCCAACTCAACCTCATTGTCCCCTACGATTAAAAAATACGCAAATCTCCCAGTAAACATAAACAAATTATTCGATCAAAAACATAAATGGCAAAAAAAACTTAAAAGAATCTACCACAATAACTACAATAGAATCTCTCAAGAGTACAAAGAGTTATCGAACAGAATTGCTCTGCTGAAAATAATAATAAGAGAAAAAGTGGCTTTATGGATCAACGACCAACTAAAAACACGACTATCACAAATAATACCAGGACCAAAAGCTTACAAAAAGATAAATAGGCTTATTGGCAAAAATAAAAAAATTAATTGCCCAAAAATTATGATAAATGGTATTTCAATAACTGAAGAGGAGGAAAAGGTTAAGGTTTTTTCTGATTATTATAAAGAAGTTTATAATCCTACAGAAATAAACCTTAAACAAGATTTAGTCAACAAAGTAAATAGTAAAGTTTCGCAAATTCAAAGAACATTACCAGACAACATTTTTGCTTTTGATGATTGTAATTCTTCATTAAATCCAATAGCCCCCCATATGTTCTCTTCAGTTGATGAAATATCATTCATCATTAAAAATTTGAACGGAAAAAAATCTACCGGACCAGACGACTTTTCAAACTTTATAATTAAAAAAATTTCAAAACTAACAATAAAATGTTTGACAATCATTATTAACAACTGCTTGAACAATGGGTACTTTCCATTGAAATGGAAAGTGGCCAGATTGCTTCCGGTGCAGAAAAAGCCTAAAAATTTTGAATTGTCTAATTTTCGTCCCATTTCATTGCTATCTAACTTAGGTAAAATATTAGAAAAAATTATATGTACAAAAATAGACAATCATATTGATGAATCTTTTGATTTCATTTCGGAGTACCAATTTGGTTTTAAAAAAGAGCATTCAACCACTCATGCACTTGTCAAAGTACACAATGACATAGTTAATAACCTAAGAGAAAGAAATTGTACAGTTGCTTGTTGCCTGGACGTTGAAAAGGCCTTTGACAGTGTATGGGTTGACGGCTTATTATTCAAAATAATAGAATTAGGTTTCCCACCTGAAATTTTTAAAATTCTCTTGAGTTTCTTAACTAATAGGTCTTTCTTTGTGATGATTCAAACATGTAAATCTGAGCTGGTCAATATTAGCCGCGGTGTTCCTCAGGGCTCGGTTTTGGGCCCACGATTATTTAACATCTTTATGTACGATTTTCCACACACTTGTTTGTCACAAAATGCATCTCTGACAAAGGGTATCCTATTTGCGGATGACACGTTAGTCATGGCCCATGCGGAATATCCACAAATCGCTCTTCGATTATTGACTAAACATATTGTTATAATTGTGGAGTTCTATCAAAAATGGGGCATTAAACTCAATATTTCAAAATCTGAAGCAATCTGCTTTCGAAATTCATATAGCAAAGGTAGACTAGGAGTTGTCGCCGAAAGTAAAAATTTAGTTCTTAAAATAAATAACGTAGAAATTCCTTTTAAAAATAAAATAAAATACTTAGGAGTTGAATGGTCAAACCTATTGAAATTTAATGGCCATGCAAGGAATACGAAAGAAAAGGCTTTGAAAACAACAAATATGCTTACACCTTATTTAAGACACAATAGCTTAAAACAAAATACCAAACTTTTATTCTACAAAACACTGATACGACCAATTTTACTATACGCCTTTCCGTGCTGGTTTACCATTTCACCGACTGTAGCGAAAGAACTTGAGATTTTCGAGAGAAAAACCCTTAGACTCTGCATAAATAAAGAATACAAAACAAGAAATACGAAATACTCCAATCTTTATATTTACCAACAGTCAAAAATAACACCACTAATGACTTATGCTCTTACTCTTATGAAAAGATTTACCGCAAGAATGAGCTGGTCTGAAAACAGTTTGATTAAAGAAATATTCGATCAGCAAAAACATATATCATGGGATAGCACATCATATCCCTCGCCCATAGGAATTGAATTAGAGTTACTGCGTAATAACCTGGAGTGTGCCCTGCCGTCGTTCTACCAAAGATCTGTCATTGGACAGAATCGTGGCTGACATGATTAATACATATCTGATACAAGTCTGATGCGCTACATCTTGGTTGGCCGGGTGGATGGATTTGGTCTCGCTGTTTACAGTGTACACCTTTCTTCCATTCTCTCGCTGCCGATTGAGATGTCGTGCATAAGACTTAATCTAAAACAAAAACAAATATTTCTTCTGTAATAAAAAATATACATTATTATTGCTTAAATTGTTTGACGAACCACAAAAATGAATTATGTTATATTAGATTAAAACTCAATCTTCCATGTAACCATTCCTGTCAAAGAGATAATGACAAAACATGTAACCTTTCTTAAATCTATCTTTAAACAAGATAGACGACGAACCAAAACAAAATGAATTTTATATTTTCCATTATCAACTTATCTTTTGAATAAGCTGTCAAAGATAAACAAATAAAATCTTTTAATTCATAAAAAAGAGACTGAAAACCTAAACACAAAAAGAAACCATACTCAATAAGAAACTAAAATAAAAAACAAACAAAAAAATGTATATACCACTTAAAAACAAAATTCGACATGAAATGAATACATTTCGATTTATTTCAGCTAGGTTTACCTGATTGTATAACTATCTCTTTTCTAGTATAAGTTAGTTTTAAGGTTAGAATAAGGAAAAGACTAAAACGTCAAAGTAAAATGTGAAATAGCTACATGAGCAAAAGCTTTTGTAAATGAAAAAGTAAAGATAAGAATCATATATCGATGAAATAAGAGGGCCATACGTGATAGTCCTCTATCTACCACTAGAGTAAGAAAAAGAAAGATGTATCTGTAAACAGTAAAAGAAAGACTCAATAAAAAATACTACTACTAAAAGGGTGCATCTACATCCATACAGAAAATCTCTCACCTTTGTTGTTTTCACCACACATCTCCCACATCGCAGAAAATTTTTCATCCATCGCAGCGAAAAAAAAAAACTACACAACAGAAAAAAAATAAAACAGGCAGATTAAAAAAGTTCTCTGTATCGTCGAGTTGTGTCTTGTGTGTCAATACGTCGGAAATTGGTAAAAAAAAAACGAGCGCAATCAGATTTTCGCGACAAAACCATCGAAAAACACTTAAAAATCGATCAGAATACAAAATCAAAATATACTAAGTGAACAAATCATAAATATTCAAACGAATTTCAATCAAAATTTAGTGAAACTTTTTTGCATTTTTCCCATTTTCTTTTTCGTCAATTGTGTTGGATATATTTTTTTTTCTTTCATAGTTTAGTGCGAGGTGTTTACTTGAGAAAAAAAAAAAGCGAAAAAGATATGATACCAAGTTTATTTGATGACCTAAAAATGCATTCTGTCTCATTTTAACATGCACTTGTTTACTTGGTAACACCGCAATGTATGCACCGACCTTACCTATTGCTGACTCTTTCATCAAGTAAATTGTTGCTAAATTCTCTTTCGTGCCGTGGTGAAGATTGAACAAAATAATTCAAGTTGAAGCTTGAAGCTGGTTGATACCTACAGTTTTTATTTTCTGTTGCATATAAAAAGTAAGCATTAGGCAGAGGGAGATAGATAATAAACTCTCGCGACGACTCCATTTTCATATTGAAATTTTCTTCTTCGTTTGTTGGAATTCGTATCTCGGTCTCGGTCTCCTCTCCTCTCATCGTATCAGAAAAATTTCGCTCGTCTTATTGTGTGTGACTCGCGCCGCCATAAAAGAAATTCACCATTACCATTATTCTGTTGTTGAATTGAAGATTCGTTAAAAAAAAATCAAAGATTTTATATACACCTTATTTTCGTTCAGAGTTTCGCCTCAAATCATACCATCGCATTGCGTCGAAAATTGAATTTTTAGATTCTTCTGTTTCGCGTTCGTGAAAAATAGAAAAGAATTATACAAAAAGTGCATTAATCTGTGTGTTTAATGTTGATAATAATTATCAGTACAATCAGAACTAAATACTGACCTAAAAAAAAGAAAGAAAAGAAACATTAAATGGTGTTAAAAATTTGCTGAAGCGACGTGCAACGACGGTTGTGTTGTGTTTACAATATTATTTATGACATTTTGAGAAAGAGACGACACTTAAAATTTAAAGAGATTTATTTATTTTTTCAAATATTTGGTGTTTTTTTTTAATTTGTTAATCGCTGTTTATTGTGAACCAGGTGAGTTAAATGATTCAGTTTAGTTAAAAATTTCAATAGAAATCTCTTACGAAAAGTGATAATAAATAAAAACATAAATAATAAGAAGGGTTGGTGCGTGAAGGAGATGTACAAGCGTAACTAGTGGGAGTGTGAGAGAGAACGGTGCCCGTGGTAGAAATGCTCGTTGTTAATGTTAACTCTCATATTTCCATCTCTGTTTATTTATAGTGCACTGAGAATTTTTTTATTAGTTTTTATTATTATGATTTTAATGTAATTGCCGGCGGGATTTGTATTAATTGCAATGTTTGCTTAGTTAGAAACTACAGTATATTTGAAGAAAATATTTTATTTGGCAGAGCAACTTATGGCGCAACAAATAGATTTACGTTTTTTTTTCTTTTATTTAAACTGCAACGTTTTGTTTTGATTATGTTCCAAGATTTCGTTAAAAAATGAAAACTGAAGTGCAATTTGCAAAAATAATTGTAATTAGGTACTCGAGCAAACTTGAACGAACATGCTTAGAAATATCTGTGCATGATGTATGAAGGTAACGTTATCAACCCTATTCATTAATAAAGACGGATGCGTTTTAGTAATGATTTTTCGCTTTTTCTTTTTATTTGAAGTCAAACTTAAATTCCAACTAATTTTACTTCAGCTTGATGAAAATTTTTCAAAATTGAAAATTTGTGTGTTTATTAATTTAAATTAAATTGTTCATACCTACGTAGATTGGTGGGAAGATACCAATCGGGAAACGATTTTGCTTTTAATAAATAGGTATTAATATTGTAACCTACTTCTTCTTCAAAACCAAATTTAACTTGTTTAAAACAGTAGTTACTATTTTGTGCAAAATGTGTATCCTCGAAGATCATTTCAGTTCACATAAATTTTCTTATTATTTATAGGAGACCAAACCGCCAAAATCCACCTTGACTTCAGATAAGAAGCAGGAAACGCATTACTTACTTAAGGTGGCGCAACAGTCCGTTGTGGACTTGACCTCAATCAACAGTCTCCGCCAGCTAGCTGGACCTTTAGCTAGTTGTCTCCAGTTTTGCACTCCAAGTTGATTGAGGTTCTCTTCCACTTGAGTGCACCACCTGAGTCGCGGTCTTCCTCTCCTAGTACGTCCCTCGGGAATAGTGTCGAAGGCTTTCCGGGCCGGAGCATTGGTGTCCACCCGCACTAAATGACCGAGCCATCTGAGTCTCTGGACCTTGACCCTTCTGGCTAGGTCCATGTCGTTGTACAACCCGTAAAGTTCGCTGTTGTATCTTCTTCGCCATTCCCCTTCAATGCACACGGGGCCAAAGATAACCCGAAGAACTTTCCTCTCGAAACAGCCTAAGGCACTTTCATCCGATTTTGTCAGGGTCCATGCTTCTGCACCATACAGCAGGACTGGGATGATGAGTGTGTTGTACAGTTTTACCTTAGTTGCTCGAGAGAGGGCTTTTCCACTCAATTGCTTTCTTAGCCAAAGAAACAGCGATTAGCAAGAGTTATTCTTCGTCTGATCTCGGCGCTGGTGTTATTGCCCGTGTTTATAGCGGAGCCTAGGTAGACAAACTCCTCTACTACCTCGAAGAAGTTAGCGTCTATTGTGACGTTCTGTCCGAGTCGTCGGTGTTGGGTGTCCTTCCTCGAAGACAGCATATACTTCGTTTTTCCCTCATTTACCGCTAAACCCATTTTTGCCGCTTCTGTCTCAATTCTCACAAAGGCGCCATTGACATCACGCTGTGTTCTTCCCATTATATCAATATCATCGGCGTACGCGAGAAGTTGAACAGATTTTTGGAAGATAGTGCCTCTGGTGTTGACGTTGGAGTTCTGCACTATCTTCTCAAGAACGATGTTAAAGAAATCGCATGACAGTGCATCGCCTTGTCTGAATCCTTTTTTGACGTCGAAAGATTCCGTAAGCTCGTTGCCAACCTTGATGGAGCAGCGTGAGTTCTCCATCGTCATTTTGCACAAGCGAACGAGCTTGGCAGGGACGCCAAAACTAGACATAGCTTTGTAGATGCTGTCATACGCGGCCTTAAAATCGATGAAAAGGTGGTGGGTATCGATTTGGAGTTCATAGGTATTTTCCAAGATCTGCCGCAACGTGAAAATTTGGTCGATGGTTGACTTTCCTGGCCTGAAGCCACATTGATGAGGATCAATCAGATTGTTGACGAAAGGCTTCAGACGTTCACATATTACGGCAGAGAGGATCTTGTAGGCGATGTTTAGTAGACTTATTCCTCTATAGAGGATCTCCCTTTTTCAGGATCGGGCAAACAATGCTGAGGTTCCATTCATCGGGCATGCATTCCTCTGACTTGGTTGCGAATTTTAAAAAATCTTGTCAAATGAAAGATTAAACAAACGGTTGAAACTTGAAAGCCTTGTTTCTCACGTCATAAAATCATTGCGTGTTTTTCAAAAATCTCGAACAGATACCTATACCTACCTACTTTATGTGCTTTCACTTGCCAAAAAACCTTCGGTACACGGTGGGGCATGCCACCACAAGTCATCCAATGGATGTACACAGCGATTGTTCGACCTATACTTACCTATGGTTCTATTGTAATGGATAGGAATAACAGAAGCACAGAGATCTTCACCACAAGCTGGGTTGGAAATGATATTAGACCTCCTGGCTCTGGAAGAGTTCATAACATGCACAGCAGTCAAAAGCGCAAAAGAATTGGGCTTCTGAAGGCACACGCGCATGGATTGCTAGATTTCAATAGGAATTTGTCTATTCTTATACCAGAGAGACAAAGCTGGCACCCGAATTCACTCATCAGTGAGCAGGGTATCCCCTTCTACACTGACGTTTCAAAAATTTGATTAGGAACAGGAGCTGGGGTGATTTGCCAATCTCTTATTGACAGAGAGTCATATAAACTCTCAGATGACTGTAGTATCATTCAGGCTGAGATTTTTGCCATTGAAAAATCAGCAGAACTGGTACACCTAGAAAAATTAAACTCCTCGGAGATTACGTTTTTCGTGGACAGCCAGCTATCAAGGCCGTAGCCAGTGAGACAATGAGATCAAAGGTGGTCTTAAACTGCTAGAAGAAACTTAATAAAATTTGCTAGACTCACTAAGTTAAACACTGCTGCGTTCCTGGACATAGTATGTAAAATGTAATATAGAAGGGAATGAAACAGTAGTAGGTAGATGAACTGGCAAGGAAAGGGTCAAAAACAAGTATTGGTAGATGCGACCATTCAGATTAAGACCACACGTTCCGATTGGAGTGCTAAAGAGCAAATAGACCTTAAAACAAAAGAGCAAATCAATTATTCCTGGAGGTCCAGAAACGATTGTGTTATCTCTAGAAGTTTATGGCCTAGAACAAATGAAAAAAAAAAACCCGGTATATCATATCGCTGAGCAAAAAGAATATTTAAAACTTGATAGGTGTACTAACAGGTCATTGTGGCCACAAGAATGGGGCCATTTGCACCAGAGTTCTGTAGGAGCTGTCAAGATGAAGAGGAAACAGGACAATGTGAATGTCCAAGCCTCTAAACCAATCGACTCCGTTGCTTCGGAAACAGATTTGTTGGAGAACTGGGCACAGGTCTCAATGGATAACATGAGAATATTCATTGATAGCAAAGGCTGGTTTGCTAACGAACCGGTCTATGTTAACTAGTAGTTTAAGGCGCATCAAAGTTTCCTTTCTTTTAGTAAGGGGATCGCAATAGACCTATTGGCCCCCGTGAACGCAACAGTTTCGCACTGTGTACGTCCCTCTCAACCTAACGTAACCTACATTTTCAAACAATAGCAGTGTATGGGTAGGTACATTGAAGGCAGTGTGACCAAAAATCTTGTTACTCGATGAGTAGGTTTCCCCATTCTTGGTGGCGGTGAGTTATGATTTGAAGCTTTCTTTACATGGAACTTTTAATTTTTTGGTTTCAAATTGCAAAACTTTATAAATTGCTTCAAAATATAATTGAATTTCAAAAAACAAGAATACACTGCATTCGTTTAGAGAATTCTTAGAAGAACTCTTTCAAAGCACCAACTCTTTTAACGATAAATATTTTATAAATTTTTCTTGTTGGTCTCTAAACGTAGCACAATTTGTATTTTTATGCAGTTGAACAAATGTAGACCCTATAAAGAACTCTTCAACAAACGCTCCCAACAACCACATTCCCAACATGGATTATTCCGAAGATAAATCAGAATCGGATCCGATGAAAAGAGGCGCTGAAAGTGGAGATAAACAACAAAACTCGGCATCTGGTGAAGAGCCTCAAAATATTGCAAGTGTATCGCCAAAGGATCTAGTAATCGACAAAAACAGAGAAAACCGATGTAAACAAGATTCTGAATCGGCCGAGTCTGGTTCCAATCAAAGCAACAATTTTGAACTTACCGGCCAGTCAAAAGATAGCATTTGTAGCCCAGAAACAAACACAAAACAATCACAGGGTCCAGAAACAATTGATAATGTTTCACAAGAGTCTACAGTTCCAGACAATATTTTATCGCCTCCAAAGTCAGAAACACAAACCGACGAAACAAATACGGCAACCTCATCACCAGCTTCGGAATCACAACTTTCACCAACAGGGCGAAGAGAAAACGCAGCAACAACTGTTGTTGGAGCTGGTCTGGCTGTAGGGACAACCACAGCAACGGCACAATCAGCACAATCCGGCGAATCATCGGGTGTCTCACCAGCATCGGGCAGTGGTGATCAATCACCGAGAGTCGTCCAACCAATTAATATTATCGCCAACGGCACAATTCCCAAATCCGGAAAGCCGCTAATGTTGCCGATGAACAAGAAAATAAGCAAACCAAAGTCCAATAAACAAAAGAAATCAAAAGCGTTGGTTGCGATATATGAGAGTGAGGTGAGCATGAGCATGGAATCTTTTAGCTTTTCATTAGTTATTTCAATATTCTTCTGCTTCTTCTTTTGAAACTTTAGATTAGTGACAATAAAATTGGCATTAAACTCTGTATCAAAAAATCGGACAGCGGCAACACACCCACAAAAACAAAACCGAGTAGGAAGAGGTCGCGTAAGTCGAAAACCCGTGTCGATAGTGATGATTCGGAATATGAGACAAAACGTCGACGAGACAGACCAACAAATAACAATTCCGATCGATCTAAACGGAGCGATGGTGCGACAAACTTTAAGGAACCCGTTGAGCAAAGTGCCTGGGGATCAACAATTCCCGAAAATGTGCTCTTAAAAGTTTGTACTTCTGTTTGTTCTTCTTCCCTATTCCATAAATATTTAATTTTATTTCATTTCTAGATTTTTCAAAATGTCGTGGATAAAGACGGTGCCCTGCCGACATTATTCCGATTGGGAAGAGTTTGTGCACTGTGGCGCAATGTATCGTTGTCCTCGTCTTTGTGGCGCTCAATGGACCTAAGTACTTGGGTTAAAGAGAAATATCGCACCGAATTGAAATTGAAATGGTTCATTGAAAACAGAGGCAGAGGGTGTACCGATTTGAATGTTTGTGAGTATTTATGAATTATCATTAAAATGACTGAGCGTAATTTGTTTTTGATATTTCAAAGCCAATTGGAAAGTAACAGATATATCGTGTATACTTGCCAAACTCTCAGAAAGCTGTCCCAATCTAACTGGCATTACCCTGAACGGATGGAAAGGTTTCACATCTGATCATTTAACATTTCTCGTTGATAATATACCAAAACTTGAGCGTCTAGACTTGAGTTCGATAAACGTAAGGACAGACGTTCTTTTCGAGAGAGTTAAAAAGAATTCTTTATTCTCATTCTTTATACACCAGGTTGAAATGAATGCAAGCAAAAGTGCCGTTGGCTTGCAATCTCTGTGCAATTCCCTTCAAACAATCAATGGTCGGCTAACCCATTTGCATTTGGCACACAATCGGCTTGCTGGGATTCCTCAAATTCTTACAATATTAGCAGTGAGTTACACACAAATATTTTCATTTGTTTGCGAAAAACATTAATTTTACTCTGTTAATAGTCACATTGTCCCAATTTGGTACTTCTTGATCTCTCAAATGTTCGTACGGCAGCCATATCGCATGGAATATTGCATGTGGAGAAACTCCAGCATGGCTGTCAGAAATTAAAAGTGCTACGTGTTACCAATTCCCATGTGACGCTCAGTCAGGCTTCAATTCAAGAAATGGTAAGAATATTGTCCACTTGTTTTGGAAAAACTTATATATTAAATTCTTTTGTATTTAGATGGATTCGCCTGGTTTTCCTGATCTTGAGGAACTCTCAGTAGCAGCTTTAACAGACGAATCTCGACTCATTAGCGACGAGCATTTGCAACGGATTTTAAAGAGTAGTTCCAAACTAAAACTGCTGGACGTTAGAGGCTGTACGCGTTTAACGCATGAAAGTCTCATTCGTTTGCAAGCTTGGGATATAAAGCATCTATTTTTGTCTGGATGTTCGGTTACGAGAGATGTGGGGTAGGCTTATATGCAGTTTATTAATTGAAAATTCAAATATTATACAATTACAATTCGCTTACAGATCGGGTTTAGAGTTAATAGCATCAAAATGGGCGCATAGTTTAGTAGAAATTGATTTGGCGTGGGCAAATGTGCAACAACCGCTTGACAATGCTTTAAGAGCGCTAGCGGAAAAAGGAAGCGAATCTCCATTAACGTTAGTTTTTTTTTAGATTGAATTCAAAACGCAACAAATATTTATTATTCTGTCTTTGTAGGCATCTCAACCTTTGTGGATCATCGGTTTCTGAAGATGCTGTCAAGGAAATTCTAGCCAATTGTCCGAATATGAACTCAATTAATTTGTCTTCTTGTCGTGGCTTACCACGTGGTGTTAAACGTCTAATGCATGGACCAACCGAAATTCAAGAACTTCGTGA
Source organism: Sphaerophoria rueppellii (assembly GCA_920937365.1). NCBI lineage: Eukaryota > Metazoa > Arthropoda > Insecta > Diptera > Syrphidae > Sphaerophoria > Sphaerophoria rueppellii. Next base: position 20,014,657 of record CAKKXW010000002.1, on the reverse strand, counting down.
AGTCTTAAAAGTCCAAATGAAAGTTAAATTACCCGCTGAATTGAGTCAACGACAAGTCAAAACCGATGACCCGGTTACAAATTGATGTCACGAACCAATAGAGAAGTATCAATTTAAGAACAGGAAGTCATTTTAGAAATATGCATAGATATAATTTTAGTTGTAGCAAAAAAAAAATAGTTACAAAAGAAAACAAACAAAAAATTACCACAAAGTAAGAAACAATTTCACACACAATTTACAATCTTAAAAAAAAAAAAAAAAAAAAAACAACCACAAATCAACAGCAGCAGCAACACTCAGGAACAGAAAATGTCATATATGTATTCATTGATTTACCGATCGAATGAGGTAAGGAAAAAGCAATCAAATATCAAAGTAAAAGAAATCAAATAATGAAGAAAAAGATTAGAAAAGAAACAATATTTTTAGATTCCAGAAATTCAAATATTAATCTTCTAGGTTGCTACTAGCCAAAAGTAAAACATAGTTCAAGATTTGTATTGATAGATTGTAATTTTGGGTTCGGCTGGCTGAAACCTACTTTGAGATCTCGGGTACACACAAATTTTCCAACAAATAGTTGTCCACACTTCTCTTGATGTTTGTTAATTCTGTCCTTTGAATTGAAATTCCGATCATTCCTTGTAGCTGATCTGTTCTTCAATCTTCAGCAAATGTCCATCTAAAGTGTCAAAAGAAATGTATATCCAGCACTTGAAAATGATTTTAAGTAGACCGAGTGAATCAATCTGTCTGCATACCTCCACTATGCCATAGAAATTGAACAAGCGTTTGAGAAGGACCAGCTCTTTCAAGTTAGAGTGACACCATGTTTTTTTTTTTTTGTCTCTTACTTCAGTTACAGCTGAAGTAAAGCTTTTTAAATAAGACCAATTTATTTGATGCTTGGCACAAAGAACTGACACTTACCCTCTTCACTCTTCTGTCAACTGCGAGATAGCATAAGTCAATTGCTACAATAGTGCGACTTCCATTTGGCTGATTAACTGTTTTTATGCTATTTCGACTTCCAGAGAAGATATAAAAAGCCTAGTGTGGCTCTATGTTGTATGTTTATCCTTGTTTTTCTGAATCCTTCTGAATACAAAAATATATGTATATAAATCTACACAATCAAACGTCCTTTGAATGTTCTGTCTTGTTGGGAACAACATTTTCCATATTTGGTATTTTATGTGTTTTCGTGACAACCAAGTTCAGCAAAGTTGCAAAGAAAACAACAAAAAACTCATACTGGGAAATATTTTTTACTTTGCTTTATTTGGTTGCAAGGAAACACGACTATGTATTTTGTTTAATATAAGGTTTGTTCGATGTGCGCTCTGGGTCGCTGTGTGGCGCTGTGATTTCGCACTGAGCTGTTCGATGTCGCTCTTCTTTCGTTCCGGTACGTTTCCATCGTGTTCTATTTATTCAGTGCTCGCACCAGGAGCGCTCTGAATCGCCCCAAATTTTGTACGTTCGGAGCTGTTCGAATCAGCTGTTGCTATACAACAAAGAGAAAAAAAGAGCGCTCGATGTGAAACCAAAGACAGAGACATTCACACCGGAGCGCCCCGGGGCTGGTTACATCGAACAAACCTATAATGTATGTCTAACGATCGTTAAAATTTAAAAATCATATAAAATTCTATTTACTTTTTGCAATCACGGTGAGTACATATTCTTATATTTTGAATGTAATTTGCCTTTTTTTAGCACACAGTTTAAAATGTATAATTATTTTTTTATATGTAAAAAAAACCTATACGATTTATTTTTCTTTAACATAATAATTGTATTTTTGAGCGAATGTTGCAAACAACAATAATTTAATTCTAAGTTTCAAACAAAGGAATATGTTAAACAAATAATAAAAATCTTAAGCATACAAAATATACTTTTTTTACGAACTAAAATTATGACTTTGTTATTTTGGTAATCGAAACCTAATTTAAAACAAACAAAATTGTAGCTAATTTTTAGTTTAAAATTTAAATTTAAAATAAAACAGAAACTAATAATACATTTACGTATAATAAGAGAGATAATTAAACTTGCTTAGAAAGTTTTTTGTGATAAGTTGTTAACAAATTTTTTGTTTGTGCTAAAATTGTATTAAGATAAATGTAAATCACATAGTTTTCTTTTGAATGCAATAATATCCTAGAAGGTGTAGGCAGTAAGTTTAACAAGTTTAGAAGTTACATAATTTAAAATTCAATGAAATCATTTTAAGCTGTTTGAATGTTTTTTGCCGATGTCATTTGGCGTTTTTCCGTTTTATATCTGAGCAGATCACACGTGTCAAAGCAAAGCTCAAAGCAGCTCATATTCTGAATCCTCTGAAATGAAATCATTTTAAGCTGTTTGAAGGGTTTTTTTTTTATGTTTGGTCCATGGCATGTTCTTTTCCGATGTCATTTGGCGTTTTTCTTATTTACCACTGAGCGCTTTTCTTTTTTTACCTCTGAGCAGATTACAGAAATATCAAAACAAAAATCTGCTCAGGATAAAATGGAATTCAAAAAGTTTTTCAAGTGTATTGAATTTGTTTTTCAGATTGCACCAAAAACTAGTTTCGAATGAAAATAGAACCATTTTAAAATGTTATTAGAAAATAAGAAAAGGTTTCCACGGAACTGTTAGTGAAAAACAACATTTAATTAGAACCGAAAAAAAAATATTATCCCACAATATTTAACCTTTAATCAGCAAAATAAAATTCATAAGTACTGTTTTCATTTACTTAGCATACATGGGCTGTGCGTCGCGTGAAGAATACAAAATTTGAAAATAAATGGTTCCAACGGCGCATAACATAACATAACATAACTCATTTTATTTACTTCTCGCCGATATTCCTTTTTTGATTGGGCGAGTTCATATTAGGCCCCTTCGCGTACTTTCTGCACTAATATTCGTAAAAAGAGACATTTTGAAGAGTGGGAATAAAATTCTCACAAAAAAAAAAACTAAACTAAAAAAAAGTAAGCGAACGGTAAAAAAAAAAAATTACCCACATTTCAATTGTCATTTTTTTTAAAGCAGTAAACTTATGGTTGTCGTTTTTTCATATTCAAAGAAAGTCTGAAGCAACAATTTACGACATAAATGAAAAGCTTCATTTATTAAATTTTTAATTTTATTGAGGTTTTTCAGATTATGGGCGGAAAATGCAGAAATATTGATTTGCCTATTCCAGTAAGCGACAACCAATGCCAATGTGAAGGCAAGGTTGGGTTAGGTTGTAGTGGCTGTCTAGTTGTTGTTGGCTCACTTAGACCTCAAGGATCCATTGTGATACCACAAAATACGGGAGATTAATGGACTCAAACAAACCAATTCGTTCTTCTAATGAAGTTAGAGAGACATTTTGTGTCAATCGTTGCCAGTTCACTGGTATTAACGAAGAAGGGATTACCGAGATAGTTTTTCCTTCTAATGGAGAGTGCTCCTCGTCCATGCAGCTTCTACAGAAGTCATTTGTGTAGACCCCTAGCCTCAGAGGCAGTGTCTTGTTATAACTCCAATACTAACTTATATTTTGTCTGCTCAGGGATATCAAGCCTTTTGACCGTTTTAGGTCTATGTTTGGTCATATTTGTTTGGTTGCTAGGCAGGTGGTACCCTGTGACCATCTAGCATTTGCTGATTCTAGAGCATATTGTTTGAGAAGATATTTGCATGTAGCAAGTGGTGTTCCTATGTTATGTTTTTGTCTAACATGAGGCAGAAGTGTTCCGTTTTTGGCGAGCTCATCGGCTTTGCAATTTCCCGGAATGTCTCTGTGGCCCGGCACCCAAATGAGGTGAATATTAAACTGTTCCGTCATCTCATTCAGAGATGATCGACAATCGTGGACTATTTGAGAGTTTGTGCAGACAGACGCGAGAGATTTGAGAGAGGCTTGGCTGTCCGAGAAGATTCGTATATCCTTGTAAGATATAACGTTTTCTTTGACCAGGATAGTGCCTGCCTCAAAACACTACATTGAAGTCTGTATGATAGACTGAGATTCAGTTGTTCCGAAGCCGCCGCATATACTCGCTGTTTGCTACACAAAGCTGATAGTGCAAATTCAGTAAACACAAATGTAGCAAAAATAAGTCGGGAACAAAAATGTCCCACCACCGAGCACTGGATGTAGAGTAATGAAAGTGAAGGACAAAAAAAAAAAAAAAGGAAAACATTTTTTGTTGTTTATTTTCCGTGATTGCATTTCGGTGAAAAGCGTGAACTTTAAAAATTGTTTAAAAATATAAATACAGTAAAATTTGTTTCAAAAAATTGTTGTCTGCTTAGTTTAAATGTGTATTAATTGAATAACACAGTTTGCATATCCCTTTTTGGGCAATTTTTGTAGAAATAAGAAAAATAAAAAGGCCCACATCGGAAAATAAAAAACAATTTTTAATCAATTTCCCGGGGTTTCATCGCCGTAATATTTTAAATCTGTTCTATTGAGATGCCTAACTCACTGTAAACAAAAATCAAATTTTTAGGGGGTTTTACGTAAAGGAAATCAGCCCCATCTGCTCAGAGCTTTACCTTGAAACATGTGATCTGCTCAGAAGTAAAAAAGAAAAATACCAATTAATAGGTCCGTTCGCGTCCTTTTTTTTTACTAAAATTCGTAAAAAGAGACATTTTAAAGAGTGGGGGTAAAATTCTCTCACAGAAAAACAAAACTACAAAAAAGTTAGCGAACGGAAAAGAAATTCCCGTCGTCGCGCCCACTTAAATTTTAAATGAGGAATAAAAAATAAAGCCAAAAGGAATAAGATTCGCTGGGTCGGCGTGAATTTAGCTAGCCGCAAACCAGATTTTATTATGAACTAAAGCACTGTTTTATTATAAACTACAGTAATTTAGTTCATACAAAAATTGGTTTGAGCGTTACTTCCAGCAGCTTTAAAGCAAGCAAACCAAAGTATTTCTACATCTAACATAAGGACGCGTGTAATGAAAGAAATAGAAATAGATGATGGAGACATTTCACCACATTGCAACAAGTATGCGCGGCATTTCCGGCTAACATAACTCACGCCGACCAAGTGAATTTTATTCGTCTTATTCGGGCTAAAATGTTACCCACATTTTAATTGTCAAGTTTTTTTGTATAAAAAATTGAAACTCAGTTTGAATTTTTTTATTTTTGCTATTTTCAATCAAATTTCACACTTTTCACAAATCAACCCAAAGATTTTTCTTGGGCTAAAATTCGTAGTTTGTGAAATATTTTACTCTCTCGTGAGCGCTCTCTTTGACGGAAAATTGTAAAATTTTTGAGTACGCGAACAGGATTCGGTATAGTTTCGTAATTTTGTGTAAAATTTCACTGTTTTAGAAACGTACTCAAACAGACCTAATATCAACAAACTAAAAACTTGTGAACAAAATCCATCGAAGCTAACAATTTTTGTCTCGTTATTTCAGAAAATTTTGAGGTAAAGCAAATCTGTTGGGAGAGGTAACATACAGGGTGGGCCAGAATGAACTCCCTAATTTTAAACGCTCGTAAAAAAAAAAGTATGAATGGTAAAAAGTTGAATAAAAAGAAAAATGAAGTTCAAACTATGCCATTTCACATAAAATTTATTTTTTTAAATAAAACTCCATTCAAATGTTTTCCCCGCCGCATTTTGCATTCTTCCAACCTTTTGCGAAAATTTGCCATTGTTTTTTTCCAACATCTCGCGCGAAATTTGGTTGATATGGTTCGTAATCGCTTTTTTTAGGGCTGGGCTTGGCTTCTCAGCATACACTTTGCTTTTCAGATGGCCGGAGGCGTTAAATCCGGGCTGCGCGGCGGCCAAACGATATCGCAATTTCGTGAAATCTACCTGTCGTAAAATTTCTTCCTCAGAAACGTTTAAACATCGCTACGAATGTGTGCCGTCGCGCCCTCCTGTTGAAACCTAGTGCGTGCGAGTCGAATATGTTTACATCGGAGAGAGGGAATTTTTAAAGCGACAGACTGTTTGCGCATCGATCTTCCCGGACTTGACAACACGGCATCGCGAACTGTTTGAACCATATTGGCTAACAAAAAATATCTGACGAAATAGCATAATCTGGAGAATCACCCCACAGTGTTGCCACATTTGTAACTCGTTTAGTATTTTTTTTTGCCGAGCGTTTAAAATTAGGGAGTTCATTCTGGCCCACCCTGTATTTGTGTATCAAGCGAAATGCTTCATATTGTATTTGATTCATCAAAATTGTCCATTATGAAGTGTGTGTACTAATCCGTTTCAGTTTAAAAATGAAATTAAAAAAGGATAAACACTTGAGTGTAAAACTCAATAGAATTTCGGTCCGATTCTATTGTTTGGAATCTTAAATGTTTAATGCAGTTGCTACCCTCCTTCCGGACATTCCTCTGCTGTGGTGTAAAAAAAAATAATTAAAAAAAAGAGTCAATAGCTAAAACGGTACGCAATTCTTATCTAGATATCGATGTAAAACAGTTTTCTTCTATTTTCGCGAAAGTAATTGCACTGGGAACAAATCGTGTTGATTTCATTCAATATTTAAGTTTTTACCTAAAAAAAAAAAGAAATGAAAACAATAACCTTGTTTTGTAAATAAATTAACTAAGTTTCGTCCCTTCTTTCTGCTAGTACACTTTGAACAAAACGCATTTTCGATACGTCGCGTTTTTAATTGGCAATCTGGAATTAAAAAAAAAGCATTCTGAATGCGTTCAATTGGTCAAAAGTGACAGTTCTGATTCCGAAAAGAAGAGAATTCCCTTCTGATTTTAAAACCAGAATGCTTTTTTTCAGATTCCAGATTACCAATTAACAACGGCATTATTTTGAAGTTCTTACAAATGTACTTCGTATTCGTTCTCTAAAAAATAGCAGCTTAAAAAAAAAACTAGCACCTCAAACACAAACAGCTTAAAACATACACAAAAACAGAGTTCTTAAAAAATCAAACACATAGTAAGTAAAAAAAACAATTTTGATTAATTTCTAAAATTTAAATATACTCCATATTGTTTTGTAAAAAAAAATAAATTGTTTTTAAATAAAAGATAGAATTTTATACAACACAGATAGCAAAAAAAGAAAGAAAAGCCGTCTGTTATGTATTTTGCGCAATGTAAATATGTTTTATTTTTTCGTAAATAGTTTAAAGAACAAACATAAAATAATATTTAAATATATACATAAAAGTTTGTTTCAAGTGTGTCGTTAAAATGGCAAAAACCAAGTAAAACAAATGTTAAATAAAACAGAAATAAAACAAAAACTTAGATGCAATTAAATAAGTTCTAAATTAATTATAATTAAAAATATATATATACTAATAGATTTAAAATAAAATACAAAATTAAGTTAGTTTTAAGTGAACAAAACAAAAAATATATGTAAAACATGTGTAAGTCAAGAAAAAAAAAATATTATAACAATACAAAAAAGAATTAATTAAAACATTAATAAAACGTTATTAAAAATATTTGATTTCAACTGAATAAACATTTACCCTATGTAGGTGCTATGACTCCCCAGATGAAGGAAACTGAGATGAGCAACGAAAAAAGTTATTATTCTGAAGGCAAGGGAGATGCTTAAAAAACATTTAAAAAAAAATCTCACAGGGTGTTTTAGATTAATGACGTAAACATTTCGATTTTCTGAAGTGAAATGAAATTAATTTATTTGGAACAGCAGTCAAAAAGTAATCTCACAAAACTGAGAGGAACGGTGGGAAAAAGTGTGTTACTTTTTTAGGTTATGGCCCATAGGAGTAACTTAATTTAGCAAAAGCAATAAAAAATACTCAAAATTGCATATAACCATAAGCTAACTCAACATTTCTTAAAATTATGTTTTCCATTGGTTCGTACATTTTGTTTTTGTTTTTTTTTTTTTGGAGCAAAGAAGTTGATCTGATGAGCCTGCGAGGATGCTTTCTACCGAATCCTTGACACTTCCCTTCTTTACTTGTGACTTAGAAAGAGCCATTCAAAAGGTAATAAATAACAAGTCTGCCGGGTCGGGTGGCATACCTACGGAACTCTTTTAATACGGATGAGGTGTTTTGATGAACCATATGCACCAGGCCATCAACAAAGTGTGGGAGGAAGAGTTCATGCCCACTGATCGGTCTATAAGCTCGGTGTGTCCCATCTACAAAAAAGGCGATCCTATGTCATGCAAAAACTACCGTGGCATATCCCTGTTTAATGTTGCATACAAAGTCCTATCCAACGTACTATGTGATTGTCTTAAACACAAGAAAAGACCAACGAATTTCAAGTCGAAACCCACTATCTTTTCATCGAATTTAAAGCTGTTTATGATAGCATCCAACGCCAATAGCTTATGATGGCGATGTCTGAATTCGGGATCTAGAACAAACTGATCCAGCTGTGATGCGTGACGCTTAACACTACGTATTACAGTGTTCAAATGAGAAACAGATCATCCGAGTTGTTTTAAACATGCGCAGGGTTTAAACAAGGGGATGCGCTTTCATGTGCTTTCTTCAACATTGTCGTCCTGGAGCAGATAGTGCGCCAGGCAGGTGGTACGTGTGAGCATAAGAAATACTATTTTAAACAAATCCACCGAGATCCTAGGCTATGCGGACGACATATTATACATAATCGGTCGCTCCCAAGGAGCTGTGCTTGCGGCCTTCACAGGTCTTAAAGTGAATGAGGACAAAACAAAGTACATGCTATCAACAAACAAATTAACATCTTTCCACCGCCTAGGACAAAACGTCACTGTTGGTAGCAGCGATTTCGAGGTAGTTAAGAAGTTCACCTACCGTAGAACAAACATGAATCTTACACTTAAGTGGAAAAGGAGATCCGAAGAAGAATTACCCTAGCGAACAGCTAGCTGCTACATCAGTTTGGCAAAACAACTTTGTTCAAAACTCAACTAAAGACAAAGTGTCTGTTATACAAAACTTTGATTTTACCAGTCCTACTCTACGGCACACGCAGTATTGGACATAAGTAATAAAGGTTAAATGATACTGTACACTTTCGAAAGAAATATTCTTCGACGGGTTTTCGGTCCCGTATGGGACGGTGGTAAATGGAGAAGAAGGTTCAACCGCGCACTGTGCAAGCTGTTCCAAGATGTGGATGTAGTCCAGAGAGCCAAGAAAAGACGACTACATTGGCTCGGCCAAATCGAGCGAAACGCCCCAGTCAAGAAAGTCCTCTCATCGCAGCCCCCAGGTTCGGGACGACAATGAAGACCGAACCTACGGTACAAGGTCTAAGTGACTGCGGAGGCAAGAACACTTGGTTTTGGTGACTGGAGAGTGCAAGCGAGGGACCGTTCCGGATGGAAGGCTACAGTGTCCCGGCTGAGATCCTTCATGGATGGGGAGCCGCTTAAGTAAGTAAGGAAGTTTGTGACTTTTTCTATCAAGAACGCTTCTCGTTATGGCTTTGAGCTGCTTCGAAAAAATCTTCGAGTGATTTTTGATCTGCATAAATGAGAAATGGAGACAAAGATTCATCAAAGAACCTTACGAGCTGTTCAGCGACACTGACCTAGTCAGAAAAGCTAAGGTCCAACGACTTTGGCGGTTGGGTCTTGTAGAGCATATCGAAAATAGTGGGCTGGCCCGTTCTTTTCGAATCCAGCCATAAGGACGTTGCAGAAGATTAAGGCCGTGACTCAGGTGGAGCACTCAGTTGGTAGAGGACCTTAACCAACTTGGCGTGCGAAACTGGATACAACTAGCTAGGGACTGACCTATATGGAGACGTTTTGAATTTGAAATTAAGATGAGGCCCTGATCCGACCTGGACTGTAGCGCCACCTTAAGAATGCAAGTAAGTAAATTTACTTCTTAGGCCGTGTGCGAATTGGGTTAAAAAGTTTTTTAACCATAGTTCACCCCGAATTAAATGAATTATGGTTAAAAATGGATGCATTTTTAACCACTGCTGTCATATTTTAACATGCTCCGCAGCTAGTCTAATTTTTAACACATTTTATTCAATGCGAAGTGTCAAATTTAACCAAACGTCAAGTTTTAACCTCTTTTTAACCCAATTCGCACACGGCCTTATTATCAAATATTTTCAATATTAGCGTTCCACACAATTCACACTCAACGAACAAAATGTTCGCGCGTATTTAACCTCATTCTTGTTTTGATTTTGGTTGTTCATTGCCAACGGATTAACACTGAATGAAATGCCAATATCGACGTAAATTCGTTCACTTTTTTTTCGTTCTCATGGGAATAGTCTTTTATGTCGTAAGCGAAAAAAACCTGGTTGAAAAAAACAGACAAATAAGCCTTCACAAAGTAAAACATCGAATTTCATGAAATTCTTTATGTAAGATGATATTTTATTAAACATAATACTAATGTCAATGAGTTAAATTTATCAAATCATATTTGTTTTGTTCGTTACGGTTATTATCGTTATTTTTTGATACTTCTTGTCTAATTGGGAATTTCTAAAAACAGAATTCAACGTCAAAAACAACTTTAAATGAGTATAATATGCAATGATGTTTCACCAATTATAGAAATTTAACAATAATCCAATCAAAATCAAATTAAACAAATAATTGAAAAACAATGTTAATTAAATATAAATAAGGTTTTAGTTAAAAAAAAAAATTAAAACTTTGTCTCTTGTCTGTGTTATTATAAATGCAAACATCTGGATTATTCAAATTGTACATAGAGTGCTTTTGTTGCGCTGGCTATGTAAAATGCACATTCTCGAACTTCTTTCATGTATGCTTCTATAGCTGGAGAGTCAGCCTTGTTAATTGCTTCCTGCAAGTGTTCACATTCCCGCTGAATTTGAGCATTATACAGATTGAGTTGTTTGAGAGCCTCACGAATGGATTCGTTATAATTTGGCTGTTTAAAATTCAAAGAAAAGAAATCTTTAGAACACATTCATTTCGATACATTGATGGTTTTCTACTTACAGTTCGAAAAATGGCAGTTAATTCATCAACAGCCACTCGAATACGCTCGGCACAAGGTACAAATGCGTCCTTAGTCGAAGTATCTAGCATTGCCAAACAGAGCTCTTTCAAACGTCGAGTGACCAAATCGGTTCGATGCTTTACTTCCTCACCAAACGGCTTATCGCCAGCCATTTGATACATACTCGTTGTTGTTCGACAATCTGGTGGCTTATTCAAAGTAACCAAGCGTCTTTCGTACATACTTGCCGGACGCTTGGCAGTCGATTGGTTGCTCCCACAACCTGAACCATCAAGAACTGGCTCATTTTCTGTTTCCGTTCCGTTCAAATCAATACGTCTAAATGAAATCATAAACAAATCAAATAACAAAAACAAATTTATAAAAAAAAAAAGCATAAACTAAATTATAAACAAAACAATAAAATATCCTCACAATGGTTCATCGTAAATATTAAAATTAATGCCAGAAAACTTTGATTTCAATTCGGTATTCTCGGTGGATAATTTTTCGACGACATTCTTCAGTTGGTTGATTTCCGATTCGTATTGGTTTATCTTTTTGCGCAATGTTTCCATTTCGTAAACGTCCACTGGCCGTGTTCCAACCATAGACGAGTGATGGTTCTAAGAGAAAGAATTAAGTAAACAAACAAAAACAAAAGCAAAATCAAATCAAACATAAATAAGAATGAACAAAAAAGTTATTCTAACACAAAAACAACATTGAGGGATTTCCAAGTATGAACTACAAATTACGGCAAGTTGATTAGTTTATATTTTTTTATTAAATTATTTGATTAACTTAAAATAACAATGTTATTTCGATATCACATCAGTTAAAAATTGCATTATGTAAATGTAAATATCTTAATTTAATTAAAATCTATGTGTTGACTAATGTTTTATTTGAAACTACAACTTACACTTAGTTTTAAACATTGATTAAATAAATGCTAGTTATTTTATGAACACATTTAAAGCAGTTCTATTATATATGATCATACAATTGAAAAACGTACACTACATATTTTTTTTTTGCAATTAGTCGTGTTTTTTTCACTACTCAGTGGCCAGCTTAGCAAAATTTCGACCGGCAAACAACAACAATTTCGAGTGCAATCGATCAAAAGACAGTAAAAACAATGACAGTTGTGCCGGCGATAGAACTTTCAATCATTGAAATGTAGACAGCGCTGTTGGCGTTAAGAAGAATTATTTTGCTACGCAAATCTCATGATCTGAGCTTATCTGAGTTATGCACTTGCTTAGGTTGAAGTATTTGCTAAATTTGTGTAACCCGAGGCGCAACCCTCAGGTCCATTTTGCGACGTTGTATGTAACAATTGTCATAGAAATTGAATTCGACAGATAAAGTGAGTTGGAGCGTTTTATTCGCACTTGATTATTGTATTGGCTGCTGAGTAGTGAAAAACGAGACTATAGTTGTGTTTTTGTGACTAGCAAGTAAAGTAAAGAAAACAAAATATCCAGAAAACGATCCAGATTCAAACTCGATTTTACTGTCAATTTTGATTTAAATTGAAATGCTTTGATAAATAAAACTGACAAATTACGACATTTGCCATATTAAATTATTCAAAAAATTTACTACAGCTCCCTCTGCCTTTGAAAAAAAGGAATTAACTTTCCAAGTAAGTTTTACTCTCGATAAAAAGCTAAACAGCCCTATTATGAGTATCAATTTGATAGTCGATAGCTTCTATCAAATAGTTGATAGTTTCGTATTATGAGTATCAACTTGATATTTTTGACCGATTGTGAATATTTATCAAAATTTCCTTAGAGACGAGTTTGTTTGTTTTATTGTTTGTCGTTTGAAATTTGAAATAAATATTTTATCAGTTAGGACTTCACAACTTTTTTTCTTAAATAAAACGGAAACCATTTGAGCTATTTCAAAAATCTTATTACAGACTTGAAGTACAATAAATGCAGTTATGTGTGGAACTCTAAATCTTTATTCTCTTTGACCTTTTTCCCTTTAAAAAAACCCAAATATGTTTGTTCCTCCACGTTTCAATCAGGAATTTTTAGTTGATAGAAAAGTTGATGTGTATCAATTTTGTTGATATCCGCAATACCGTATCTATCAAAAAAATCATTCACAATAATGATAAAATCTAATAATATTCAAAGTCGATAAAAAATGTTGACAGTTGATAGTCATAATACGAATTCATTAAATTTGTTGATACATATCAACTATCAAGTCGATAGTTGCTAGTCATAATAGGGCTGAAAGTAAAATCCAGTCAATTTTTATTGTTGTTTTCTTTGTTAAAATTTTAATTACTTTACTGGGTTGTCACGAAAACACGCCTTATATTGAAAGATTTTTATTGCTGGAGATAAAAAAAATGTTTTGATTTTAAATTACAATTTGTAAGATTCGTTCAAGTTTAAGAATTGAGATGCTTGCCATAAGAACGGCCAATAATTAACTACAAATTTGATTTTTCTAAATCTATTTGTTGAGACAAGGTTTGAAATGGCAAGAGGTTCAACACGATTTCAACGTTCGTTCGTTTGTTTATAATAGTTTTCTTCCTTCGTTTGTCAATACGATTTTGTATTGCCTTATGCCAACCCCTCCCTTTTGACAAGGGTATATACAGGGTGTCCCAAAATTCAACCATAAGTCGAAACCAGGTGTAGGATAGGGTATCCTTGACTCCATGAAAAGAAAATATGTAAAAAAATCAAACGCCATTTTATTAATGTATTTGAACAACGATAACACCTTAGAGGTGCTTCCACCAAACCGTTGTCACACAAAGATAGGAAATTAGAAAAAATGAAAGCGGAACAAGATAGCATACTTTGAGGAGCTTGTAAAAATGCATGTCTATTCATCGCAATTGATAAACATAACAAGTTTGCAATGGGAAACCAAAAAAAAAAAAAATCAGTGGAGTGGAGTGGCTTCCCAACTAGATGGTCCTAGGTTCAAATCCCTAATGGGAACTCAAAAAGTTTTTCGATTAAAATAAAAAAAACAACTAGACAGCACCAGTAATAAAGGAGTCTGATGATCGGCTTGCCACCCGTGAAATAGCTATAACTCTAGACAACTAAAGGAATTGACGGAAAAAGCCATTGGTGGAAGCACCTCTAAGTTGTTATCGTTGTTCAAATACATTAATGGAATTAACGGACGCAGCCTAACTGCAGTGTTAAATAACACAAAAACAAATTATAACAAACTACAACAAAAAATGTAAATTCTCAAAAAAAAAAATAATCTCTCTTGACATTTTTTACTACTGTGACCACAATTTTTCATTAATTTTTGATTTTATATTTTCATCAATCCTAAGACGTACGAGAAATCCAAACTTTCAGCGGTTTTTCCACGACAATTAATCAAACAAGTTTTTTCCAATGAATTTTAATTTTTTTTAAGCGCCAGTCCACTTTCAGTCATCGTGAATCGATGACTGGGAGGAAGGCGATGTGAAGAAAGATTTCGACACAATTATCTTCACGGATGGTTCGAAGATGGAATGCGGTGTTGGTGCAGGTGTCTTCCGCGAATCTCTTAAGATTTCAAAATCCTATAGACTTCCCGATTTTGCCAGTGTATTCCAGGCAGAATTGTTAGCGATAAGGGAAGCTTGTATAGCCCTTAAAGATATCCGACAGAGCCAAAATTTAGCTATACTAACAGACAGTCAGGCAGCTATTAAAGCTATTGATTCAGCTTTATCATCCTCCAAACTGGTCCAGCAATGCAGAGAGGCCCTCAAGGAACTTGATATGAGCGTCCCTTTAATGAGAAATGAGAAGGCAGATGAGCTAGCTTGGCAAGGATCAGCCCTTCACAACTCACTGGCAGTGAGAGTATATGCTCCTCTTGGAATTGTAAAGGGCTGTATCCTGACCAAATACACATCAGAAGCTAATCATAGTTGGAATAGTTTAAAGAGTTGCGTTATTTCTAGGCCCGTCTTAAACAAACCAAAATCAATCAATTTAATTTCCAAACCAAGGCATGACATAGCCAGGATTGTTGCTACCTGCATAGGGCATTGGCCTATAGGAAGCATGCGGCAAAATTGGGTTTACCACATAACTCTTTCTGCCATAGCTGTGAGAACCAGGACGAAATGAAAACGGTCCCACACTTTCATTGCCCCTTTGTCCGGCCTTGGCTAGGAAAAGAGCACTCTACTTAGGTAAAGATTTCTTCAACGGTATTGAGGAACTCTCAGAATTCAAGATCAAAGATTTTATCTAATACCTCAATAACACAAAGTGGCTTTAGTGCCCCCGCCCCTTATCTCTCACTCACTAATCTATGAGTTAATAAGCCGTTGGGTAGAGAAGAGTACAACACTATATATAGGATTGTACGCTCGGAACATACATCATCCATAGCCCATTTTTAAATCTATTTAGAATCTCACGAGGTATGGTATCAAAACGGCGCACTCAGCGGTAATTGTGTCCAACGCGCAAGTAGGGCAGCCATTTCTACCTACCTACATATCAAGATTCTAAAATTCTAAAATGATTTAACACCTTGCCCAAACTTGCCAGAAAAAAAAATTATGCATATTTTTTCAGAACAAAAACCGAACATGAATAGGGCCACCCCCTGGTTCCGGCTTATCGTTGAAATTTGGCACACCCTGTTGGTAGTAGGAAGAAAACAGTTCAGTCTTTGTTAAAAAACAAAAATATTTAAACAAACCAGACGACTACGCAAATTAGTGTTCGAAAAGAATTTTGGACTAAAATAAAAAATAAAATTAGAAATAACTTGCTAAAAGAAATTAATCGTTCAATATTAACCACCGGTTGAATATTTGGCGTTAGCTTCAACTAGTTGAACTTTAAAATTCCTTAATAAAGAGACAAACAAATACTTCTATCACGATCCTTTCTTAAACTAAACAAATTTATATATATTTTTGTTTGTTTGTTAAAAAAACTACATTTCCATCAATACAAATCTCAATGCTTTGCTGTTACAAACAGGAATACTACTACGGGACCTTTTCAGCTTTAAGCTGCATTCTTTGTTTACTGTTTTTAGGTTCTTAACCAAAACTATTGTTGAATTTAAGAATCTTCTGGCGCATATTATTTACCTGTTGAACAATCGAAGCGACTGGTGCGTAATCTTCATCCGAAGCTACAGGATCATAAATTGGCTCGTCATCAGAGAGATTCGGATCGTCGACACCGGAATACGATGTTTGTTGTTTTAAATTATCCAATGGTCTTAAATTGGCCATGTTTTGGCGTCTTCGGGCATCAATCAGTACATCCGTTAATAGGCCAGCAAATTCAAGTGGACTGAAACGCGCGAGTTTTTGACGACCCTATCGAATTGTTTATTTGGTGAAATTACAAAAAAGCCGAGAGTGGTAAAGGAGTTGAAAAATATTTTACCTGATTTCGAGTAGCACTAAGAAATGGATTCGCTGGCAAAAATGGGACTGCAACGTTTTCGGGGTTCAAAGCAGTTGTTGCCCAAACTGTAAGAAATATGAGAAAAACTTCAAATACTTCCTAACGTTTAAATCAGGAAACTCACTCGCTTCACTCTCTCGACGATCGACTTCGTCGTACAAATCCATGACAAGTTCTTCGAACATTTTATTTGGCACAAGTTGCAATCTTCCGCGTGCAATTTTTAATTGCTCGCTAATTTCTGAATTATTCGAGTCTGGAATACTTATATGCTTGCCATTCTAAGGAGAGTTAAATTTTAATAAAATTAAGAAAACGAAACCATTAAAGACTCACAGCATGATCCGGACGTTTGCCGCCTAAGAACATTGTTATACGATCGGTTACATCGTACATAGCCTCTACAAGTCGTTCAGCGATTATGTTATGGTTATTGGCTTTAGCCACTTCATAGGCAGTACATCCATTGCCATCGGGAGCATTCAAATCGGCTCCATAGATAATGAGCAATTCAATTTGTGAAGCTTGTCCAAACTTTGCGGCTACATGCAAGGGGTTTGATTTCTTTTCCTGCAAAAGTTAAAGAAGAAAGTACAGTATAGTAGTAGGAACATCACATTGTAGTGCATTCGAAACTGTACCTCATGAAAAAAATTTGGGTCAGCACCTTGCACCAGTAAGCGCAGGGAAGTTTCCAAATTACTTGTCCTCACACTGGCGTGCAATTGTTTACTCAATTCTGTTTCTAGATTGCCATTGAAACTATCGTCATCTTGAAGATTCGGTTTTAGCACAAATGACAAATTGACATGCTTGGCTTTGATGAAATCTGATTTAGTGGGATGAAGTGGATCTTTGGGCGAGGGTTTGCGGCGGCCAGTCGCTTTGCCACTTGAATCGAGCAGACAATGTTCCCAAACACTATTTGCACCGTGGGCATTTAAGGAATTGACAAAATTCAAAACAGAAGGACACCAGGTACCTTGACGCAGAGATTTGACAACCGAAATGTGACGCCCCAGACTTCGATGAACCGAACAACAATCGGAGCAAAGTAATATGCCACGATTTACGGATGCCCAAGAGGGATCTTCAATGGAAATAAGATGATGTTAAGAAAAAAAGTGTCTATTGAAAAGAGAAGTATTCCATTCAGGAAATATAATCACCAGATGCTCCACAATCGCCACAAATTTCCGCTTGCAAACGAGATTTGCCACGGGACATTCTGATGAATAAACGATCTTTATTTGCAAAACACATTCACTTCATTATTAGAATACCACACAAAGTTTATAATTGTTTATTTGTTTTACAATTTAATTAATATGAATATTGAACAAAATAGAAATAACAATTAACAAGGCGAGTGAAAAAGTTTTATTTATCCCAGACAAAATAGAGCGAAAATCACTTATTTTTGACAGAACTTTTGGAGAGATTTTTTTTCTGTTGACATAAGATAGACTTTACATGAGCTTCAAAACTGGAAACAACTATATAGAGATGTGATTTTTGTGTTGGAACAGAATTTTAATAAATTCGTCTTTGCAATAACATGTTTTAAAGCCGTGTGTGATTTGCGTTAAAACTTAAATTTTGGTTAATTTTTGACACTTCGTGTTGAATAAATGTGTTCAAATTACACTAGCTGCGCAGCAGGCATCATGCAAATCAGTATAATGATAATTACTCATATGGAATAGAAACATAAAAGAATTACTAAGACGGTGTGTGAATTGAATGCATTTTTACCCATTACTATCACATTTTAGCCTGCTTCGCAGCTAGTCTAATTTTAACACACTTTATTCAATGCGAAGTGTCAACATTTAACCAAACGTCAAATTTAAACCCCTTGTTAACTGAATCCGCACACGGCCTAAGTTTAACATAAAGTATGCCCATGTAGATACTATCTCATTGATAGTTAACAACAGAGATAAAAGAACATAGAAAAGCTGTTTAAATAAATTTGAATTTTGTAAGAGTATTGCTGTTTTGACTAAGGCTAAACACAAAACGAAGCGGACAAACTGTTTGCTTGTCGCAAGACAAAAAATCGTGTCGTAATTCACTTCACACCGAGGACGACAAAGACAAAATATTTTGTTCTTGTCGCATTCGGTGTGTTTTGCCAGCGGACAAACAAAGAAGACAAAAATTGAAAAAAAAAAATAGGTTGCGTTTTCCCTTGATTTTATTTTGCTTCTTTATTCCTCGATGAATGGCACAGACACATTTATCGAGAAACAGACAAACTGTTGGAATTTCATGTGTAACAGTAACAGTATGCACACATTGCCGTCTACTTCTCGTGTACGTGAGACCTAACGGGATCCAAAAATGTAAACAAAAATGAACCACGTGGAGAGCGTTCCTACTAGGTATACTCTGCAGACACATTTTGGAATTACATGTGTATATACAATTTACATACATATGTATGCATACGAAAAAATTTAGTCGAGTTTTCATGCACACTTCTTTGAAACCACAAACATCCACACATAAGAAATCTCTACTTTTTTCTTAATTCTCTTTACCATTACAACAACATCCATACCAAATTGCACAAAATACAACAAGAAATATCGCAATAAAATACAAATCCAAGTATGAGCAACCGATATGTCCGTTTGTCGAAATCTGTTTGTTTGTCTTGTTCACTTTGGTCTGTGGTTCTTCATAAGACGGTGTGTACTTTTAGGCGTCGACATTTTGTCCGGGACTGCTTGTCGTCTTTGGTGTGTGTATTTACTGCAACTGACGAGCGGACAAGACTTTTTATCGTGTCGTGTCTGTTTCTGTGTGTGTTGCCTCATAACACAGCGTCTCCACTGAGCATACAGCTGCCCAACATCACAACCGCAAACCAATCCACAAACAGAACATTTTTTTCGTTGGGCAAATTATCTCATGTCGTCTCATTTTGTAAAACGTGACGAATGACAAACACCAAACAAACTCATCACTCCATTAACATCTACATTCAAATGAAAACCTTACACGTACACGAAAAGTCAAAATTCATGCCCATGATTTGAACCACACTTATGTCATGTTCAAAAAACAAGATTCTTCGACAAGATGTCTGTGTGGACATGGATTTTTCTGCCTCCATTGGATTTTTTCAAGACATGTTCATGAACAGAGCATCGTTCATGTTCAGTGGAGCCGGCCTGTAAGAGCAATGGACTTGTGTCCGGGGAAGAGCGAACAAACGTTTTGTTCGCTTCGGTTTGTTTTTAGCCTAATACTTTCTCAACTTTTCGCTGGAACTTACCTCACTTTTGTTGCTGTTTTTTTCTCATTTATTCACATACCCGAAGCAACGGAACAAAATGATTTGCGGCATCTGGTGGGTAAGATGTAAGTCAGTCTCCGATCTTCCTTTATTTGATCTGCGACTAACAACCAAACGCATATCATCGCACTCCAATGCACAACAGTTTCCGTTTCCTTCATATCCGAATTACAATAATTTATCATCCAGCAGAGATTCTGTTTTATTTTGTCCTTTAAACGACAATGTTTTCCCAAGAAAAGTTACTCGAAGCCTTAAAAACAATTGCATATTGTTTGGTAATTGTATACAATTAATTTTTCACCATTTATTTGTAACTTGATCGTGTAGGATGAGACTGATGACAAGGATATAAGAGAAATGGAAGCTGAAAATCAGTTACTGCGTCAGAAGAAAGAAGCGTTATTAACAAGCATAAGCCGTACATCTTCGGCAAAACACTCACTGAATCTTGTCAACGATATGATAATAAGACAAAAGAATTTTAATCAAATATATCTGGAAAGCAGGCAGAAATCAGTGGAACAATTTAAAGAACGTTCCGGTGAGATTAAGACCGAAATTTGTTTGTGGAAACAGAAACTCGAGAACGACGAGGGCTTAATGACTTTGGTAAATCTAAATTCAGTCAAATAATTTTGAGAGAAAAGTTGATTCTGTTTTCCTAGCCCTTTCATGAAGTTTCTGATCAAATAGATGAATTAAAGAAGAGAGCAGCCGACAATCGCTCGACAATCAAAGAGCTTACTGAGCAATACATCAATCTTTTGGAGACTGCACAAACTGAAGCAGAGGAAGCTGAACATAAACGATTTATCGAAACGTTAAGATCGCTGGCAAAGGAACAAAGGTAAGATTGGTATTGAAAATTCTAATGACCACAGCAGAATATTTTCCAGCAACCTCATTGAAAGACACAAGCAGATTAATGGATCACAAGAAGCTAAAAAGTAAATAGGCAAGTCTTAAAAAAATAAGAACCGTTTAATTGGAAATCCTATGAATTCTAACTAAGTGATCATCGCCACAACTAGCCAATTCAATTTCGTCAGCCATAGGTCTGAATTGGAGCTTTCTTACAGTCAAATGATGGGCCTCACTGTAAAATCATAAAAAAAAGTATTTTAAATGTAAATGCGCTCTTCAAATAAATAATAATCTTACTTCTTTCCAATTTGGCAATGCGTCTTTATCTTCACTCCGTCAAACGAACATAATTGTATGATTCCGCTTTCGAAGCCAAGAGCTAGCAGATAATGACCTTGCACCCCTTTAAGGAACTTATCATCGAATGCAATCGCAGTTACAGATTCGTTTTTGAGCTCCAGTGTATCCACTGAATGCCAATCTCTCAGACTTGTATTCGACGGAGTATTGCCTTTTGTCCAAACAACAATTTTGCCATCGCGCGATGAAGTAGCGAAAAACATCGAATCATGTGACCAGTCACAGGACCAAATTATTCGTGTGTGGATTCCATTGGTTTTGTCAGTTGTCGAAACAAGTTCGAATAAAATCGTTTCGGAGGTAGATTTATTTTCAAAAACAGTTAGGCGTCTGTCGCGGGACACTGAGAGGAGGTATTTGTTGTTGGGAGAAAATCGCATTTGCGTTACGGTCAGTTGGTGTGATGGAAGTTTTTGAATCTGTTTCCATGTAGATGTATTCCTAGGAGTTTGAATAAGTTTTGTTATTTGAACTTAAACAAAAAGAGCAACAACTTACCACAAAATAATCTGTGCATGCTCTGAGTTTGTTGCTCGGCATGAAGATGCCAAAACTTGGCCATCGGGAGACGATGCCAAAGCATATATCTCAAAGCCGTGGCCGTAAAGCTTTTGCACTTCCGGCCAAAGAGTGTTTTGCATGAGGGTTTCTTCCTGCGGTGGAGTGAACAGCGTAACCGGAACAAAATAGTTCTCCGGGTACTCGTCTTTAACGTGCTTTTGTTGCGAAGGCTCTTCAACGGAAAACACCGCCTTATTTGAAAGACCCAGTGATGGAACAGAAGCACCCTTTGGCAGACCTAAATATGGAAGAGGTTTTTCTCATGCACTGAAGTTTTATTCAAATTTTCGTACTAACTTTCCAAATAAACACTGTCCTCATCATCCTTAGTGTTCGTTATCCTCTGAAAATTTTCCACAAAATTCGCTGTCGCTTGAAATGTACGAACAATTTTCTCCTCAGCTCCACTGGCGAATTTGAAACGCGATAGAACTGCGATAGCTTGCATGTCATAGCCATGAACTTGTGGACGAGCCAGCTCGTGCCATGTTTGTTCCGCTTTACTTCTAGAACGATCCCAAGGAGCGTGCAATCGTGTTGTTTGATCAGCTGAGACAGTCAACAGGAACGCACCTTTCGGTTCCCAGCCAAGATCGCGAACCTCACCAAAGTGTCCACCGATAATCGTTGTCGGTGTCCATATGGATTCAGTCTGTGTTGACTGTTTCCAAATATGAAAACCACCGTGAAAACTAAAACCAAGGATGGATTTTCCATCACTTGCAAACTTACCACCGACAAATCCCAATGAATTTCCCCCTACTCCACCAACACGAACCTTTTCCATCCAAACACCATCGTCAGTTGGCTGCCAGATTATGATCGACTTGTCAATTGATGCAGAGAGCAATTGAAGGCCTTCCGAACTGTTATGCCAATGGACACCATAAACCCATCCTTCGTGGCCATAAAGAACTGATTCTAAGCTCACAGCAAACCATTGGGCTGGGCCAGTTTTGGCCATTTGGATAATTTTCTCTTCAACACGAATTTCTCCGTCGGTTATATTTAGAATATCGATTTCGTTTTGGGCCACTTGTTCTTCTGTTCTGGGCGATATTCTCCAGAGTCGAATGAAATGGTCCTGAGACGAGCTAGCTAGTAAGAGATCACCATCGTCTGTTGTAACGAAATCTAGACCACGTTCCCAGTCCTCATGGCCGATAAGCTTGTGAATTGGTTCCATAGAGTTGCCATTGCGATTGGTCCATAGCGAGATGCCACCTTCATCGGTGGAAAATGCTAATAGGAGTTGCTGGGATTTAGGTAGTCGTGTCATTTTTATAGCAAAAGAGAATCCACTTCGAAGAAGAATGGTTTGATAGCATTCGAATTGACATGATTCTTCATTCAACGACCATAATTTAACAGACGAGTCTGTAGACGCTGTGGCTATCGTCAGTTTTCCATTAACATAGACACCATCAAGGAAATTAATCCCACTTTCATGGCCTTTCAAGACTTTGGTTCTTACATTACTAGGATCTGAAATGTCCCATAAAATAGCTAATCCATCATCGGAGCCGGAAATGAATTCAGTTTCGGGGGCACCTGGTGAACGAGCAATCCATTTGACTGTCGTAACACGTTTGGTGTGTTGGACAAATGTTTGGGTGATTTTGGCAGAATCATTAAACTTTAAACACAAAAATAATTGAAATAAACAAAATATTTAGAAAACGATGAAAACATACATTTGGATCGAAAATTGCAGCTGCATTGCAGGCGGCAAATACTATCAAACCATTATTACCCCAGTCTGCACTTTCTGGAGTTCGATTGCAGGCTATTGATGTGTAAATATTTTCTATTTTCATATTTTATTGAATTGGTTTTTTGGTTTTGAAATTAGGCAGTTTTTAATGAAATTTCCACTCAAAGAGGTAAACGGGTAAACGAAAAATTCACATGGTAAGAATCTGTCAAAAACAGATGTTTTTCTATGTGCTATTTATGCGACACCTGTGTGGCAGTAGAAATTAAAGCTTGAGTTTACTAATGTACTGCTTATACTTTTTAAGAAGCTAAGGGGCCAGTTAGGGGCCAGTTATAGCGATCATTGGTTTTCATCAGGAAAAATTTGAACAGGAGGAAACCGAATTTTTTTTCCTGATGAGCGTTTATAGCAATCAGGAAATTTACGTCATTGAAAAAATGTCACTTGTCCACCGCCAAAATATTTCCTGATTGAAATGCAGCCGGAAAATTTTTCCTGACAGAAATCTGTCATTGGAATTATTTAAAAATGAAACACAAAACATTGGAACGATTCGTTTCATTTTTTGACAAAAATCCATCAGCTGTTCAGGAAAATGATTTTCCGTACGGAAAATAGAAAAACACATTTTTAACGAAAAATAAGCTTGCGAACTTATATTTTCTTCTCAAAAAAAATTCTTAAAGTATTTTCCGGTCGATTGGTATATAAATTGTATTAGTAATCAAAAGAAAACTTAGTTAAATATCCATTCAAACATTTTTCCTGATGGATTTCAATGATCGCTATAACTGGCCCCTTATAGCGATCATTGAATTCCATCAGGAAAAATTTTTGAATGGATATTTTACTAAGTTTTCTTTTGATTACTCATGAAATTTATATACCAATCGACCGGAAAATACTTTAAGAATTTTTTTGGAGAAAAAAATATAAGTTCGCAAGTTTATTTTTCGTTAAAAATGTATTTTTCTATTTTCCGTACGGAAATTCGTTTTCCTGAACAGCTGATGGCCGTAAAAGGAGCGGTTTTTCCGGCTCTTGCACTTGGAGTCACATCAAGTGCCTGGTACTCCAGGTTGGGGGTTGTGCGTTGGGGTGACTTCCCGACCACGTAGAAAAAAGTTTAGTTGCGAAGCAACAACAGGCCTCGGAAACGGACGGATACACTGATGACGACCCAAGCAAATGTACAAAGGACAACGATTTTCGGATATGCACGTGGAATGTTAGGTCCCTTAATAGACCGCGTGCTGCCGAACAGTTAGCGGAGACCCTCAACTGCTACAAAGCAGATATTACCGCTATCCAGGAAATGCGATGGGATGGACCGGGCAAAAGGAGGATGAAAAACTGCGACATCTACTATGGTAATTGTTACCGAGAGCAACAACAGCGACTATTTGGATGCGGATTCGTCGTGGGAAGCAGACTCAGGCAAAAAGTCTTGAGCTTCAAATGTGTGAGCGAACGCATCACGACAATCCGAATCAAGGCTAAATTCGGCAACATCAGCCTAATATGTGCGCATGCCCCCACAGAAGAGAAAAAGGACGACACCAAAGACGAGTTCTACGAGCTCCTCGACAAAACATACGAGCAATGTCCTAGTTATGACATTAAAATTGTCCTCGGCGATTTTAACGCTAAGCTGGGAAAAGAGGACATCTTTGGTGGAACGGTCGGAAAGCACAGCCTGCACGACACCACATCCGATAACGGATTCAGGCTGATCGATTTTGCTGCGGGGCGAAATGTTGTGGTAGCAAGCACCTGGTTCCCTCATCTCAACATCCATAAAGGTACATGGAGATCTCCTGATCAATCAACCGTCAACCAGATTGATCACATTGCGATCGATGGAAGGCACTTGTCCAGCATTTTAGATGTTCGAACTTTCCGAGGAGCTAACATCGACTCGGACCACTACCTCGTCGTAGCCAAGGTAGTGCTACGAATATCCCGACAACGGCCAAAACAAGGAAATGCTGCAAGAAAATTCGACGTCGGACGGCTACAATCGCAAGAGATCGCCAGATCATTCTCTGATCGAGTGTCAAGTAACCTCTTAAGGAGTCCTATGCCGCCAACATCAAGTATCGAAGACCAGTGGCAACATTGCCAAAGAGCAATTAGAGATGCCGCCTCTAATGTGCTGGGTTTCACACAGCCACCAAAACGAAACCCTGGTTTGATGAAGAATGCAGGCAGGCCCATGCAGCCAAGCAGGAGGCATACAAAGCGGCGCTGCATAGAAGGACAAGAGCTGCTCGTGAGCTCTACGAGCAAAAGAGGAGAGAGGAACGCCGGCTTCTCAGGAGGAAAAAGAGAGAGCATGAGAAGCGTCAGATCGAGGATGTTGAGAGAGCCAACAGCAGGAATGAAGTTCGGAGGTTTTACCGAAAGGTTAAACAGCTGGCTCAAGGTCATCGAGCAAGAACTGATGCCTGCAGAGATAAACAAGGGAACATCATAGTAGAATCGCAGTCAATGCTGGGGATTTGGAAAGACCACTTCTGTAGATTGTATAACGGCGACGACGAACAAAATACCGCCGTCAGACAGGAGCCTTTCATCGGACACGATGATAGCCAACAATTCCGTGAACCCGACCTAGAAGAAGTGAAAACCGCAATATCACGGCTGAAATCCAACAAAGCCGCTGGAGCAGATGGACTAGCTGCTGAGTTGTTCAAAGCAGCAGGCGACGAGCTAGATAGGAGCATGCACCAAATCATCTGTAAGATATGGTCAGAGGAATGCATGCCCGATGAATGGAACCTCAGCATTGTTTGCCCGATCCTGAAAAAGGGAGATCCTCTAAACTGCGCCAACTATAGAGGAATAAGTCTACTAAACATCGCCTACAAGATCCTCTCTGCCGTAATATGTGAACGTCTGAAGCCTTTCGTCAACAATCTGATTGGTCCTTATCAATGTGGCTTCAGGCCAGGAAAGTCAACCATCGACCAAATTTTCACGTTGCGGCAGATCCTGGAAAAGACCTATGAACTCCAAATCGATACCCACCACCTTTTCATCGATTTTAAGGCCGCGTATGACAGCATCTACAGAGACGAACTGTACAAAGCTATGTCTAGTTTTGGCGTCCCTGCCAAGCTCGTTCGCTTGTGCAAAATGACGATGGAGAACTCACGCTGCTCCATCAAGGTTGGCAACGAGCTCACGGAATCTTTCGACGTCAAAAAAGGATTCAGACAAGGCGATGCACTGTCATGCGATTTCTTTAACATCGTTCTTGAGAAGATAGTGCAGAACTCCACCGTCAACACCAGAGGCACTATCTTCCAAAAATCTGTTCAACTTCTCGCGTACGCCGATGATATTGATATAATGGGAAGAACACAGCGTGATGTCAATGGCGCCTTTGTGAGAATTGAGACAGAAGCGGCAAAAATGGGTTTAGCGGTAAATGAGGGAAAAACGAAGTATATGCTGTCTTCGAGGAAGGACACCCAACACCGACGGCTCGGGCAAAACGTCACAATAGACGCGTATAACTTCGAGGTAGTAGAGGAGTTTGTCTACCTAGGCTCCGCTATAAACACGGGCAATAACACCAGCGCCGAGATCAGACGAAGAATAACTCTTGCTAATCGCTGTTTCTTTGGGCTTAGAAAGCAATTGAGTGGAAAAGCCCTCTCTCGAGCAACTAAGGTAAAACTGTACAACACACTCATCATCCCAGTCCTGCTGTATGGTGCAGAAGCATGGACCCTGACAAAATCGGATGAAAGTGTCTTAGGCTGTTTCGAGAGGAAAGTTCTTCGGGTTATCTTTGGCCCCGTGTGCATTGAAGGGGAATGGCGAAGAAGATACAACAGCGAACTTTACGGGTTGTACAACGACATGGACTTAGCCAGAAGGGTCAAGGTCCAGAGACTCAGATGGCTCGGTCATTTAGAGCGAATGGACACCAATGCTCCGGCCCGGAAAGCCTTCGACACTATTCCCGAGGGACGTAGGAGGAGAGGAAGACCGCGACTCAGGTGGCGCACTCAAGTGGAAGAGGACCTCAATCAACTCGGAGTGCAAAACTGGAGACGACTAGCCAAGGATCGAGCTAGTTGGCGGAGCCTGTTGATTGAGGCCCAAGTCCACAACGGACTGTAGCGCCACCTTAAGTAAGTAAGTAAGAACAGCTGATGGATTTTTGTCAAAAAATGAAACGAATCGTTCCAATGTTTGTGTTTCATTTTTAAATAATTCCAATGACAGATTTCTGTCAGGAAAAATTTTCCTTCTGCATTTCAATCAGGAAATATTTTGGCGGTGGACAAGTGACATTTTTTCAATGACGTAAATTTCCTGATAGCTATAAACGCTCATCAGGAAAAAATTTCAGATTCCTCCTGTTCCAATTTTTCCTGATGAAAACCAATGATCGCTATAACTGGCCCCTAAATTGTTTTTTTTTTTTTCTTTATAAGGGGCCAGTTATAGCGATCATTGGTTTTTATCAGGAAAAATTGGAACAGGAGGAATCTGAATTTTTTTTCCTGATGAGCGTTTATAGCAATCAGGAAATTTACGTCATTGAAAAAATGTCACTTGTCCACCGCCAAAATATTTCCTGATTGAAATGCAGCCGGAAAATTTTTCCTGACAGAAATCTGTCATTGGAATTATTTAAAAATGAAACACAAAACATTGGAACGATTCGTTTCATTTTTTGACAAAAATCCATCAGCTGTTCAGGAAAACGAATTTCCGTACGGAAAATAGAAAAATACATTTTTAACGAAAAATAAGTTTGCCAACTTATATATGTATTATTCTCAAAAAAAATTCTTTAAGGATTTTCCGGTCGATTGGTATATAAATTGCATTAGTAATCGAAAGAAAACTTAGTTAAATATCCATTCAAAAATTTTTCCTGATGGATTTCAATGATTGCTATAACTGGCCCCTAATTGAGAAAATTGAAAACACCAATCTTGATAATACTATTTCTATTTGTTCCGCAAACAACAGAACAGAACATTAGAGTTGCAAAATAATTCTTCTTAACGCCATCAGACGGCAGTTCTTCAGTTCAAGTTAGGCCGAACTACTTGGGGGCTACTTCGACTTATTGAAGCAAGGCCGTAAAAGGAGCGGTTTTTCCGGCTGTTGCACTTGTTGTCACATCAAGTGCCTGGTACTCCAGGTTGGGGTTTGTACGTCGGGGTGACTTCCCGACTACGTAGAAAAATATTAAGTTGAAAAGCAACAACAAGCCTCGGAAACGACGGATAAACTGATGACGACCTAAGCAAATGTTTTAAGGACAACGAATTTCGGATATTCACGTGGAATGTTAGGTCCCTTAAAAGACTGCGTGAACTTGCGGAGAGCCTCAACTGCTACAAAGCAGACATTAGATGAACCGGGCAAAAGGAGGATGAAAAACTGTGACATTTACGATGGTAATTGTTACCGAGAGCAACAACATCGGCGGATTTGTCGTGGGAAGCAGACTAAAGCATCACGACGATCCAAATCAAAGCTAATTTCGGCAATATAAGACTAATATGCGTGCATGCCGCCTCAGAAGAGAAAAAAGATCCACGAGCTTCTTGACAAAATATACGAGCAATGTACTAGCTATGACACTAAAATTGTCCTAGGCGATTTAATCGCAAAGGAGGGAAAAGAGTACATCTTTGGTGGAACAGTCGGAAAGCACAGCCTGCAAGACACTACTTCCGGCAACGGATTCAGGCTAATCGATTTTTCTGATGAGCGAAATGTTGTGGTAGCAAGGTCGTCGGAAGGCTATAATCGCATGAGATCGTCAGATCCTCCTCTGATCAACTTTCAAGTCCTATGCCGCCAACATCAAGTATCGAATACAAGTGGCAACATTGCCAGAAAGCAGTTAGAGATGCTGCCTCTTATGTGCTTAGTCTCTCAGAGCCACCAAAAGCGAAAGTTTGACGAAGAATGCAGGCAATGCAAATACAGCCAAGCCAACAAAGCTGCGCTACATACAAGGAAAAGAGCTGCTCGTGAGCTCTTCGAGCAAAAGAGGAGAGAGGAAAGCCGGCTTCTCAGGAGAAAAAAAGAGGGAGTATGCGAAGCATCGGATCGAGAATGTTGAGAGAGCCAACAGCAGGAATGTAGTTCGGAGGTTTTATAGGAAGGTAAGACGGCTCAAGGTTATCTATGCGCCTAAAGACCTGAAAATAAACAAGGCAATATTATACTAGAATCGCAGTCGACCGCTAGTCAGGTGATGCACCCAAGTGCAAGAGGACCTCAATCAACTTGGAGTGCAAAACTGGAGACAGCTATCTAGGACCGAGCTGACTGGCGGAGACTGTTGGTTGAGGTCCAGGTCCACAATGGACTGTCGCGCCACCCGCCACCTTAAGTAAGTAAGACTGATCGAGGGCAAACAAGCCTTTGTTCTCGTGCATCATTTGATAAAGGACAGCTGGGAAAATTCAGAGATGTGGCGAATTGCGGGACATTTTCTGGAGGCAGAAATCGAAAGAAACTATTCTTTGATTTATAACTCTGTAACTGAGTGCTTGAAAAAGTATTGGCCTTCAACGGCTTTCATTGGCTCTCAATTGCAGGAAAATGTCAGCGACAAAATTAACATTTTTGCAAATTAACAGGCCTTTATATTGATGTATGATTCGATGGGTTTTGGAAGAAATTTTTCTTTCTGTCCAAAATTTTGCCAAATGGTTAGCCCATGATATTTTTCGAAAATCATGAATAAATCGATTTCGCTATAGCTAAATACAACATATTTTATAGTTCTCATTATCCTGAGCTTACTACTGAAAGCCAAACTCTCGTAGCCGAGATAATTCCATCCGAAGATTTCTACGGGATTACAATTAGCGAAGGACAAAAACCTAAAAACCCTAAAACCAAAAATTATGGTTTTTTCGATCATAACTCGGTTACCAGTAGGTAGTTTTGGTTTTCAGTGATTGATAGAAGGCAAACAAACCTTTGTCCACATGCGTCATTTGATATTAATTAGACTGGGAAAATTGATCGATTTAAAATCGCTGGAAATTATCTGAAGGCAGAAAATCGGCCAAAAATTGGTATAGCGGTTTTGGTGCAGATATGATGGCAGAAACTTCACCGGCCAGTCCGACGGTAATGATGAGAATATGAATGACAATTGTTGTATATTTTTACTAAAAAAAAACAGTGAATAATAAATTAATGTGATCGTACCTTTTTGGATGCCTTTCGATTTTAAATTACGATACTTGCTGGTATCTGGAAATTGTTTCCCTTAGGAGGGTATGTGAACTTTCTAAGAACCATATTGGTGGTACATAAGTGTGTTTTTATGCGAAGATATGACCGAAGTCTCGGGTAACTTCCTTCCATTGACTTACCATTTAGTAAGAATTATATTCCTACGTAGATGGTATCTGTTTTAAAAAGATGATCCTATTGTTTATGGAAAAAGATAAATTTTAAATTCTCATAACTTATCACAGTTTAACAAGCTTCAATGCTGTTGGCGTCAAACTTATTAGAACATCAATTAACCTTTCCGCTGATGTTGCAGTTGTTATCTGTTCTCTTCAATGCGACTCGGAAAAGTAATTAATATATTATTTTCTTGTCTTTCGATATCAGCTGATGTCTATTATCACGTGGGACTTCATAATTATAATTTTGTTTGTTCTTATCGAAAACACCCATGCTCAACACTTTCTTAATGTCTGCTATAAAAGGTTTGAATATGCTTTGGAAACAACAGTGTTTCATAGAATCCACAAAATGAGACAGTTCATATTTGTTCTTGTTGTTTCGGTAGCTTTTGCTTGCGTTGCTTTGGCAAGCAAACTGGAACAAAAGTATCCATCAAATCAGGACATGCTCGAAATTATCAGTGAGGATTTAAATATTCCTAATGGCAATCTTATTGAAAAACGGTTGAAAAATGAACCAACTGTCAAAAAACCAACCCTTAACAAGAAACCAACTGTTCCACAAAAGCATCAAGACAAAGGATCAGAGGTAGACGACGAAACAAGCGAAGAAATCGCCCGTCAATCAGAGAAGAAACCTTCTGCTCCAATAAAGAAGAACCCAAATATGAAAAAACCAATTGACGAAGCAAATGTTCCTCAACCTCCTAAAAGAGGCGAAAAACCCGCAGCACCCCTTAAATCTGAACCGGATGTCGTTGGAGGCGATCGACCATTCGAGCTTCCCAAACCACCAAGTCCTGCTATGCAGTAGTAATGCTTAAATACTGCTTTGTTTTAATTTTAAAAGCTTTTATATAACTTATTAAAAAAACAAGAACTAAATACTATATTTGGCTTCGCTTTAAATACAAAATCTATACAAATTTCATTGTTCAATGAATCACATGTCCATGATTGTGATGATCATAAAGGCAACTGCTGTGAGCTTGAGTCATATGGTTGTTGTTGTTGTTGTTGTTATTTGAATGACTAGCGGTGTTATTATTAATAAAATTTGTGTTGTTATTATTACTACTACTACTCGTTAGAATATTGTGATTTCGATAGATATCATTTGAGTATTTTTCGGGTTGGGTCCACTCCATAGGCGTATAATGTGAAGGCAATTGCCTGCTGGCTTGAATATGCTGGAAAGTAAACGGCCAAGTCTGAAAGAAGAAGAAAATCATTGTTATTATTTGATAGTATTTTCTTTCCAATAAGATTCAAATATTTATTTATTCAAACATCAACCGTTTACTGATTAACAGTTGAACGGATTTGATACTCAAATGTCATGGCTTCTAATAGCGTTTTTTTTGGTCGTCCGGAACTGTTCCGAACGATTCTGAAATCGTTCACTTGGCACAAGATGACAGTTCTTGTTCTGGGTAGAACAGAAAAACGATTCCGAATTTGAAGCCGGAATCAAAAACAGAATCACGCATACATGCACACATTTGCACATACGTACTCGCCGCCATGTTTACAAATAAAGAAAATAAAAACAATGTCATGTCATCTGCAATTCTGCATATGATGTTTTACAAATACATAGACATTCAACCATTAGAAGCAAAAGAATGTGTTTGCATGTTCGTTTGGTATCCGGAATCGGACAGTTCTGTGTACCAATTCCGGATTACCAAAAAAAAAAAAACGCTATAAACGTCAACTTTTCTGATTAACAGTACAGAGTACAGAGACATCTAAAACTCAAACACCTTTCTTTCAATAATACAAAAAATGATCTCAAATATGTAAATAGGCAATTATTTTCGTCATCGCTCCCACGTACGTACGATCATTAACGATATGGCATTCAATTCCAATTCCAAAAGGATGAGAACCATTTGTTCATTTGAAAGAACAACAAACCAACATCCATAAAATAATGAGAAATCACACTTCAACAGATTTCATGTCTAAACAAAAAGAATTCTAGACATGTGCCATACTTTTGCACATTTGGCTTGAAAATTTGTGTAGATAATGGTCCTTCTCTGGCGTTCTGGATGTGTTTTTTGCTCTGTTTATGTATGGCCAGAGGATCACTTAAAACATTTGATTCAACACAAAAAAGAAATAATAAAGGAAAGATCAACATCTACCATTGTAAATGCTGCTGTATGAGAACGATTAAAGAATAAAGATCTTTTTTCCTATTGGAAAAATTATAACGTCTCGCGAGTAAATCAAAATAATTAAAGATTTTCTACATTACGATTTGTTTATTGATGTGTCTTGGTGGTTTTGGATGATGATGTGTTTGCGGATATGGTAGGGCATTTAAATGGGTACTTAAGGGTGTTTTAACAAATGTTACCACTCGCTGTTTCATTGTTTTTCTTTTTTCGTTTTTGTAAATTTGAGTAGAAAAGTATATTTATGAATCTTAGAGAATGGCAATAAATTATTTCATAGATGGCAGACAGATTGGATGGGGGAAGTGTTTATAAAAAACATGATGAGACTATTTTCAACATTTTCAAATATTCATCAATATTAAGATTAAGTTGTACAATCGAGGGTCAAATCTGAACCAGAGACCAACAAGAGAAGAAATTCAAAATTTAAATTTCTATCAAATATTAGGTCCGTTCTTTTACTTTTTTGGCAGTTTTTGTAAAAACTGTCAAAAATACAAATACAAAAACTGCCACAAGAAATTTTTGTGGCTAAAATCGGCAGATATAGGGGAAATATTTTTCTCCTTCAAAAGTGACAGAACTTACGAAAATCATGAGTAAAAGAACAGAAAAGAGGGAGAATTTGGGAGTTTTCGGCCGTTTTAGGGCCGTTCATTTTGGGCAGTTTGTGTAAAAACTGTCAAATTTCGAGGAGTGGGGATAAATTTCTCAGAAAAAAAAAAAAAAAAAATGTGCACAAAAGTAAAAGAACGCGTTGAACACAAAATTCTCCCACTTTTTAAACGTCACTTTTTTTGTGAGCAAGTGCACAAAACATGATCCCGATGAAATGTCAAAAATAATAGAAAAAGAAATTTGACACAACTTACACAATTGCCACAAGAAATTTTTGTGTCTAAAATCGGCGGATAGGGGAAATATTTGTCTCCTTCAAAAGTGACAGATTTTACAATAAGTGGCAGTTAAAGAACAAAAAAGTGGGAGAATATGGCAGTTTTGGGCAGTTTAAGGGACTAAACGAACGGACCTATTATATTCATGTGTAAATATGCTACTATGAAGAGCAGAGCTTTAGTTTTAATTTCAATTTTGAGCGTATCAAACTGTCAAAAAAAAGCCGTTCGGAATCGGTGTTAAATTGTAGACCCCTTCAATTCTCTACACGAATTCAGATAATTGTTGATGAGTACAAGCTAATTAGGACTTGGCTTGTTTAGAAGTGTTGCCCCACCCTATTTATTTTATTTTTTTTTTATGTGAAAATTATGAAAATTCATCTTTTTCTTAAAATAAAAATGGACTACCTGTCAAAAAGGTAAAAAACGGTATCAATGACATAATTATGTGTGAAATATAACTTCATTCAAATTGTCGCTGCAGCTTCGCTGGGTGGTGCACATCCGAAGTGTTCAGTTTGCGAAGAATTTGGTGCATAAGTCAGGCTCAATTTGACCAATGGTATCGATAATTTTGTCTTAGAGGGCCGCAGTGGCTTACAACCTGCAACTTGAGAAAACCCCTCACGAAAAAGTCTATTAGGGGTCAAATCACACGGTCTTGGTGGCCAATTGACGTCGCCTCAGTACCTAGAACCTTTAAACTTAAAAAAAAAAAAACAATATTTTGGTAAATAGAACCCCGTTGAAATTTACGGTGTAGACAGAGCCTTATTGATACAAATGAGTATTCAAATAAAACATCATTAGAACCTATTGGGCTTTAAGATTGCTGTGAATCAAGTTTTTATCTTTTTTTTATACTTAACATATCTGAATTTTTACACGTAATATATATATTTTATTGTTAAAGATAAAAAGAGTATGCTTTTTACTGAAATAAGTATTTGTAAAGGGTTTTTCAATAGGTACAGGTTGATTTTGACAGCTCGATAGATAGTCACGATAAAAATATCGTATTTTTATCAGTCACTAAAGACAAATTATAATGACAAGAAACAGCGTCGAAACACACAAATGATAAAACTTTATTGTCATAATGAGTGTGTATGGTTGCCCTTCCAAGACGACTATTCAACGTATGGTGGCCAAATTCGAGTCCAACGGCTCAGTGGACAATCAGCCAACACCTGTACGTCAATGAAACGCAAGATCTGCCGAAAAGATCGCCGCCATTGATAAAACTGTGCAGCACAATCCGAAGAAGTCAATTCCGCTTTGCTCACAAAAACTTGGCCTGATGCAGACCACAGCATAGTGAATTTTGCGCCGTGATTTGGGCCTGCTTCCAAACCATATACATACTGACCTAGTAGTTAAAACCAAATGGCCATACGCACCGTCGTCATCGTGTGTTCTCTAATTGGGTTTTGAAGCAGCTGGAAGTTGATCCTAATTTTGGTCGAAAAGTCATCCTTAGCAGTTTGGCCCATTCTTGGATGAATGGGTACGTGAATAAACAAAATGTCTGGATCTACTACGACACCAATCTGAACAAGATTCACGAGGTTCTAATGCACTGGTTGGTGTGGATTTTGGACAGCAGGCATCATGTCATATCGGTTCGTTGTTCTTCGAAAATGATGCTGGTCAAACCAGCTTTTTATGGCCAGAAATTGATGATGTGGACATCGAAAAAATATGGTTTCAACAGTATGGCGCTACATCCCAAGATTAAATCGAAATTCTGCACGGTGGTTTTCATGGCATGGTTATCTCGTAGGTATCTGCCTTTTAGAACTTTGTGAAGAACCTAGTTGCCTAGAATTTCTTGAACTAATTCATAAACTAAAAGAGATAACCAAATTTGGACAGCAGCGGCAAATGAAAGAGTGTAGCCGTTTTAGTAAGATGCCAGCTATAACTCAATTTTGTGAAAAATATCAGTTAGAACCTTGTTGTCCTAAGGTCGCGATTTGTTCTTGAAATAATGTCATATATAGCAAGTTCTTAATTGTACCTTTTATAAGACGTTAACTTTACATCCGATCAACCGATCATACCTTAATACATATTCTTATTTACGGGAAATTTTGATGGAAATAAATGCACACCACATAAAAACAAATTTTATTGCGCCACATAGACGCGACAAATTTTCAAATTACTTTCAAAAAGAATTCAAGAGGCTCTTCATCATTCACTTTTGATGCTCTTCAAAGATCTGCTTGTTTTTCTTATGTTGAAAACGTTATTCAATACTTTTGTGTGTACAACTTGCAGAGCGATCAGAAAAATGATAATAATGTGGAAAGCACTCGTTCAAAGTAAACCCCGCGATCTGTTATTAGTGAGTTGTCATTCATTCGTCGTCCGTCGGTATACTGCACAAAATACACGTATGACGTACCCGTCTTTCGGTTCATCTTGATGTTCAGGAAAAAGTGCTGCTCTTAAGATAGACAAACATATCCAATTACCAGGAAATTTATATTTTTCTTGATTTACTATTTGGTTTTTGCTTTGATTTTGAATAACCGAAAAGACATCATTCCCAGTTTCTAATATTTGACAATTCCCGCAAAATGAATATGAACTCATCAACTAACTGACACATTATCATGATCTTGACAACTATTCCTTACGTTCGAGTAAGCTTACGTTTACGTTTAAATAATATTTAAAACAGAATTCAGACACATTTTGCAATTGATACATCTCAAGGTCGCACCGATTCCTTCTCAACATTTATATTACAACTTTTATAGCAACATACTGCAGACAACGTAAAGACCCTCTAATCTACTTCTAATTTATGGTTGTTCTAAAATTAAATTAATTTTATTTTTATTTCCCATGGTTGGGCATCCTCATAACACAACCACTTGACATAACCCACCTGGTTCCCAGTGAACTGACAACAAATGAGGAGGAAAGGAGCCACAGTGATAGTGAACAGCTTTTTCTTGTTGATGCGTGTAATATATGTCAACAAAGATGCCAAATTTTCAAATACCATCACTCTCTGTGTATTATTTGCAGTCTATTTTCATATCGTTTAAGGCCAAATTAATAAAAAAGCACTCACCATGCTTTGGGGCGTTTGATGGAATCTAAACGATGGTTCAGCGTCCATTGATTCATCTGATGATCCACCTTCGAGGAGTGTTTTTAATTGTTTAATGTAAATCGTAGCTAGTCTTAAAGTGTCTAATTTGGAAAGTTTGGTATCTGGAGGAATGTTCGGAAGCTTTGTTTTAAGTCGTCCAAAGGCACTGGACAAAACACGCATACGTGCACGTTCGCGGGCATTTGCTGCATTTCGCTGTATTGGTGGATTACCATTTTTTGAACCTGAAACGCAAAAGAGGTTGGTCTTGGGTTAGAACAAAAAATGGTTATATTGAAATATTGATTTATAAAATTAATACTTTTGTAGCTATTTGCTTAGCTTTTCCTCATATATGTACCTACGTATCTATTTTTATAAACAACAACTTTGAAACTTGGAAAAACACAAGCACCCTCTACCGACGGAAAAATATTAATTTGTTTTCAAAAATATGTTAGAAAATGAATTTGGAAAGGCGTGTGTATAAAGTCTTATAAAAATAGTTTTGTGAAAAAATATTGAATAGTTTTTGGGACATCGGTTATTGAAATATATTTTATATTTTTAACAATTTGAAATTCTTACATATCGCGTTATATAAAAAAAAATTTAAGACTAAGTACGTTATTATTTTAATATCTTAAAACCATAATAAAACAGTTCTATGGAGTGGTTTTTACCCTATCATCTAAAATTCTAAATTTAAGTAATAGCTAATAGCAAGACCAACGTAATAGCTGTAGAAATAATGTGTTTGGAAGAAATTATTGTCAGAAGACTTTATATGTTTATTAACAACCACCAGGTCTTTCACCCAAAACCTCTAAGCCCCATTTAGACGATCATTTCAGTCTCAGTTTCAGTTGAGAAGTCAGTTAAGGACTGTTCACATGAGAACGACCGACGAATAAATGAAGAAATGTGGTTTAAATAACTTTACCGACCCCAATATAGTTTATGAAGATTTTTAAATATACAAATTTGATCTTAAATTACCTACAATGTATTAATAACGGAAAATAAAATATTCTACCCGAATTCAGATCTGTTGGTTGCGATTTGTCAAGTCCAATTCGTGGATACAATCAACACTCCCAACGGACAAAATGTTCGCGCGGGTATAACCTCAAAAATTATTCTTGCCTTGTGTTTTGGTTGTTCATTCGCGACGAGTTAAATACTCTCTTGTGAAAGAAATATCAAAATCGACGAATTGAATTTGCGTTTATTCGTTTGTCGTTGTTCGTGCTCATTTGAATAGTGCCGTAAGATTTCAGTTAAACTGATATGTAAATGCTCGAAAAATTATGCAGCTACACAAGGCATCACTCCGATCTCTTGTAAGCATTATCACCGGACATAATCTGTTAGGTTATCATATGAAAAAGATGAGAATCAGTTCAGATGATCTATGCAGAGGATGCGGTGACGAGGAGGTGCATGAAGACACTTCGCACTTTCTGTGTCACTGTCCCGCACTTTCCCACCAAAGGAAGAAACTGCTTGGCAACTTTTTCTTCGGAGGCTTAGAAGAACTCTCTAGTACGCCAGGTACTAGCATCCTGAACTTCGTCAAGGCCTCTAAATGGCTTGACTAACTGAATACATAGGTTTTTCTTATTAGCCTGAGTAGCAATACTCGCGGGTATCACAATGGATCTGTATTGATCTAATAGCACTTTCCATTGGACGAAAAGAAGCGTCCAGAAGCATCCGGAAGTCTTCTGAAACCGTTCCATTGGTAAGAAAATGACACTTCTGACTATTCTGAGAAGAGAATTTTGCTTCTGGATTTGAAGTCAGAATCCACTCAAGAAGCACAAATACATGCATAAATCAAATGTCAAAACAAAATGTCAATTTGACCCATTTTAATTTGGTTTTTGTTTTGTTTTTAGAATTGTTGAAAGGATTTTGTGTTTCAAAGGAATTATTTAAACGAAAGTGAAAAAGAAATTAAAATAGTGTTTTGCTTGTTCCATTGGTTTTCAGAATGAGTGGTTCCCCGAGTGAAACCAATGGAAAATGCCATAAGTGTGACGGTAAAAACATCAACTGTCAGCCCCTAAACCTAAATGCTCGTTTAACTGAAACTGATGACATTCCCGTCAGTTCGCAGTTCAGTTCTTATGGCGTTTTTTAATTGGCAATCTCGAATCTAAAAAAAAGCATTCTGGATTTAAAATCAGAAGGGAATTCTCTTTTTTTTTAAGAATCAGAACTGTCACTTTTGCCCAATTGAACGCATTCATATTGCTTTTTTTTGCAATTGCCAATTAAAAACGCCATTAGTTCAATAAATTTAGATTTCTCACAAGTTAAATAAAAGCTCATCTGAACGTCGAACTAACGTCTAAATACGAAATATTTTTAACTGATGTTTTTAACAGTTTCTCAACTCAAACTGAGACTGAAATGATCGTCTAAAAGGGACTTTACGGTTTTCAAAAAGAAAAAAATCCAGGAGAATTTACAAACACTGTTAATGTTGGCTTTAATCGAAACCACGTCAATATGCTATGCATTTTGGTGTAAGATGTCAGATTGGCTCAACAGATAGAACGACTAAAGTCAAGGTATCAACAACTTTGAGTCAGGAAATACCCACAGTATACTGTGTTCCACAAGGCTCAAAACTGGGTCCCATCTTGTTCATTTTACATACGAATGAACTCTTAAGATCATTTAAAATTAATACAGCAATTGCTTCTGCAAACGATCTTGGTATCATGGTATGAAACAAAAACCAAGTAAAATAATATTTCCAGAACACTTTGATAACGTATTTATGTAGTGTCGTCATGACAATGGTGGGTACAATCACCTATGTAGGTAGCCCGTATTTGACATATCTTTTCGAAAGCCTATGAATGAAAAAAAACTACGCCTGAGAAAAGAAATTTGTTTATGTCTGTGAATCCGTCGGTAAACATTCTTTCGAGTCATCTACATATAATAATGAGCATTGTTAAACAATTTCTCTATTTCTTTCAATTTTCTTTAAATTTCGAAGCTGATTAAATATCGCTCTTAACTATCCAGCAGAGATGATATAAGGTAAGGAGATGGGAAACAAAGCTGTCAAAATGACAAATGCCTACAAGCGTTTTTATCACAGTTTGGACCATAATTTCTTTGAAAGTATGCGTGGTTTTACCAATACTATCACAATTTGGACCATAGCTTTTGTGAAAGTATGCGTATTTTTACACAGTAAATACGGTCCTACCATATTGTTTTTGTTTTTATATTATTCATGTACAAGGATACAGAAGAAAATAAAATGAAAGAAAGTGAAAATTGCGGGATCTAGGGAGTGAAACGTAAGTCAGTTCATCTTGTTACTTATTTAATCTTTGCTATCCAGAAAGAAATATTTTAATCAGCTGAACACTCGGATCACTGATCAGTTAAAACAAGATGGGAAAGCTTGCTGTCAAAATTACATTTGCTTACAAGCTAAGGGAGCAGGTTAGCTGTAAGAGTATGCGTGTAATACAAACTAAAAGGAGCAGGTTAGCGAGTCCTACTCGTACCCATAGTTTTTATTT
The DNA here is from genome assembly GCA_920937365.1 of Sphaerophoria rueppellii. Taxonomy (NCBI): domain Eukaryota; kingdom Metazoa; phylum Arthropoda; class Insecta; order Diptera; family Syrphidae; genus Sphaerophoria; species Sphaerophoria rueppellii. The sequence goes on along the minus strand of CAKKXW010000002.1, from coordinate 19,974,294 downwards.
CATCTTTCACGGGCACTGACTCTTGCGAAGAAGTGACAAAACTTCCAAGAGTATCAATCTGTCAATCTCAACTTTGCCGTTCGGAATCGGCGTGAAATTTTAGGTCCCCTCTATTCTTCACACGCACCAGAGAATTGTTGAAGAGAGTAAGACACATAGACTTAGGCCTTGGCTCTTCGAGAGCTGTCGCTCCACTCTATTTATTTATTTATAACTGGCCCCTTATTTTTCTGAACAGTTGATTGCAAAACCTTCAAATATATTCCATTTCATTTTTCACATGAGTTTCGTTTTTTTTTTTTTCTGTTCCGATCACATATCATAAATATTTTTTTCCTCAAGCGCAAAATGTTCAAGCGGCACTTAATTTCTGACCACTAGAGCTCTTAATACACGGGTACATGAGGAGCACATAGCACGACTCGTACACGGGTACACAGTACCGCTGTGTACCCGGGTACCCAAAATCAGGTAAGGTAAGGTCGGGATGATTAGACACGTTAACAAACTCTTCAAAATATCTCAAAATCCAAATACAGTTTAATGTCTTTGAAATTCGCATTTGTAAGCAATATAAAAACATCTTTAACATTCGACTTAAATATTTTAAATGACGTTTTCCATTGGTCTTTTTCGTTTCCTCTTCTACCTCCAATGGAACAGGTTATGATGAATGTGTCATTCTTCGGATTATTGTGTTTTCAAAACGGAAGAGTTCTGCTCTTCTCAGAAGCATTCCGTCTGTCAAACTCAGTTCAATGGAATGGTTTCAGAAGACTTGGGCAGTAATTTCCGTGGCTTAGTGGTTGGGTGCGTTCGCTGCTAAGCAGATCATTGTGGGTTCAAGTCCTACTCGTGCCCATAATTTATATTTCATCTTTCACGAACACTGGCTCTTGCGAAGAACTGACAATACACTTTGTCACGCCACACTATTTATCTAAAAATAAATAAAAAACACCTCTACTTCTCTTCTATTTACCACTTATAAACCGATCATAACTTACAAAATTTGTTCATCACTTAGAGGCCTTTTGCGAATTGGATGAATTGGGTTAAAAATGCTGGTTTAATTTAAAAACTACACATTTTTTTGACACGAAGTTTCATAATTAAACCAAACGTCAAGTTTTAACCACTTTTTAACTAAATTCGCACACGGCCTAAATTCTGCAAAATGAAAAGTTTTCATGAAAAGGGCTAATGTCAATTCCTCTTTCATGTCAAATCGTTCCGACTTTACCCTACCCGGGTAATAACCGCATTATCCGGGTAGCAGTAATGTTGGGTACTACCCGATTATTATTAATAGCACTAATAACCACCCATCAGAAAATGTTTGTATATTTCCACTGTTCCAATTTTCGCTGATAGCAGCTATGATATATTTTTTTCCAGAATGCCAAATATTCCTGTACATAACTTATTGACTTTGTTGAATCCACTTGTGCTTAATTTATAGTTTCATTTCTATCGAATTTGAAATCGCAATAAAGAAAACCATAAAAGTCCTTAAAAAGTAAACTTACTACTTGAACTAGCATCCTCATCAAAATCGTCATCGAACACATCGAAAGGACTAGCTGCACGTTTAAGTTTTGGCATTTTTAAAATATAAAGCCCGGAATATCAATGAAAAATTCTTCTTTTTTGCTTTGTAACTGGCGCACACAAGTATAGTTTTTGTTCAGGACATTCAAAAACACTTTAAAAAACACTTGGAACAAAATCACAACAATCACAGGCAATCTACGACGAGCATTATTACCGTGTGCTTACGACAAAGGATAATTTTTAAGTACCGAATCTGATAATTTTGTTTTTCACATTTCAAGAGATTTCCCTCAGTTTTGAAGTGTGACTATTTTTAAAACATGTGGGCGGATTGTTTGTTTTGTTTTTCAGTTTTGTGGATTTTCATTGGTTCTTCCTAAAAAGCAGTTTTTTTTTTCAATGTTTGGATCCATTTTCGATTAGGACACGCCTTGGATTGGGAAAATTTGGTTTTCCTTTGTTAAAGGTGTTTGAGATTTGATTGATTTATACGAAACAAGCAATATTTTTGGGGAAACCTTGTGGTCGAAACTTTTTATCTTTAAAATTTTGCATTAATTTTGATATTTAGAAATAAGGAAACGTAGTTTTATATGAATGAAGCCATTTAAAATGAGTGTCCAATGTTTCGCCTGATAACTGGAAAACCTTATATTACACGAACCGATTATGTCAGACATATTCGCCCAAACTTAATTATTTAATTTAGGTACTTAAAATGTAAGCAGATATCTGAGCAGTAGTAGTAGTAGTTGAAATGGTGGCCACGAGGAGTCTAGCTCGGTGACCCAATTAGCGCTGAGTTGCGCCGTTTTGATACCATAAAAAAACTCGCTTGACCTATAAAATTAAAAGAGGGATTATATATAAAACTGAGTTTTGAGTGCGCCAGCTGGCGATCTCAAGTTAGAAGAGGAACTGAAACAATTAGTTAAAAATACGCCTCAAATCCAATTTGTTGCGTTTAGAAAGGAGATTAAATCTTTGATCTTAAGTTCGGAAGTTCATTGAAGAAGGACTTTCCCAATGTTTTGGCTCTCGTTTTGGCAAGGGCAGAACACTTGCACAAGAAGTGAAGAACAGTTTCCTTTTCTCGCCGCCGGTCCCCACAACTACGACAGAAAGTATTGTGGGGGATGCCTAGCTTAGATGCGTGTTCTCCAACAGGCCAGTGTCCGATGCACGTACCAACGACCCTGGCTATGTCTTGCCTGCGTCTGCAAATAAGATTATAAGTACGGGATTTATTGTAGGTGGGCCATATCCTTCTAGATTATGATACAGTTGGTTTGGCTACTCCACCTGAGGTTTGATTCAGCGAGGAAAATTGAGAAGATCTTGCCCTTCATAGCACCAAGAGGAATGTTGACTCTTTCCGCGAGTGAACTATGAAGGGCTGATCCTTGCCTAGCCAGCTCGTCAGCTCGTTCATTGCCCTCAAAGCCACTATGACCCGGAATCCAGATAAGAGTGCCCTTGAGTCCAATGTTCATACTCGCTAACTCACTTCGGCATTGTTGAACTAATTTGGAGGATGAAGTGGACGAGCCAATCGCTTGAATAGCCGCCTGACTTTCCGAAAAAATAGCTGTATTGCGGTTTTGATTTGGATCAAGTTTTAGCAATTTGCATGCTTCCTTAATCGCGAGAAGTTCAGCCTGAATGACACTAGCAAAGTCAGGAAGCCGCAAAGACCTGGAGACAATTAAAGACTCGGAGAAAATTCCTGCATCAACCCCACACTCCATCTTTGACGAAGCCTCTCGTCACTAAGTCATCATCCCATGGAATTATAACTTTAAAATCCGCACTGAGGTCTACAGGGGGTGCAGTAGTCGGTATTTGTCGAAAAGATGTCCGCTGGGGTGAGGTTAGTAATATTACTATGGCCATAGGATTTACAATACCAACTACGCGCTGCAAGATATTAGATATTTGATATGCAGGTCTATTGGTAAGAGGTAAAGAAAAACTTTTAGGGCGTCCGATGGACATGAGCGCAAAGCTCCAGTGGAGCCAACACTAGCTCTGAACCTTTTTTAATTTAGTTATATTGTAGGCTTTGCTAAGTGCATCGACGCACGACACTTCTCTAGTATGCAAGATGTCCGCACATGTTATAGCCAAGGTACGAATGCGGATATCCCGATCAAGGCCAACACGTGAAAATGCTAGGAGGAAATTCGACGTCAAGCGGCTACAATCGCAAGAGATTACAACATCCTTTTCCGATCGTGTCTCCGAAAATCTCCTCAGAAGTCCTTTGCTGCCAGCACAAAATATAGAGAACCAGTGGCAACACTGCCAAGCAGCCATCAGAGATGCCGCCTCTGAAGTGCTGGGGTTTACACGGCCACCCCAACGAAACCCCTGGTTTGACAATTAATGCCGGCGAGCACATGCAGATAAACAAGAGGCATACAAGGCGGCGCTGCAAAGAAGGACACGAGCAGCTCGTGAGCTCTACGAGCAGAAAAGGAGAGAGGAGCATAAACTTCTCAGAAAGAAAAAAGGGAGCATGAGAAACGCGCGATCGAGGAGATAGAGGGATGTCACAAAAGGAACGGGGTTCGAAAGTTCTACAAAAAGGGGAATCAAACCTCCAGGGCTCATACACCCCGAACTGAAGCCTGTAGAGACCATCATGGGAACATCGTAGTAGAAACGCAGTCAGTGCTGAGGATATGGAAAGACCACTTTTCCAAGCTGTATAATGGCGATGACGACCAAAACTCCGTCAGTAATACAGAACCATTCAATTTGAGTGCAGAATCTTGAAAAGATTGTGCAAAGCTCCAATGTCAACACCAGAAGCACAATCTTTCAAAAGTCCGTCCAGCTACTAGGATACGCAGACGACATTGACATAATTGGAAGAACACAGCGTGATGTCAGTGGAGCGTTTGTGAGCCTTGAGACGGAGGCCAGGAAGATGGGTCTAGCGGTTAACGAGGGCAAGACCAAGTTAATGCTGTCGACAAGAAAGGACAACCAACATCGACGTCTTGGAGCAAACGTCAACATAGACAGATTTAACTTCGAGGTAGTTAAGGTCTTTGTCTACCTAGGATCCGCTATCAACTCAGACAACAACACCAGCGCTGAAATCAAACGAAGAATCACTCTTGCAAATCGCTGCTTCTTTGGACTTAGAAGGCAATTGAGTAGTAAAGTCCTCTCCCGAGCAACTAAAGTGACATTGGTGCAGAGACATGGACTATGACAACATCTGATGAAAACGCTTTGGGCTGCTTTGAGAGAAAAATTCTTCGAGTGATTTTTGGTCCTGTCTGCATTAATGGAGAATGGAGACGAAGATTCAACCAAGAACTGTACGAGCTGTACAGCGACACTGACCTAGCCAGAAAAGTTAAGGTCATGTTGAGCGAATGGAAAATAATGTTCCGGCTCGTATAGTCTTCGAATCCAACCCGGAAGAACATCGCAGAGGAGGAAGATCGCGACTCCGGTGGAGCACACAGGTGGTAGAGGACCTAAACCAACTTGGCGTACGAAACTGGAGACAGTTAGCCAGGGACCGAGCTGGCTGGAGAAGTTTGTTGGGTGAGGCCCTGGTCCGACCTGGACTGTAGCGCCACCATAAGTAAGTAAGTACTTTGCTAAGTGCAGGCCACGAAACAATCGAACCATAGGTCAAGATTGAACGGACCACGGCTGTATACGTCCACAAGATTATCTTCAATTGCAAACCCTACTTTTTGCCAAAAGTTTTACTGCAGATAACTTCACATGGGTCAACAATTCTAAGCTCCAACGTCATAAAATCAGAATCCATTGGTTTTCAATGGCCTAGACAATGTACAAATGTTAAGATCCGATATTTAACGTCACAAATGTTATTTAGCTATTCCATATGCTTATCATCAAAGTGTGTAACTATTTTTAACAAAAAATAAAGCTAATGTATGTGCTATCAAACAATATTTCTCATCTCACGAAGGGGTCAAATGGGGTCATACTGATATGTACCTACAAAGAAAATTTGATACAATATGATCAGTCGAAAGCTGCTCTTCAAACCGCGACAATGTGGAAATTCAGTAAATCTATTCTACCACGACGAAGTGTTTTTGTTCAAAATATTCGTTTCCTTTCGAAGGATGTGCCTCAAATACCATCCTCCGCCGATGTGGTTATAATTGGTGGAGGATCCGCTGGCTGCCATACACTCTACCATTTAGCTAAACGTGGAGTGAAAGCAGTTCTTTTGGAACGTGCCAAACTTACAGCTGGAACCACCTGGCATACAGCGGGATTGGTATGGAGACTTCGTCCGAACGATGTCGATACACAGTTGCTAGCTAATTCTCGGAATATGTTAATGCATTTGGAAGAGGAAACTGGACTAGATCCCGGCTGGATACAGAATGGTGGGATATTTATTGCACACTCAGATGTAAGCCGGATGCTGGGTCATTGGGTTATTCGTTAAATATCTGAAATTAATTGCCTTTCTCTTGGAAATTATACAGAATCGCTTGGATGAGTACAGACGATTGTCATCGATTGGAAATTCTTTAGGAATTGAAAATTATATGTTGTCACCGGAGGAGACACAAAAACTGTTTCCATTACTCGATCCAACTGCCTTCACAGGAGCACTCTATTCGCCTGGAGATGGTGTAGTGGATTCAGCAAATCTGTGCGCGGCACTCACTAGATCGGCTGTTAAAAATGGCGCCAAGGTTATTGAAGGATGTCCGGTGAATGATCTCCTGGTAGAAAATGTTAACAATAACAAGAAACTAATTGGTGTCAAGACTCCATTTGGAAATATCAAAACGGATAAAGTAGTGAATGCCACTGGAGTATGGGGCAGAGATTTAGTTGCGCCACATGGGTCTATGCTCCCGTTGGTGCCCATGAAACATGCCTACATTGTGTCAGAATCAGTTGATGGAGCTCGTGGTCTTCCGAATATTCGAGATCATGACTATTCGACATATTTCCGAATACAAGGTGATGCCATCTGCATGGGGGGCTATGAGCCAAATCCTATTTTCCTGGAACCCGTTGCGAATGATTTTAATTTTGGACTTTATGACCTCGATTGGAGTCTGTTCGAGACTCATCTCAACGGCGCTGTCAAACTTTGTCCGAGTTATGGAAATTTCGGTGTTAAAACAACTATCTGTGGGCCAGAGTCTTTCACTCCCGATCACAAGCCTTTGATGGGTCCCGATAACCATATCAACGGATTGTATCATAATTGTGGCTTCAATTCGGCCGGCATGATGTTTGGTGGTGGTTGTGGAGAACAAATGGCTTTGTGGATCATCAATGGTCAGCCAGATCTTCCGATGTTCAGTTTCGATCTGAGACGATTCACTGATTCCCAGAATCGCCATACTCAATGGACCAATGAAAAATCCCATGAAAGTTATGCCAAAAACTACAGCATGGTATTCAAACATGATCAACCACTTGCAGGTAGAAATTTCAAAGTAGATCCTCTGCACGATGACATGTTGTCATGTGGCGCTTTTATGGAAGAAAAACAAGGTTGGGAGAGACCTGGATTCTTCCTCACAAAGGGCAGAGCCGATGTTCTGCCATACGACTGGTATGGAAGCTATGACCATAAGAGAAATGTAGATTCCGCGTATGAGAAAATACTTGAGGGTGATCTCAAATATGGAACATTTTCGGATCATCATAAATTGGTAAGTGAAGAGGGTGTTCAATTCGGTTGTGTTTATTTTATTAATTTGTTTGATGTTAATGGCAGATTGGAGAAGAAGCACTTGCTTGTCGGAATAATGCGGCTGTGTTCAATATGAGCTATTTTTGTAAGCTATTTCTAGAAGGTCCACAAGCGAAGGAAGCCGCCGATTGGATATTCACTGCCAATACAAATCGTGATGTTAAAAAGTAAGGAACAAAATAATTGCTTAAAACTTAATGACGTAAAGGAAGTGGTGTGATGTAATATTTTTTTTTAATTCCTTATTAGGACTGTCTACACGTGCGCCTTAAACAATCAAGGAGGTGTTGAGTCTGATGTTACAATATCACGACTTCTGTCGGGAACTGGTGAAATACATGACCCCAAGTTCGATGGTCAAGGATATTATATCGTTGCAGGGGGTGCTTCGGCTTTCTATACTTTCAAATCTATTGAAACGGAATTACGGACCCGCAAACTAAACGCCAGAATTCGTGATGCAACTGAAGACATGGGAATCGTTTCAATCCAAGGCCCGAAAAGTAGAGAGATTCTTCAAAAAATCACAGATTTCGAGCTGTCAGATAGTGAAATACCTCCCAATAGCACAGTACTTACCAATGTTCGAGGTGTCAACGGAAAGGATCTTCACAATGTCCGAATATTGCGAGTGAGTTTCATTGGAGAATTAGGTTTTGAGTTGCACATTCCAAAAGAATATTGTTCCAATGTTTACAAATCATTGATGAAAGCTGGCGAATCGTATGACCTCAAGAATGCCGGTTATCGGGCCTTATATTCGTTGAGCAGTGAAAAAGGATACCACTTGTGGAGTTTCGACTTACGTCCGGATGACACACCAATCGAGGCTAATCTAGGGTTTACTTGTCGTCGAGATGGACTATATAAAGGTAAACAAGTGATCGACAAGCAAAGACTGAATGGAGTTCACCGAAGAATGGCATATTTTACACTTAAGGACGAAATTCCTATTTGGGGCTTGGAAGGAGTTTACCGAAATGGAGAGCCAGTCGGATTTCTACGACGAGCCGAGTATGCGTATACCCTCAAAGAATCATTAGGACAAGCTTATATCACCCGAAAAGATGGAGGTGTCGTTGATAACGAGTACATTGAATCAGGAAAATATCAAATCGACGTTCTGGGAAAGATGTACGATGCAAAGTGTCACCTGCGAAGTCCATTCGATCCGGAGGGCAAACGAATTTTGGGAATTTATAACTAAGATTTCAATTTTATTGCAATACAGAGAAAACTCTCATTTTTATTGTCTTTTATTCTGAGAACACAAGAAGCACGAACGAATTACATAAACGTTCGATTTTCAAGTGGTTGTTTACGTTGCACTCTGACTGAGTTCGTTGGTACACATTGGTCAACCTCTTTACTTTCACTTGACCACTTGAGATTCGAATGATAAATTATGAGTTTTGTTAGCAGATGGGACTTACTGAACGATGTTACAATATTAACATGTTAATTTTGGTTAGGCTTTATCTTCTGCATTTATTTTATGCAACTTAAGGACACCACAAACTGTGGCATGATTATTGTAACACGAGAAGTGTGGTAGTTCGTGTTAATAGAGCAATTTATTAAATATATAATTCTCAGAAGAAATTATTCGTGAAAGTAAAGAATATCCCAGACAGAGTGTCGCCTAAATGCAGACTTACAGACGCTAGACGTAGACAAATCGTATGATTTCTAAAATAGTGTATGTAGGAAAATATTAGGGGTTTTAGAATAGGAAAAAAATGTATTTGTAACAGTTGGTATTGATTTTGCCTGGAGCGAAAGATTTTCATCTGCTATTTTCCCTCAATTTCAGATCGATATTTCTCACAATTTTTTGCAGTGTCCGTAGCTTAGTGGTTAGGTGCGTTGGCTGCTAAGCATTATTTCATCTTTCACGGGCACTACTTCACCTCTTGCGAAGAACTGACTAAACTTCAAAGAGTATCAAGCCACTTAGGCCTTGGCTTTTCAAGAGCTGTCGCGCCGCCCTATTTATTTATTTTTTTATTTCTCACAAATTATCCTCGACAACCGTTATATACATACATAATTGTAAATTATTAAAATAAGGGCCTACAAGTGTTCCATCAGACAAAAAGCGATTGTTTTTTATATAGCACACGGTTACAGAGTTTTAATCAAAAAATAATTTCTTTCGATTTCTTTCTTATATACTTACTTGTCTCCACCAGGGGCTCGGTCCCTTGCTAACTGTCTCCAGTTTTGTATTCCAAGATGATTGAAGTTCTCTTCCTGGGTCGCGGTCTTTCTCTACTTCTATATCCCTCAGGAATAGTGTAAAAAGCTTTGCGGACCAGAGAATTGGTGTCCATCCGCTCTAAATAACCGAGCCATCTGAGTCTCTGGACCTTGACCCTTCTGACCAGTTAAGTTTGCTGTTGAATCTTCTTTTCCATTCTCCATCAATGCATATGAGGCTGAAGATGACCCGAACAACCTTTCTCTCGAGACAGCCCAAGGCACTTTCATCCGATTTTGTAAAGGTCTACGCTTCTGCACCATACAGCAGGACTGGGATGATGAGGGTGTTATATAGTTTTACATTAGTTGATTGAAAGGGCTTTTCAACTCAATTGCTTTCTTAGCCCAAGGAAACAGCGATTAGCAAGAGTTATTTTTCATCTGATATCGACGCTGGTGTAATTGCCACGAATGATTATATAGCAGAGCCTAAGTAGACAAACTCCGCTACTACCTCGAAGTTAAATGCGTCTATTGTGACGTTCTGTCCGAGCCGTCGATGTCGAGTGTCCCTCCTCGAAGACAGCATATATGTACTTCGTTTTTCCCTCATATACCGCTAAGAACATTTTTACCACTTCTATCTCGATTCTCACAAAGGCACCATTGACATCACACCGTGTTCTTCCCATTATATCAATATCATTGGCGTACGCGAGAAGTTGACCAGACTTTTGGAAGAAAGTGCCTCTGGTGTTGACGGTGGAGTTTTGCACTATCTTCTCAAGAACAATGATAAGGAAATCGCATGATAGTGCGTCGCCTTGTCTGAATCCTTTTTTGACATCGAATATTGAAAGATTCAGTAAGCTCGTTGCCAACCTTGATGACGCAGCGTGAGTTCTCCACCTTCATTCTGCCCAAGCGAATGAGCTTGACAGGGATGCCAAAACTAGATATACAGTGCCTTGCATAAGTATAACCGCACCCGAAAAAATGCATTTAAAAGAAAACCTACAATAGGAGTGACTCCTTACTATTTTTTTTATTGATTTGCATCACTGATCAAGCATATTGAGAAGAAAATAAAGTACCGTTATTTCCTCCCCTGTTGTTTAAAAATTAAAAACAGATTTTCATCTATTGCCAAAATATAACCGCATTTATTGTTTTTTTTTTTTTAAGTTCATTTTTAACAAAATATTAATATTCAATTTTGTTGCCTCTATTTTTCACCAATCTTAGAATTCTTTTTGGCATACTGTCAACTAGATTTTTCAATATGGACTCGTCTAAAGCGTTCCACTCTGTCACAACTGCCTCTCGCAGCTCAGCAACACTAGCAAATTGCTAATTATGGGCATAAATTTCGAGAGTTAAAATTCCCCAAAGATTTTCGATGCGGTTGCAATCTAGAGAATGTGACGGCCACTGCATCAAATTAATGTTTTTCGATTCGAACCAATCCAAACTTTGACGACTTACATGAATTGGGGCATTAACTTGCTGGAAGACATGCTCAACTCGGCGAAATCGTCTTAAAAAAGGTACGAAATTCTCCTCAAGGACCGAAGTGTAGCCAGAACTGTTCATTCTGGTAGAGGCGAAGGCAAGTGCAACCTTACCACGCTCGCAGAAGGCCCCCCAAACTAATACAGCTGCCACCACCAAGGTTCCTCTTGGAAAAAAAAAAACTTTTTCTCTTTCCTCAAATCGTGCCCATATCCGCTAAAACCATCTGGTCCATCGAGATTAAACTTTTTTTCATTACTAAAAATAACCTAATAAAAAACATTCATTTCAGTATGCCATTTGGAATAACGAGATTGTAGTGTAGATTAATAGAAAGTCACTTACGGTTTTCCAATCCCGATTTATGTTTTCGTGGGCAAATTCTAATCTTTTTTGTTTGTGGGCTGCTGTTAAATTTAGAGCTGGCACCATTTTGCCCCCGAAGAATCACTCCACTGCTTTTTAAAGCACAAGAAACGGTTGAAACCGAAATTTCTAAACCCAATTCGTTACGATGTTCCGGCAAAGAATGCACCGAATTGGATGCAGCGTTGATTAAACGCCTCTTGTCGCAACGTGTCAACGTGTCTGTAGATGCTGTCAGCTGTCATACACAGCCTTAAAATCGATGAAAAGGTGGTGGCTATCGATTTGGAGTTTATAGGATTTTTTCCAGGATCTGCCGCAAAATTCAAATTCGATCGATGGTTGACTTCCCTGGCCTTTCGATGTATGAAAAAAAATGTCCCTCGATTTCATATCGCAAAATCTCTCAATTTTCCCAGGAAGCGTATATCAAATGATACACGGAAACAAAGGTCTTTTCGTATTCTATCAGTCACTGGAAACCAAATCCATCCGAGGTTTGTTTACCGAATCATAGTCCAAAACCCATATTGTTTTTCCATGACTAATAATTGTAATCCCATAAAAAGAATATCTTCGGATGCAAACATCTCGGCAATCAGAGCTTTTAATGGAGTTTGGCTTTCAGTAGTAAGCCCAGGATAATGAAAACTATAAAATATTTTGATTTTAGCTTCATCCATTTCTTTATGATTTTCAAAATTTATAATGCCAAAATTTTGGACAAAAAAAATACTTCGAAAACCCATCGAATGATACACCAATATAAAAAGCAGCTCGAACTCAATTCATCCAAATGAGTAGCACGTTTTTTGTAGGCCTGGTAGCCGAGATATATGCAAAAATCTTAATTATGCGCAAACATTAAAATAATTGAATTTTTTTTATAACCAAACAGATCACCCTGTCATCTTACTGAACTGCATCTAACTTCACTTGTCTATTCAAGAACACGTCAAATTTATCTTCAAATGTGTTATCAACACACACGCAAAATGTAATCCATATACGAAAACACCCTTTGCAAATCTGACAGATAAACTTTCACCTGTCGTTTCTGTCCAAAAAGTTGTTTTTGTGACACGTCTGTCTTTCGCGGTGTGTTGTCTGTTGTTATTTCCGTTTGTTCAATCAAAGCGACGACAGATTTTTTTAATTTCTTCCAATTTCCATCTCATTATGAAAGAACTGCAATGTTTTCTCACATTCCTGGCTATCACAGCTGCCTTCGCCCAACGAGTAGTACCAGGAGTTAATCCCCAGCACTACCAACAACAACAACAATACCAACAGCAAGTGCCACAAATGCAATATGCCCAGCCTGGGCAAGTACCTCAAATGCAGCCCATTCAACAGCAGCAAATGCACCAACAGCCAATGCATCAACAGCAAATGGCCCAGCAGCAAATTCCCCAGCAGCAAATTCCCCAGCAGCAAATGCCCCAACAGCCAATGATGCAGCAGCCCCCAATGCCTCAGCAACCAATGATGCAACAACCCTTGCAACAGCAACCGCCACAGCAACACCATCAACCTCAACAGCAATTCCAACACGATCCCAATGCCATACATCAGCAACAGCATATGGCTGGCCATAGACCACAAATTCTCGACGCAACAAATCTTCAAGGGGATAAAGCGCACATTCAAGACCACATCGAAGTTCCCTTGGACACAAGCAAAATGTCCGAGCAAGAACTTCAATTTCATTACTTCAAAATGCATGATACCGATCACAACAATAAGCTCGACGGAGCCGAACTCATCAAATCTCTGATACATTGGCATGAAAAAGGCAGCAAAGAAGACGCTCATCAGCACGAAGGCGGCCATCAAGATAAGATCTTCTCTGATGAAGAACTCATCGCATTGATAGATCCAATTCTTGAAATGGACGATACAAGTGGCGATGGATTTATTGATTATCCAGAATTCATTAAAGCCCAAGAAAAAGCTGCCGCTCAAAATAAGGCTGAAACAAAGCCTTAGGAGAAGTCTAAAATTTAATTTTAGTTGGTTGTCCATTTTTTTGTTTGTTTTATACTTAAATCATTTTCCAAGAAAATATTAAAAGAAGAACCTTGAATATTTTTGAAATGTTGTTTGGTTTCTGTTACAAAAGACACACGTATTGGTTTTTATTTGATATTAAGTTCTTGTTTCTCGGAATTTGTGTTGACCTTTTTATAAGGTCACCGCACAAATATTTTGATATTTGACATTGAAATTCTTGAAGGCCAACTCGACAGTTCAAGAATGCTTCTTAAACTTTGGCTAGATTCAATTTTTTGTCTACGAGCACTGAATACTCGATTGTGAATAAAAACAGCAAGCTCCAAGCTTATGAAAGTCTAAAAGAAGGAAAATATGCTTTGGGACTACCTACTATTTGAAGAAGAAGAAAATCTTCGAAATTGCCAATAAAGCAGGGTAAACCTAACTCATTAGACTATTACTGAATATAGCACGGAATGGCGCGACCGCTCTTGAAGAGCCAAGGCCTAAGTGGCTTACTCTCATCAACAATTCTCTAAGTGCGTGTGAAGAATTGAGGGGACCTACAATTTAACGCCGATTGCGAACGGCAAAGCTGAGAACCACTTTTTCATGACAGTTGATACTCTTGGAATTTGTCACTTCTTCGCAAGAGGCAGTGCCCGTGAAAGATTAAATAAAAACTATGGGCACGAGTAGGACTCGAACTCACGACGTTCTGCTTAGCAGCCAAAGCAACTAACCACTAAGCTACGGACACTACCCCCGAGTTAAGTTATGTGGCTTTTCTTACAACCCAAGAATTGATCCGTGACGTAAAAGTGGCAATTTTTTTCCCCTTAAACGCATTTCTTTCACAAAGAAATTGAATTTATTTCTCGAAGGATTGATTTCTCTTGAATCTCTTTTTGGAGACGGATTTACACATACTTGTACACGGATTTTACACATATACTACAGCTGAGTTTTCTGTTGTTGTGATTATCATGCACAAAACGATTTTACAGCTGACCAGACAACACAGACATTCAAAAAAGGGATTGATTCGTCTTTGCACATTTCTTACACGCCAAAAAACATTGAATTTTAGTAGCAATTCTTCGTGGTTGTAAGAAAAGCCACATTAGTAATTAATTTAATGACCTTTTAAATAATTTATCAATTCTTTTGGATTGGAAATGCAATTTATACCGAAAATTGAATGAATTTGACACAAAACTCGTCTCTATCTTGCTTTTCTGACGGCTGGCCAATCAGAATTGAGAACTCAATTCTAGGTTCAAATCCTGAACGCACACATTGCGCAGTTCAATCATTTTATTGAACGTGTTCAAGTAAAACAATCCCTAGTAAACCCATCGTTAATAAATCCGAAAACCTCACGCTCCTGTTTATTGATTTAAGACAAAATTGTATCGGAATGGCCACCGAGGAACACATAAAACTAGCAACAATCATCAAAGATGTCCATGAAACCCTTCGCCTCGCAAGCCGTGAAGTTGGTCCATCACAAGCATGGGAGCAGCACACTCAAAACACTGAACGTCTCAGGGAATACGCTGATGCAATGCGTAAACTAGCAACAATTTGGGAAAACAATTCGGACAATGTTGATCTCTTGGCAAGAAGCAGAATCAAATGGACAATCGATTATTGTATGAGTTACTTTCTAGCCAATGGAGTTCTACTCGAAAAGCGTGATCGCGAGCACAGACTCCTTAAATCACTTGAACTTGACACAACCCACTGTAATTATCACAAAGAAACAGATAATCTACGAGTTTTAGATGTAGGAAGCTGTTTCAATCCATTCAAGGGTCTAGATTGTTTTGATGTTACTGCAATTGATTTGTGCCCCGCAACGGATACTGTGTTCGAAGGTGATTTCCTTAAGATTAACATCTTACCTGAAGATACAACAATTCTGCCCGTCGATGGTAAAATTCACAATCTTCCTGCTAATTATTTTCATTGTGTTGTTTTCAGTTTGCTCCTGGAATATATTCCGTCATCTGAGCAAAGACTGAATTGTTGTCGAAAAGCTTATGAACTCCTCAAGTTTGAAGGTATTCTAATAGTAATCACACCTGACTCCCAGCATGTTGGTAAAAATGCATCGATTATGAAGAACTGGAGATATACGCTGGCAACACTTGGTTTCAATCGGATAAAATTCGAGAAACTGCCCCATATTGCGTGTATGGTTTTTCGGAAGTCGATTGATGTTCGTCTACCACAGAGATGGGCCGAGACGCATAAGGAATCCTACATGAGTTTGTCGATAGAAATTCCTCAGGACAGCAAGTAGAAATATTCCAGCTTGATGTTGAGCATCAAATTTGTAAAGCCAAGAGCAGAGATAGTAAATAAATCGTCAATTTATTTGTTTAAACTGCTTACAATCAATTTATTCAATGTGGACCTATTTGCTTACTTCCTTGATGTCAACAACAAAGGAGTGAGAATCTTCTATAAGTAAGCAGCCAACGAGTACAGAGAAATAAGGTTATAAATATTTATCTTTAACGGAATGAGTTAAGCTAAGAAATCAGACGGGATTTTTAAACTAATCTTACACTAGCTTAAGGAGAACCAAATCTTTTGTTCATTGAATGCGTTGATTTGAGAAAATACCTAAAATCAGTCTAAAAAGATTGCGGTCAGAAGCAGGGACCCTTTTTTTCGACAGAGTCATATGGTCTACAGAAACCGAATTATAAATTCTGTGCAGCTGCAAGACGAGTCTCTTCCCATTCCTTACGATGCATTTTCTTGCGATGGGAGTGCATGTTGGCGTTTGAGTTAAATGTTTTCGGACAGTAGGGACATGTGTACAGGATCTCTCCAGTGTGTGTGGTCATGTGCTCCTACGATTATATTGAACATCAAAATCAAATCTACTATAGGAGCCATTTACTCACCCTCAAACCACTGGCTTTCTTGAATGCCTTTTCGCACATCGGACACTTGTGATTACGTGCACATCGGTGCACGTAATAGTAATGCCTTTGTAACGCAGGTTCATTTGGTGCTGTCTTGCCACATATAATGCAAACATGCGGAACATTTAAATCCGCATGTTTGGCACTTATGTGTCTCTTCAGACAGTATTTGTTCTTTAATTTAGCCCCACACTTATCGCATTGCTCGCCGGGTACAGGTACACCGGCATGTTCGAGCAAATGCCTTTGGAATGCCTCCCGTCCACGAATGCACCTGCCGCACTGGTCGCAGATCTTACCATAGGTATTTTGGTGGACGTTGTTCATATGAGCTTTGAGTGTGTAACTCGATGAGAAGCTAGAATATGAAAATCATCAACAAAATAAATATAAACAGAGTACACAAATGCAACTCACAGTTTGTTGCATTCCTCGCAAGGGAATTTGCGTTCCTCTTCAGGAATATGAATATGCATATGCCGTTGGAGTAGAATCTCTTTGGCGAAACTCTTATTGCACTGGTCACATTGGAAAGAACGCTGATTATCTTCGATGTGCATATCCATGTGTACTTCTAAGCAGCGTCGATCGGCAAGAACTTTGTTACATTTCTCACACTTGAATCGCTCCGGATCCAAATGTGTGTGAATATGATCGACAAGAATACTTTTACTGTGGAATTTCTTATCACAACAAGAAGCAAATCCACGACGATTGTGTTCGATGCGATAGTGTTTTCTCAAAGCTGAAAAATTGGCAAGACTTGTGTTACAAATACTGCAGGTGAGCTTCATGTGTTCCTGTATGATGTTATCATACTCCTGTGAACGCTGTTTCCGTTTGCCAACTTGGTCAGATGCTTGTTTTGGTGTAGTTTTTCTGGCTTTACCTTTGGTTGGTCGCCCGCGTTTCTTACCTTCGGGTGTTGTTTGTGGTTTTTCGTCACTCTTCGATGTTGTTTTTTTTGCTTTTGCTTTTTGTTTGGTTTTTTTCTCGTCGTACTCTTCATCATCATCATCATCGTCATCGTCGTCGTCGTCATCATCAAAATCATCTGCGTCGGAATCATCAATGTTATTGTCACCATCTGAATTCGGTGGATCTGGCCATTCGGCCGGTAATTCTGCATCATCAATGCTGGATGTGGCACTTGGTTTTGCTTTGTTGATTTTCTTTAAAGCGGACAGTGGAAGTTCTGAGTCCGAATCGTCGTTCTTTAGCAAATCAGTGGGATCTTGTTCTCCATCTCTTATATCAATATCAATGTTGACCTCCCCAGTTTCGTTGTTTTTTGGTGGCACGCTTGTTTCAAAATCTTCTTTTACTTCTTCCTTTACCTCTTCTACTAATGGTATTCGAAATTTTCATTCTCATGAGCCGACTTGCACTACTTCATCTTACCTGCAATCAAGTTCATATGAGCAGTCTCCACTTGTTCAAAGAACTCATGAAATGAATGCAGTGCGTTCCAACAGGGTTCACAAATGATTCTCGAATTCGTATGATCCTTGTTTGGCTTAGGAGGAGGGGAAAATACATTCACGGTGGCATTTATGTAGCTTTCGTTTAGGGATAGCTTACCTGAATCCAAAAGTGTTTGGTTATTATGCTGCAGATATTCAACTTTATTCCCTCTTCACTAAATATGTCGATTGTGTCGGCACTGGCACAAATACACAAAATGCAAAGCATTTTGATAAAATTTATAAAATTCTTTTTCGCTGTAAAATAAAGGTTTACTTTTGTTGATGATTTTTTCGTGTTTTTTTTTTTTTTATTATGAATGACAGTTTATTTGTCAAAAATGAAAAGAATTCAGTGCTGCCCATTAAACTTCATACACTGAAGAAAATGCTTCCAAAAAACTGAACAGAACCTTGTGAATGCATTTAAGTTACAAGAAGAGTCCCACAATACCTTCCTACATTTTACACTTTCAAAGAATTTTCACTTACGCTTGATGTTTTACCAGCCTTTTTAACGTACCTGACCGGAGAAAAATTCTCTCCGATTCGTACAATTTCTACGATTTTTGTACAACCGTGTACGTTCGGATAGGTCAATCGTAGACCATCTACGAACAAATTTTAAATCTGCGTCGGAATTTCAGATTTAGAGCGACGTTTTGCAATTTTACGCGATGTATCGCGAATTGTTACTTACTGTTTTCGTCCGATTCTTTGTATATATATTTACAAAGGTCCGATTTCATCCGCAAAACCGCATGAGACATTTTCTCCGATAGGGTACGGTAGGTAATAAGGCTGGGGCCTGATAATGGGATTCGCGGCCAATCGTTTTGCTAGCGAGTTTGACATTTTCCAGTTATAACTTTCGCTTTCGCCTTCCTCGTTTTGAATTCGACCAATTAACAAATTCGAAGGCGAATTTGAAATGCCATGGTGAGTTGAAATCCGACAGCTTTTTATTGGCTTTTTATTCACAGGCGACACAGCGACAGCGTTTATTATTTTTAACTGGAATATTAGAAGAAATTGTTAAACCAAAAGTGTAAAATCACTGGAATATGAAATGGAATGGAAGAATTTGTTTCACCCCACCGCGAATTCGTTAATTAGGAAATACGAAGCGGGTCGAATTGAAAAAAGGTCCGCCGCGAATCCCATAATCGGGCCCCTGTACATTTTGGCTTCCAAAAATCACGTTTATTTTCTTTCGCAACTACATTTTTGGAATCACTTTTGAGAATGGCCTAGTTCCACCGCTTAGGTGACCGCTTTTTCGAAATTAGGTTTTCTGACCTGCAATTATCTAGTGCTCTAGGAGTTGCTTGCAATACTTTGTTTGATTTATAATATATATTCTAGGCATGTGTCTAATCCTGTGCTATACATACCTCATTGGATAATTCAGAACGTTTCTAGCTTTCATCAGCTTTCATTTCAACTGATAAGTAGAGATCCATTTAAATATTCTTATGAGTAACACTGATTTTATTGAAAACTTATGCTCAACACGATCGCTTTTATAGAAAAAAAAACCTTACGACTAAACAAAACATAGATGCTAAATTTATTGCTGTACTACTACTGCTGGTTATTTTCTTCAGCGGCGGCTGCGGCAGCGGCAGCGGCGGCCATTGCATCTGCATTGGCTTTTGCATTTGCGCTTGTCCCCAAATGAGGATGTCTTCGGTTTTCTTCCCATTCTTTGCGATGCATTTTCTTGCGATGGGAATGCATGTTGGCGTTTGAATTGAATGTTTTCGGACAATGAGGACATGTGTAGAGAACTTCACCAGTGTGCGTTGTCATGTGTTCCTGAAAGGAAAAAAAGGAAGCTATTAAAGTCCAAATAGTCATAAAATAATCCAAATTTAAAGAAATGTTTATAAAGATTGTAGGCCTAGTTGCAATTTGTGTTACTTTGTTTCAGTTTAATCTGATTTCAGAGAATGAATCGTGCAAAAATGAGAACCCCCCAAACATACCTTTAATCCAGCGGCCTTTTTAAAGGCCTTATCACACATTGGACACTTGTGATTTCGTTCAGCCTTATGCACATAATAGTAATGTCTCTTCAGCGCAGGTGCATTCGGTGAAACTTTGCCGCATATATTACACACATGCGGCACACTCGATTCGGTGTGCATGGCATTCATGTGCCGCTTGAGACCGTATTTGTTTTTCAGCCGAGCTCCACATTTGTCACATTGTACAATGGGAACAGGAACACCAGCGTGTTCGAGCAAATGCCTTTGGAATGCTTCACGCCCCCGAATCGATTTGCCACACTGATCGCAAATTTTTGCGTATGCATTTTGATGAACGTTATTTATGTGCGAGCGTAAAGTATAATTCGACGGAAAGCTGTAATTAAGACATTTAAAAAACAAATCAAACAAAAGCAACACAATCCCTGTCTTACAATTTATTGCATTCTTCACAGTGAAATTTGCGCTCCTCGTCGGGGATATGAATGTGCATGTGACGTGTTAACAGAGGCTTCTTAAAGAAGCTCTTATTACACTGGGTACACTGGTAGATGCGACTTTTCTCCTCGCTATGGACATTCATGTGTACTTCCAAACATCGACGATCGGCCAGCACCTTATCACATTTATCACACTTGAAGTGTTCCGGATTTAAGTGAGTATAAATGTGATCGACGAGAACGCCACGTTTGAGGAATTTTTTACTGCAACAGACGACATATCCTCGCTCGTTGTGCTTGCAACGATAGTGTTTCTTCACGGTGAAGAAATTCGTCAGAGTGAGCTGACAAATATTACACACTAGTTTCATGTGTTTGTGAATGATGTCATCGTACTGTTTCGAGAGTTGTTTCTTTTTTATTTGCTCAATGGTCACTTCTTTGGAAAGTGCAGTTCCTGAAGAAGATTTTCGACCCGGCGGCCGACCACGCTTCTTGCCTGTTGCGGATTTAATTGTCGGTCGTACAATGTCCTTCTCTTCATAGGCACTGTCGTCGTCGTGTCGTCATCATCATCGTTCTCTTCATCGTCGTCATCATCGTCTTGATGCCAATCAGCTGACGAATCTCCCTCTTCGTTACTTGATGCAGTGGAGTTGATTTTTTTGAGTATTTTTCTTTTGGAACGGCCTTTTGTGAGTTTGGCTAACGGCAACTCTGAATCATCGCTGTCACCGGAATCGATACTTTGTATCGGCTCCTGTTTTTCACCTTCGTTATCGTCGCCGATATTACACAAATCGGCATTGCTAGCAAGTTCGATTGTTGGAAGGCAGAACTCACCGTCTTCTTTAACTTCAAGCTTAACGTCTGGAGTAAAGGTTTTAAGATTTAACTCATTACTACACAAGAAAGAGTTCGGAGTTTTTGTTGGCTAATTTTAAAAACGAGCTTTTTTAAAATTACTACCAACACAAAGAAGCCAACAAATACACTCCGAACTATGTTCCTTCGATGGATTGGATTCGACAAGGAATCCATCTTCCGATTACCTGTTTTTGAATAATCTTCATTAGAATCATATTTATCTATCAAATGAACTTCCACTTCAACAGACATCTGGTCATCATTTGGCTTCAAATCTTCTTCGGGGATAGCTGTTGCACTGAGCAGTGACAAGTGCGCCTCTTCGATTTGTTTGTAGAATTTGTGAAAAGCAAGCAAAGCATTCCAACATGATCCGCAAATGTACCTAGCATTTTCATCGTTTTTGTTTGGCTGTTGTGTTTTGTTTGTTCAATTTGTTTTGGAATTGAAAAAGAAATCAACATTAAATACTCCGATTCCTGCATTTGACTCGATTTTCTTGTTTACCTGCATCCAAAAGTGTTTTCCAATTACACCGCAAACATTTAAATTTAGTCCTTCCTCACTAAATATATCGATTATTTGATCGGGAAAATTAACACATAGAATGCAGAGCATTGTGGTTTGTTAATTTTTAAACAAAATTTAAGAAAAATATAAATATTTGCAATTTATTTTATTTATCCGATCCATTCAGCGACTTATATGACAAAAATCGTTTTGTTGATTGAACGATGACATTTTGTTGACAGTTGGTGTAATTGGTGATGCCAAGTTTAATTGCAAGTTAAGTTTGTGGTTTTCCAAAACTATCGTAGTGTTCTGCTCTAACGATTAATTACGTATTTCGTAATTTTTAATATGGATGAAAAAAACTCTTTAAATCCGTGGAAAACCCTTTGATGGATATAGTTTCTATCATGTGCGGTTTTGTGAAATATGTTTCCTTTCAGTGATGTTGGTATCTCTTCCATCTTGGGCCATGTGCTTCTCATATTCCCAGCTACTCAATCTTGTGCGTGCAGACCTCATTTTCTTCCCACAGTATCCGCCGCGAAAGAAGTACAATAAGTTCACGCTACTCGTGTACTTACTTCTTACTTAGTTATAGGTAGCGCTACAGTCGCTGTCGGAACAGGGCCTCATCCAACAAGCGTCTCCAGCCAGCTCGGTTCCTAGCTATGTGTGTCTAGTTTAGCACAGCAAGTTGGTTGAGGTTCCCCCAACCCATGTGTGATTTGTGCTCCATCTGATTTACAGTCTCCTTCTCTGTGATGCACTTCCAGATTGGATTAGAAGACTACGGGCCAGAATCAACGATCTAATTTGTTGGACCTTAACTTTCTAGGTCTAAGTCGCTGAACAACTACTCGTACTGTGCTTGATTGAATCTTCGTTTCCATTATCCATTTATGCAGACGGGACGAATAATGACTCGAAGACTTTTTCTCCCGAAGCAACCCAAAGAGTTTTCATCCGATCTCGTCAAGGGTACATGTCCCTGCACCATAATCTATGCACCGGGATAGTGAGGGTCTTGTTGCTTTGGTTGCTCGAGAGAGGAGTTTACTACTCCATTGCCTTTAAAGTCCAAAGAAGCAGCGATCGGCAACAGTAGGTGTGTTTTTTTGCACGCGTATATACGCTTAAAATGAACAGTGCACAAAAAAACGACAAATTTTTCGTTTTAGCAATTTGGCATCACAAGTTGATGATATGTAAACGAGAGGAGAGAGAAGAGCAACGTCAGCGGGAATTTTTTCTCCAGAGAACAGAAAAATCTCTTGCTCAAAGAAGAAAACCAAGAGAATGAAGAAAAGAGATCTGGATAGAGAAAGAGATACGAAGGCATGGAACATACAAAAGTAGCCAATGGTTTCCTTTGATTTAAAATACAACAACAGCAAAATCATAGCTTGCTTGGGTAATTATTAAATGAAATGAATTTGGAATGAATTTCGGAATGAATTGTTGAAAATTCATTGAAAAAGGTATATGGTAGCATTGTTTTTATATCCGCTTATTTCATAAGCGTGGATAATTATCGCCGCTTACTAAGCGGATATAGAAATTTATTGTTGTTGCATTTGCAGGCAAATATTTTCTTAAGCGTATATACGCGTGCAAAAAAACACGCCTAGTGTTTCTTTGTTTGATTTCAACGCCAGTTTTGCTGTCTGAAGTTTTAGAGGATACCAGTTAGACAAAGTCCATAATTGACTCAAAGTTTAACATGTCGATGTTGAGTGTCCTTTCTTGTTAAAAGGATTAACTTGGTCTTGTGCTCATTTACATCTTCTTGACATCACCCTGTGTCCTTCCAATTATGTCAATGTCGTCTGCGTATCCTTGTAGTTGGACGCGAAGTATATTTCTTTATAATGGTCAACCAAAAAAGATTTAACCACACTTCAAAATTATGAACTAATAATAACTATCTTGGCTCATATTCGAGCTACCATTTTGAATATTTGAACCTCATTACAAATTATGCCTTTTAAATTAACTAGAAAACTTGAATCAAAACACTTGCAGAACCCGAGGTTTTCGATTGATTTTACTTACCTTCAGTGTGCTTCTCTTCTTGAATGCTTTACCACACATCGGACACTCATGCTTGCGTTCCATTTTGTGCATATAAGAAATATGACGTTGCAATGCAGCGGCACTTGGTGCCACCTTCCCACACTCACTACAAATATGTTTCATATCCTCCTTGGGGTGCATTGATTCCATGTGTCTCTTCAGTCCATATTTGCTAGTCAACTTGACATTGCACTCTTCACAAGGGATCAACGGTTGAGTTATACCATCGTGTTCCAATTGATGGCGTTTAAATGCATCCGGCCGACGAAATGTTTTTCCACACTGATCGCATATTCTCGTATACGACGCATTGTGCACATTATTGATATGCGTTCGTAGAATATCTTGTGTTGAAAAGCTAAACAAAACATTTTTGTGATTGTCCATTTGAAAGAAACAGAATCTTACTTACAACTTATCACATTGAGGGCATTTGATGTTGCGCTCAGAAATATGCGTTTGCATGTGACGCGTTAATATTGGCCTTGTGAACGAACTAAACGGACACTGATCGCATTGGAATATACGTTGTTTTTCCGTATCGTGGGTCAACATATGACTTTCGAGTCCTTTACGATTAACTAAAACTTTGTTGCATCGTTCGCACTTGAAATATTCCGGATTTTGATGGGTCCAAATGTGATCCACCAGCAGACCACGTTTACGAAATTTCTTCGTGCAACAAACCACATATCCGCACTCGTTGTGTTCCGATCGAAAGTGTCTATGCAAGGCCCCAAAGTCAGGGTATAAAATATCTTGGCAGATGGCACATGAGAGTTTCATGTGTTTGGCGATGATTTCGTCAAATTCTCTCATACGAGTTGCATTCAAATGTTGCATACCAGAACTTCGATATTTTTTAGATTCAGAAGATTTTGATTCGGCTTTTCTTTTGCGACTTTGTTTTGTCTTATCAGTGGGCGATGGTTTTGTTGGTTGCTCAACGTAGTCACTGTCGTCTCCATTACTGTCTGACCCATCTTCTTCGTTTTGCCATTCCTGGTCAGCATCGAATGGCTTCTCGTCTTCGCTTTTCACTGAATCACCCTCATCCTGGGAATGTTGTTTCTGTATGTCTGCACATTTCCGACTCCTTGTAGAATTTGCTGGTGGAGATTCAAGGTCAATCGACGGTTGTAAAACAGTTCGACTGCCTTGAATATTCTCAACATCCTGAGAAATCTCAACGTCTTCTCTGACTTCGAGCTTAATATCTGTAGAATGTTGGATTTAGAGTAAATTTTGCCAATTAGCGCAAACATCGTTATACAATCTATTGGTTAGTGTTGAGAACTCTCTGAAATTAGCTCTCCTCAACGCAAGGATCCTTTCTGACCAAAGATTGTAAAACGCTTCTACAAGAGTGCTTAACTCTGTACAAAAATGAAACTAATTTCTACCTGAATCCAGATAATCCGATGCGATTTTTCCGACTTCATTAATCGCGATAGCCCGTTCTACATTCTCTAATTTAAGATCCCCATTCGTCTCGACTGCCTTTGAATGGATGCGATGGGCTTCTTCAATTTGTACATAGAATTCATGAAACGAACTGAGTGCCTTCCAACAGGACGAACATATTACCCTCTCATCTGGATTACTTTTGCTTGGCTATGGTGGGTGAAGTTCTTTTTAACGCTTTTGTTACTATTAGAATTGATTTGTTTACCTGGAGCCAAAAATGTTTAATAACAATTTCATCGATGTGAAGGCTTTGGCCTTCTTCTTCAAATATTTCTATAACATTTTCATCTTCTGTTAAACACAATACACACAACATTTCCAATTGCACTCTAAGCAGATTGTTTTGCGGAATCAAGTTAACAAATTAAAGTAAAATATATTTTTTGTTTAGAATTTATTTTAACACGACAGAGCGGCGACATCGGACACCGCGGTGTTGTGCTTTTTTTTTTACCAACGAAACTTCAAAATATTTATGGATATACTTTTAAGGTGATGCCAAATTGTACATATTAAGACTAAGTAATCTTTTTTAGCCAGAGTAATGTCGTTTTCCATTGGTCGTCCAGAAGCATTCGGAAGAGTCCAGAAGTCTTCTCAAACCGTTCCATTGCACTGACTTTGACAGACGGAATGCTTCTGAGAAGAGCAGATCTCTTCTGTTTTGAAAACAGAAGCGAACAGATAAAAGAAGAAACGTGAAAAAAAAACCAATGGAAAACGACATAATGCTGATTTCCAATCAAACTTGCACATGATCATTTCATTTTCCACGAGTGAAATTGTATACAAATAAAAAAAGGATTTAGGCCCTCCGCACACGAAGCAACTGTTTTGCAATTAGCTCTTTAGGAATCTGCACATTTGTCGATTAAAAATTAAATTGAAACTGTTTACAACTGGTCGCACGCAACCGATTTTTTAGGTGGCATTATAGTTGATTTATTGAGAATTGAGACAGAAGCGGCAAAAATGGGTTTAGCGGTAAATGAGGGAAAAACGAAGTATATGCTGTTTTCGAGGAAGGATACCGAACACTGACAGCTCGGACAGAACGTCAGAATAGACACAACGAATTTCGAGGTACTAGAGGAGTTTGTCTACCTAGGCTCCGCTTTAAACACGGGCAATAACACTAGCGGTAAAAATTGTACAACACACTCATCATCCCAGTCCTGCTGTATGGTGCGGAAGCATGGACCTTGACAAAATCGGATGAAAGTGCTAGGGTGTTTCGAGAGGAAACTTCTTGGTCATCTTTGGCCCCGTGTGCATTGAAGGGGAATGGCGAAGAAGATATCACAGCGAACTTTAAGGGTTGTACAACGACATGGACCTAGCCAGAAGGGTCAAGGTCGTGAGACTCAGATGACTTGGTCATTTAGAGCGGATGGACACCAATGCTTCGGCCCGGAAAGCCTTCGACACAATTCCCGAGGGACCGCGAGGAAGACCGCGACTCAGGTGGCGCACTCAATTTGAAGAGCACCTCAATCAACTTGGAGTGAAAAACTAGTTAAGGACCGAGCTAGCTGGCGGAGACTGTTGATTGAGGCCCAAGTCCACAACGGATGGTAGCGCCACCTTAGGTAAGTAAGTATAGTTGATTTAGCAAATTTTTGTTTTGTTTTTGTAATTAAAATAATATTTATATACGAAAATATGTCCGGTATGGACTGCTAAACGGCCCAACAACTATCACCGATCACAAATCACCTTACACGATTCCACCCCAGGTCAAAATTCGATCGTAATCGTGCGCGGAAAGTATACATAAATCGATTGCAAACTAGTTGTAAAGCAGGCGCTTGAACAACTGATTTGCGATTCTAGTTGCGAAACAGTCGCTTCGTGTGCGGTGGCCTTGAATTGGTGTTTGCCGATTTCACGAATTGCTTTTCCCTCTTTTGCACTTCAAAAGGATATCCGCGTCACAAGTGTGACAATTTGGTTTCCTTTCCTTTTTGAGTGGGAAAGAAACCCATTTCAAAATAACCGACCCATAAATAATAATTCATCAAAAGTCTTATAAAATAAGAGAAAAACATGGAAAACCTGCTGTACATACCTTAAGAAATCTCTTAATTTTGAACCCTTTACCACATATTAGACACTTGTGTTTGTCGGGTTCGAGTTTGTGCGAATAGATAACATGATACTTCAGTGATCTATTGCTTGGCAAAACTCTGCCACACTCTTCACACTCAAATTCCGTCTTGTTGTCTGTGGGATGCATCGCATTCATGTGCCTCTTCAGTCCAGATTTGCATTTAAGCTTTACGTCACATTTTTCACAGGATATCCATCTAATTACACCATCATGCTCCAACAGATGACGTTCGAAAACGTCCTTGGAACGGAAAACCTTCCCATCCTTTTCGCAAATTTTCATATACTCAACGTTATGCACAGAATTGATGTGTCCTCGCAAATTGTCCTGCGATGCGAAGCTTTAAACAATTAAAAAAAGCATGTTGTTGTGAGTTTACACGAGAAAGAAAACAAACAAACAAAATAGTATAGCTTACAATTTATCGCATTGTGGACATTCAATGTTACGCTCATTAAAATGCGTATGCATGTGTCGCTTTAAGATTGTTCGGGTGTGAGTCTTAAACGGGCACACATTGCATTGGAATTTTCGTTCTTTAGTAGATTCGTGCTTGCGCATGTGAACTCGCAGACATTTTCTGTCCTTCGAGACTTGACCACATGTATCACACTTGAAATATTCCGGATCATCATGGATTATTATGTGATCGACAATGAGATATCGTTTGTTTAATTTCTTTTTGCAGCAAACGATATAACCACCTTCCTTGTGCTCAGACCGGGAGTGTCTATCGAGGGCGCTAAAGTCAGGGAATTCGTTATTGCATATCGCACACGTTAGTTGTTTAAGTTTGTTTGCAATAATCTCGTCAAATTCTCGCATGCGTTGGGCGTTTAAATGCTGCAAGCCTGAACTTCGGTATTTCTTAGGTGGTGGAGGTTTTGGTGGTCGATTTCGTTTTTTGGCTTCTTTGGGTTGTGATTCCGTTAGTGTTGGTAGCTCTGTCGTTGCAATCTGTTCAACGTTGTGCTCTAGTTTGACATCGAGAGGGTCGATGTTTTGTTGTAGTTTTTGCAAGTCGACGCATTTCAGACTTCTTGTACGCTTTTCTGGTGGAACTGCACAGTCACTTGATTGCAATTCCGACACAGGACTTTGATCATCTGCAACTGCGAAATTGTTCTCATCCAGAGGAATGTCAACAAATTCTCTCACATCAGGTTTGATGTCATCTGGAGAACGTCCAATTTAAAAATGCATTCACTCACAATTACAGAAAACCATTAGAAATCGTTTTTCAATCACACAGAAAAAAAAAAAAACAAGCAATTGCCTGTTGTCATTAATTGAAAAACGATGCGATCGGCCCAATCGAGGTAACCGTCGGAGAGGAATTTTCTCCGTTTCTCTCTGAATTGGAGACATTTTGCTTGTCGGAGAACTACTTCGAAGCAAAATTCGAAGGAAATCGGAGAAAATTCCGATCCGACGGTTACGTTGATTAGTCCGAAGGGTTATCTTTGTTTACCAAAAGTAGTTCTACCTGATTCCAGAAACATCGATGGTATTGTTTCAGGTGCTTTTGGACTGTTGAAGTCGGTGTATGTGTATTCCGAGTTTTGAATAGCATTTAATTGGTCGTAATGGACTTTTTCAATTTGCACATAGAATTCATGAAAGGAACTCAGTTCTTGCCAGCATGATGTGCAAATTACTCTTCCGATACGGTCCTCAATACTTGGCTATGTTGGATGAAGTTCAGTTAAGTCTTTTGTATTGATTTGATTACATTTGTTTACCTGAAGCCAGAAATGTTTCTTGATAATTTCATCGATATGCAGACTGGTGCCTTCTTCAAATATTTCTATATAGTTTTCTTTCACAGACAAACACAATACACAAAACATTTTAACTTGTAGTTGGAGAGTGTTTAATATTTTTTAATTTAATATTTAATCAAATTGGAAATATGTATTTAACTTTCTTTCTTCACCGAGTGGCCACTTAACTCATTTGTTCTTGGAAACTTGAATGTCAAGTGTCCGTCAAGAAACAAGGCAATAGAAAATGGGTTCACTTTTAAAGTGATGCCAATCAAGTACACAGTGTTGCCAAGTGTAGTATACCTAGATGGAGTAATTTCCAATCGAAATTTTGAAAGGAACCTTCGATTGGTAAAAGAGATCAATTTTATATTAGCTTTGTTCAGCGAGAAAAAAGACAGCACAGTACAGAACAGCACAGCTTCATGAGAAATGTCAGAACAGTTTGGAACAGTTTAGAACACACAATGTGTTCTACCTAAAAAGTCGGAACAGGAAATCCTGTCCAAAAGTGTTCCAAACTGTTCTAGACAGACTCAATAAACACCAAATCAGAACAGTTTGGAACAGCAAATGTGTCAATGAACACCAAAAAGCTGTACTTTTCTGTTCCAAACTGTTCCAAAGTGTGCAGACCAGTGTCGCTGAACATACCTATTAAAAGCACAGGTCGCCATGGACCCATGGTTCAGAGGGTAGAGTAGTTGATTGGTAAGCCAAACGCTGCGGGTTCAAGTCCCAGCTTCGGCAGTAAGCATTCTTTTTCTACAAAAATCGCCAGCTTATCTGAGGCCACCTGTGCGATAATATGAGACAGTATAAATCTATAGGTATGTTCAGCGACACTGTTCTGCACACTTTGGAACAGAAAAGTACAGCTTTTTGGTGTTCATTGACACATTTGCTGTTCCAAACTGTTCTGATTTGGTGTTCATTGAGTCTGTCTAGAACAGTTTGGAACAGTTTTGGACAGGATTTTCTGTTCCATCTTTTTAGGTAGAACACATTTTGTGTTCAAAACTGTTCCAAACAGTTCTGACATTTCTCATGAAGCTGTGCTGTACTGTGCTGTGCTGTGCTGTCTTTTTTCTCGCTGAACAAAGCTTATGTCTTTTCCTCTGTGCCATGTAGGTTTTTGTTATGTGTTCTTTCATTATATGTGTCTATCTGTCTCTCTCTGTGTTGTATTAATGTCTTGTTCTGTCTCAGCTCTCAGCCGATGGCCTCAATCCCCAGTATGTGTCTGTAGTTCGTTGCATTCATGTGCGAAGTACTGCGATGTCGATAGTCAATAGTCAAAATATATTTTAAGCTGTCCCAGGCCAGTTCTGATAGGTATAGAACAAACGCCTCTTGACGCTTATACCTACCTAACTTCTAACCTTCTTCTTTAACAAATCAATTGATTTTTTTTTTTTTTTTTAAGAAAAAGTCCTAAGAGGAAACCGTTAAAAAGGACAAATAAACTCAGTTTTTTAAAGTTTGACCCGAACTCAAATCGACCGAGCATCTATCTTTTGTCGTAGGTTGTGCAAACACTTTTTGAAGATAACCGTCACAACAGTTTCACTTCATGCAAACAGTTTGGACATGCTTGTGACGTCACAGTCGTTTTTGGCAGTATCCTAACTTCGCTATTTACCTATGTTGTGAAAAGCCTGGATTCGTACTCACCCGAAGTCTCTGCGCCGTCTTGAACGCCTTATTCTCACAAATGTTACACTTATGAACTCGTTCCATCGAATGCATATACTGCATGTGCCGTTTCAATCCATAACCAGTCGTCGAAACCTTCCCACACAATTTGCATTCATTCGAAACCTCAATCTTCGGATGTTGGTACTTCATATGAGTGTGCAAAGTCGACGAATCTGACAAATAAACTCCGCATTTGGGACACTGCACCCGTTGCTTTACAAAACCCAAATGTTCTCGTTTCTGATGTGCATTTAGACTCTGTTTGCTGTGGCAAACTTTGCCACACTGTTCGCATATCTGATCGATCTTCGGCTTAGTGTGCGTCTTAGAATGTTTCTCTAATTTAGCAACTGATGAGAACATCTTCGAACATTTTGGGCACTGATGGGTACGTTCTTGGTTAATATGCGATTGGGTATGATGTTTGAAGCTTTTTTTGTTGGCCAACACACGACCGCACTTTTGACACTTGTACAAATCGGGATTCTTGTGCAAAAGTAAATGATGAACCAACGAAAAACGACTGGTCCATTGTTTATCGCAGCACATTACGTATGGCGATTTTCTGTGGGCACTTTGAAAGTGTGTTTTGAGCATTTGAAAATGTTCAACTGGCTTTTTGCATATATCGCAAGAAAGTTTCATATTTTGTTTGATAAAACCATCAAATTCCTTGCATGGCATTAATTTTTCATTCGAGCGGGAAGATCTTCTATTTGTTTTAGGTTTTTTATAGTTTTTATATTCTTCATCTGATCCAGAGTCAGAGTCGGTGTCAGACTCGTCGGATTCGTCTTGTTGTTGATTACCACCGACTTCTGAGACATCATTGTCGTCTGATTCGTCATCAGTTGTTTCTTCGTGGTTTTTCGTACGTGTTTCTTCAGTTTTTCCCAACTGTACAGGAGGAACCTCCAACTCTTGGTCGGAAAGCAAGGCATTTTGGGTGTTATCGAGCTTTGTCACAACATCAATTAGGGGAAGGTTTAATATATCTTCTGATCTAGGCGTTTCGTTTAATTCAACTTTTGTTTCTTCAGCACTCTCCAGTTTTACAACTAAAAGAAGTGGGATTTATTTTATTTTTCGAATAGCATTTGGAATCAGCTCAAGTAGGTATTTACCTGGAGAAAACAAGTCTGAAAATGTTTCAAATTCTCGACTTGGTTCAATTTGACTCTCTTCGAGAGGTAGTTTAACACACGACGACGATAGTCTTGTGTGGGCTTCCTCAATTGATTGATAGAATCTATGAAAAGATTCCACTGTGCTCCAGCAGGAATAGCAAATGACTCTCGAATTGTCGCTCTCATTGCTTGGCTAATTTATGGTTTCTGGTTAGTTTCAATATTTTTTTGTTTTGTCTTTAATTTCCTTTTTTTACCTTTATCCAAAAGTGCTTGGCTATGATTTTGCTGATGTTGAGATGGACGCCGTGCTCGTCGAAAATGTTCAGCATTTGGTCTGCTACTGATATGCACAGTATACAGAGCATTTTAATGTCGATAAATTTGTATAGTTTTTTTTATTTAAATTTGTTTAAATATTTACTTAAAAGAAACTTTATTAAGGTATTAAAGAATGCAAGAATTTGTTGATGTTATGGTTTTTGACAGTTCACTTTGAAATGAAAGCATAATTTTTCTGTCAATCAACAGTGATGCCAGATTTGCATTACAAGAATTTTCCAATGTGCATCGTTTTTCAAAATTATTTTAGAACTTACTCGTGCAGTAAAATCATTGTCAATTGGAAAGGTGGGTTCGGTAGTTGACTTCTCCATCCAGTCTTGGTCCCCCATTTAGCCTAAAGAACTATTCACATGAGCACGAACAACGACTAACGAATGAATGAAAATTCGTCGATTTTGACATTTCATTCACATGCGAGTTTTTAATTCGTCGCGAATGAACGACCAAAACACAAGGCAAGAATGATTTTTGAGGTTAGACGCGCGCGAACATTTTGTTCGTTGGGAGTGTGGATGATGTGGAACGCGAATTGAGTTTGGCAGTTAGTAAAGTTAAAAACGCATGTGACGTCACAATGTGGATCTTACATGAATTTCTACGTTTTCGTCTTTTTTCTTTCTGTCTTGTCGATGGTAAGCCCAACAGTGGGTACGTAGTATTGAGTCCCTCAATCACGATAGCACAGTAAAGTGCGCTTACTTCAATGTCTATGTTTTTGCTTACTTATTATTTTAAATGCCTTTCAAAAAGCTACAACTTAACGTAAATGAAGAGAAAAAAAAAAACCCTTACCCTGAGCCTTTGGGCCGTCTTAAATGCCTTATCCTCGCATATCGTGCACTTATGCACCCTTTCCATCGTGTGCATATACTGCATATGTCTCTTCGTTCCATACGCCGTCGCCGAAATCTTCCCACAAATTTCACACGAATGCACAACCTTAGTTTTGGGATGCAAATGTTTGGTGTGAAACTTAAGTGTCGCATCATCGCCCAAATAAACTCCACATTCGGGACATTGCACTCGTTGCTTGGGTTTCATCAAACCCAAATGATCCCGTTTCTGATGGATTCTAAGAACTTGTTTGCTATGGTAGATTTTCCCACACTGATCACAAATTTGATCAGCGTCATCTCTATTCTTCTCGTGTGTTCTCAAATGCTTTTCCAATCGGAATTTTGTGGCAAATGATTTATTACACTGCATACACTTGTGGACGGGTTTTTGAACAACATGAGTTTTCATGTGATTGTTGAAAGATCTTTTTGTGGATAGTACTCGAGAGCATTTCGGACATTTGAATAGATCTGGATTTTGGTGGTGAAGCAAATGATGAACTAGGGAAAAACGACTGGTCCATTGTCTTTCGCAGCACTTAACATAGCCATCTGTTTTGTGGGCTTTTTTGTAGTGTTCTTTGAGGACCACGAAATTGTCAAGAGGTTCAGTGCAAATATGACAGACAAGTGGCATGGTTTTCTTAATGTAACTATCGAAATCTTTCCGATGTAAGCCACCTGCTCCTGGTTCGTAGGTTTTTTCTGAGTATTTTTTAGACTTTGTTTCTTTTCGTTTAGAGGTCTCATAGTCACTGTCGATATCAGAGTCAGTCTCTTCCTGATTACCTTCATTTTCGTATTGATCATGATCGGAACCTTCAGAGAAGTCAGACTCACTGTCACTGCTCTTCTCGCGTTGATCCGCCTTTCGAAGACTGCTACGAGTATTAGGTAGACATTCCGATGAAGCGTCTAGCTTGAGCTCTGCTTTGCTGTCATCGGCATTTTCTTTTACAATTTCTGTACTACCGTCAGTTATGACGTTGGGTATTTCTAGTGCCTCAAATTCTGTATCATCAGAATTTTCTTGCTTAACTAAAAAGGGAAATCTAAGTGTTGACTTGTTTAGGACAACAGACAGTTACTTTACCTGTTGAAAGTAATTCTGTGAAGGACTCGACTTCATTGTCGCTCTCTTTATCGGGAATCTTAAGGAGGTTTGCTAAGACGGCATGGGCATCTTCGATGGATTTGTAAAAGTTATGAAATGATTCTATTGTTTTCCAGCATAGTGAGCATATGAACTTGGCATTGTCTAGTTCTGCATTCGGCTATTTCATTAGAAATGAATATTAGGGTTTATGATAATCTTTGCTTTTTTTTATTTGTTTATTTTTAAGTTTTTCACCTTCAGCCAAAAGTGTTTTGTTATGATGTCGCTGATGTTTAATTTGAGACCGCTTTCGTCGAATATGTGAAGCATGCGATCTGATGTCGATAAACAGAGGATGCAAATCATTTTTCTTCAATTGACTAAATATTGTTTATTTACTTAATTTTACTGATTGTTTGCGCACAATTTGCACAAAAAAATTTGATAAAATTTTGTTTTG
The DNA here is from genome assembly GCA_920937365.1 of Sphaerophoria rueppellii. Classification (NCBI taxonomy): domain Eukaryota; kingdom Metazoa; phylum Arthropoda; class Insecta; order Diptera; family Syrphidae; genus Sphaerophoria; species Sphaerophoria rueppellii. Next base: position 19,939,746 of record CAKKXW010000002.1, on the reverse strand, counting down.
TTTACTATGCGAGTTTTTGACATTTTACTTTTGTCATGCGCGAGCGCGAGAAGTGATGCCAACAACCCCGATAATTGTTTGCAAGCGAAATATTTTCTGTGTTTTCCATTCAACTTCAACTTGCACTCAAATTTATGAGGTAAAAAGAACCAAACGAAGCACTAAAACCCCAATTTAAAATATTGTTTGGATGAAGAAAATAAAATAAAAAACCAACTCGGTACACAAATTTCAGTTGGCCCATTCATTTTCCACTACAGAAAGAAAATGGTTATTCATCAGTTGGAAGATTGGCTTGGTACAGTAAGTAGGGGTGGGTTATTATAACGGGTAAAGTGGGAGTACGTAGTGCGAATACATCAAAGCCGAAGCACGACTTGCGATAAAGTAAGAAAAAATGGCGAAAGCAACCGTTAAAGCAGTCCAAATCGGATGTGGTTAAACAGAAAAAATGCCAGTTTTCAAGTTCTCATTTATCAAATAGAAATTCTTACCCTGAGCATTTGTGCCGTCTTGAATGCTTTATCGTCACATATCGCACACTTATGCACCCGCTCCATTGTGTGCATGTATTGTATGTGTCTCTTCAATCCATAGCCCGAGGCAGAAACCTTCCCGCAGATATGACAAGAATACACAACCTTCTCTTTTGGATGTTGATATTTCATATGAAAATGTAGAACCGACGCTTCTGACAAATACACTCCGCATACCGAACATTGCACCCTTTGCTTCACATAACCCAAATGTTCGCGTTTCTGATGGGCACTCAGACTCTGTTTGCTGTGACAAACTTTACCACATTGCTCGCACACCTGATCGATGGTCTTTCTTGTGTGCGTTTTAAGATGTTTCTCCAGTTTCGGTATAGAAGAGAACATTTTCTTGCACTTGGTGCATTCATGAACACGCTCCTGAGTTATATGCGATTGCATGTGATTGTTAAAACTTCGCATATTGGCCAGAACTCTACCGCATTTCTTGCATTTCAATAAATCGGGGTCTTGATGAAGGAGCAAATGTTGAACCAATGAAAAACGACTGGTCCATTGTTTGTCACAGCACATTACGTATGGATCTTTTTTGTGGACTTTTAAAAAGTGCTCTTTGAGGCAGTGGAAGTTATCGACGGATTTGGCACACAAACTGCATGTGAGTTTTATGTTCTTCTTAATGAAAGCATCGAATTCTTTGCAGGGTATTTTTTGCTGTCCCCATTTGTTGATAGTTGTGGACGGGGTTTTCACTTTGACTTTGACCTTTTTCTTGGGAGCATTATAGTCGCTATCCGAGTCGATATCTTCTTGTTGCTGGTCATCGTCGGAGTTGTTGGATGAAAAAGAATCGTTTGAGTCAGATTGGTTATATTTCTCATTTTGTGAGGAAGTTTTTCTTCTTCGATGAGTTTTAGTTTGAATATCGTTCGACTCGTTATCAGAAACATCGTCTTCGTCCACTTCATCGTCATGTTTACTTGCCAGACATTCAACAGTTTCAGGTTTTGAATTTTCATCGTAGCTTTCTTCTTTAACAACTACAAAGTTCCATTTTCGGTTACAATAATTTGAATTCAGCTTAAAGCTTTTATTCACCTACCTGTTGTGAATAACTCCGAAAAACTATCGAATTGATTGGATTCATGATCCTTTTCGATTTCGGGAGATTTAATGCATGAAGTTAGCTTGATGTGCGCTTCCTCAATTGACTCGTAGAAAGTATGAAAAGCCTTTAGTGTGCTCCAACAAGAGGTGCAAATTAACTTTGCATTTGGAACTTCTGGATTTGGCTAATGATTATGATAAGTCAACATGTTAGAGTTTGTTTGAACTCTTCGAATTTGTTTGTTTACCTGTAGCCAAAAGTGCTTCATTATGATTTTGCTTATGTTAAGATTGATGCCGTTTTCATCAAAAATATCAAGCATCTGGTCTGAAATCGATGTGCACAGTATGCAGAGCATTTTTTTTTTAAATAATATTCATCGAGTTTTATTTGCAGATAAATAAATCGTTTATTTTTAAGCAAATAACTTGAGAAGTTGTAGAAGAATGCAAGTTCACAATTTTTTGTTGATATTTTGATTTTTGACAGTTCTTTCGATTGGTGATGCCAAATAATCCTTTTGATAAAGATGAGTAGTCCACAATGGTATTTCGATTGGTAAAAAAAATCAATTTATTTTTAACTTTCGCGAATGGTTGGTTACCCGAAAAATACCGGATTCCCGTTTTATGGCGTTTTTTTATTTGCAATCTGGAATCTAAAAAAACATTCTGGTTTTAAATCAGAAGCGAATTCTCTTCTTTTTAGAATCAGAACTGTCACTTCTGCCCGATTGGACGCATTCAGAATGCTTTTTCCTACTTCCAGACTGCCAACTAAAAACGCCGTTAGTCTGTTTCATACTGCACACTTCACTTTTCTAAAAAAGTAACGGTTTTAGCCCGGATGAAATAGTCTCGTGTGTACAGGACCAATGTTACATTTCGTGAGAACGCTGGTCCCCGCTGTTGTCTTGGGATCCTCTATGTACATCACATTTAAATTTTGACACTCGCTTAGTTAAATTAGAATCCCGAACTACATCCGTATGAATTCTTAGACTGAAACTGCTTAGTTTTAGATTAAAATAGGGCCCAGTGGGCCCTAACATCTGAAACTTCTTGTTCTCAAGAGTAAGAAACTCGGGTGCGCTCTCCTCCCGGTAGAAAAAGGTATTTTACCCGAATTAATGCATTACACAAGCTTCCAACCTACAAACGTTTTAGCAGAATGAAAACAAAAACCCATTAAATTTCTTACCTTCAAAGTGAGAGCCCTCTTGAAGGCCTTCTCGCACAGCGTACACTTAAAATCACGTTTATACTTGTGCATAAAAGTTATGTGTCGTTTCAGTGCCGATTCGTTATTTGCAACTGTCCCACAAACATTGCAGACATGCTCTTTTGTATCCTGCGAATGTTGATAACGAATATGATGGCGAAGACCGTGTTTCGAAACAAGTTTGACTGTACACTGTGGACACTGGAAATATTGCTGTGGTTCATTTGAATGCTTCATTTTGTGACGCAGAAATGTCTCCTGATCACAGGAAACCTTGCCGCATTGCTCACAAATTTTTTTATATCGTCCTTTATGGACGCCATATATATGAGTATTGAGTGAACATTTCGAAGCGAAACTAAAACAAACAAAAAAGCCAACCTTCATCGATCAGAACTTGTATAGGGCATAAGAAAACTTACAGCTTATCACACTCTTCACATTTGAATTTACGATCTAGAGTGTGTATGTCTAGGATATGACGATTCAAGGCTTCTTTGCGCGAGAAAGTCTTGTCGCACTTGTCACACTCTAAAATCTGTTTCTCCTCGTGAACAGTCATGTGTTTTCTTAAATTGAGACGACAAGATAAGACTCTGGAGCATATGACACAAGTGAAGTAGTTCGGCAGTTTGTGCAATAGAATGTGATCGACCAAACGGCATCGCAATTCGAATTTTTTGTCACAACAAGTCACAAACGTTTTCACCGGATGATTGTTCTTGAAATGCGTTTGTAAGGTCGAGAAATCTTTGACTGATATGTGACATATTTCACAAGACAGTTGGTAGTTCAGTTTGATGAATTTATCCAATTCATCGGTGCTGATTGGTTTTGTGGTAGTTTCTTCGCCAAAGCAAGTGGCTAGCCATTTGCCATCTTGGATGTGAATGTTTTCTTGTTTTGGACTTTTGGTTTTCTCTTCCTTTGGCTCGTTAGATTCGAGAACTCTCTTCCTATTGTCTAACAATTGTTTGGTCAATTTGGACAGGGGAATTTCCGAATCAGAGTCATCGTCATGATCGATTTGGTCACAGCCGATTTCGACCACCGGTTCAATTGGAAGTTCTAGTTCCAGTTGTTCTGTTATCAATTCGTCCTTCATTTCAGTTTTTATGTCTACAAAATTCATAGATTTGCAATATTTTCTGTTTCTCATTTCTCAAAAAATTACCATCCATGGGACAGTCACTCCATTCGATTTTGTCTTGGTTGGCGGAGGTTTGCTTTGCAAACAACCGATGGGCTTCCTCGACTTTTTGATAAAACTTGTTGAATGAATGCACTGATTTCCAGCACGGCGAACATATAACGTTATAGTTACTGTCGTCATCCTTTAACTTTATGAATTGAAAAGCAAGAATTTGTTCAGTGATTTTCAAAGAAGACTTAAGTTTGTCCATTACCTGAAGCCAGAAGTGTTTGTTTATGATGGTTTTGATTCCGATACTTAATCCTTCATCTCCAAATATTTCAATTGATTTTTTTGGAATTTGCAAACACAACAAGCAATTCATCTTGTTGCTTAAACTAAACTTTTTCTGTCGATTTGTTTAATTTCGGTTTCCCTCTCCGTCGACAAATTTTGTTTACAATTTGTTGTTTTTTTTTTTCTATACTTCTCGTTCGCAAGGCCAAAATCCACAGCTGATTTGAGAAATGTCAGAATGAGAAAGGTGATGCCAGATTGTTAGAATAGACACGTCCGAAATAAATGCTATCATGTTTCATATGGTCAAGGAGTGTTCTTAGCCCAGATCAACCAATTGCATCTCTAGTCAATTTTGGCTCCAACATTTCGTTTAATCTTCGTGGATTTTGTTGATAATTTTTACAAAATCGCATCTTATTCGGCTTCCATCTCCATAAACATAGTGGAAGCTTTCTAACTTCTCTGTTTTGCTTCTGTCGCGACTCTAACTGCCATTTTATTTGAGTCCCGACTATCATACGTAGATGGCTCCCAACCCATGTAGGATCTCAGCCTGAGACACAGCAGTTTTCCATAGAGAACGATCTTTTGCATGCATTCTCCAGTCGGCGAAACCAAGCGGTCTGAAATCCAAGTCAATTGTTCCTTGTACCGTAGGTTCGGTCTTCCTTGTCGTTTCAAACCTGGGGGCGCTCTTGGAGCATTGTCGTCCATTTATGTTGCCGAGCCAATGTAGTCGTCAATTCTTGACTTTCTAGTTACATTCACATCTTGGTACGGCTCATACAGTTCGCGGTTGAACCCTCTTATTCATTCGCCATCGTCGCGTACAAGACCGGAAATCCGTCAAAGAATTTTTCTTTCAAAAGTGTCCGAATCATTTCAATTTCCTTTTTGTTTACTTATCATTCAGCACTGGGTGCCATAGAGTAGGACTGGTAAAATCAAAATCTTTAGTATGCACTTCGAATTTCGAGCGAGGAGTTTTGAATCCAATCGTTTGGCCAAACCGAAGTAGCAGCGGTTCGCTTTTTTTTCAAGTTTTCCTTCGTCGGATCTCAACGTGTCGTTTGTGGGATTGATGTTCGCTCCAAGGAAGGTGAACTCCTTAACTACCTCGACCTCATGACGTTTTGTCTTAGGCAATGGACAAATGGAAGTTTGTTTTTTGATAGCATGAACTTTGTTTTGTCCTCATTCATTTCAAGACCAATAGGCTAAGCCTGTTCTTCAAAAGCTGTGTAGGCTTCATTTAAATCCTAATCCTTACTTACTTACTTAAGGTGGCGCTACAGTCCGTTGTGGACTTGCGCCTCAATCAACAGTCTCCGCCAGCTAGTCGTCTCCAGTTTTTCACTCCGAGTTGATTGAGGTCCTCTTCCACTTGAGTGCGCCACCTGAGTCGCGGTCTTCCTCTTCTCCTACGTCCCTCGGGAATAGTGTCGCAGGCTTTCCGGGCCGGAGCATTGGTGTCCATCCGCTCTTAATGACCGAGCCATATGAGTCTCTGGACCTCGAATCTTCTGGCTAGGTCCATGTCGTGGTACAACCCGTAAAGTTCGCTGTTGTATCTTCTTCGCCATTCGCCTTCAATGCACACGGGGCCAAAGATGACCCGAAGAACTTTCCTCTCGAAACAGCCTAGGCACTTTCATCCGATTTTGTCAAGGTCCATGCTTCCGCACCATACAGCAGGACTGGGATGATGAGTGTGTTGTACAGTTTTACCTTAGTTGCTCGAGAGAGGGCTTTTCCACTCAATTGCTTTCTTAGCCCAAAGAAACAGCGATTAGCAAGAGTTATTCTTCGTCTGATCTCGGCGCTGGTGTTATTGCCCGTGTTTATAGCGGAGCCTAGGTAGACAAACTCTTCTAGTACCTCGAAATTATATGTGTCTATTGTGACGTTCTGCCCGAGCCTTCCTCGCAGACAGCATATACTTTGTTTTTCCCTCATTTACCGCTAAACCCATTTTTGCCGCTTCTGTCTCAATTCTCACAAAGGCGCCATTGACATCACGCTGTGTTCTTCCCATTATATCAATATCATCGGCGTACGCGAGAAGTTGAACAGATTTTTGGAAGATAGTGCCTCTGGTGTTGACGTTGGAGTTCTGCACTATCTTCTCAAGAACGATGTTAAAGAAATCGCATGACAGTGCATCGCCCTGTCTGAATCCTTTTTTGACATCGAAAGATTCCGTAAGCTCGTTGCCAACCTTGATGGAGCAGCGTGAGTTCTCCATCGTCATTTTGCATAAGCGAACGAGCTTGGCAGGGACGCCAAAACTAGACATAGCTCTGTACAGTTCGTCTCTGTAGATGCTGCCATACGCGGCCTTAAAATCGGTGAAAAGGTGGTGGGTATCGATTTGGAGTTCATAGGTCTTTTCCAGGATCTGCCGCAACGTGAAAATTTGGTCGATGGTTGACTTTCCTGGCCTGAAGCCACATTGATAAGGACCAATCAGATTGTTGACGAAAGACGTTCACATATTACGGCAGAGAGGATCTTGTAGGCGATGTTTAGTAGACTTATTCCTCTATAGTTGGCGCAGTTTAGAGGATCTTCCTTTTTCAGGATCGGGCAAAAAAATCATAATCCTATAATAATATTTTCTGAACTCTACCTCCGTTTGCTAAAAAGACAGAACGATAGACAGAGACACAAAAATACAACGCTGGAAGATTAGAAGACAGGACACCCAGAACCCACCCAACAAGAGAATTTGAAAAAGAGTCGATGCATAAGTCTTCGATTTTTAACAACGTAAATACCCTCAATAACTGATGTAATGAGAAGAAACAAAAACGTACTCACCTTCAAAGTGAGAGCTCTCTTGAAAGCCTTCTCACAAATCGCACACTTATGATCACGTGTCTTCTTGTGCATAAACGATATGTGTCGTCTTAACGCGAATATTGAATTCGTAACGATTCCACATTCACTGCAAGAATGTTCACGTGTCTCATCAGGATGCTTCGATTGAATATGCTTCCGCAAGCCATTTTTATCAATAAGTTTTATCCCACACTGTGGACACTCCACATACGGCTTTGGCTGGTTTGTGTGTTCCAATTTATGACGAACAAATGCTTCTTGATCACGTGTTACCTTCCCGCATTGTTCACAGATTTTCTTATAGCCTCCCTTATGAACTCCATAGACATGCTGGCCAAGGGAGAACTTCGATGTAAAACTAGTCAAACAAAAAGTTTCAAAATCGAGTTAAGAATACCTGCAAAATTGTATAGCTTACAGTTTATCACATTTGTCACACTTGAACTTGCGATCTGTTATGTGAGTGTCCATATGACGATCGAGCAGTTGTTTGCGATAAAATGTCTTCTCACACTTTTCGCACTGGAAGTTGTATTTCTTGTCATGCACAATCATATGTTTCCGTAAGTTTTCTCTTGAGCATAGAACCTTCGCACATATAGTGCATGTAAAATAGTCAGGTAGCTTGTGTATTAGAATGTGATCAGCTAGACGACTTCGTAAGGAGAATTTGCGATCACAACAAGTCACAAAAGTTCTTTCTATGTGATTTTCTTTGAAGTGTTTCTGGAGTGCTTGGAAATCTTTGATTGGAATGCGACATAATTCACAATTCAATTCCATATTGAGTTTGATGAATTTGTCGAGTTCAAGCTGACTAATTGCCTTTTCGGTTGTTTCTTCCGCAAAACACTTTGCGAGCCATTTACCATTTTGGATGTGGATTTTACCCTCGACCTCTGCTTTTGTTTCTCGTTCTTCGTCGGTGGGTTCGTTTTTCTTCAACGTTTTATTTGATGTTTTGTTGGAAAATTTGGAAAGTGGAGTTTCTGAATTGGAACTATCCGAATCATCAGCTGAATCAAATTCATTTTCATCTGATTTGACTTCAACATCGATTGGACATTTGTTACTATCTTCAGTGGTTTGGAATTCTAAACGATCCGCTGTTGTTTCCTCTTTAAACTCAACCTTGATTTCTATAAAACAAGAATTAGTGGAACACTGCCGTTTGAAACCTTGCAATCACAATCACCTTGAAATGGAATACCGTTACAATCGTCTGAAACGTTATTGGCTGCTTCTATTTGTATTTCTTCATTGCTCTCGCTCTCTTTTGTTGGATTCACTTTCATGTACGAACAATGGGTTTGTTCGATTTGCTCATAGAACTTATGAAATGCTTCCAAAGCCGTCCAGCAAGTAGGGCAAATTGCGCTGGAGTATGGATCGTCTTCGTTCGGCTTGGCGATTGAAAAAAGAGTTTGTTTATGATGTAGCTGAAAACCTCTTGAATTGTGTTTGTTTTCCTCACCTGCATCCAAAAATGTTTGATTATGATGTCTTTGATTTCCAGGCAGAATCCATTTTCTCCAAATATATTTATTAAATCGTTCGGAGTTTTTAAGCACAGAATACATTGCATTTTTCTGTTTTTAATGAACTAGCTTTGGTTTTTGAATTCTTTTTGTAAAGAAATTTGTTGACAAATTCACAGCAAAACAGAAACGTCACAACAGAGTACAGCTTGTCAGCTGATTACAGAAAAGTGATACCAAATTAGTAATACATTTTTAGTAGCTCTCAAGCAAATCTCATGTCGAATTCCTTTCAACTATTTTCCGTGGAGAGTAGCCGCTACATTTTGTGTTTTTGGGAAATTGATTCAATTTCTTCTTTAGAATGCATAACTAAAAGACACGAAAATTTACTTCACGCACGATTTGTGTAATGCCACTGTCAAAATCCGTCTCAAGAAGAGGATCGACTGCAATCGATTCTAATGCCGTTTTTAATTGGCAATCAGGAATCTGAAAAAAAAGCATTCTGGGTTTTAAATCAGAAGGGAATTCTCTTCTTTTCGGAATCAGAACTGTCACTTTTGCCCAATTGAACGCATTCAGAATGCTTTTTTTACATCCAGATTGCCAATAAAAACGCCATAAAATGAGTTGTAATGAAAAAAGTAGCAAATGCAGTCATTTCATTGGTTGTTTGGAAATCAACATCCGATTATCAGCCTTATTACCGCACCCGATCGGAGCAAAATTCTCTCCGATTCGTACTATATCTAAAAAGTTTCTACCACCGTATCCTTTCTGACAGGTTAATCGTAGACATCTAAAAAAAATTTTGAAATCTGCGTCGGAATTTCAAAAGGAGAGCGATTGCGATTAGTTTATTAACTTTTTTGTCCGAGTTTCTCAAACAAAAGTGTCGGAAATAAAAATAAAACTTCCGATAAGAGTGTATCTGACCCGAACGCTTTTAAGACGGGAGATAACGGCCGAAGTAATTTCTACAAAACTCAAGCTTTTAACTATGAAGTTAAAGTTCTATTGAATCCGAAAATCCAAGTTTACCAGACGTTCCGCGGTACAAAAATGCCTGAGTAGCAATTGGCAAAAGGTATTACAAAAATAAGCTAACAGCTCACAGGCAATGAGAGTTATAAAACTTACAACCTAGAGGAATTTAAGAAATATATCGTTACTTACCTTTAATGTGAGAGCCCTCTTAAAGGCTTTGTCACACATGGTACACTTGAATTCGCGCTGGTATTTATGCACGAAATTCAAATGCCTCTTGAGAGCTTGTAGATTTTTCACTGTTATTCCACATAGATTGCAATTTTGTTCGCCTGAACTCTCCAAATGCTGAAATTTAATATGTTTCTGCAGAATTTTCTTACTCGAAAGTTGGGCCGAGCAAAGGTGACATTGAAAAATCGGTTTCGGTTGATTTGAGTGCTTAAGCAGATGCCGCACAAATGTATCCTTCTCTCGGAACACCTGTCCGCACTGTTCACATATTTTCTTATAATGATGTGTATTGTAGGCGTGTTGCTTGAGTCGATATTCTGTAGCATAACTAGTTTCAAATACTTCAATCATTGAAGATGAACAAAATCAAAATTTTGAGTAAAAACTTACAACTTCTGACATTCCACACATTTGAATGGTTTCTCCTCAAAGTGGATTTCCTGATGTCTGTCGACAGCTGTTTGGCTACAGAAACTCTTTGGACATTTATCGCAATGGTAAGTGAAATTCTTATTATGTGTAGACAAATGCTCCTTCAGATTCCGACGAGATGGCCAGACTTTGGAGCATTCTGGGCATTTGAAATAGTCGGGTATTTTATGGTATAGAATATGATCGATTATTTGAGATCGAAACTTTAGTTTCAAGCCACAGCATGAGACATAAGGTTTTTGACCGTTATGGTACTTGGCGAAGTGCGGATGAAGGCAAGAGAAATCAGCCATTGGTTGCTGACAAATTCCACACAAGAGATCTATGTTGATTTCAAGAAATTTGTCGAGCTCTTCGGAATTGATCGGCTTCGAGTAAGTTTCCTCTGCATAGCATTTGGCTAACCATTTGCCGTCTAGGATGTGGAGTTTTTCTTCTTCAGAATCGGCATTCTTCTCAGATTTGTTTTTTGTTTGGTATTTTTTGGTCTCTTTGAGGCAACTTCCTGAAGTGTTTTCCTTCTTTTTTCGTGTCAGTTTCTTTGCGATTTTGTCTTTTTTATGGAGCTGAACGAGTGCTGACAGAGGCATTTCAGACTCTGAATCTGATTTGATGTTAATTTCGGGTTCATTATCATTTTGAACAAATACCTCAATCGGGTTGATGTTACACACCATGTCCGAAGATTCAGTGATAGAGTCGCATTTTTCAATTTTGATTTCTGCATACACGAAAGTTAATGAAACCATATTTTATCAATACGTTGGTCTTACCTTCATTTGTTATTGTTTTGCTGTAGCTGAAACGGCTGTCGTTTGATACTGCAGTTCCTTCCAGGAATTCGTCGTCAATCACTTCTATCGCAGGTTTGATTTCTTGAAACGAGCAATGAGCTTCCTTGATGTGCTCATAAAATGTGTGGAACGTTTCGACCGATAGCCAACATGGGGAACAAATTACGGTGGGAATATCATCGGCTTCTTTTGGCTAACAGAGTTATATTCAATCAGTGGGTGATTTGTTATTGTTATTCGACATTTGCTCGATATTTACCTCAAACCAAAAGTGCTGAGAAATTATGGATTTCATATCAAGACTGACGCCTTCTTCTCCGAAAATGTCAATTGGAGTTTCGGGTATTTTCAAACACAAAATACACTTCATTTTTCACACACTACTTTATTCGGAACTGAGGATAATTTTTGTTGGGATTCCTTCCATCAGAGGTTCCGTTTTGTAACAAATTTTTGTTGATGAAAACAAAAATGACAGCTTGGTTTTTCAAACATATGAAAGTGGTGCCAAGTGGAATAATAGAGGCCACTTCTTTTTAGCCGAATTCCAATCATCTAAAAATGTGATCTGGAGTCGATTCTCGACTAGCAGATTTATAGTTTGGAAATTTCCGAAGAATTTTTATAAATCGAAGCGGTATCGTTACGAATCAGTATAACTAACACCGGTACTATTATTTATTCATGCTCCTTAAACGAAGCAGGTCGGACAAAGGTTGCATTTCACTAGACAAGTGGTTGATGTCCTATACTACCTATGCGTTCCATCTGAGCCGTCGTCTGTCTCTAATTCAGTCTTCGGGCTTCTTACTTACTTACTTAAGGGGCCAGACTACTCCTATCCATATCTAGTCGTACTACAGTTTTTGGCACTCAAGTTATTGAGTCCTCTTCCACTTGAGTCAGCGCCCGCCTGAGTCCGTCTTCTTCATCCGCAGTGGTGTTCCCATATCCGCTCAACTTACCGACGCCATCTGATCTCTGGACTTGACCCTTCACGCTTTACATGCATCACGGGCCAATGATGACCTGCCTAAGAAATTTCCTCTCGAAACAGCCTTAATGACTTTCATTCGATTTTGTCAAGGTACCACCTCCGCACACCATACAGCAGTACTCTAGTAGATGAGTGCGTGTTGTACAGTTTTACCTTAGTTGCTCGAGAGAAGGGCTTTTCCTCCACATCAATCCTTTCTTTCCAGCCTAAAAAACATCGATTACAAGAGTTATTCTTCGTCTGATCTCGGCACTGGTGTTATTGTCCGTGTTGATAGCTGAGCCTAGGTAGACAAACTCCTCTTGTACCTAGGAGTTGTATGCGTCTATTGTGACGTTCTATCCGAGCCATATCGGTGTGGTTGCCTTTTTTTCCGAAGACAGCAGACTCGTTTTATCCCTCATTTACCGCTAAACCCATTTTTGGTTGCCGCTCTGTCTCAATTTCTCACAAAGGCCGTCCATTGACATCACGCTGTGTTTTTCCCATTATATCATGAAGCCTTCGGGCTTCAGTTCGGAGATTTTGCCGATCGGAACACTATGCACATGTTCCAGCCATCTAACTCGTTTTACATTTAACTCTTTTGCCACGTAACAGTTCTTATAGCTCTTGATTAATTTTTGGCATCTATTCTTACTGCCCAAGGCCTTTGGTTTAATTTCTTACTTATTTTAGGTGGCGCTTCAGACCGTTGTTAACTTGGGCCTCAACCAACCATCTCCGCCAGCAAGCTCGATCGATAGCTAGCTGTGTCCAGTTTTGCACTACAAATTGCTAGTGGCCCTCTTCCACTTGGGCGCGCCTTCCTCTCCTTTTCGTCCCACGGGAATAGTGTCGAATACTTTCCGGGCCGTAGTATCGGAATCGCTGGACCTTAACCCTTCTGGCTAGGTCCATGTCGTTGAACAACCCATAAACTTCAATGTTGAATATTCTTCTCCATTCCCCATAAATGCACATGGGGCCATAGATAACCCGAAGAACGTTCTCCTCGAAACAACGTCGGTGTTAAGTTTCCTTCACTGTTGACAGCCGGAAATTGGACTGTCGTGAAGACACACTAATATAAGGACAATGTTCTTGACGAATGGCTTCATACATTCACATAGTATGGCAAAAGACCCAATGCAAATTCCGTAGATTAAGAAACAAACAAAAAAGGATATACCCACAGCCTCAAAGAATTCCAAGACCAAAAACTTTGAGCACTTTAAATAAAGTTTCAACAGAAACACATTATCTTGGACCCCATTAGACCTATCCCCATTTAGTTTGATCGAGCACTCACCTTAAGCCTCATAGCTCTCTTAAACGCCTTTTCGCATAGCGTACACTTGTACTTTGGCTCCTGGGTGTGCATATAGGTAACATGACGATGCAGGGCCTTAGCGGTTTTCGACTGGAGCCCGCAATAACCGCAAATGTAGTCTTTTTTTACTGCAGGGTGCTGGAACTTCTTATGCCGTCTAAGGCCATCTTTTGAAGCCAACTGCGAGTCACACAAGTCACATGGAAAGCGTTCCTTTTCTCCACCTGTATGTTCAAATTGATGGCGCCGCAAGCTCGGTTGATCTCGACAAACTATACCACACAGTTCACAAATATACATAGGGCAATGCGTTTTATGGACATCGTACATGTGTTGTTTGAGTGAGAATTTCGAGGCAAATCTGAAACCAAAGTTTAAATTTTACATCGAAATGATGGAACAAATTAAAAGCAAATTACAGCTTTTCACACTCCGAACATTTATGTGTGCGCTCTGAGTATTCAATATGAACATCCTTGTGACGGTCCAAATTTACTTTGCGATGAAAACTCTTGTCGCAGCCTGGACACTGATAGACGAGTTTCTTGTTGTGAGTTTTCTCGTGCTCTTGGAGAGTTTTACGTCCGGTTAAGATTTTAGGACATTGAACACAAGTGAAATAGTTAGGAAACTTATGCAAAAGTATGTGATCTACCAAAGCAGCTCGAAGTTGAAATTTCTTGTCACAACAGGTAACGAAAGCTTTTGCATTGTTGTGTTCTTTATAGAAGTGTACCTGTAGTTTTGTGAAAGTCTCCATAGGCTGGAGGCAGATTTCACAACTTAGTGTCATGTTTAATTTCAAAAACTTGTCGAATTCTTCAGGACTAATTCGTTTGTCGGTTGTTTCCTCAGCAAAGCATGTAGCAAGCCAGACACCGTCTTTAATGTGATAAATCACTTCTTCATTTGATTTTGCTTCTTTGTTTCCTGCAGATTTGGATTCAGTAATTTGACTCTCCTGATTACGATTGCCTTCGGTAGAAAGTTGAGCCAGCGGAACTTCAGACTCAGAGTCATATTCAATTTTGGTTTTAAGTGGATCTTCGAGAATAATGTCTTGGTTGAATTCGAGCGGTTGGTCATTAGAATCGTCATTCATTTCAATTTTTATCTGCGCGCTCGAAAGATTGCACTCGTTGAAGTTAGTATCAAAATTCATAGCTGTTGGTTCTTGTTGGATATTTCCCATTGAATAATTTGATTCTAATCGGCGAAGGTGATGGTAGGCTGCTTCAACGCCGTTGTAAAATATATGGAATGAATGAAGAGAATACCAACACGGGGAACAAATGTAACTAGCTTTAGGATCATCAATATTTGGCTATATGAATGTGATGTTTATAATTTTATTGAGATGGACATCGAGGCTTTGTATATTTGTTTTTTTGCTTACCTGGAACCAAAAATGTTTTGATATAATCTCATTGATGTTCTCGCGGATGCCTACTTCTCCAAATACGTGAATCAGGATACTTGGGGCTTTTAAACATAATATGCATTGCATGATAAAAGATTTCCGAGTTTGGTTGGAGTGCAACGAGTTGTTTTGATTTTCAGATTCAATTTATTTTTCTGGATTTTTTTGGGGAATATCTATCTCATAACTGTTTACTCACAAAAGAGAAATTTTTTGACATTTCTCGAACAGCTGTTTATGAATCACGCAATAAAAAAAAATAATTACAAATAACGTGTTCTTTCAAAAGTAATACCAAACTACAAATTTTCAGTGGCAATAATACAGGGTGGCCTTGCAGTACAAAAGTGGATTTATTGTTTTCGGAACTGGAACTACCAATCAATGCTAAAAGCTACAAGATTGACCAGACTTCGTCAATGAGTAAGAACTGAACGAAGCTACTCTTTGACCCAGGTTCAAAGTTAACAGTCTACTGAACAACTATTGGTTTGTTCATTTGAACATTTGCAAATGCATATTCATAATTTTCATTTGGCATCTGGTCAATTACATAGGAGATGGCTTTATGGAAGAGCCGCGCATCTCCAAATGTGTATTAAAACTTGATGTTTTGGTTTGTAAGGTAACCATTATATCTCAATGAAAACTGTTGTCGTTTTTCATTGGTCTTTTTTAGACGTTTCTTCTTCTACCTCCAATGGAACGGGTTATGGTGTATGTGTCCACTGATCAGTTATAACAAGATTGGAAAGCTTGCTGTCAAAATGACATTTGCCTACAAGCAGGTTAGCTATAAGAGTATGCGTTTTATTGTAATAATGATACAACTGCCTACATAATAAAGCAAGTTTGCTGTAAGAGTATGTGTGTATGAAAAAAAAATAAGTTTTGAGGTATTTGGAGGGTAAAACGTAGGTAGGTTTCCAATCTTTTTATAACTGATCAGTGTATGTGTCATTCTTCGGACACTTCTGTTTTCAAAACGGAAGAGTGAGTTCTGCTCTTCTCAGAAGCATTCCGTCTGTTAAAGTCAGTCCAATGGAATGGTTTAAGAAGACTTATGCACTCTTCTGAATGCTTGCGAATTGGACGACCAATAGAAAACGACATGATTTTGCCTCAAAGTGACATTGAGATCTCAGTGAGATGTTGCTAGGTGGAACTGGCCTATTGCATTCTTTTCTTTTTGCGAACTATTCAAAACTGAAACGAGATAAATGCTATATACACATTTTGGTTAATAAATTGTTGTACACATGTACATGTACAACATGTACATCAAGTACAATAAACATGATCACTGAAGAAGTAATTATTTGTTCGTTTTTCTTCCGGCTGGACCGATGTTGATGAAAATTTTTGTGCGTGTTTAGGTCCAATGGTTAAGAGTTATAGCGTTTTTTTTTTGGTCGTCCGGAACTGTTCCGAACGATTCTGAATTCGTTCACTTGGCACAAGATGACAGTTCTTGTTCTAGATAGAACAGAAAAACGATTCCGAATTTGAAGTCGGAATCAAAAACAGAATCACGCATACATGCACACATTTGCACATACGTACTCCCCGCCATGTTTACAAATATCATCTGCAAATACATAGGCATTCAACCATTAGAAGCAAAAAAATGTGTTTGCATGTTCGTTTGGTATCCGGAATCGGACAGTTCTGTGTACCGATTCCGGATTACCAAAAAAAACGCCATTAAATTCAACATACTAGCAAACCTGACAGACGTTTTACTGTAAACACGTCAAAAATCCGAACTATCAATTTATTTTTAATGCGAACTCTCTGTTCGATTTGCTTGTATTCTTAATTTTTGTTGAATGTTGAAGAAGTTCATTAAGTTGCCCTACGTCGTAAAGGTAAGAGATCTTGCGAATCCGTTGACAAAGTGAGTTTCTCTGGAATAAACTATAAAAAATCGACGACGACTTTTTAACCATCCACTCGTCCTCTATGGGGTACGCCTTGACGTGGCGAAGTGGCTTACGGTGACTACTTAGAGTGAAGCTTAGAGCGATGAGCACGCGAAACTTGTTTTTGCAGAAGGGCCTCCCATGGTCCACAAGTCAAAGCGGAGTAGGCTGTTGCTACTGATTACCTCCCAACGAAGGCGTGTTCCCAACAAAGCACTTCCAACGATTGACGGCAGCGAATGAATTTCTTTTTTTTTTGAATCAACGGTGGCGTCTTAATTCTACTTTTTCAATTTGTCAAATGAAATAAATTCCATCAGCCTGTCAAATGTACCTATGTACCTGAAGTACATTATTCTTCTCGTCTTACAAATTATACTTTGAATTGTCTTTAACCTCACACCACATACCATGGACGCATTTATTTAGATTCATGAAGCGTTAAAAAATACATATAAAAGGCCAAACCACACTACTATTCGCTTGAATGATTTTTGAACCACTTATCTATAGAAGCCCTCCACTCTCCATTCTCATTTAAAAATGTATAGACTTCCAAACATCTCTAAGGAATGTTAACATTAAAGGGCCCACCCACATCACAACTTTACACAGCTAACCACCCACTCAATGGAATTCGCAATTTCCAAAGGAATTCATCTTTAAACTAAAAATCGTCTTTCTACACATAAAAAGTGTTTAAGTTCCTTATGACGCATATCGACCACTATTGAGCTCAAGAAGTCATACTTTTATACCAAATGGAGAATGCACGAAATTTCCAATTCAAGGTCCATTGACTTAGATTTTGTGCCCTTAAGGACGCACGAAACTCGATATGTGATTTCTTCAAGCGAGCAGTTCCTTCGTGTGTGGTGTTTTAATGATTATATCCGTATATTGATGCGATTGTGATTATATTATTACTTGCCGATTGTACGAGTATTTTTTTTTATAATAAGCACACACTCAAGGGGTTTTTATACCCTTATTGTGCCATAGACACAGTGAGTGCTTTAGTAAAGAGGGAAGGGGTTTGAGAGGAGGTGCCGGTGTACATTGGTCTTAAGTTCCTGAACACTGCAATGATCGGGAAAGACAGACTGTGGAATAGAGTTCCACATTCACGTAGTACGGCTAAAGAACGATTTTCTGTACTTGAGCGTACGACCGAAGTTAGGCTCGGGGTAAATTGATGGGCATTCCTGGAAGCGTGGGTATTACGGTTGAATTGTTTAAGGGGAGGAATGCAACTGGCTATTTCTCTAGAGCAATTACCGTAGAAGTAACGATAAACGAAGGTAGGTAAAGCTGGCGAGTGCTCCGAATCCGAAAAATGGATTTCACTTTTTATGAAATGAACCGCACAGAAATTTGGTTTTCTGCTGTTATATTCTTCAAGTACTTATCGGTTTTTTAAATCGTACGAAAAACACTCAAATAATCTTTTTTTTCACTCAAACCTTCTCTTGCAAAATAACCATAATACAGAAAGAAATTTGAGCGCAGCTCCATCCACACCAAGCACATGGCATGAACCACGTGTGTTTCGAACATACAAAACAAGCAACAATCCATGACCTATCTTAACCCGGCCAGTTGCTTGTTGTGTTCTAGTTACGGGAGTTTCTTTTATCTGGGTCGACTATTTTTGCTTGTGTGTTGTGTCAGTTGTCAATTTCTATGATTTTGTTCCTTGGTCTCAATTTCGAAATGTCACCGGTGGAGCTCCAAGACAGAAATTCATTTTATTTTCTTGAATGCAACCAAACAAACAAACAGGGAGCAAATATTTGCGCAAGACCTAAATTCCCTCTCAATTAACTCTCCCTTTCGTTTTCATAACACTTTGAAGTTTTTAACCGACGCTTTATTCGTTGTTTGTCGAAAATGTGATGAAGGTTAGGATAGGCAAGCATCTAGTGAATGCAATTGACCGTTGGTTTTGAAGAAGGCAGGAAATTTGAAATGGCCTCTGCCACTCAACACAACACAAAAAGAATAATTGTTTCTTAACAATTTCGGAGGTAAATGTTCATTTTGGACACACTTTTTCAAAAAAAAAGGCAAAATAATAGCAATCATACGCCCGAGTGACCCTGCAAGAGAGTTATAATTTCATTGTTTCTTTTTATTACTATGACTGGTCAATAGTTTGAACGCGTGTAAACACATTTAACCTCTTTTATCCTCAAATCTTGTGCCTTTCGTTTGTTAACCGTTAAATCTTCCATACACACAGCCATGCAAGCTTTGTATCTTCAAAACAACCACTCCACATTCTGCGCAATTAAATATTTCCACTCAAAATTTCTCCTCAGCATATGCAATACAATTTGCTCTCTCTTCTTCGAACTTCGAAATCGGCTCGCAGCCAAATCGTCACCTTTTGCCTTCATATCAAATCGAATCAAACTCTATCATTCAGTTGCATCGAGTTCTTGTTAGATGTTGGTTGTGTTTTGATATTCGTACTCTTTCCACGTGCGTTTCTAAAAAATTTATCTAGTTTCAAAGTTTTTTTTTTGTTTGTTGATTCTCTCCCTCTCTTTTCCTCTCTCTAACTTGCCAACACAATTCTATTGTACTCTGTTACACTCACAAGCAGAGCCCGGGTGATCTCTTATAAAAAATATAAAATCCAATTCCCATTCATCTGTCATAAATGAAACAAAAAAAAAGAAAAACAATGGTGAACTGTCAAACTTGAATAAGAGCAAAAGCATCTGATTACTGATGTCGACGTCGGTCTTCGTCGTCGTAAAGTGATAGAATTCGAGATTCGTTCTATTTATTTGTCGTTTTCGGTTGAGTTGTTTGCAGACATAATTTTCAATTCTTGTCACCACGAAAAAGTGAAACGCTTACGATTATATTGAAAAAAATTGCAATTGCGAAAATTCCCACGGTAGCTGTCAAAGTTATCAAATGATTCGGAAAATGCACCCAAATTTCGCTGTCAGACAAAAATTCGGTCTGTTTGGTGCATTGTGCAGTGCAGTGCTGTGCGCATTTTAAGTTTTTTTTTTTTCACTCTGTTGTCTATTGTTGTCTGTCGTTGCTTTGGATGTCGTCGTTCGTCGATGATGATGAAATAAAATCGTTCTCAAGTGTCAAACACGCGGCAGAAAATTGCAAGAATAAATTGTGAAACAAAGCAAAAATCCAGAAATTGAATTCCAATAGGAAAACAACGTTGGCAGTCGAGCGAGTCTGTTGTCTTTGGCCGTTCGCAATTATTGTTGTTGTAATTTTCAAATATCGAGTGCACTTAACAAAAGTAATGTATCTCCACTGTGGGTGCTTTATTTGTTCAATTTAGTCAATGAAACATTCAAGTGTCTAGTCTGTGACCTTTGGATGAGTGCATTTTACTGCCCCTCATCTGGTTTTCCCTCTTGGAGGTCACTTTTCAAGTGCAAATTGTTCGATGTAGAAAGGAATTCCGCATTTCCTTCGAGTGTGTTTGTTGTCGTTGTGCGCTATGGAAATTCATATTATCCGTCGATAGTGTCTGCAGTGCTACGATATAAATTCGGGTCAAGGTACTTTCGAAATCGGTGCTAAGTGCTGAGTTCCATTTTTGTGTGTTTTATTTTGTGCCATTTCTGGAAAGCTCAAGATGAAATAAATATTTGCAGTCTGGTTAGTGTATTCTGTTATTTTTGTTAATTTTAAAATCAAGTGGTGTCAGTTTTGCCCTGAAAATATTTAATTCTTGCGGGGAAAAAATCGTCTGTTGCTCACGTTCTGGAATTCATCAATTTATTGAACTTACTTGTTCAAATTCAACAGACCAACAAATTTTCGACATAATAATAAATGAAAACATATTTTCGTCGATGAATTATTATAATACTTTGCAGCTGGGAGTTATTTAAGGTAAGTGAACTATTAAGGGTGTTCGAGGGGGTACATTCAATGCAAAGGGGTTACAAAAAAAGCTTATTACCTACTAAGTATTAGAATGAGCTCATTCCTATTTGCTTTATTACTAGTTGCTTGCCGGAGATTTATGTTCTGAAACTATGTACTTTGCCTGAATTCGTGGTGTTCAGTTGAGGTTTTTTGTTGTTTTTTAATTTGTTCTAATTTTCCCAATTCACATTGAGTTTGAATACCAAAAGTTAATGACGCTTCCCTTTTTCCAACATTTTAAAACTCAGGAATTGCGTATTTTTAAAATAACAACTGATAACAGATAAGGCAATTTCGTACTCTTCGATGTTTTTAGATTTAGTTTTGCTTATTTGTCAGGTTAGTAGTTAACTAAATTTTTTTTTGGTGATTTAGTAGTACCTACCTTCTTTCACCATACGTTTCGTCTGATTTCTCGCCATTCCTAAGTATAAATAAGCTTCTCTATCTATTCGGTATCAGTTGCATAGATAACATAAAACACAAACTTCTATTGCAAAGAGCTTACAGCTTTTTCCTCATATTTCAACCAACTTTTCCGATCAATTAATCAAACAATGTTTATATACATATGTATTGAGATTTCATTATCATCTCATTCCTCAAAGCAGAATCTTTTATTTCGCAGCATTTGCATGCGTACGGAGGTACACTTTACTCTGCAACAAATTCTGATCTAAGCTATTTGTAAGGCCGGCTGTATCGAGTATTTGCCTACCTCTGCGCTTTACATACATCGCATCCTTTCTTGTACGATTTCAGCCTTTTAGCTATATAATCTAGTATGAAGTGAGCAACATACTGACGACAAAAATGTAAACAATTTTTCATTCGTCGTATTAGCATAGATTTGAATCACTTGAACGAGTTTAACCGGGTGTTTGACGAACATTTTACCGGGATAACAACCGGCTATACCGCGGAAACTGTATGTTTTATCAGGATAAGAAGAAGCCTATGTGATTTTCTGACCCCGAAACTATCACTACCTATACAAATAATTTTGTCAATCCTTTGCTCAATGCAAAAGTAAGACAAATCTATCCCATAAAGTTTGTATTTAATTTCATCTTTCACGGGTACTGCCCAAAACTTCAAGAGTATCAATCTGTCATGAAAAAATGCTTCTCAACTTTGCCGTTCGGAATCGGCGTTTAATTGTAGGTCCCCTCAATTCTTCATACGCACTTAGAGAATTTTTTGCGATCTTCCTCTACTTCTACGTCCCTCGGGAATAGTGTCGAAGGCTTTCCGGCCAGAGCATCGGTGTCCATCCGCTCTAAATGACCGAGTCTCTGGACCTTGACCATTATGACTAGGTCCGTATCGTTGAACAATCCGATGAGGTTACTGTTGAATCTTCTTCTGCATTCCCCATCAACGCACACGGAGGCATAGATGACCTGAAGAACTTTACTCTCGAAAAAGCTTAAGGCACATTCATCCGATTTTGTCAGGTCCACGCTTGTGCGCCATACAGCAAGCAGGACTGGATAGATGAGGGTGTTGTAAAATTTGACCTTACTTGCTTGAGAGAGGGCTTTTCCACTCAATTGCTTTCTTAGCCCAAAGAAACAGCGATTAGCAATAGTTATTTTTCATCTTATCTCGGCGCTGCTGGTGTTATTGCCCGTGTTAATAGCGGCGCCTAGGTAGACAAACTCCTTTACTACATCGCAGTTATATGCGTCTATTGTGACGTTCTGTCCGATCAGGAGCTGCCACAAACTGAAATTTGGTTGATAGTTGACTTTCCTGGTCTGAAGCCACATTGATAAGGACCAATCAGATTGTTGACGAAAGGCTTCAGACGTTCACATATTACGGCAGAGAGGATCTTGTAGACGATGTTAAGTAGGCTGATTCCTCTGTTGTTGGCGCAGTTTAGAGGACCTCCCTTCTTCAGGATCGGACAAACAATGCCGAGGTTCCATTCATCGAGCATACATTCTTCCGACCATATCTTACAGATGATTTGGTGCATGCTCCTATCTAGATTGTCACCTGCTGCTTTAAACAGCTCGGCACCTAGACTATCTGATCCAGCGGCTTTGATGGATTTCAGCCGTGATATTGCCGTTTTGACTTCTTCTAAATCCGGTACACGGAATTGTTGGCTATCATCGTAGCCGATGAATGGCTCCTGTCTGACGGCGGGATTTTGTTCGTCGTCGCCGTTATACAGTCTACAAAAGTGGTCTTTCCAAATCCTTAGCATCGACTGCGATTCTACTATACTGATGCCTTGTTTATCTCTGCAGTCATCGGTTCTTGCTCCATGACCTTGTGCCAGCTGTTTTACTTTCCGGTAAATCCTACAAACTGCATTCGTGCTGTTGGCCCTTTTTTGCTCGTAGAGCTCACGAGAAGCTCTTGTCTTGCTATGCAGTGACGCTTTGTATGCCTCTTGCTTGGATGCATGCGCCTGCTTACATTCTTCGTCAAACCAAGGGTTTCGCTTTGTTGGCTGCGTGAAACCCAGCACATTAGAGGCGGCATCTCTTACTGCTTTCTACTGGTATTCGATACTTGATGTTGGCGGTATATTACTCCTTAAGAGGTTACTTGACAGTCGATCAGAGAAAGATCTGGCGATCTCTTGCGATTGTAGCTGTCCGACGTCGAAACTTCGCTGTGAAATTGTGTTGCGAGAATTTAGTTTCACACAAGTTAGTAAGGAGCGAATAGATTATGGACAAAATATGAACACACCTTGCATCTGAATCAGATTGAATTATCGTCCACTTTTGAGTTGGTTAAATTAACTCTTGTGTTGCAATTTATCGTTCGTTTTAGCTACCTTCCAGTTTTTCGTATACTTAGGCCTAAGCCGTGTGCGAATTGGATGAATTGTGGTTAAAAATGGATGAATTTTGAACCACTCCTGTCATATTTTAACCTGCTCCGCAGCTAGTCCAATTTTTTAACAAATTGTATTCAATGCGAAGTGTCAAAATCTAACCAAACGGCAAGTTTTAACCACTTTTTAACCCAAAAATTCGCACACGGCCTTATTAAATTATCATATTATGCATTTAGTGTCTCTTAAAAACACAAAATCTGCTCATTACCTTTTCTTCCTCGGATGCGGTAAAATTTCGCTAGAATATTACATAAGTAAATTATTTCAAATTTTATTTCCTACCTTGAAATAATATCACTGGAAATTCAAAAGAACGAAGGTAATAAAAATGTTTACGTTTTCTCCATCAAAAATGCATTGGTGCTCTTCGGATCATAACAAAAACACAAATCTCCTTATTTTCTAGTGGATGCCCATGCCCATGTTTATCTACGTTAGAATGCATTTTCCCTTTCCTTCATTCACTTTCTCTATTTTCTTCTTTTTGTTTTCAAGGACCTTACAATTCACTGTGGATTTTTTATTCATGCTATTTTTTAGAAAAATAGATAAGAACCCTTCACGGTAAATAAATAAAAGAAAAACAAAATTATGCTGTTACTTTGGTAAATTGAGTTTTTTTACTTTGTTGCTCAAGTCAAGATTTGTTTTACATCTTTTTGAATGTCTGTGACGGAACTATGCACAAATTGAAAATTTTCACAAATTATAATATGAACTTTATTTGGTTTGTATTCATCATGCGGATTGAAGAACTTATTGTTGTGAATGTTGTTTGGTAAGGAAGATTCAAATAGGTTTGTTCGGTGTGCGCTCTGGGTGGCTCTGTGGCGCTCTGATTTCGCACTGATCTGTTCGATGTCACTCTTTTTTTTCGCCCCAGTCTTTGTATACCTATACAGGGTGATTCACGAGCGTTGTGCCAAAAAGCTAGAGCGTGTAGGTTGAGCTGAGACAAGAAAAAAATCGTATGGGAGGGAGGGGTCTATTCCTCCCCCCCCGATCAGTCGGGAGGGGCAATTTTCTGAAAAATTTACTTATTTTATAAAAAAAAATATTAAAAATCAACGGCTTCGTTTACAACACCGTGTTGTACCTTTTTGAAAAGCCAGAAATATCTTCTTTCATTTTGTTTTTAAATTAAATTGTTTTAACGAATAGTTTTAAAAATATTAATTCTCAAACTCAAAATTTTTTTTAAGAAAAAAACTGACCTGAAATTTTTCTTATTATGCCTGGGGGCCGTGGCCACCTGTTGGTGAAGGGTTCTACCTGCTAGGAGCTTAATATGATTAAACCGCAATTTTTCTTGAACGAAAAGACCTAAAGGTGAATAAAAAGCATCGCATATTTAGTAAACAACCATTTCCACTTGAAATATTGACTCATCAACACATAACAATGTCAAACTCATACTCTCGAGAAGATTTAGCTGACATGCACTTCTGTTACGGTTTATTGTTTTTTCATTCAAGAAAAATTGCGGTTTAATCATCTTAAGCTCCTAGCAGGTAGAACCCTTCACCGACAGGTGGCCACGGCCCCCAGGCATAATAAGAAAAATTTCAGGTCAGTTTTCAGTGGTTATCAATGAACAAAATGATTAATCCAGGGAAAATCCAATACTTTTCTACTTTATTGGGGCCTCATAAAATTCCAATTACAGAACAAATAGTAAAATAAAGGTTAATGTTTCATAATAAATCAATAAAACTAAAAGTCGAGATAGGTAAAAATAAAAACAAAGATTTTCTTAGAAAAAGGTGGTTCTGGTTTTTTTTTTATTTCTCAAAAACGAAAAGACATTTTTGCATCCGGTTTTCTGTTTTCGACTAAAAATTAACAATGGCATTGAATTTTTAAAATAAAATTAGTACTTAATTACATAAAATTTTGAAAAAACTTGGTTCAAAAATGATTTTTTTTTTTTGAAAATTTTGAGTTTGAGAATTAATATTTTTTAAACTATTCGTTAAAATAATTTAATTTAAAAACAAAATGAAAGAAAATATTTCTGGCTTTTCAAAAAGGTACAACACGGTGTTGTAAACGAAGCCGTTGATTTTTAATATTTTTTTTTATAAAATAAGTAAATTTTTCAGAAAATTGCCCCTCCCGGCTAATCGGGGGGGGGGGCGAAAAGACCCCTCCCTCCCATACGATTTTTTTCTTGTCTCAACTCAACCTACACGCTCTAGCTTTTTGGCACAACGCTCGTGAATCACCCTGTATATTGGGGATATTATCAAGATTGGTTTTCTGCTTGGTTTGACAGATCTTCTGTCAAACCAGGCAGAGCACATACAATACAAACTTATGTAAAAAAAATGGTTAACTCTGCTTGTAACCAGTTGTCGCTTCAGTCGAATTCCATTTCGATTATACCTGTTAAATTTATATACAAAGGCCCCAGTGCATTTCCACCGTGTTCGATGCGTATTCAATGCTCACCGGGAGTGCTCTGAATCGCCCCAAGTTTTTTTCGGGGCAAGAATTTTGAAGTTGTTCGGATCAGCTGTTCCTATACAACAAACAGAGCACTACTTACGCGTTCGATGAGAAACCAAACCCAGAGAAATTTTTCAGTTTTTTAACAGCTCCGTATGACAAGCACCGGGCTAGTTACATCGAACAAACCTAATGAGTTTGAAAGATTTATGAGCAAATTTTGTTTTACACGTTTTGTATGATTTTTTATTCTTCTTTTCGTTGGGTAACGATTTTTTGAACTTTTTAACGACATAAACTATGTTTACTACCAACACATAAGGCCTAGCAAATAAAATTTTGAAATGATATATATTCGTTTCTTGTATGCATATTGGTACCTACATTATCATGAATGTTAAAATTTTTGTTTACAATGCAAATATAAATTCATGGCTGGCACTGCTCAAGTTGGCGGCACGTTCTCAGAGCTTGAACTTTCTTTAGTTTTCCTTTTTTATGGCTTTGAATGAGTTCAATGTTCATGCAAATTGGAAAAGTTTTACATATTTGAAAAGTTTATTTTAATAAATCTGGAATGATCGGAGGTCTAAAGACAAAAAGAACTACCAAACGAAAGAGACATGAGTGATAGTAATATAATAGTACAAATTTGGTTCCATTTGATGAAAAATTGACAAACTATAGCAGGGTCAGAGACAATAGAGATCGGAAATTGACCTACATTTTACCCTCTGGATACCGAACATTTTATTTTACTTTACTGTTACCTCGTGTATGTGAAAAAATTAGAAAAAAAACAGCAACAAAAATGAGGTTGTTTGCTCACGTTTACTGAGATAGTATTGGTAAAAACACGAATTCTCTTGCAGTAGACTTGAACCATATAGCTAGTAGCTATATGGTTTCCCATCTCGCTTTTTAACTCATCTGTGGAAATTGCTTCCAAGGCCGTGTGCGAATTAGATGAATTGTGGTTAAAAATGGATAAATTTTTAACCACTACTGTCATATTTTAACCTGCTCCGCAACTTGTCTAATTTTTAACACATTTTATTCAATGCGAAGTGTCAAAATTTAACTAAACTTCAAATTTTAACCAATTTTTAACCCAATTCGCCTAAGGCCCAAGATTCAAAAAAGAAATTTAATAATAGGTGTGTTCAGTAACACTGTTCTGCACAGTTTGGAACAGAAAAGTACAGCTTTTATGTGTTCATTGAGACATTTAGGTTTTTTTTTTTTGAAAGGTGTAGAACTTTAAAGTAAATCAAATATCAGTAATCAATCATGACTCTTTAGCGGTCACCATTGACTGTGAGGTTCTGGTCCATATCGTGATTTTCAAAATAAATATCCACAATTTGGAAGCGTTGTTTTAAGAGTCATGTCAAGTTTTAATACACATTTTAACGCCATTCATACGTGTCCTTAGTTGTTGAATTATTCTAACCAGCGTTCTAATTAAAACAAATAATTTAAAATCCATTACATATTTAATTACGATTAGCACAATAATATCAGAATTTTTCTTTGTTAGCAAATCAAAACAGAAAACAAACAATTTCAACAGATCAATCGTTTAAAAAGCTACTCATACTTCGTTTGTCTACATAAAACGACTGCTGTAAGTATGGGTAGTTGAAATGCGTCCAGCCAATAAAAGCAATAACTTCCTGACACAATGCTGAATAGTTGTTGAATATATTAAGTGAATTTTCATTATGCAACGACAAGAGTTATCTAACTTTTGTGCAATAGCAAACGCGAACAAACCAGAAAAACACGTTTGGAAAATTATTAATGCTCCACCTTTGAATAAGTTGTTTTCTCGTGAATACTTTTATTTCGATTTTGTATATGCCGTCAATGTTTTCGAATACATTTTCTTTGCAAACATTTCTTTTTTTGCGAGTATGTAAAAAACTAAGTATTTGTTTATTTAATTTAATAAACAAAACACATAACAACCACTTAATCAATGTGGAATGAAAATTGGCGATGCTAATTGATCCCTCTATCTTTGGCTGAATTGATTTCTAGTCAATATATTTGTTTTTTCAATCCTCCTCCTTGAAATCAACTAAGTATGAAATAATTTATACCGATTAGTCTAGCATTTCTAAAATCAAATGGACCAATGGAAAAATGTTAATAGAGTAAAGTTTGATTCTGAAATATGAAATCAATGTGAGTAGGAAGAAATCAATCAATGAAGCACTCGTTTAGTGTTTTTTGTGTCGGTTGTAAAAACCTCATTCCCACATTTTTCATCCGTCTATCTGCACATTTTCCTGTTTCAGAAACAGGTGAGCCGAATTAAATGAAACTTTCACGTTTTCCTTTACGAAACAAATTTCTTCTAGAGTGAATACCGGTTTATTCTCAAACAATAACAACTCAATTTTAATGTGTTAAGTGACACTTCTTTGAATTCGCGATTTCGCAAAACTGACGAAGAAAATAACAAAAAGCTTTCATGACATAACGCATAGTATGATACTTATTTTGAGAATTAAGACTCATGAAGGCAAACCCAAAATTTAACCCCACAAATTTCGAAACCTGTGTCAGTTAGAATCTGGAGTTACTTTAAAATATTTATAGGAATATTAAGTTTTATAACTCATCCATTAATACTTTGCGAACCAGCCAGCTGGGTAATTCACAATCGCTCTAGACATCATTTAGAGGATAGAGGGTTTTTACTATCCATTTCTCCATTTATTTTAACATCAACATGCATTCATACCGGAATAATGATTGGCTTATAAAATGACTGTTTAGTTACCCTAGAATCAACTTTACTACTACATACATAAATTGCAGCTTATAGTCTAAAGGAGCAACAATTTGCAATACTGATTCTAAATTTGAACGTTATCTTTTATCTATGTATAACAATCATTCGCTGAAGGGGGTTGGGGTATGCACCTTTTTCAATGTTGATGAACACACTAGTTCTGTACTTTTGGGACTTCTAATGTGATGGGAAAATAAAACTGGACTACATATTCCACATTCGAGTAGTACGGCTAAAAACGAATCTCTCTGCTTAGTACATTAATAGAAGTTGATGTAGCTAGCTATATATATTTTTTTTTTACAAACAGAATTGGTCAAATAGGCTTATAGGAAGCACCATTACGACCAATTGCCAACACAGGAAATGTGTTATACCACGGGCTCATCACTTAGCGTGGTGTTTGTTGTTAGTAAGCACATAACGAAACTATAACAAATAACACAGCACACATAAATAATAACAAAAAATATACAAGAAACATGAAAAACTCAATATAAAACATTTAAGAAAGTGGAACACTGGTTTTTAAAATTAGTTTGAGTTGAACTTTGCTTAAATTAAAATCAAAAAGTATTGTCTCAAGTACCCATTGGCCATTGATTGAAATAACGGTAGAAAATGCAGAGACGTAAAAGTTTGCATAACAATGCAAACGTCTGAATAAATTTCCACCTTTACAGTCATTCTAATGCTCGCCTCTTCATTCCGTCCTATAGAAAATTAGAAACGGTTATATGAAGCCATTAAAAATTTGAAGTTCCTGCTGATCTGATCGACGATAGACTCTCCTGGTTAGAAGCTACCCTGGTAAGAACTATTCACTTCCAAATTGAAAAGTTTTAGGCTGAAAAACACACCAGATCCAAGTCCATTGCGTTTATGAGACAACACACACCAAAACCGACACGACAAAACGTTTTTTTCCGTCGTCGGTTTGTGATGCTTTTTTATGTTTAGTACTGAGGTAAGCTCGAACAACGAACAATATTTTCAGTGTTTTTATAAACATTTATTAAAGCGTTCCTTACGATCTAAAATAATAGATTATTTCATATGAGGCTTACGATCTATATAAAGAGTTTTCCAATAAGAGGTGTTATTTTGAATAGCCCGCTATTTCGGTAGCTGTCAATTTTGAAGCTGTCATTTTTTGACATTTGACAAGTAGAAACTACGCCATTAATAAAAATGAAAAGATACACGCTTCAAGAACGCATTGAAATTAATAAAATTCACTATAAAAATGGTGAAAATTTGGCAGAGACGTATCGTAAAACTAAAACATTTTTTTGCCGTCATGAAGCACCTTGTCGGACCGCAATACAGAAATTGGTGGATTGGTGGATTCTTGTGATTTAACACCTCGCGACTTGGTCGACGCCAACAGCCCAGCGTCGATTCAAGACCTTGAAGATGGAATTCGTGAAGCTATCGAGGACATAGGGCAGCCACTTTGCGATTTGGTTATGGAAAATTTCATGAAAATGATATGGTCCTGTAAGCGCGGTCGTGGCGGCCATTTGGCTGATGTTGTATTCCATTATTAACGGTATACCTTTCTCTTTATAATGAAATAAACATCCGATCATTTATCTCAAAAAATGCCATTATTCTTTGAATATGAAAATAACACCTCTTATTGGAAAACCCTTTACAATAATAATTTTTAAAATAAAC
Source organism: Sphaerophoria rueppellii (assembly GCA_920937365.1). Lineage (NCBI taxonomy): Eukaryota > Metazoa > Arthropoda > Insecta > Diptera > Syrphidae > Sphaerophoria > Sphaerophoria rueppellii. The sequence goes on along the minus strand of CAKKXW010000002.1, from coordinate 19,909,359 downwards.
TAACACGGTATTTCATATACTGATTTTTATTTAACTTCGATTATCTGCTTATAATAAAATTTATATGCGGTCCTATAATAAATAAGCAGAACTCGAAAGGCGAAATGCTGCTTCTGTCTCTAGCACCAAACTAGAGAATAAACGGTTGGGCGTCCCCCAGCCCCGACTGACGGCTCCAGCTTGTGGTGTGCTTAGAAGAAGGACAGCCACAGAATAAACAGACAAGAAAAGCGGATTTTCTGTGTCCGATACACTTAGAGTGGATCGAAGAATAAACAAGCAGATCTCAGAGTGCTGCTTCTGTCATTAGCACCAAACTAGAGAATAAACGGTCGAACAGTCCCCGAGTGATGGCTCCAGTCTGTGGTACGCTTGGAAGAAGGGCAACCACAGAATAAACAGACGGGTTCAATCAAGCAAATAAAAAAAAACAGGTCAGGAGAAGCCTTCCCTAGTCGGAGAGGGAGACACACTTGGAAGAAGTGGATCTTCAAGTGGCAAAACAAATACAAGTGTAAAAAAAATTCTGGTTTAGAAGGAAAGCGGTCATACGTCATACACGAAGTGAAGGTTGCTTGCTTCCCGGCGTCTTTCACTTCTCTGTACACGAAATTGGTACACAACACACCACAAGAAAAGAAAAATCTAATTTTGACTTGCAATTTAACTCCCCCTTATGAGTTCAAGTGTAAAAACCGAACGTGAATTGTTAGGAAGCAAAAAAACTAATCGCATGCATTCTTCAATGATCGGTCGGTTTGTATGGGATATGATTTTGAATAATGAAATGAATGCATATTATGTATTACGTATACAGTACGTACGCATTGAATTTATGTATGAGAGTGAGAGTTGACTTGATTTTCTGATATAATCGGGTCGGCTGATAGCTTGTATTTGAGTTTGAAAATTCAAATTTAATTTTCTCAACGGTCAGTTGGCTGGTTCGGCCTTTTATTTTTATTTTTCGGTTTCGGCGAGTTGAAGATAGAAACGTTTCGTGTAACGTTTCGTTAAAGGTTGCAGTATATACGTGGGGTGGTATAGGAGCATAACACTCCGAAGACATTGGATTTGGTGTGTTTTCAGGCTCAAGAAACAAAATCTCTCAATGTCAGAATTGAACAAAAATACAAAAATACTCTCCACATGCCACATCCCGTTCCTGCATTTTATTTTACTTCATGGAAATCGTATAGATAGAAATCTTATCATCAACAAAGATAAACTTTTACAAAGCAACCTTTAACTGATGAAAATACAAACTCTTATTCAATACAATTTAATTTAATTAAGTAATGAATCTGTTCTTACTCGATATCGTAACTCGGTAATCATGTTTACGACTGCAGCAATGTGAAAAAACGCGCACAACATTTCAGTTTTTGTTTATAGTTTTCTTCCTTTTAATTACTCCTCGATTCTTCGTCTAACTTCACTTACAGAAAAAAAAAAATATCTAAGAAAGAGAATGAAAGAAAAAAACCGAAAGTTGTTGATTCAAACTATTGCGACGCTGGACAATTATCTGAAAGCAATTGCTTGTTTTCTTCCCATTTTTTTTATTGTTCAAGAACCTTGCTCAGTAAAATACCGAGTGTCCTTGATCAAGAAGAAGAAGAAACACAACAGAAAATACACAAACACTCATGACATTCATTTATACATTTATTTCACATTCACATCTGCAAATCATTTGAAGGTCCCTTTAAAACTCGCTTTTGAAGTTGAATACAAACAACTTTAAATGCGTATTTTCAAAATGTTTTGCTTAGCCTGTAGTTCCGGATAAATCTCCGCACATTCATATCAGCTGTCAAGTGTTAAATAAACCGAAAAAGAAACAAGTACAAAATATTCCAAAAATCATCAAATTCGTTTCAGTTTTCAGACAACAAAATTTCTCAACTGTTGCGAAACCTACCCGACTATAAGCAGATACAATAAGGTCTCTTACATTGACATAAAGGCTTTTTAAGTTCTTGTCTCGTATATGTAGGTGCTTTAAGAAAAAATAAACAATACACTTCGTATGCCTACAGTAAAAAATGGGGTTGTTAAAAGTTTCTTCAGCAAAAGCCTCAGCGGCTCAGTAGCAGCGGGAAAACAGAGACAAATTGATGCCACACATATTTATGTATTCAAATCAGATAGAATCTTCCCCCATTCAAAAAGTCTGTTTAATCCATCTACAACACCACACCGGAGAGAAGACAAACTGGCACTTGAGTGGCACTACTGGATTTTCTGCCTTAAATAATGTGATTTTTTTGTTCTTAAAGCGGTAGCACTGAAGTAGGTGAGCAGAGTGGTAGTTGTGTTATTTTGCGCCCATTTTTGAGCTTTGAAAAGAATTTATAATTTTTGGAAAACCAATGAATATTAGTTGGAGGAAATTGCTTGTCGCAGGCCTACATTGCTCAAATTCCGCCCCTAGGCCTACTATACACACTAGCTTCAGAATTGTCAGATTTTCGTTCTCATTTAACTAAAAGCATAAAAGAGATATGTGAATTGGGGATTAATGCAAATAAAGTAGAAAAAAAAAATGAAAACGACTAAAGTTTAGGAAATAATGAAACGAAAATGATTGCTCTTCAGTTTCTCTTGTCATAGATGAGCACGCCATTATATCAGGATAAATTTGATGACCTTTGTTATGGAAGAGTTGTTGTGCAACAGCTACTCCGAAAATATACATTCCCTCCTCAAACTTCGCAACACAATATGAGCCATAAAATTAAACAACAAGTTGAGAACAAATTTACGATGTCCCTTTTGGCATTGTTGAGACTGTCATTGAGAATAAATCGATTGACCGAGTGTAACAGATGTGGTTACATTGGTTGTTTGTTGTTGTAAAATGAGTGAGTTAAAATAGATATTACAGGAAAGATGTAAAGCAGCCAGATAATTTAAATATTTAGCTTTTTGAAAAGAGGATTAAAACTTTTTGAGACGATGTCTAAGAAATAGTGCCAAGGTTGTTCAAGAGGGTTAAAAGCAAAGAGCTTATGTTTGAGGTCGACGTGTGTGTTTTAAGTTCGTAATGTTTTAGAAAATGTTTGACCTTTGAAGGTTCTAACTATGCAAAAGTAATAATCTTCTGTGATTTCGTATGTGACTGAAATTTTCATAACAGGCTCGAACGATTTCGATAAAATTGTTTGTTTGTGTTCCATTGGATTCAAGACTAGATTCACCTTTGGGCAATGTTATTTGTATTCGATTAAATAATTCCTCATAAGAAGCTTATCCAATTTTGACAAATTTGCATGTTTTTATACAATTAAAGTTACTAGCAAACCTGGAAATCATTTTCTTCTGTAAAAATTCTTAAACGACAGCTTGGGAACACACTAGCAGGCCCAACAGGCGTTGTTTTGAGTAAAATGTCCTTATCTCGAAATAACTAACAAAATAACACAAATAGCTGACCCGACAATCGTCGTTAAAAAAAATCATATGTGATTAAAAAAAAAGCAGCTTTTCAAATGTCAACCATTGTTATGTTGTTGTATGAGTTCTTCAACATTTTCAATGAACGTACAATAGAAAATGATATAACAACGCTGAGTAATTTTCTACCTCCTTTGAGTAACCTTAATATCAACAATATTCTTCTATGTATATACAAATAGAACGCTAAATTGACGAAATATTTCAATATTTCAGTAGTGTAGATGATTCTTAAGGAGTTTGTGCAAAATCGACCAAGCTGTTCATGAGATAATATAAAAATAAGAATAGTTGGATCGTTTGACATGAAATTTTGAGTGATTGTTTGAAAAGTAGTGTAGACAGTTCTTAAAGAATTTGGTACAAAACTGGCCAAGCCGTTCTTAAGATATGGTCAACAATGTGGAAACACTATTTTCCCTTTAGAACGATAACTACCCATTTGACAACGTGATACCCCTTAAAACAGTTGTTATGCATGATCCAGCGTTGGTTTTTGAGTTGTCACATCCTTACTTGCTGACCCAGCAAACGTTGTTTTCTTAAATATATACATAAACATTTCAGCAAATCGGTTGAGGACTCAATAATTTCATGCCAGTATAGCGTGTGGCACCAGATTTTGAGGGAATGTTCAGTTAGTGGTGTTGATAGGTTCTAAGTATTTTGTACAAAATTGACCAAGGCGTTCATGAGATATTGCCAGGGAAGTGGGTTGTGGTACCAATTAGCGAGGTAGTTGGTAGCGCGTAGAAGTAGTGGGTAACGGGGTAGCAGGGTAACGTTTAGCACCAAATTTTGACAAAATGTTTGGGCAGTAGTGTTAACGATTTATTAAGAAGTTTGTAAAAAAACCTGCCAAGCGGTTCATGAGATATACTCCAAAATGTGGACACCCCATTCTATCATGGATACGCCAACTATGCATTTGACCACGTAATTTTGTTGTTGTTGCATGATCTTGCGAAGCTTCTGAATTATAACGACCCTACTAGCTGACCCATCAAACGTTGTTATATAAATAAAAATCTCATGCATGTGCTTTGCATCAAATTATGAGAGAATGCTTTAAGTATTTTAGCCGATCAGAAGATATGGGTAGAGTGGTAATGGGAGCGGGTAGCGGGTTGACGGTGGTCAGTATAGCTCGTAGCGATTACCGGTGTAGCGGGTAGTATGCATGTAGTGTCGAGAATATTACTGCCGCTAGCACATCAATTGCGGAAGACCCAAATCAGTCTCTCACACGTCGTTCTAAAGCGTTGGGCATCTCTGTGACGTCGTTGTGACAAATTTCGCGAAAAGATCTTGGCCTACATCCTTACAAGATCAAATTGCCGCAAGAACTGAAGCCGCTTGATCACCAGAGGCGTCGTATGTTCGTGAATTGGGCTGAGCAACAACTTGAAAATGATCCGGATTTTCATCGAAAAATCATCTTCAGCGATGAGGCTCATTTCTGGCTGGATGGCTTCGTCAATAAGCAAAATATGCGTTATTGGTCAGGCAGCAATCCACATGTGCTTCACGAAGCACCATTATATCCCGAAAAAATCACTGTTTGGTGCGGTTTACATGCTAGTGGTGTCATTGGGCCGTACTTTTCGTGATGATCAGGACCGGCACGTTACTGTGAAAGGGAATCGCTTCCGCTCAATGCTAACCGATTATTTTTGGAATAAATTGGATGATATGGATTTGGAAGATATGTGGTTTCAACTAGAAGGTGCCACATGTCACACAGCGGACCACACAATCGAATTAATGAGAACGAAGTTCGGTGAACGCATTATCTCCAGAAATGGACCTGTGAATTGGCCGCCTCGTTCATGCGATTTAACGCCGTTAGACTATTTCCTGTGGTGCTACGTCAAATCTATGGTTTATGCCAACAAGCCAGCGACGATTGATGAACTTCGTACGAATATTGAACGTGAAATTGTAGCAGTATCGGCCGATTAATGCTTGAAAACCGTCGAAAATTGGGTTCAGCGTCTGGACTTCTGCAAGCGTGCCCGTGGTGGCCATGCAAAAGAAATCGAGTTTCATACATATCTGTTGATATTTTCATATCGTAGATAAATCTATATACATATATAAAAGAACAGCCTAATTTTTGTGTTCGTTCGCTAACCGGGCACGCTGGTTGACCGATTTTCCTAATTTTTTCTCTAAATGCATGAGGTTTTAGGGTAGAAGGTTTAGCAAAAATAAAACGTATTCTTTTCAAATCACAAATGGTTCAATTGTAAAAAAATGTTAAACATTTTGTATTTCGCACTACAAAAAAGAACTGATCAATATACGAACACTCAATTTAGTTTGAAAATTTTGTCAAATATTTTTTTTTTTCAATAAAAAAATTTAAAAAAAATGTCAGTGAAGAAAAAATATATTTGACAAATATAATTCTTCGACAAAAAAAATGTCAGTGAACGTAGGAAATTATATTTGAACTAGCTGACCCGGCAAACGTTGTTTTGATATATGGAATTTCTAGAGTATGAAAATATGAATGTATATCTTATTTATTTTTAGTGGGTACGTGTTTGTTAATTATATTGTTATTTGTTATTTATAACGTTTTGAGTGTTGATGGAATGTGTCATTAATAAAATTTAATCAACACTAACGAACTGGAAGTACTCCACGTATAGCTAATTATTGTCTGAATGAAAAACATGTTGTGCTCTAATTTAAGCCACAAACAGACAATATTTAACTTTGAGTCAATAGTCATTGCAAATGCCAATCTGATGAGGAATTGAATGCTTTCAAATTGAAATGTGCCAGTTGCTTACGAAAAATCCGTTTTGCGAATAAAGCATTGCCACAATTGAATTGGTTGCTCGACAACAATACTACGTTAAGTACAATAATAAAATTGCATTGGATTCAGAATATTTGCTCAAACTATAGAGCTGAAGTTAAACGATCAACAAAAGTACCTATGTGTATCGTGTATGACACCATTAGATATGCAAGGTGTGATCAGTCTGAGTGGTGGTATATATTTTTGTGATGCAGCCGTTGGAATGGGGAAATCATTTTTGTTATCATTAATTTAGCATCAATATGATCTGAAATTAAAAAAAGAGTTGGCACTTTCTTCTTCTGGAGCTGTGAGCACATTATTAGACATAAAACTGACATTACAATATTTTAAAAAAGTTGGTAATGGCCGAATATTTGTGGGGATGAGAGCACAATGGTGCACAACAAAAATTTACTTGAAGCCTTTAACCGCAACATGAAGAATTTGGAGCTCTGAATATTTTTGTTGCTGAGGACAAACTTTGTCGATTATACCACGGTCAACTGCTGCAGACGAAAGGAGTCGTTTAAAAACTTCTATTTTCAGGAAACTTACATTAGCCAATTATTGGACATTAAAGAGAGAGTGGCGCGACAGATCTTGAAGAGCCAAGGCCTAAGTGGCTTACTCTCATCAATAATTCTCTGGGTGCGTGTGAAGAATTTAGGGCAACTACAATTTAGGCACCATATTAGCTGTTTCAAACAGGAGTCGTTGTTTTTATAAGTCTCGAGGTTTAAGAAGTACAACGCCAATTTCCGAAGTTCATTTAAAAACAACACGTGGTAACACGAGAGTAGGGGTGTTTATAAGCCGGTAATGGTTGA
>CAKKXW010000002.1:19874470-19901814 GCA_920937365.1 Sphaerophoria rueppellii | reverse complement strand
ATCCATAATGCGTTCTTTCTGTCTTTCTACAAAAAGGATAAATCTATACGAGTGTTTCTATGACTGAGAATAACGTAATAAAGCTGGATGCCATACAGCACACTAATTTACTCAAAATATGTTCGCGTTATGAATAATTTAATGCCATGCGTGTGTTTGCGAATTTAATGACATACGCATTTCATTTCACAAATTTATTAAAAATTCATGGACACTGCGGCTGCGGTTGGATAGGGATACCGACTAGGATCACAAGAACTGTTTTATGGTGTCTTAAACTTGCAAATAAAGTAGTCTCTTAACATTCCTTATTCGTGTAAAAATTTGCTATAAAATATTTTTATTAGTAAAATAATAGCAAAATGAGACAAACTTCTTTCAACTTTTTTCAACTTGTACCTAAATTTCAAATAAGATCATTTAAAATTTGAATTAAAGAAATTATTACAGCACAACGTCTGTTGGGTGCACTAGTAATAGCTTAATTCTGAATCTTAACCATTCTCGAAATTCAAAATCGAAGCACATACGCTGCTTTTCTTTTATTTCCTCTAAGAACTTTCCAGACGTCGCAATGCGAAAAACAATATTCTCGAATGCAAACAGCACGCACAAAATGTCATCAATATCGTTTTAGCCATTTGAGACCAGTTCAGTCACAGGTCGGCCGGTCCACAGAAGATTTGAATACATGCATAATAAATTTTAATGTTAAACGTTTTTTTGTGAAGCCTTAATGGCATCGAACATTGGAACTTTTATACAGGCTGATTCACGAGCCTTGTGCCAAAAAGCTAGAGCGTGTGGGTTGAGTTGAGACAAGAAAAAAATCGTATGGGAGTCGTATGAGAGGGGGGGGGTCTATTCTCCCCCGTTTAGCCGGGAGGGGCAATTTTCTGAAAAATTGACTTATTTTATAAGAAAATATATTAAAAATCAACGGCTTTGCTTACAACACCGTGTTGTACCTTTTTGAAAAGCCATCTTCTTTCATTTTGTTTTTAAATTAAATTGTTTTAACGAATAGTTTAGAAAATATTTATTTTCAAATTCAAAATTAAAAAAAAAAAAAAAAAAAACAAAAAAATCATTTTTGAACTAAGTTTTTTTCAAAATTTTATGTAATTAAGTATTAATTTTGTTTTAAAAATTCAATGCCATTGTTAATTTTAAGTCGAAAACAGAAAACCGGATGCAAAAATGTCTTTCCGTTTTTGAGAAATAAAAAAAAAAACCAGAACCACTTTTTTCTAAGAAAATCTTTGTTTTTATTTTTATCTATCTCGACTTTTAGTTATATTAATTTATGAAACATTAACCTTTCTTTTAATATTTGTTCTGCAATTGGAATTTTATGAGGCCTCAATAAAGTAGTAAAGTATTGGATTTTCCCTGGATTAATCATTTTATTCATTGATAACGACTGAAAGCTGACCTGAAATTTTTCTTATTATGGCTGGGGGCCGCGGCCACCTGTCGGTAAAGGCTTCTACCTGCAAGGAGCTTAAGATGATTAAAATTTTCTTGAACGAAAAGTGAACAATAATTTCCAATTGAAATATTGACTCATCAACACATAACAATGTCAAACTCATACTCTCGAGAAGAGTTAGCGGACATGTACTTCTGCTACGGTGTTTAGCTAATGGTCGAGATCGAGAAGCTGAAATATTACGCTGAAAGATATCCCAATAGAAGATGCCCGAGTCGTAGCATGTTATCAAGAATCCACCGACGTCTATGAGAGCACGGGCAGCTAGAACTTAGAAGAAGTGAAAGGTCAATTGCAGGACCCGCAATCATAGAGAATAGAATTTTAGATACGGTCCGACGTAATTCTTCCATTAGTACAAGGAGGATAGCTACAATGCTCGGAGTATCCCAATCTAGAGCATGGATAGAAAGCGGCTCATACACAGCACACTTGTTTGCACTCGGTGTATGTGTGCGGAGATGTGTGTCGTCTGCGGGCTGGAGTGCGCAACATTTGTAGTGTGAGAAACCGTGTGAATAAAAATCAAAACATTTCAATTTTTAGTGTGCACTTAAACAACTGCCCTACGAATTTGGAGATTAGTGCAAGGGGCTAACATACCATCCAGAGTAAAAAAAACTTGAAAGTTATGAGACAAATAGTAGCCTTATAGAGGAGGTGTTTTGATGAACCGCATGCACCAGCTCATCAACAAAGTGTGGGTGGAAGAATGCATGCTCACTGACAGGTCGATAAGCTCCATTTGCCCCATCTACAAAAGATGCAATCCTATGTCATGCAAAAACTAGTGAGGCAAATCCCTGCTTAATGTTGCAAACAAAATCCTGTCCAATGTACTGTGTAAGCGTCTTTAACCGTTTTTCAACACAATAATTGGTACGTATCAGTGTGGCATTAGGTCGGGCAGATCAACTAAGACACACTAAGACATATCCTGAAAAAGACCAACGAATTTCAAGTTGAAACCCACCATCTTTTCATCGACTTCATATCTGCTTATGATAGCATCCAACGCCAAGAACTTATGATGGCGATGTCTGAATTTGTGATCCCAAACAAACTGATCCAGCCTTGCCGCATGACGCTAAGCAATACGCGTGTAGTGTGCAAATGGGTAACAGCACATCCGAGTTGGTTCAAACATGCGCAGAGTTTAGACAAGGAGATGCGCTGTCATGTGACTTCTTCAACAAAGTCTTGGAGCAGATATTGCACAAGGCAGGTTGAGCACGGAAAACACTTTGTTAAACTAATCCACCCAGCTCCTAGGCTACGTTGACGTCATAAGCAATCGGTCGATCCAAGAGAGTTTCGAGGTAGTTAAGGAGTTCACCTCCCTTGAAACAAACATCAATCCCACAAACATCACCTTAGTGGAGATCCGAAGAAAGATTCCCCTTGCGAACCGCTGCTGCTTCGGTTTGGCAAAACAACTGGGTTCAAAACTCCTCACTGGAAAGACAAAGTGTCTGCTATACAAAACTTTGATTTAACCAGTCCTACTCTACGGCACGGCGCCAACTGTTGTACGATAAGTGAAAAGAGGAATTGATATGGCCACTTTCGAAAGAAAAATTCTTCGACGAATTTTCTGCCCGTATGTGCCGATGGCAAATGGAGAAGAAGTTTCAACCGCGAGCGGTACAAGCTGTACCAAAATGAGGATGTAGTCCAGAAAGTCAGAAAGCCAGAAAGCCAGAAAAGTTTTTTTTTTGGTATTTCTTTTTTCAATCAAACGCAAAAAAAGCATTGAAATTCAGCTAGCTGTTTTCAACTCACTCACGTCACTACTAACACCAGAAACTTAAATATTTTGCCTTTGAACGACGACTGTCGGGTCAGCTAGCTTAAAAAAAAACAGTGTTCTTCAAAAAATGCAGGATTTTGTGTCAAATTAATAAACTGTGGACTTAATTGTAAAATGTTCTTAATAAAATAAAACTTCTCATAACTAACGTTTACCTACTTACTGATTCCACAGTAGAGGGCGGTTTAGCGAAGAAATAAAAAAATGGAAAAAATACTTTTCTATGAGTTCATTAAATCGCGCAAACGATTGTCATGTAAAGCAAAGACAACAAGAAGCCAAATACCAACAATAACAACAAAATTTTTCTTAAAAATCACTTTGTTTTTCCAGGAACAAACTATTATTATTAATGAAACTTTCATTCGATGGATAAGTTAACCTATGGAATAAGAGTGGAATAGGAGTTCTATTATCAATATGGCTATGTGTGAATAAATTATCGAAGTATTTCTTAGCTATATCTTCGAATAACGTCGTGGGATGCGCTAGTTTGTTGAATTATAACTCAACGAGCACTTTTTTCACAACTCTTGAAAGATGAAACATGTTTTAACTAAGCAACGATACTAGGGTAAGATAGTCATGTAAACATATACTGATAGATTGTCAACTTAAAATTATTCAAATTTTTAAAATTTCCGTTTAATTATGAAACGTGAACGCCAGTTCAGGACTTATGTGGAACATAACTGTGCGGTTAAAAAGAGAGCCCTCTATGATGGGTTTTCCCAACTTTGTTCTGTAAATACAAAATACAGCGAAAGTTAGTAAAAAAAAGGAAAAACATTAATGAAAAGAGCAGAGAGTTTGTATGAAAGTAAAGGGTTTTTTAATAGGAACGCTACAAAAGTAGACCAACAGGCACAGCAAACGACGCCATATTTTTTCCCGCTCTCTTGACATTGCTCTTCAATAAGGTTTGCCATTTCATCGTGGAAAGGTATACGATCCAACAACGAGTCAAAATTATTTAAATTTACTACCAAAATTCGGAGTCAGTGGTCAACACTTTAAGAGCGCTGCGTACAATTTATGGTCGTCATAATCGTCCTGCCAGATCAACAATTGAGCGTCTAGTGGAAAAACTTGAGTCCACAGGCTCAGTACAAAATGTTCCCGTGTCTCACTGGACAAAGAAGTGCCCGTAGTTTCCGCTAGCGCATCAATTGCGGAAGACCCAAATCAGTCTCTCACACGTCGTTCTAAAGTGTTGGGCATCTCTGCGACGTCGTTGTGGCGAATTTCGAGAAAAGATCTTGGCCTACATCCTTACAAGATCAAATTGACGCAAGAACTGAAGCCGCTTGATCACCAGAAGCGTCGTATGTTCGTGAATTGGGCTGAGCAACAACTTGAAAATGATCCGGATTTTCATCGAAAAATCATCTTCAGCGATGAGGCTCATTTCTGGCTGGATGGTTTCGTCAATAAGCAAATATGCGTTATTGGTCAGGCAGCAATCTACACTTGCTTCACGAGGCACCATTACATCTCGAAAAAATCACTGTTTGGTGCGTTTTACATGCTGGTGGTGTCATTGGGCCGTACTTCTTTCAAGATGATAAAGACCGGCACATTACTGTGAATGGAAATCGCTACCGCTCAATGCTAACCGATTATTTTTGGAATGAATTGGATGACATGGACTTGGACTGTATGTGGTTTCAACAGGACGGTGCCACATGTCACACAGCGTGCAAAACAATCGAATTATTGAGAACGAAGTTCGATGAGCGCATTATCTCCAGAAATGGACCTGTGAATTGGCCGCCTCGTTCATACGATTTAACGCCGTTAGACTATTTTTTGTGAGGCTACGTCAAATCTATGGTTTATTCTACTTCGTACGAATATCGAACGTGAAATTGCAGCAGTATCGGCCGATGCAAAAGAAATCGAGTTCTATACATAACGGCATCAAATGTACTTTCACAGGATATCCAAAACCGTTTTTGTTTTATTTAAGAAAACTTTTGTAGCGTCCCTATTGAAAAATCCTTTAATTGCATAATCGTATTTAGTCTCGAAAACCAGGCGTGGTATTGCAAGTAAAATATTGATTCAGAATTTCCAGGACAGAATTTCCATACATACACGTTAAGAAGAGGATTTGAGGTTTGCAGAACATCCAATTTAGCCAAAGTAAACAAAACCATCCTCATCGCTGTGATCTTAGTTTTGTCTCACTGAGGCATATAAAATATTTGAAATATTGATATCGTAGGTGGTGCTTTAAGTTATTTTCTGCTCTAAAATATTGTTAATCCTAATTCATTTGCATAGGCAATCTTTTACAAAAACAAATAGTACCTACTGCAATCCCCTTTGAATAATACTTCTAAAAATATTCTCCTTTGAATTCGACTTACTGCACACGACAACACACATCCAATTGCATAGAAAAATCAATGAGTTCGAAAACGTGATTTCCTATGCTTTCCGGTTTGTTTGGTTCATTCCATTGTAATTCGTAAAACAAAACAAAACAACAACCTCAATTGCAGAATAAATTTCAAGTTGTTGCTCATTGTAATGAATATTAAGGATCCTTGTCCTGCAAAAGTTCAAACAAGTTGTTCTAGAGTTGCAATACCACACACGTAAACCTGTAACCGACGATTTTCGGTTAAGCTCCAAGTCGCATTGCGGTCTAACTTTTTTCTTTTTAGTTTCGATCGATATAGAAATGTGTTTACAGATTTTCTGGCAAAAAAAAAAAACAATTATTACTGTCTACAGAGTTGCAAGCTTTACAAAATGTTTATCTTTCTGTACACCGAACGAATGCTAATCCGCTTGAGTGTTATCTTAGTCTGGAGAGAGTGGATTTCCATGTCATCAGACTTAAGATGTTATAATTAAGGAATTTGAGTAAAAGCAAAGTTGGCATTTTGAAAATCCCTTGGAATTCTTTAATTTGCATCAAATTAGAGAAATAAAGAACTCTCAATTTCACATTCAACCAAATAGTAATTGAAGAAGTGCTATGCTAATTGAAACGTTGTTTGTCTCAATGTGGGGGCAGTGAAATGGTTAATTGTCTGAGGTGAGTAGATAGGTCTGTTTAAGGAATCTGTTCCGCACACAAAAGAACAGAAAAGATGCAAAAAGTTAACGTTTGTGTGTTCTATGACGAAAAATCTTCTCGAAAACTGTTCTTACTTACTTACTTATGGTGGCGCTACAGTCCAGGTCGGACCAGGGCCTCAGCCAACGAACTTCTCCAGTCAGCTCGGTCCCTGGCTAACTGTCTCCAGTTTCGCACGCCAAGTTGGTTCAGATCCTCGCACATCTGTGTGCTCTACCGGAGTCGCGGTCTTCCTCTTCTGCGATGTCCGTCCGGGTTGGATTCGAAGACTCTACGAGCCGGAGCATTATTTTCCATTTGCTAAACATGACCCAACCATCTAAGTCGTGGGACCCTTACTTTTCTGGCTAGGTCAGTGGCGCTGTACAGCTCGTACAGTTCTTGATTGAAACTTCGTCTCCATTCTCCATTTATGCAGATAGGACCAAAAATCACTCGAAGAATTCTTCTCTCAAAGCAGCCCAATGCGTTTTCATCAGATGTTGTCATAGTCCATGTCGCTGCACCATAATTGAGGACCGGGATGATGAGGGTTTTGTAGAGTGTCACTTTAGTTGCTCGGGAGATGACTTTACTACTCAATTGCCTTCTAAGTCCAAAGAAGCAGCGATTGGCAAGAGTGATTCTTCGTTTGATTTCAGCGCTTGTGTTGTTGTCTGAGTTGATAGCGGATCCCAGGTAGACAAAGTCCTTAACTACCTCGAAGTTAAATCTGTCTATGTTGACGTTTGCTCCAAGACGTCGATTTAGTGGTAGTCCTTTCTTGTCGACAGCATTAATTTGGTCTTTCCCTCGTTAACCGCTAGACCCATCTTCCTGGATTTCCGTGACAAGGCTCACAAACGCTCCACTGACATCATGCTGTGTTCTTCCAATTATGTCATCTGCGTATCCTTTGAAAGATTGTTCCTCTGGTGTTGAAGTTGGAGCTTTGCACAATCTTTTTAAGACTGATATTGAAGAAATCGCGTGACAACGCATCGCCTTGTCTAAAACATTTTTTGACATCAAAAGCGTCCGTTAGGTTTTTGCGACCATGAAGGAAGAGCGTGAATTTTCTATTGTCATCTTACACAGACGGACGAGTTTTTCTGGGGTGCCAAAACTAGACATTGCTCTATATAGTTGGTCTCTATAAACGCTGTTATACGCGGCCTTGAAATCGATGAAAAGGTGGTAGGCATCGATTTGAAGTTCCTGGGTCTTCTCCAAGATCTGCCGTCGGGTGAATATTTGATCGATGGTGGACTTTCCGGATCTGAAGCCACACTGATAAGGACCTACCAGGTTGTTGACGAAGGGCTTCAAAAGTCCACACAGCACGGCAGGCAAGAGCTTATAGGCGATGTTAAGGAGACTTATACCTCTGTAGTTGGTGCAGTTCAGGGGATCTCCTTTTTTGAGGATTGGGCATACGATGCTGAGGTTCCATTCATCGAGCATGCTTTCCTCCGACTAAATTTTGCAGATGAGCTGGTGCATGCTCCTAACCAAATCATCTGAAGCTTCTTTGAACAGTTCGGCTGCTAGCCCGTCTGCTCCAGCAGATCTCGCTATCTTCACTTCGAAACGTTTGCGTGGGTCGTCATCATTAGTTACGTGCGTATCCGAGGATTGTTGATTCATCGGAACTGTTCTACAAACTGTCACTTTGCGGTTCCATGGAGTTGTTCAATTTTGTCTGCCCCCACTTTTTGATGTAGCAGCTTTATAAAAACTGTCAAAAGTCAAGATTGCACGATTATTATATTAAACAGCTGATTGGGAACTGTCAAACTGACAGCTTTCACTTACTTGTGATGCTCTGCCTTGTTCTGGGTTTTCTTCATTACAGACTTGAGATAAAAGTGCTAGTTGTGAAGACCCAAAAACTCCGCTAGCCTTTTCGTCAAAGATAAGCCCCGTCAAAAAAGACAGCCAACGCAAAAAATAGTCATTTTGCGGTTCATCCTCTTAACTACACTTTAAATCACTTTTATTGCTCTTCAGTTTTCACAGAGCCAGAATGAAATATTGCGACGATGGCAAAACTTTTTGCTCTGTCACAATTCGTGACCGATATCATTTAATGCAAACTTTTATAAACTAAGATATCAATTCTCATTTTTTCGCACTCTCCCTGCTCATTAACATCAAATAAATTATATTGTGGTTCGCCTTCATCAGCTCCAGTAGAATGAATTCGATGCTGACGTTGACTTCGGCAGCAAAACGAGCATAACGACGACATACGACTGATGTTGCTCGTTATTTTGTGAATTAATTACTACAGCTCGCCCACAGCACCACCCCGTTTCATGCCATCACGGTCCAGCAGAATGATGACGGTCGATTCGGTTGTGTGGTGATGGTGGTTTGGCGCGTGATTATCGCCATAATAATCGTTTTAATGAGCATGCAACAAAAACACTCGTTTTCGATATCGCCTCCACACGTAGCTAGGAATCTAACGGATTCTGTGTTCTGCATCAACGGGAAACCACGAAACGGTTAATAATCATTATTTTTCGATATTGTAAAATCTATATGGCTTTGGTTTTGAATTTACATGAGTTTCAAGCTGTTTGTTTTTGTTTTGTTTGGAATTGGGAGTGAATTCAAAACACGCGTCGTGTAAACCGCTCTTAGGGGCATGTTCGTACCTGGCACATCGCACATGAGTAATTAAGATTCACTTGCGTGGAGGTTGAAACTTTGAACTTCAAACTTTTCGAACATAATGTAGGTGCTTAAGGGCACCGAGAATTTGTGGCTTCTATAGCGACACGTGAAAAATAGGAACAAAAATCTCAAGTATTTACCTCATTCCGTGGATCTCGATACCTTGAAAAAACCAAGAGATGTAAATTATTCAATACAAGCTGATATACTTAAAAGACAATGTATACAGCCAAAATGTTGGGAAGGGCTTTGTAAATATAACTTTTTAAGTGTAAAGTTAGACATTGTACAAAGTTGCAGATTCTAAGGCCAACTTAATATAAGTTTGTTGTTAGAGACGTAAATTTGAAATTCGAGCAAAGTCAAGGCAGTTGGAGGATGAATATGAAGGATGTATTCTCTTTAGTTTTTGTTGGTTTCCGTTTGTGTGAGATTTTTATTTTGTTGAGGTTATTCTTAACAAAGCCATGAAGACATGCGGGTGTTTTAGAATATTCTGTGGTATTTAATGAGAAAAGGTTTTTGCGCTCATCTTTGAAGGGTGCATTCTTGAGTAGAGACTTAATACTTAGGTAGGAATACTTACCAAAAGAGGAGAAGTGTAGAACTTTAATTTGTCTGTAAGCTTTTTGCATGGTTTACATATTATTTACTATTGAATATGCTCGCATAACGAAGACCTGAAATAAAGAGTGATTTTTATTGAGGTTCGATTAAAAGAACAGTCCATGGAATTTCGTTTTTGAAAATGATATCGTAATCATTCCACGACTATTTATATTTTTTGCTTGATGTGAGCCGTGTTGGAAAATTCAGAGAAATACAAGTTTGAAATCTAGTGTGTGTCTTTCGCTTATATGAGAACTTGGCTCCTTTTTACATTTTATGTTTTTGTTCTGATTTCACATCTTTTCGCAAAGTGGAAGCATGAACCTCGAAATACATTAAATAAGGTAAAAATTAGCAAGCTGACAACCCCGGCAGAGCCGATTGCCGGGGCAATGCAGAAGTATGCCGGACCTTACTATGGCGGCGCGGCGGGCGTCCGACAGAGCTCGTTAATGGCTATTTTATCCATCAGCCTTTCATTCATTGGCACGGTGTTCGTACACAGTACGCTCACACCACCACTGAAATAAGGAACCTCTAAACAATGACAAATTTGGGTTTCCGAACGTTGTACTTATAAAGGGTTTTTCAATAGAGACGCTACAAAAGTAGACCGATAGGGACAGCAAACGACCCCATATTTTTTCCTCAGTAAAGTTTGCTATTTCATGGAAAGGTATACGATCCAACAACGAGTCGAAATTATTAAAATTTACTACCGAAATTCGGAGTCAGTGGTCAACACTTTAAGAGCGAAAAATCATCTTCAGCGATGAGGCTCATTTGTGGCTGGATGGTTTCGTCAATAAGCAAAATATGCGTTATTGGTCAGGCAGCAATCTACATTTGCTTCACGAGGCACCATTACATACCGAAAAAATCACTGTTTGGTGCGGTTTACATGCTGGTGGTGTCATTGGGCCGTACTTCTTCCGTGATGATCAAGACCGGCACGTTACTGTGAATGGGAATCGCTACGGATCAATGCTAACCGATTATTATTGGAATGAATTGGATGATATGGACTTGGACGATATGTGGTCTCAACAGGACGGTGTCACATGTCACACAGCGGGCCACACAATCGAATTATTCACAACAAAGTTCGATGAGCGCATTATCTCCAGAAATGGACCTGTGAATTGGCCGCCTCGTTCATGCGATTTAACGCCGTTAGACTATTTCCTGTGGGGCTACGTCAAATCTATGGTTTATGCCAAGCAATCGACGATTGATGAACTTCGTACGAATATCGAACGTGAAATTGCAGCAGTATCGGCCGATTTATGCTTGAAAACCGTCGAAAATTGGGTTCAGCGTCTGGACTTCTGCAAGCGTGCCCGTGGTGGCCATGCAAAAGAAATCGAGTTCCATACATAATGGCATTAAATGTTATTTCACAGGAATAAAGAATTTTATTGATATCCAAAACCGTTTTTGTTTTATTTAAGAAAACTTTTATAGCGTCCCTATTGAAAATTCCTTAACTATCTCTTATATTCAACCGAAACCCTATACCAATTACGAATTTAAACGTTTTCGACCATTTTGATTATATTTTTATTTTTTGTTCATGTTATTCAACAAAAACCTTACAAAAATTCCAAATTTCAACATCCTACGACCGTTTTAAGATAGTGGGCGAAAACCCCCTTAATGAAACAAAAATATTTTACTTATGTTTTACCTGATATTCAACCAAAACCCTACTAGAATTCCGAATTTCAAGATCCTACGACAAGTTTTAGAAAGTGGGCGGATACCACGCCCCCTGAATGAGCAAATTGGAATTTTCGATTACAAAGGAAAACCTACCTTTGTACCGAATTTCAAGATTCTGCTATTGTTAGAAGTGCTTCATAATTTTGATGATCAGTGAGTCAGTCAGTCAGTGATTCAATTACGGTTTTTGAAATTTTTACTGTTTAATATCTCAAAAAGTAGTGGTTCTACAAAATTTATTTTTTGACAGGGCCTTTGTCTTATTGAAGTTACTTTGTAATTCAAATTTGGAGCTCAATGGGTTCAAAAGTTATAAGGGGTTAAAAATGTGCTTGAATTCAATCCTGTAAGAAAGGAGTAGTGTTAGAATTTGGCTGGGCACTACCGTGCCCTTTGAACCACTATTTTATTGTTAAAGCAAATAACTCGGAAATCCGACCACAAAAACAAATTTGTTTTTCAGTGTTTGACAAAAGACATTCAGGCCTTAATATGTGTGTGTCATTTAATGTGGGCCATGTCCGGCTCAGCCTGGTGAGATATTTGTATCAAAAGATATTTCCACAAAGGATATTCGAACATGTTGTAAAATGAAAACCACTATTTTTCTGTTTGAGGGCATAACTCGGAAATCCGACCCCAAAAACAAATTTGGTTTTCAGTGTTTGATAGAAGCCATTCAGGCCTTAATATGTGTGTGTATCATTTAATGGCGTTTTTCTTTTTTAGCTCTGAGCAGGGTACGGAGCTGTAAAAAAAACTCGTATTTCTTTTTTAGCTTAGACATATCTGAGCGCTCAACTTTTGTTTATTTTTCCGATCAGACCGTGGTCAGAGCGCGATCTACGAGCTCGGTTAAAATTGATGGAGTAGATGGAGTTTGTCCATATCATGTGTGAGATGACGCGAAAAAAAAATATGGAAATGTCGGGCGAAGCAAGTTGTTTTCCGAATGAAGGCAAATAAAAAATTATTTTTGTCAGCTTGTCAATTTTTTTTTTATATGTGACGATTCCGTGCTCAGGTTTGTTTCTTTATTAGCTCGGAAAGGTCTGAGCTTACTCTGCTCACACCGAGCTCGATGAGCTCAGGCTCTACTCCACATTCTGCTTAGAGCTAAAAAAGAAAAACGCCTAATGTGGGCGATGCCCGGCTCTGGCTGTTGAGATATTTGTATCAAAAGATATTTCCCCAAAGGATATTCGAACATGTTTTAAAACGAATACCACTATTTTTCTGTTTGAAGGCATAACTCGGAAACCAGACCTCACAAACAGATTTGCTTTTCAGTTGTCGACCGACGACTTTCAGGCCTTAATATGTGTGTTTCATTTCATGTGAGCCATGTGAAAAAATTCAAAAAAATGCAAGTTTGAATTCTGCAAAATCATTATTGCTAATATTTCACTAAACGATTCACAGAAAAAATAATTCTTACTTTCAGTTTATGGAACTCGATTAGACGTTTCATTTGATGTATCACTCGACCGTATCCCGAACAATCTTTATTTTCGTTCAAAAATATCGCACGTATTTCATAGATCTGATCAAGTTGAGTACTTTTTTGAAAACCAGACTTAAATACGAGCTCTGGTTGCCGAGATATTTGAAACAAAACCACTATTTTTCTGTTTAAAAGCATAACTCGAAAACCAGACCTCATAAACAGATTTGGTTTTCAGTGTTTGACAGAAAACATTCAAGTCTAAACTTTCTTTTTTTTTTTATTTGCACCCACTCAAGAGATTTGTATATCCTTTTTATGCCAGAGACACAGTGAGTGCATTAGGAAGAAAGGAAGGGGTTTGAAAGGAGGTGTCGGTTGTACATTGGTCTAAAATTTTTGAGCATTGAAATGACTGGGAAAGACAGAGTGTAGAAGAGAGTTCCACATTCGCGTAGTACGGCTAAAGAAAGATTCTCTATACTTGAGCGTACGTCCGAAGTTGGGATCGAGGGTAAACTGATGGGCATTCCTAGAAGCGCGAGCATTACGTGTGAATTGTTTGAGGGGAGGAATGCAACTGGCTATTTCACTAAAGCAATTACCGTAAAAGTAGCAATAGCACAAGGAGGGACACGCTACGTTACGACGGAGGTCTAAATGGGTAAATGCATCAGTGATCTCTCTATCACCAATCATTCTTACAGCTCTTTTTTGTATTCCATCCAAGAGGCTTAAGGAAGAAGCTGGAGCACCATCCCAGAGACGTGAATTGTACTTGGATAGATATAGGTTTTATAGATAATAGCCAGACGGGGAAAAAAATTTCTTGCACCGTCTTAAGAAACCCAAACATCTTGCGGCATTTTTGGCGACATCGCGTATGTGCTCGGTCCACAGGAGGTGGTCAGTGATGCACATACCGAAAATCTCGAGATGTTCGGTCTCATTGATGCAAGTGCCACTCATGGACAGCGGTAAGGGGGGTATATCTCGCTTCAACGATACAAGACAGCATTGAAGTTTCGAAGCATTAAACTCTACACGGCTTTAAATTCCCCAGTGTACAGTGCTGTTTAAGTCAGAGTTTAATGAGCTTATCATATTTTGCTGTTGCAGTTCCACATCCGAAGAGGAGGGATGTGAATCTGGAAACAAATATGAGAAGCTAAGGCTACTATCGTCAGCGAAACAATTTATTGGATTAGAAGTAACAGATAGGAGATCATTAATAGAAATGATAAAGAGGGTCGGAGACAAAACGGAGCCCTATGGCACACCAGCATTTATATTGTGGGTTTCAGATTTGAATCCGTTCAATACAAGTTGTCGAAAGAAAGTTTCTAATCCAACGAAGAAGGGATTCATCGATACCGAAGGCACGCATTTTCGATAACAGAGAAAGATGCCAGACTTAATCAAATGCCTTTGAAATATCAAGTGCAATAGTCTTACTTTCTCCAAAAAGACGTAAAGGTTTGTTCCGCTGTTCGGTGAGATAAACCATCAAATCACCAGTGGACCTGTTGATGCGAAAGCCGTACTGCTGGTCATTAAGAAGCATTTGGTCTTCGAGATATTTCTTGAGATGATAGTTTATCAGCGTTTCCATGACCATAGAAAGAAGGGACGTAAGTGCAATCGGACGATAATTGGAGGGAGAAGACGATTCGCCTTTTTTTGGGATTGGCTGGACAAATGCTGTTTTCCAACTGCTCGGAACGAGCCCAGAAGAGTAGGATAGATGGAAAAGCTTACGCAAGGGTTTTTCGGTGAAGAACACCTCTTCAGAACAATAGCGGGGATTACATCCGGACCAGCGGATTTATGTATGTTGAGATCCTTTAAGACTCTCGCCACAGCACGAGTGCGGAAGATAAGAATTATTCCACGGAATCATTGACGCGCTCAAGAACTGGAGGAGTCATGATACTCTCTGGCAGCGAAGTGTTGGCGGCGAACTGCCTAGCAAAAAGGTTCGCTTTCGCGAGAGCGCTTACAACTGGAGTGTCATTGTCAACGAGCGTAGGGACCGACTTGTAAGCCGTAATGTTAATTTCATTGAATTGCAAGTTTGAAATCTACAGAGAAAACTCTCAACGATAGGCGCTGCAGACACGTCAAAATCCAAGCAGGTTTAAAAAAACACCTGGTTTCCTGAAGCATACCCGCCTTTTATTCACCTTACATTGGGAGTTGGTTGATTCTTAAGATATCTGAAACAAATTCAAATATTATGAAGCAAATTTCTTGTTTTTTAGTACAAAATCTAGATTCAAACTCTACTAACAAAACGTTCTTGTCCTAAATCAATTTTATTACCCTTTTCGATCTGAAATGACACACCAATTCCTTAAACGAACACACATTTCTGGCGTATGGATATAATCCAATTTTTCTTTTTCCTTTTTGAATTTAAACCTTTTTAAATATTTGATACTCCATTTTCCTTCTTATAATGTCAGACGAATGCCCTTGTCAGAGACACAAATAAACTCGAATCCATTAATAAACTTAACCTTTTTGCCTCCAATTTTCTTTTTTTTTTTAAAGTCGAACCAAACAAAAAATAATCCTTCCACTCTTTTCTCAGGATAAAAAACTTTCTCTCTTCGTTTTGTTTCATATTCAAAGCACTCTTTTGTTGCTTTTTTTAGGCAGTCAAATTAAGTTTCACCAAGTTTTAACGACCGACCGACACGGCAAAGTTGTAGTCATTAGCCTTTTTACACTTTTACACAAAAAATATTCCCAAGAACACTACTCGGCCATATCGGCGGAAAGTTTCAACTTTGCTTTAAAAAAAAAGAACAACAGATGTAAACCCTTTTAGTCTGCCGGACAAAATAGCGACCGTTACCGTCGAAAAGTAAGGGCCGAAGAGGAATTGTCTTTTTTCCGTTTAAAATTAAATTTTTTGTCTCCACACAGTGAGCTCGTGGAAAGTATAATTTTAACACATTTACACTCGACAGGAAATGTTCAATTCTCATAAATTTTGTCAAGGTTCCGAAAAAAATAATTGTTTGGAAAAAGGCCGAGCATATCCCGCTGTCAAGTCCAGTATTGGATGAAACTAAATTTACTCGCCATTATTCGGGATCAAAACAAAACGTTTACATTCAAAGGCGACACGAAATAAGAAGAAAAAAAATAATGAAGACATAAGATTTTTTTCCTGAAATTCCTTTTTCTGTTTCCTTAACCTTCTGTTCGAATTTCCGTAACACCCTTTATACGGATTAGTCTGTTGAATGCTATAGCCTTAATAAAACATTTCACTTCAAGGAAAAATATCTACCACCCGGGCCAACGTGTCCTTGAAAAATGAACTTAATCCCGGGATGGCACGATGCCAATGCGATGGCAAGAATGTCCGTAAAAGACTTTATATCTTTATCTATTGGTTGAATTAAGCCCCCCACGAAAAATCAATTTCAGGTTTTATTGCCATTTGATCCGGAGAGGGGATGTTTGTTCCCCTCTTCTTTCCATCGCATGATACACCTAAGTATATATAGATTCCTTATCCTTGAAATAGGAGTAAGTATAGGCAGAAGTTGAGACATTAACCATGACCCGAAACCCACACTTTGGGATAAAGTATTTTGTTCACTCAAAGTCACTTAAGTCAAACGAGAAAAATGTCGCTATCTTTCGGTAACAAATACGATTTAAAGTTCATAAGCTCCCTTATACAATACTTATTGGGGGTGTGTTTCACTTGGATGGTGATACATGGGAGAGTGTGAAACAGGTGTTGAAAAAAAGTTATAAGGACACTCAGAAGAAAAGAAAATTTTACAAACATTTTTGCTGCTTGGGTGATTCTTCATTCATTCCGACACCTCTGAAAGGATGTCACAGCATACATCTTATTTTTCTTTTCTTTCTCACAGATGTTCTCAATAAAGTGCGGGGCTGTGATTTTGTTGGCAATAAAAAAAAATTAAGTCCAATGATTGAAGTTTAGAGATTGACGTAAATTTATCAACATTTTTCATATTTTTGAACCCAAATCAGTGAATCCTTCACACAAACACATCAAACGCCATTCGAGACAAGATTCGAACGAAAAATGCCTATTTTTGTGAGACCTTGTATCTTGCAATTGTTATCAAATTAGGCTAAAATAAAAATTCTGTCACAATTTAAACGAAAATGGTTGACACAAGAGGTGTTATGATTGAATTAAATTGGAATCCGGAGGCATAAAAAGGGCAAACGCTGTCAGTTTGAATAAAATTAAGGGATTTGTTACTCTTTTTTTGACATTTGGTGACATTTAGATCTAGGGACGAAAGTCTCCCTGAAACGACATTCACAATAATTTCAATTTGAGGCCGTGTTTGAATTGCAATTGTGTTGAAATATTTGTCAAGTTTGACGTTTGGTTAATGAAACGGAGCATCTGAGTCTCGGGACCTTGACTCTTCTGATTAGGTCCATGTCGTTGTACAATCCGTAAAGTTCGCTGTTTTATTTTCTTCGCCATTCCCCATCAATGTATACAGGGCCAAAGATGACAGCGATTAGCACCAGTTATTTTTTGTTTGATCTCGGCGCCGCTGGTGTTATTGCTCGTGTTGATAGCGGAGCCTAGGTAGACAAACTCCTCTTCTACCTCGAAGTTATATGCGTCAATTGTGACGTTCTGCCTGAGCCTTCGGTGTTGGGTGTCCTTCCTCGAAGACTTCGTTTTTCCCTCATTTACCGCTAAACCCATTTTTGCCGCTTCTATCTCAATTCTCACAAAGGCGCCATTAACATCACGCTGTGTTCTTTCCATTACATATATCAATATCACCGGCTTTCGCGAGAAGTTGAACAGATTTTTGGAAGATAGTGCTTCTGGTGTTGACGGTGGAGTTCTGCACTATCTTCTCAAAAACGATGTTAAAGAAATCGCAAGAGAGTGCATCGCTTTGTCTGAATCCTTTTTTGACGTCGAAAGATTCCGTAAGCTCGTTGCCAACCTTGATGGCGCAGCGTGAGTTCTCCATCGTCATTTTGTACAAGCAAACTGGGATGCTAAAACTAGACATAGCTTTATCCAGTTCGTCTCTGTAGATGCTGTCATACGCGGCCTTAAAATCAGTGAAAAGGTGGTGGGTATCGATTTGAAGTTCATAGGTCTTTTCCAGGATCTGCCGCAACGTGAAAATTTGGTCGATGGTTGACTTTCCTGGCCTGAAGGAAAGGACCAATAAGATTGTTGACGAAAGGCTTCAGACATTCACACATAACGGCAGAGAGGATCTTGTAGGCGATGTTTAGTAGAGTTATTCCTCTATAGTTGGCGCAGTTTAGAGGATCTCCCTTTTTCTGGATCGGGCAAACAATGCTGAGGTTCCATTCAGCGGGCATGCTGACCATATCTTACAGATGATTTGGTGCATGCTCCTATCTAGCTCCAGCGGCTTTGTTGGATTTTAGCCGTGATATTGCCGTTTTTAATTCTTCTAGATCGGGTTCACGGAATTGTTGACTATCATCGTGTCCGATGAAAGGACGGCAGGGTTTTGGTCGTCGTCACCGTTATAAAGTCTACAGAAGTGGTTTTCCAAATCCCCAGCATCGACTGCGATTCTTTTATGATGTTCTCTTGTTTATCCCTGCGGGCATCGGTTCTTGCTCGATGACCTTAAACCAGGTGTTTTACCTTCCGGTTAAACCTCCGAACTTTATTCATGCTGTTGTCTCTCTGAACATTCTCGATTTGACGTTTCTCTCTTATTTCTCCTGAGAAGCCGGCGATTCTCTCTCCTCTTTTACTCGTAGAGCTCACGAGCAGCTCCTGTCCTTGTATGCAGTGCCACTTTGTATGCCTTTATATGGTCTTCGATAAGGACGAAGAATCCCTTTTCTAGTTTCCGTAGCTTAGTGGTTAAGTGCGTTGGCTGCTAAGCAGAACGTCGTGGATTCGAGTCCTATTTGTGTCCATAGTTTTTATTTCATCTTTCAAGGAGACTGCCTCTTGGCAAGGACTGACAAAACTTCCAAGAGCCTCAATCTTTCAAGAAAAATTGCTTCTCAACTTTGCCGTTCGGAGTCGGTGTTAAATTGAAGGTCCCCTCAATTTTTCACACGCACCCAGAGAATTGTTGATGAGAGTAAGCCACTTAGGCCTTGGCTATTCAAGAGCTGTCGCGCCACCCTTTTATTAACCCTTTTTTTGAGTAATTATGAAAAGGACCTTTGTTAGACAGTAAATTATCAACCGAAATTAAAAAAAAACATGAATATTACAGTTCAATGAATGCTTATGATTTCTCAAAAATCCTATTAAAGGTATAACGAAAACATAAATAAAAGAATTTAAATAAAACAAAACTCCCATTAATAAAGTCAAAACCGTCATCCATCAGAAAAAGAACTCACCCACCGAAACTCACCATGCGAAAGAGTGTAGGCAGACGAATAATGAAAAACTTTTTTGATTTACCGCCTGAATTAACAACAGAAATAAGTTCACCTTGCATGTCGAAAAAACAAATTTCCCATATTTCAATGCAAACACGCGAAAACTGAAATTCAAGGAATACAAAAAAAAAATCCTCATCAATGTCAAACTAATATGTGACGTGGATTTTGGACAGCAGTGAGGTTTCGAATTTCTACCACAAACAACAGAACCTCTGTTGTGGTTATAGTTTTTCTTTTTTGACTCAAAAAAAAAAGAGGTCAACTTAAAATCGAAATCAGTGCAATTGACCCAGTTCCTTTTTCCCGCCAATCCATGTACCTACGTACAGTACATGAAGAACATCAACAAGCACCCTCACTGCCAGTACCATTAAAGCCGTCAAAGCGATGTTTTTTGCCCTACACGAACACGAATACATCAACTGGTTGTAATACGACAGAAACCAAAAAGGACCAAGGACATTATTCAAAGTATTACAACGCCCTATTCAGTTGTAACTCGTTAACTACTGCGTCGGTAGGCTGCATGCGAATCAATCGCGGTGTAACGAAGTACTTTGAAATCGGGTTTTTGTGAGGTCTGGCCCTCGAAAGGGTATGAGCAAATGCAAAAGTGACATACGCCTACATTTTGACATGTTATCTACTGTTACACGGATTATACATAACCGTTATCCTATCAGTCTTGTTTACACGAAATACTTCGAATTCATTATGAACTATGAACAAACAAACATGATGTTCGAAAATTCGAACATCATTTGGGTGCGTTTGCTTTTCAACAGTCAATGTCACTGTCATTGGATCTGGATGGCTTTTTTGCTGTCTCGTTTGTTTTCTTTTATTTTTTGCTGTAAACAGAGAAAATGAAAACGCGATAAAATGCTGATAATTTACGACCTGAAATTCACGGTCGAGGTCGACATTGTTAGGCTGGAAATGCGCCATTGCTGCCTATGACTCGTAGCTCGAGAGAGTTAAGGATTCACATAATTCAATTGGAATAGTTTGTCTGGACTTCTGTAATGTGTTGTTGTTATTTATACTTTTGTGCTCAATCTAACTATTATTGCCTTTTTGGCTTTTTGATTCCTTGGTTATTTTGACATTTGGCTATGTGTCTATGGCTATGTGTATATTAGGTGTTTGACTATTTAGCTATTTAGTTTTTGGATATTGGTTATTTCACTATTTAGATTTTTGGCTACTAGAATATTTAGTAGTTTCGCTATGAGGATATTTTAAATTTTACTAATCGACAAAGTTTTTGAAATTTGGGGGTTCACATTCGACAACATGTTTATCAACCTCTGTCATGTTGGCGTATTCATGTAATGTGAATAGTGAACACTTCTGTGAACCCATCTTAATTCTTAGTGACATTTCTGACATTCGTTCGCGAACACATCCTGCACCCAACAGCAGTTTGACCAAAGAGATAATATAATAGAGCACGGAAGGTAGCCTGAAAATATTACATCGGACTGTGAGAGAGCTTATCTAAACTTTCATTAACTTAAGATTTTTGTAAGTTCTGTCACCTTTGAAGGAGAAAAACATTTCCCCTATCTCCCGATTTTACATGCAAAAACTTCTTGGGGGAGATTTTGTGATTCTGTCAAACCATAAGAAGTACATTGAATTTTGTTGACGTTTGATATAATTTTGTGCATTTGTGAGATTAAGGCTATCAAGTGTTCTTTTGCTTTTTAGGAGGATCACATAATTTCATCCCCATTCCTAGAAATTTGACAGTTTTTTTTACAAAACTCCTGAAAAAGTAAACGAAAAAGTAATAGAACAATAAGTAGATACTACCAAGATTGGTTCTCTGCTTGGTTTGACAGAAGATCTGTCAGATCAGAGAACACACTATACAAACTTACGTTAAAAAATACTGCTTCTCAAGACGGCACCACCATCGTTTTCCGTCTTGAAACTACTCCCCAAATATATAAACAAAGGTTTGACACGATTGATTTGACATTTCCAATTGTTTTTCTTTGAAAAACGTCATTTTTATTTTAACTTACTGTTTTAAACAATTTCGGTAAAGAATATTTAAAAAACATACAGTGACTGCCCAAATGCAGCTTCGTTTGTTTCGTTTTTATAGGAAGCATAAAATGTAACACATTGATCATTGAAGGGTCTTGGTCACTGATCAGAAATAACAAGATTGGAAACCTACCTACGTTTTTTTTTTATTGCATGGCGCGCTCACTTTGATTTGAATAGGCTATCTGGTCCGGATAGCTATTGGTTTTTATTTTCCATGTAAAGAATAAATAGCAGAAGCTCAAACCAAACAAACCCAGAGCTATCCAACAATTTCTTGTATAGGTAGCTATCTGACAGAACAGCCATTGAAATTCATAAACAGCTGATTTTTGTACACGTGTTTTCACAGCTATCCAAATTTAGCTATCGAACTCGTTCATGAAAAACGAGTTGGGTAGGCTATCTTAGATAGGCTATCCAAAACCAAACTGAACTCGCCCATACGCTTGCAGGAAACTTGCTTTTTAGTTTGTAGGCAATTGTCATTTTGACACCTTGCTTTCCTATCTTTTTATAACTGATCAGAAGTGAGTTTTTGCGGTGACTTAAGTTGACTATAGTTGGCTATAGTCGTGGTTTATTGGGAATTTTATACTCAGCTTAAAAAAGTTTTACATGTCAAGCACCAACAACCGAAGACTGAGTAAAATAAGTTAGGAATTTTAGTTAGGAATTTCATCAGGATTAGGTTTCGGCAATTCGACACTTGAGTTTTTTGTCTGGTGTTTGCCTAGGCTTAAGCATTTGATATAATCAAATGTCAAAACCTTTTGAAAAAAAAAAAACAGTTTTTCACCATAGAAACTCATGTAAAAAAAATTGCTTTCAGATAGGTCTTAAGATGGCGTTTGAAAGGTTTCGATATTTGATATTCTAGTGAACGAAACTCAGTTTAAAACTGACTATAGCTTTTTATTGGAATTCCGATTCCTGAGCTAACCTAAGTTCCTTATAAAACACAGCTTATAGTTGACTTTTTCTCGTTTTTGCACGCCAATAGTTACGATTCGCAACCACAATTCTCGTTTTTGTGGTCAGTGTTAATGTGTCAAATTGTAAATAGTTCTAACTATTCCCAGTAAGTTGGTTGATGTGTAAGTTTTTTTTTCAGTTTAGTGGCAAATTGTCAATCTGGAATCTAAACAAAAAAACATTCTGGCCATGCATTTTTTACACCCGTCGTAGTCGTCCGTATCAAAGCATTTCTGTTCGTCTTCAATTAAAACTATATCACTTAAAAACTTACAAATTTTAAAGCTTGCTTGTTCTAGAAATTTAATGTTTGTTTGTATGTATTTTTCATCCAAAGACATTGTCCGAAAAAAAAAACTTTATTTCCCCGAGATTTCGCAAAAGGAACTACTTACAGAATGAAGGAGAAATCTTAGGTAAGATTTTTCATCTCCAAACCGATCTCATATAACGTTTATTATATTCTTGAGGTCGTCGAACTCCGTTTCTGAACTCCGCCAGAAACTAACCCAGACTCAACAAGAAACTCCTTCGTGAAAATGAACGAAGAGCGGTAAAAATTCTCAAACGCCGTCGATGCGGCTTTAGCTATTGAAATCAAGCTCAGAAACTTCGAAGGCCACTACGAGCGAACCGCGTATGCATGCACCCTCACCGACAACCGAAGTCGAGGCAATGCTGGAAGACGAGCAGAAGCGCAATGAATCGTCGCAGGAGAAGATGAATGTGCTGCACAAGAGTGTCCGGGAGAAGGACGAAGCCATCATGCAAGAACATGCGCCAAAGGAAAGGACGTATCAAAAATTTGATCGGCGAATCTGACGATCTGAGATTAAATCTGGAGCAAGTCCATATGAAGATGATAACACAGCAGAACCAGCTGATCGAACAGACAAATTAGTTGTTTGCATTTTTCATTGCTTTTATGTGCATATTCTGTCGGTAAATAAAAAAATGTTTAATTAGTTTCAGAAAATAAAGACTTTCTCCGTTTATTTTCTAAAAGCACGAACTAGAAATTGAATTAATAGTTTTTCAGCGAATCTGGAAGCAGCAATTAGGAGAATATCAGGAACTTACTTGAACAGTTTAAAGATTTCTCTATGGTTGGTGGTCTTCAACTATCGTCAGCGCAAAAACGCACTTCAGTGGTCTTGGTCTGATTCTGTTGACCAATTAAAGAATTTTAAGCGGATAAAAGAAAAATAACCCCGAAGCATATAAAATAAGCAGGAAAGTCCCGGAAAATCCTTTATGGTACTTTCCATGATAGGGACAACCGGACAAATTTACAATGATGGCGATGTTAAGAATAAAAATACATAAAACGACTGTCACTAATGTCCTAAAATCACTTAATACCTACTCAAATTAGAGAATCCGTTGATGGCGTAAAATGAGAAATGGTTTTACGAGTATAAATCTGTCAAAAAATTCAAAAGAGACCACATTTTAATATCTTAATACCTTCAAATTATTTCTTAAAAAATTGTCCAAATTAAATAATCCCCAAATCATTTTATTGGATAATTTCCTTGGTTCCATTTTTAATTAAATTGTCGCTTGAAATCCTCTCTTTGTCTTTCATGAAAGGTTCTCATAATCCTTTCAGATTTGCTCAGATTAATTTCCATGGGTTCTCAAAGACATATTTTGCTTACGTAAGTTGCTTAAACATTAATTCGCCAAGGACACCAGGAACAGGAAACAGTGAATTAAAAAAATTACGTAAATGAGGTGTAATCATAACTTTTGTGCATTCGTCGTCAATATAGTGTCGTAACTCTTATACAGCTTATACTTGTTGCTTGGTTTTCTTCATAAATCTTTGACCACTTTAAATTGAAGTGTTTTCCTTCGATATTGCTAATTAGGATGAGTTAAGAGAAGTGTACATCAGGCTAGTTGCTGATTCACTGAACTTATTTTGTTTTCAAATTGAGATTCATAGACCAGTACTCAGTTTAGACCAAATTGAATTTAGTCCCTTAGAGCGAGTTCTTTCGACTTCAACTGTGAATTTAAGGTCAGAAAAGAATAAACTGCTTTCGTCGACCAAATAGTATAGGAAGCATTTTTTGTATTCTTTGAAAAATATATCCTTAAAGAATTAAAACACCAAGCCCTTGTTCGTGACCAACTACAATTTTCACCCATTTCTCTCCGTTTGACGACGGCACGACATCAGTAAAAACAAAAACAACGATAAAGACAAAAAATTAAGCCGTTCGTTCGTGTCCTTGAAAATAATTTCTTGTTTCAAAACTAAATTCTCATGTTCACACTATTTCCCTTTTAAATGCTTTAAGATATGACTTTAATAAAGAAACATTATTTAGTGCTTTAAGCCTTTAAAACATTTCGGTCGTTAAAAGAAAGAAACAAAAAAAAACATTCGGTTTAATGACGAGTTGAACTTTTCAACACGCAGCCAAATTTTAAACATTAAATTGCAATTATTTAATAAAATGTTCGGCTGTCAGACGAAACACGAACAAAATATCAAAAACTAATTATTTTTATCTCGATTGTATGTACATACGTGAAAATTTATTCAAGCCGATGACGTACTCACAAAACAAATAATGTCGAAAAGTGCACTCTAAAACACACTTGTTGTATTAAAGTTTTTGTTTCTGTTTTAACGCAACATTGTTTAGATTGACTAAGACAAAGGTGAAGACTGGTTGGATGACAGTGGTTCAATGACGATGCAAAATTTGTCAGTGTTCGAAGTGTTAACTCAATTCACTTTTTGACACATTTTTCTATGAAGTTTTATATGAAATTCTTCCAGTTTTCATTCTTCATCTATCAATAAAGAACCACTATACTGTGAATCCTCTTTTCCAATACACGCCACACAGACCGGCCGCAGCGGATCTGTCGTCGCGTCAATGACTGAGGCAAACGCATATGGCACGTGATTGCATATAAAAGAATAAGTTTGAAGAGATGCACCAGATCTTTAATTAGCATTTCACCTTTTGTCATAAATGTATTTTTCTATTCCTCCCCCTTTTTAGATGTCTATAGTAGCAAATTGTGTGCCAGAGTCATATAGCAATAACATTCACCTTGACATTATGCTCTTGAACGAATAAAAGCTCCGTTTTTGCAATTGTAGAAAGATAGAAGGATATAACGCAACAAAAACTGAAGAATAGACTGGTGAGATTGTTTTGCAGTGTCAATATGGTAATAGATAAACGAGTTGAAGTTTGATGTGTGCTTTGTTATGTCGAAGCAATTAAAAAAATATGAGATGCGCTATTTGTCAGAAACAAACATAGAGACTGACAGATGTCATATGCCTATTTTTTGTATACTATGTACAGAAATTCAAGCTCATGGTCTCCAGCTTACAATACTCGTGTGGTTTGCGAGATACCAACAAACAAATGCCATTAATTCCTCCCTAAATTTATAGTAAGAACCTTAAGTGAATGTAAATGCAGAAATGTTATATTTTACATTTTAAATCAAATCTCAAGAAGAACCACCCTTTAATATAAACATTCACAAAATAACTTTGAGAACTTCACAGTACAATGAATTATTTACTTACTTACTTATCCGGCTCACAATCCATGGAGGATCTCAGCGTGAGATCCATCGTGAACGGTCCCTCGCATGCACTCTCCAGTCACCGAAACCAAGCGATCTGGCATCCGCCGTCATTTGGTCCTTTTACCGTAGAAGTAGATTCGGTCTTCCTTGTCGTCTCGAGCCTTGGGGACTGGGATAAGAAGACTTTCTTGGCTGGAGCGTTGTCGTTCATTCGCTCGATGTGGCCGAGCCAATGTAGTCGTCTTTTCTTGGCCTTCTGGACAACATCCACATCTTTGTATAGCTCGTACAGTTCTCTGATGGACGTTCTTCTCCATTCGACATCGTCGCATACGGAACCGAAAATCCGTCGAAGAATTTTTCTATCGAAAATGCTCAGTATTCCCCTTTTTACTTATCGTGTAGCACTCGGGACCGTAGAGTAGAACTGATAAAATAAAAGTTTTGTTAAGCAGACCATTTGTCCTTCGAATGAGGAGTTTTGAACATAGTTGTTTTGCCAAACGAAGCAGCAGCGGTTCGCTAGGGTAATTCTTCTTCGAATCTCCTCTAAGGTATCGTTTGTCGGATTGATGTTTGTTCCAAGGTGGGTGAACAGCGACTTTATGTCCTAGGCGGTGGACAGATGTTGCATTGCTTGTTGTTAACATGTACTTTGTTTCGTCCTCATTCACTTCAAGACCAACGAGGTTCGCTTGTTCTTCAATCGCTGTGAAGGCCTCAAGTACAGCTCTCTTGGATAAATCGATGATGTCAATGTCGTCCAAATATATCCTAGGAGCTAAGAGGATTTGTTGAAAAAAGTGTTTTCCGTGCTGAAAAAGTCACATGACAATGCATCTCCTTGTCCAAACCTTGCGCATGTTTGGAACAACTCGAATGAGCCGTTTCCCATTTGCACGTGCAGGTATTGTTTAGCGTCATGTCGCACAGCTGGATCAGTTTGTTTGGGATCCCGTAAACCAGAAGCTTATTACTTTGACCTTTTAAAGAAACGTCGGTTGTTGTTCTTGGCCCGTGACTCTTCTAGATCTTTGAGTTGAGAAACTGCGGATGCTCTTTTCTTCCTTCGCAGGGTCTTTTTCTCATTTTTCCCTTTTTGTCCGATGCTCTTCTTCTTGCTACTCTTGTTTTCCGTTGCAGCATCTGCAAACGTGCGTTTTCCGTCTCTCTTATCAATAACGCTCACTCATCATCATACCACGGGTTCTTTTTCGTGGGTGGCTGTTAACCTTTAGTGGTCTCGGCTACATTTTTAATTATTTCGCGATATTGGTTCCGTAAGGTTTTGACATTTGGGGGGACAGTAGAGAGTCGCTCACTCAGGTGCTCACTGTAGTCTCTGGCATTATCCGGAGGGCTAAGGCAACCGATGTTCAACTTCTTTCTTTGGACCGCACGTGTTGTTTTGTCATTTGATAATCGAGCTCTAAACTTAGCCACTACCAGAAAGTAGTCAGACTCGACATTTGCTCCTCGGAAAGTG
>CAKKXW010000002.1:19848240-19858748 GCA_920937365.1 Sphaerophoria rueppellii | reverse complement strand
TTATATATGCATGAAATTTTTTTAGTTAGCCTAGTCACCAATTCCGACATCCACGCAAATGTCTGACTGTTGTCTGAAAAATGAAGAATTAAAATGTAAACGAAATAATGAAGTTCGTTTTTGTATAATACATTAAAAAAATACTTTTTATATTTTTTAACACTTCCAAAACAACTAAATTTGTGGGGTTCTTGTCAATATTGTTCTTAACATTTTCATTTTTCTTACTTGCGACATATTGAATATATGGCAAGTATTGAACTCGTTAAAAAAGTTGAGATTTTGTGCAATGTGACATTTCAATGATGGAGAAGTCGAAAAAAATGGGTCCGGCGATTCTGTTGTCAGTCTGTAAACGCACCTACAGCCTTAACCACTGATCCGATTGATTTTTTTAAAGTACGTATATATTGTCATTGATTATATTTTGTATTAAACAAATTTTCAAAAATTTGTTTGTATTTTAAAAAAATATATTTAAACTTTTTTTTCAAAATTCTGTACCTCGTAAACGGATCAATATTAAAAATCGAATTTCCATTATTAAATGTAAACATAGTATTTAACACTGCATACCCAAATCAATTTTAAAACGTTTTTGAACCTTTATGTATAAAAAATTAAAAAAGAACGCTATAAGATTTTTTTTTAATTTTAAAATCAATAATTTTTAAAAAAAATTTTATGAAATAAATTTTTTTCAGATAAAATGTATTATTGAGATACCTTCATATTTCAATTTCAATTTTTATTAATGAATTTTAATAACATGTTTTTACTGTTGTATGTTTTTTTATGAATTATAATTTGGAATATATATTTTTTATATCATCACTAGCGAAAAATTTGTTAATTTTTTTGAATTTGTAATAATAACGACAAGGAGTTCAATCAAATCATTATAAATATTTGACTTTGCAACTTTGCAAATTACGACTGAAAATGAAAAGCTAGATTTTAACTTGGTGAAACGCCCACACTTTTCACTTTGCAAAAAAACATACAAAATTGTAAAGTGAAAAGTCAGGAACTTTTCATTTTTGGTGAAACACTTTTTACTTTTACTTTGCAGAAAATTATTATTTTGAAAAGTTGCAAAGTGATAAGTTGTTGGTGCAATAGGTCCCAGTACTCAGATTAGACAAAATTGAATTTACTCCCTTAGAGCGAGTTCTTTCGACTTCGATTGTGAATCTACTACTACTCTCGTCGACCAAATAGTATGGGAAGCATTTTTTGTATTCTTTGAAAAATGTATCCTTAAAGAATTAAAACACCAAGCCCTTGTTCGTGACCAACTATAATTTTCACCCATTTCTCTCCGACTGACGACGGCACGACATCAGCAAAAACAAAAACAACGATAAAGACAAAAAATTAAGCCGTTCGTTCGTGTCCTTGAAAATAATTTCTTGTTTCAAAACTAAATTCTCATGTTCACACTACTTCCCTTTTAAATGCTTTAAGATATGACTTTAATAAAGAAACATTATTTAGTGCTTTAAGCCTTTAAAACATTTCGGTCGTTAAAAGAAAGAAACAAAAAAAAAAAACATTCGGTTTAATGACGAGTTGAACTTTTCAACACGCAGCCAAATTTTAAACATTAAATTGCAATTATTTAATAAAATGTTCGCCTGTCAGACGAAACACGAACAAAATATCAAAAACTAATTATTTTTATCTCGATTGTATGTACATACGTGAAAACTTATTCAAGCCGATGACGTACTCACAAAACAAACAATGTCGAAAAGTGCACTCTAAAACACACTTGTTGTATTAAAGTTTTTGTTTCTGTTTTAACCCAACATTGTTTAGATTGACTAAGACAAAGGTGAAGACTGGTTGGATGACAGTGGTTCAATGACGATGCAAAATTTGTCAGTGAAGTGTTAACTCATTTCACTTTTTGACACATTTTTCTATGAAGTTTTATATGAAATTCTTCCAGTTTTCATTCTTCATCTATCAATAAAGAACCACTATACTATAAATCCTCTTTTCCAACACACGCCACACCGACCGGCTGCAGCGGATCTGTCGTCGCGTCAATGACTGAGGCAAACGCATATGGCACGTGTTTGCATATAAAAGAATAAGTTTGAAGAGATGCACCAGATCTTTAATTAGCATTTCACCTTTTGTCATAAATGTATTTTTCTATTCCTCCCCCTTTTTCGATGTGTATAGTAGCAAATTGTGTGCCAGAGTCATATAGCAATAACATTCACCTTGACATTATGCTCTTGAACGAATAAAAGCTTCTTTTTTGCAATTGTAGAAAGATAGAAGGATATAACGCAACAAAAACTGAAGAATAGACTGGTGAGATTGTTTTGCAGTGTCAATATGGTGATAGATAAACGAGTTGAAGTTTGATGTGTGCTCTGTTATGTCGAAGCAATTAAAAAAATATGAGATGCGCTATTTGTCAGAAACAAACATAGAGACTGACAGATGTCATATGCCTATTTTTTGGATACTATGTACAGAAATTCAAGCTCATGGTATCCAGCTTACAATCCTCGTGTGGTTTGCGAGATACCAACAAACAAATGCCATGAATTCCTCCCTAAATTGATAGTAAGAACCTTAAGTAATATTCAAAATCCAGAAATGTTATATTTTACATTTTAAATCAAATCTCAAGATGAACCAGCAAAATAACTTTGAGAACTTCACAGTACAATGAATTATTTACTTATTTACTTATCCGGCTCACAATCCATGGAGGATCTCAGCCTGAGATCCATCGTGAACGGTCCCTCGCATGCACTTTCCAGTCACCGAAACCAAGCGCTCTGGCATCCGCCGTCATTTAGTCCTCGTACCGCAGGTTCGGTCTTCCTTGTCGTTGTGAGCCTTGGGGGCTGGGATGAGAAGACTTTCTTACCTGGATCGTTGTCGTCCATTCCCTCGATGTGGCCAACCCAATGTAGTCGTCTTTTCTTGGCCTTTTGGACTTAATCCACATCTTGGTACAGCTCGTACAGTGCTCGTTGGAAATTCTTCACCATTCGACATCGTCGCATACGGAACCGAAAATCCGTCGAAGAATCAAAAGTGCCCAGTATTCCCCTTTTTTACTTATCGTGTAGCACTCGGCACCGTAGAGTAGAACTGATAAAATAAAAGTTTTGTTTAGCAGACCATTTGTCTTTCGAGTGAGGAGTTTTGAACATAGTCGTATTGCCAAACGAAGCAGCAGCGGTTCGCTAGGATGTTTGTTCCAAGGTGGGTGAACAGCGACGTTTTGTCCTAGGCGGTGGATAGATGTTGCATTGCTTCATTGCTTGTTGTTAGCATGTACTTTGTTTCGTACTCATTCACTTCAAGACCAACGAGTTTCGCTTGTTCTTC
Organism: Sphaerophoria rueppellii; assembly: GCA_920937365.1. Classification (NCBI taxonomy): domain Eukaryota; kingdom Metazoa; phylum Arthropoda; class Insecta; order Diptera; family Syrphidae; genus Sphaerophoria; species Sphaerophoria rueppellii. The sequence continues at coordinate 19,855,385 of CAKKXW010000002.1, read as the reverse complement.
AATCGCTGTGAAGGCCTCAAGTACAGCTCTGTTGGATAACCCGATGATGTCAATCTCGTCCACATATATCCTAGGAGCTGGGAGGATTTGTTGAAAAAAGTGTTTTCCGTGCTCACACCTGCCTTGCGCACTATCTGCTCCAGGACTATGTTGAAAAATTCACATGACAATGCATCTCCTTGTCCAAACCTTGCCCATGTTTGAAACAACTCGAATGAGGTTGTTGTTCTTGGCCCGTGACTCTTCTAGATCTTTGAGTTGAGAAACTGCGGAGGCTCTTTTCTTCCTTCGCATCGGGGTCTTTTTCTCATTTCTCCCTTTTTGTCCGATGACCTTCTTCTTGCTACTCTTGTTTTCCGTTGCAGCATCTGCAAACATGCGTTTTCCGTCTCTCTTATCAAAAACGCACACTCATCATCATACCACGGGTTCTTTTTCGTGGGTGGCTGGTAACCTTTAGTGGTCTCGGCTACATTTTTAATTATTTCGCGATATTGGTTCCGTAAGGTTTTGACATCTGTAGTATTTGGGGTGACAGTCTAGAGTCGCTCACTCAGGTGCTCACTGTAGTCTCTGGCATTATCCGTAGTAGCACTACTACTAGGCAACCGATGTTCAACTTCTTTCTTTGGACCGCACGTGTTGTTTTGTCATTTGATAATCGAGCTCTAAACTTAGCCACTACCAGAAAGTAGTCAGACTCGACATTTGCTCCTCGGAAAGTGCGCACGTTCAAGATATTGGATGCGTGTCTTTCACCGGTTAGCACATGGTCGATTTGGTTTGTGGTTCGAACATCCGGAAATCGCCAGGATGCCGTGTAGATCTTTTGTATTGGAAACGTAGTGCTACTTATCACCGTATTACGAGCTGCAGCTGCCGTTATCTGTTGTAACTTCGTGGAGTCTATGCTTTCCAACTAATCCACCAAGATGTCTTCCTTCCCGATTTTTGCACTGAAGTCTTGGAGTACGATCTTGACGTCGTACTCTAGACAGGCTCGGCTCTGTCCAGGAGGTCGTAAAAATCCTCTTTGCTAGACTCATCAGCATCATCGGTAGTGGCATGTGCACATATAAAACTGGTGGTTTGCTGTGTGGCCTTAATGCGGATTACATCCAGGCGATCACTAATTGGTTTGAAATCCATGACTGCAAGCCAACTTCCCACGACGAATCCGTATCCAAATATGTGCATTATTTGATGACAACTCTAGTAAATGTAACAATTTTTCTTTTTATTGTCCCTCATGGCATCCATCGTGTTTCTTGGATCGCAGTAATGTCCGCCTTACACTGCATGAGGACAGTTTCAAGTTTTTGAGTTGCACCTAGGATATAGAATTTTCTTACGTTCCAGGTAAAAAGTCTAAATGCATACTCTGTTGTTGTTCCTGGTCTGGTTACAATAAGTAGGGGGTCATTTTCCGAGTCTACTACTCTCTCATAACTTCCAAGTTTTTTTTACTGTGGATGGGGTTGTTGAACCCCTCGCACTTACCTTGTAGGGCCATTGTTTAAGTGTTTCTGTTTCTCCGTTTTGCACTCGCGCTTACAAGATTCGCAGGTTATAAAGGGTTTTTTAATAGCGACGCTACAAAAGCTTTCTTAAATAAAACAAAAACGGTTTTGGATATCAATGAAATTATTTATTCGAAGTACATTTGATGCCATTATGTATGGAACTCGATTTCTTTTGCATGGCCACCACGGGCACGCTTGCAGAAGTCCAGACGCTGAACCCAATTGTCGACGGTTTTCAAGCATAAATCGGCCGATACTGCTGCAATTTCACGTTCGATATTCGTACGAAGTTCATCAATCGTCGCTGGCTTGTTGGCATAAACCATAGATTTGACGTAGCCCCACAGGAAATAGTCTAAATTTCTGGAGATAATGCGCTCATCGAAGTTTGTTCTCAATAATTCGATTGTGTGGCCCGCTGTGTGATATGTGGCACCTGTTGAAACCACATGCCGTCCAAGTGCATATCATCCAATTCATTCCAAAAATAATCGGTTAGCATTGAGCGGTAGCGATTCCCATTCACAGTGACGTGCCAGTCTTGATCATCACGGAAGAAGATCGGCCCAATGACACCACTAGCATGTAAACCCCACCAAACAGTGATTTTTTCGGGATGTAATGGTGCCTCGTGAAGCACATGTAGATTGCTTCCTGACCAATAACGCATATTTTGCTTATTGACGAAGCCATCAAGCCAGAAATGAGCCTCATCGCTGAAGATGTTTTTTCGATGAAAATCCGGATCATCTTCAAGTTGTTGCTCAGCCCAATTCACGAACATACGACGCTTCTGGTGATCAAGCGGCTTCAGTTCTTGCGTCAATTTGATCTTGTAAGGATGTAGGCCAAGATCTTTTAGCGAAATTCGCCACAACGACGTCACAGAGATGCCCAACGCTTGAGAACAACGTATGAGAGACTGATTTGGGTCTACCGCAATTGATGCGCTAGCGGCAGCAATATTCTCGACACTACGGGCACTTCTTTGTCTCACTGGCACGGGAACATTCTGTACTGAGCCTGTGGATTCAAATTTTTCCACTAGACGCTCAATTGTTGATCCGGCAGGACGATTATGACGACCATAAATTGTATGTAGCGGCTCTTAAAGTGTTTACAACTGACTCCGAATTTCGGTAGTAAATTTTAATAATTTCGACTAGTTGTTGGATCGAATGCCTTTCCATGATAAAATAACAAATCTTAGTGAAGAGAAATGTCAAGAGAGCGTTAAAAAGTATGGCGTCGTTTGCTGTCCCTATCGGTCTACTTTTGTAGCGTCCCTATTGAAAAACTCTTTATCTAGTGATATAATCAGTACCCGGTGGTTACCACTTACAGGTAAAGTAAGCCCTTGGTGTGTAGGTAAAGATACAGCATACGCCCCAGATTCTACAACACCCAACAACCCCAATGAATCATATACGATTCAAAAACTCAGTTTCATCCTATTTTTTAAGTCTTTGAACACTAATGATTCATAAAAATATCAAATCCCAATTTCAGGGCTTTTTTTCAATTGAATCATAAATGGTTCATTCTGTGTATCAAATATAATTCATAAGTGGTGCAGCTAATGTTGTTATGAAAAAAAATGGACGTGGTGCCGAACTTAAAAGCAAAATAAAAATATGATAAGCACTTGTGAGAACAATGTCCTTTAAATATTTATCACAAAGCTGGGAAACTAGTAAACCATCAGCTAAGAGAAAGAATTGTCAACCACTTCATCAACTTCAAGCTCTGACTTTTTCATCTATTCTTAAAATAAATTGACTACCTTAAAGAATAAAATAAATTGGATCCTTTTTTTCTCCATATAGTTATTAGTGAACAGAAACACACGGACATCAACGAAAAAAAAATCTCCTTAATTAAATAATTGCCAATTCGGTCTAATTCGTCCTCGCATTGAATTGAACCGAATTTATTTGCGAAAATACGAAAATACGAAAATGTATTCAAAGGATCACTCCTAACAGAACACCAATTAGGGTATAGTATAACAAAGCTTTCAAATGTCAAATTAGATTTTCAGCTTCTTTTGTTGTTTTGCGTGTGTGCTTGAGCAATCAAGGTGATTTCCAGTTCGTTGACTATTCGAAGAAAATTTTGTTAAATTCGTGAAATTATTCTCTTTTGAAAATGAAAAAAACAAAAATGAATAAAGACATACTTTTGAGTCTCGTGCATAAACTTATTGACTCTCGAAAGAACACAAAATAATATTTTTAAAATTTTAATTGAAAACGATTTCAAATGGTTTCAACTAGCTCTTGATGAGTCAAGTGAGAGCACGCTTCAATATGATGTTTGGAGCAAACATAAGCCGAAACACAATAGAAATCGGCTCATAAGCTTCAATTGCACTTCAGTTGCACAGGAAATGAGCTTTTCAAGTCCAAATTCTAATTCTGGCTATGTTCAGCTGAAACAGAACTCTTTCAAAATAATTGTGAGTTTTATTATTAAAACAATCAAGGGGAACTTTTTGAACAGGGTGATTAAAACTAAGTGGCTGAGGAGATTAAAATTGAAATCAATTCGTTGTGGTCGAATGTTTCATTTCGAAATTGATGCTGTTTTAATGATATCACCATTCAAGGATTATTTTTCAATATTCCAAAGGAACAGTGGATGAAAAGTGGATAGAAAGAGTATTTAAAGATTATTTTCATGAATTTGTAATTAAAATCAATGCGGAAGTCTTAGGAATTATCGTTAACTTGCTTGCTTACTGAAACGGAAGTCTTAGCTACATTTTGATCCTTTAGAAAACCATTATTATCAGGATTCAAAGAATTTCTTATTGCTAACCCGTTTCCATTGAATTTTATTTTTCAAAAAATCTTTTTCAAAAATTTAAAAAGCATTTTATAATATTTTTGTTTAATGAGCACCATCCTAATAAAATCGATTTCAATTGTAAGATCTTAAAACAATAAACGATTCGGCTTTTAAAAACAAATTTTACTGAACTTCAAAAAGCAGTCAGAGTCCGAGTATGTTTCAGCACCCCTGCAATAAAAACATCATCTCTCTTTGGTCATAAAAACACAATAAACTTGTCTAATTTTTTCTACACTCACACAAAAATATTGCTTTAAATTCTAAGTCAAACAAATAAAGGGTGTTTTTGTTTTTAGAGAAATAGAATTTCAAAATAAATAAAATGGCAGACAGTTAAAATAGCGTTGCCAACTTAAAGTTCAAAACTCCTCAAAAACACCCTTTACATATTTTATGCATCAACATGAACTCAGAAAGTCTCGTCTTAATACCTCTAGACTAGAGCAATTCCATTTGAATAATTCATTTACAGGTAAGTCTATTTCAGTACAGAAATATGCCCATCCCTCTTAGAGAGGTATTTTTTTAATAACTCGATCTCGAAAGCACATTACTTCTGTTTTCTCTGCATATGTCTGTTTTTCTAAAAATTGTTTTCGTAAACAAAATGTCCATCAAAGAACTTATTGGTCCAATGGGCAAAAAAAAAAGCAGAGAGCAGAAAAGTCGTTAAAATGTCATCATCCATCCACAGCATAGCTTCTGAATGGATAACAAAACGTCTGAGTATAAAATAAGGTCTACTCTCGGTACACCTCACCCATAAATGTACCAGCCAACAACCAATGTCGGTTTATTTATACTTTTCCGCACTCTTCTACGTGCCGACTATATGAAAATCTAACCCAAGCCGAAGACATCGGACTCGTCTATTCATGCATTGGCTTTATAAAAAAAAAAGTAGAACAAAGAGGGAGATGCATATTGGAATTGGAATGATGTTTGATGATGGATTCTACATGCACTCACCTTGGTGGGGTTCTATGTGGAAGCCTCTAGCGAGAGAGTCATCATCCTCACTGAAATGTAATAAATTTTCAAAAGTTTTCCATTGTCCGTAGGCATATACGAGTTACGAGGTGCCATATGGGAGTGAGGAACTTTTATGATGCCATGCAGAGTCATTTTCCATTTTATTAAATTGTTGGTCGGTCTGATCTACATTAAATTAAAGTTTAATGAAATTTTTTTTAATAACTTTATTTCTAATAAAAAATTCAATTGAAACGAAAAATCTTTACCATGTCTTCCTTAGGCTTATAAAATCTTTACAATTGTCAATTTGCCTAGCTTTTATGATATTCCTCTGAGCACTTGTTGGTCGTCCTTTAACCGGTTAATAGCTTTTTTCAGTCCCCTGTGCCAACATCTGTTTTCAAAATGTCGATATGTTCAGTTAAACATTTAAAAAAAATGTTCACTGTGGCGTATACTTATTATTTCATCAATTGTAGAGGGTCCGCCAAATAAAGTTTTTTTTTTTTTGTCAACTAGTGCTTATTTCGTGAATAGTAACACTAAGCTCATGTCTGATTTGACAGGTAATTAGTTTTATCCTTCCGCTGAACGACAGTGGTTATGTATACGCTTGAACAACGCTGGGAAATTAATCGATATTACTTTGAAAATCATGGTAATGTTGCAGAATGTGTGCAAAAATTGCGTACGGATTTTGGAAGAAGAGAAGCACCGTCAGCTGTCAGTGAAAAAAGTGAAAGAAACTAGCATCCTCTTCGATTAACCAAGGCGTGAAAAGCCAAAAAAAGTGCGTACACCCGAGAACATTGCTGCTGTGGCAGAAAGTGTTAAAGATTGGTTCCTAGCAATACTAACGTTTATATTATATGTACCTTAGTATAATTTACTTTACCTTATTTCTAAATCATAGTTTCAGATAAATATTTCTTTTTTGATTTTGTAATTTATATTTTTCATTCGTTCAAATACCTTCAATAAATAAATAATTAAATCTTGTTCAAGAAGATTATTTCACTGGCTACCTTCATAAGATTTAACAAAATGTTACGTTCCATTGGACATCCGAGCAACAACAAGCTTTTGACAGTTTAAAGCAACTTCTAGTGACAGCACCTATTTTACAGCAAGCTGACGAAAACAAACCATTTCTCCTAAGGACCGACGCAAGTAATTATGCTCTCGGGGCAGTCCTGGTCCAGGGGGAGGGTGCCGAAGAACATCCCATTGAATATGCTAGTCGTTTGTTAACACCTGCCGAAAGAAATTACGCCACCACAGAACGTGAAGCATTAGCAATAGTATGGGCAGTGAATAAATTTCGGGGTTATTTCGAAGGTAGCGAAATTACTCTCTTGACAGATCATCAACCTCTAAAATGGCTAATGTCGCTTAAGTCGCCAACTGGTAGACTTGCAAGATGGGCCATGCAACTCCAATCATATGACCTAAGAATAAATTACATCAAAGGAAAAACTAATGTCGTTGCAGACACCTTATCTCGACCTCCATCACAATCATGCGAAATTTGCTATACACAAATTGACATGCCAACACGTCGTCCTCTCGAAATTCGAAGAAGTCAGCTTGACGATCAAGAGTTACAAACCATCATCAATGCATTCGAAGAGAGCAGCGGTACAGAAGCGGAGCAGTATGCTTCTCAAGGCTATATAATCAATAATGGTATCTTGTACAAGTACACAGACGATTACGAAGAAGCAGCACTGGTTGTTCCGAAATGCGAGCAAGAAACTATATTAAATGCTTTACACAAAGCACCCACAGCTGGAC
>CAKKXW010000002.1:19805028-19841816 GCA_920937365.1 Sphaerophoria rueppellii | reverse complement strand
AGAATCAGCTAGCGTCCGGGTGAATCGCTTCGTTTTTGCGTAACCTACCAGTCAACCGAAGTTGCCGAAGTTGAGGACTTGGTTAACCTGCATACAGACCATACAAACCGCAGTATGGTTCCCGAAATACTTTTGAAGCAGAGGTACTACAGAGGCTTTACAAGTTAACAACTCTTGCTGCCACTTAACTACTACAACTAAATATTTCTTTTTTGATTTTGTAATTTATATTTTTCATTCGTTCAAATACCTTCAATAAATAAATAATTAAATCTTGTTCAAGAAGATTATTTCACTGGCAACCTTCATAAGATTTAACAGAAAGTGTGCGTGAAGCGCCATCAACATCATCAATTCACCGTCGTTCTCAACAATTGAACATTTCGGAGACATCATGGAGACGAAGTTTTCATAAAGCCCTTGGTATGACGCCAAACATACCAGACATACGTCCAATTGGTTCAGGAGTTGAAGCCGTTGAAGCCAACTGACCATCCAATGCGTTTTTGCTTCGCTAAGTGGGCCTGCGATCGACTAAGAGAAGATGCCGATTTTGCCAAAAAAATCATCAGATGAAGTACATTTTGATCTTGGCGGGTAGGTAAATAAGCAAAATTGTCGCATTTGTCTCAGAAAATCCGCGCACATACACTGAAAAGCCGACACACCCAAAACGAGTCACTGGTTGGTTCGGATTTTGGTCCAGAGACATAATTGGGCCATTTTTCTCCGACAATGAGCAAGGAGTGGCCGTTATACGGGCCATATTGAACGCAGTTTTGTTCACAAAAATTGCAAAGGAGGATAGGGGCAACATTTGGTTTCAACAGAACGGCGCGTGCTACGTTTCACAGAGTCGAAGCTACACTCGATGTTTTCCGCCCAATTTTTGAAGATCGCATTATCAGCCGCAGATCTGATGTCGTTTCGCCACCTCGGAGCTGCGATTTGACACCGTAGGACTATAATTTGTGGGGTGCCGTACGCCGACAAGCCAGAGACAATTGACGCTTTAAAGGACAATATTCGTGAAGCCATTGGTGAAATACAGCTGCACACAATCGATAATGTGCTTAAAAATTGGATCGATCGTGTAGGTTACTGCATAGCCAGCCGAGGCAACCATTTGAATGAAATTATTTTCCATTACTAACCGGAAGGATTGTTCTTTCAAATACTAAAGAAATTTGGAAAAAGAAATCAGTAGGTTTTTTTTTATAGCATTTAAAAAAAAAAGTTATTTGTGGGACCCTTTATTGTCTTCACCATTGTAATTGTTCAGTTTTGAATTTTATAGTCCTTTTTTTGTTTTATTGTAATGTTCGAAGCATCTTGTTGGCCTTTTTTTTCTAATTAGTTATTATAATGCACTCAAAACTTGCTGTGAAGACACACTCTTGAAGTCAAGAGTACATTTTGTGAGGAGTCCTTTTCAGACAGCTTTTGGTAGATGTTGTTAGTGCTTCAATTCACGAAAGTTTCAATTTACGATAAGACACTTCAATGCTCAACAGTACATCCTTTTCAAGTATTATTAACCTTTAAATTTGATTAAACCCAAAGAATAACGCATAAATATAACAATTTTTAAAATCCCAAGCGAATTGCATAGAATAATACGACTCCATTACCCGCAAATCCGAAAGTATGACGATTTCTCATAAATTCTATCACCCAAGGGAAAGGACGAAAATATGAATAAGAAATTCCCACTTTATCACATTTCGAAGTATGCATATAGAAAAGGAGATCGAACCGAGTTGAATTGAGAAGCACCTTGAGTCTGGGCCCCGCTTCTGGTGATAAATTGGATATTCTTATTCTGATTCTTTTCGTTCGGAAAAAATAACCTCAAAGAATCAGAAAAAGATGAATAAAATCAATTTGCAAGGATAATAGATGAATATATAGAGACAAAAAAATGTAAACGAAATAAATATCAATAAATGTGAATAAAGGTATTGAAAAAAGGCGAACGAACAGCCAAATATCTGGGAGGATACAATACGAATACATTAAAATAGGGTGTTCTAAGACCTGACATGTGTCGCCTCTCTCTATTGTAAATATTAATGCATAGAGGGTTGAAAAGTAAACAAACATCAGACACTAAAAGGGGAGAAGGCAATTATATATTGTTATCGATGATGATGATAATTGGTTGAAGAGGAGAGGAAGAGGAAAATGATGATAAGCATTTTAATTGGATGACACTTTGACGAACTTTGATTTGAACCGGAAATACTATGACCAGATATCGTTGCGTGTGATGTGTGAGTAAGTTATATAACAGGTTTACCTAGTCTGTGGAAAATATTGATTGGAAAAGACCGACAAAAATATGAAAGTCGTTTCCAGAATTTCATTTTAATGACTTTAATGATTTTTTTAACCGGATATTAAGTTGAATATTTTATTTATTATTTTCGGAATGAGAACAAAGTAAATAGTGATTCATCCTGATTGTTAACAAACTAATATGTGGTTGAAGAACAATTCATGAAATTTATTGATTCAAAATAAATACCATGTAAATTGTAACACCTTCCGTCTGTGATGGTCCATTCGGAAAGTCCAATTTTGATCGGCTCGTTCGAGAATAGCGACTGTTTGACCTGACTTATTTCTTAAGACCTAAAGGCAGAACTATAATCAATTTTGCTCACGCAACCACACGAACCCTATGAGCGAACCATAAACTACGTTCGTTACATTTTCGTTCAACTTTTACTAGTGCGGTTTCATTCGCTCATTGCTTAAGTGAATTCGACAGCGTAAAAAAGAGAGGGCCGAGCCTACTTTTTTTGCTCACTTAAGCTGTGTGCAAATTGGGTTAAAAAGTGGTTCAAAATTGACGTTTTGTTAAATTTTGACACATCACATTGAATTATATCACACATTACATAGAATTGAATGAAAATTAGACTATCTGCGGAGCAGGTTAAAATATGACAGTAGTGGTTAAAGATTCATCAATTTTAAACCACAATCCATCCAATTCGCACACTCCCAGATTCCTTGCAGAACTCAGAAGTGAACACACGAATGAATGACCTAATTTTGACAAAATGAACACCTCTTGTCATGTTGACTGTTGATTAACCGTACAGCGGCTGTATTATGTATATTATGACTAAGGCTTTGTTCACACAGTAAAAGTATGTCCATATACGAAAATATCCTATCCTACGCTCCTTAATAAAGCATTTTATTGTTAATGACTATTAATTTTTATTTTGTTTATTCCAAATAATTTCTAATTAAGTGCTCATACGATAAACAACCATAACTGTAGTTGTATTCGATGAAAATGCACCCCAGCGCGTGCAGTATCTGGGGGAGGGAGGGGGGAGAAGAGGCGTGGGATTTATAAAATATTTCCCTATGAATTTCGATTAAAGCTCAACTGTATCTCTGGCATAAAAAGGGTTTAAAAAATCCCTTGAGTGGGTGCAAATTATAAAAAAAAAAAAACTGAACACCGGACTGACGACTAAATACAAAATAGTGAATAGAAAACTGAACTGATAAATTAACTGACAAGTGATCGTCTCAAAGGGCCAATATAAAGTAGATTTGGCATCACTTTTTCCGTTCAAATAACCGCTGTAATATATAGTCTTACAGCTCACTTCAAACAATTCATTTTCAAGTGATTCATCTGGTGTGTTTTCTTGCACGCGTATATACGCTTAAGGCCGTGTGCGAATTTTATGAATTGTGGTTAAAAATGGATGAATTTTTAACCACTGCTGTTATATTTTAACCTGCTCCGCAGCTAGTCTAATTTTTAACACATTTTATTCAATGCGAAGTGTCAAAATTTAACCAAACGTCAAGTTTTAACCAAGTTTTAACCCAATTCGCACACGGCCCAAAATGAACAGTGCACTGAAAAACGACAAATTTTTTGTTTTAGCAATTTGGCATCACAAGTTGATGATAATGCAAACGAGAGGAGAGAAAGAGGAAACGTCATCGGGAAACTTTCTCCAGAGAAAAGAAAAATCTCCTGCTCAAAGACGCAAACCAAGAAGACGAAGTAAAGAGATCTGGATTCTGGATCACTGATCAGTTATAACAAGATGGGAAAGCTTGCTGTTAAATGACATTTGCCTACAACCTAAGGGAGCAGGTTAGCTGTAAGAGTATGCGTTTTATTGTTATAATGATACAATTGCCTACATAATAAAAAGCAAGTTTGCTGCAAGAGAATGTGTGTATGAAAAAAATAAGTTTTGTGGTATTTGGAGGGTAAAACGTAGGTAGGTCTCTAATCTTGTTATAACTGATCAGTGATCTGAATAGAGAAAGAGAGACGAAGGCATGGAACATACAAAAGTGGCCATGGTTTTCTTTTTTATTTGAAATAAAACAACAGCAAAATCATAGCTTAAGTGGGTTTTTGCGCTGACTATAGTTGACTGTAGTTGACTATTTTTCTTTTTTGCACGCCCATAGTTACGTTTCGTAACCACAATTGTCGTTTTTGCAATCAGTGTTACAGTGTCAAATCGTAACTATTTCTAACTATTCCTAATTCTACTCAGAAGGTGAGTTGAAAATGGTTGGTATGTCAAAGTCTCTTATTTCTGTTTAATGGTGTTTTTAATGACTGTCAATCTGGAATCTAAAAAAACAATCTGTTCGTGCATTTTTTTACCGTCGTAGTCGTCCATATCCGTGTTGCCGCAAATTTAATTCCAGTCAAAGGATTTCAGTTCGTCTTCAATTAAAAATTGTTCATTACAAAAATATAAAGGAAATAAGGTTCCACTTACAAATTTTAAAGCTTCACGAGTCAAACTGAAAATCCTTAGTCACGACGAGGACGAGGAGATACACACCAAGGAAATGCGAAATTATCACATTTCCAAGTGACTTAAAATTCAGCGCCAATTTCAAGAATCTCATTCTCTCACAGGTCACAAACCCTTCCAATCGAATTGGCTATATTGCAATCCGCAAACACCCCTATTTCAACTGCAACTGCGTGGTGATTTGCAGGCTGCCAAAGATGACCAAAACAGCCAGCGTCTACGTCCGGTTAATTTACAAAAAGTCATCGAAAAACTCGAGGACATGGACATGGTTTTGGAGGATAAGTTGCCCATGAGCATAATGATTGTCGAACGTCAGTCAGCACGAACGGCAAATGGAAGTTGCTCCGCATGAGAAGAAATTGAAGCAGCGATGAATGGCGCTGACTGAGGAGAAAATTACGAAGATCACAGGAGAGAAAGACAATTCGGATAGGAAGCTCAATGACGAAGGACGAAATCGACAAACATATTTGAACTCATTGTTTTTATGTTTGTCTGTCAGCAATAAAAAATGTTTAATTCGTTTCAGAGAATAAAGACTTTTCGTTTATCTCTATATATATAAAAATGGATGTGTGTTTGTTTGTATGTTTCTTATAGACTCCGAAATGGCCCAACTGATGTTTGTGAAATTTTCATGGTTGATACTGTTGTATTCAGTGATGATTTCTGTGAGAGTGGGAGAGTGGAAAAACTGGAAAAACAAAACAAAAGTCGGAAATTAGATTTTTTTGGTTGGAATTTTCTGTTCAAAATGGGTTTTAGAATGGAAAAATAGAAAGTTCGTGGTGAAAAACTTGGAAAACTCATTGGTTTTCAAATGGAAAATTGCATGAAATTGTGGATGCATTGGTTTTCAAGTGGAAAACTGGAAAATTTCAAATGGAAAATTTTAAAATGGGTTTTCGAATGAAAATCCGAAAACTCATTGGTTTTCAAAGGGAAAATTGCATGAAATTGTGGATGCATTGGTTTTTAAATGGAACTCTGGAAAATTTAAAAATGGGTTTTAAAAAGGAACTCGGAAAACTCACTGGTTTTCAAAGGGAAACAGGAAAATTTGTGATGGGGAACTGGTAAGCAAGAAAAAGTAAAAAAAAAATGGAGAAATTGAAATGCAAAAAAAAAAAAATTGGTTGCGCGTTGCGGGTAATGAGCAGTGGGTTTCTGGCTAATGGTGTAACGGTAAGCGTGTAGAAATAATTGGTAGCGTAACAGAGTAGTGTCGCAACGGGGTAGCGGATATGGGTAGACGTACTGGGTAGCACAAGGAGGTAGCGGGTTGGGTAGAGTGGTAGAGGGTTATCCTTATCGATTATCGATTGAGGCAGTACGAAGTCTGCAGGGACAGCTAGTTTTATATAAAATCACGAACTAGATATTGGTATTGATAGTTTTTCGCTGAATGTGGGAACAGCTTGATGATTTCTTTATGGAGGGTGGTCTTCAGTGTCTTTCTCTTTTCTTTTCTTGCTGTGGGTTGTTCAAAAATAAATAAATATGTTCTCATCTCAATTGTCTTTAAAATCTTACCATATCAAGATCATTCTTGAAATTTTGCAATAAATTTATGGCAACAACAATTGTTATGATCAAAAGAAAAGAAAAATGTAACCTCAAAAGATTTGTTTTTTTCCTTGTTTGACAGACCAACCAAACCTAACTAAAAAGCGTTTTTGGATGATTTCAACTGTTTCTAACTATTTCAACTATGACACATCAACCATTTTCTTTTTGACATAAAATCTATAGTCAACTATCGTCACCTATCATTTCTGCTCTGAAACGAAAAAAAACCTTACTTTTTTTTACCCATTCCAAAATAGTTTTTAAAGATCCCAATGAAACACAACGCCGCATAAAAAGTGTTCACTTCAAAATACGAGATATGGTCGTGCACCTTTCAATTTGTATGTTTTGCCTTTCATATCTCATTAACGACAAACCTCATTAAGTCATACGTTTCCAAAAAAATTCATCTCCATACAAATTTCAATCACAAGCTATCAAGTCCTGCTATGGCACGTTCTGATATCTCATCCAATTCCTTTTCTCGTTACAATTTCGAATCGAAAATTGAAATGGATATTAAGAGTCTGTTCAATGTGTCAGGATTCAACTCCGAAATATTTTTTTCCTGCTCAAAAAAATACAGGAAAGATGTTCCATTCACGGCTGAATGATATGTCATCAGCTGAAATGAAAACAAAGGGAGAAAAAATAATTTAGGTTAAAAACAAAAGACTGCAGGAAATCAAGGCCGCAAAAAGAGTAAAAGTTCAATTTAATCTTTTCAATTCTGGATGAAACTGCGTGCTTCATTTTTCTTGGTAAAATTTAAAATAAAGACAGGTATAAGATCCCAAAAAACAAATACCGTACTTTTTTTTTGCAAAAAAGGATTCAAATCCATAAAATATATAAAGGTCCTTTCTTGTAAGGTATGTTTAATGCACCAAAGTCCTTATTAATCTAACTTTCAAACAAATAAAAAAAAAACGTTTTTAATAATGATTTCCAAAAAAAGACATACCTCAGAAAAAGGTTATCCTGTCAATCATAAATAGAAATCCCCATCAAATACATTCATCTCATCTATTGTTTTTTGTTTTCCAAAAACAAACAATTCTTTGAAGTTTTGTTAATATTAAAAAAGTAACCCAAAAAAAAACACATATTTATTGAAAATCTGTTTCTTTACAGGAAACACATACACACACAGCAACCAAAAGCAAAAAGGACACAAGATTTGAATAATCTCTTCCAGTCCCCGAATTTTCATAATCATCAACAAATCTAAAAGGATTCCACAACAAATCCATGAGAATAGAATAAAATATTAGCAGAAGAAGAACAATCCATGTTTGGAAAACTCATCCTGTGCCAGTGCTGTTGCTGTAGCCCACACCATCTTCTACGGCCGAAAGGACGCATTCATAAGGTAAACAAAAAAGATTCATCCAACCGAAAGTGGATCTTATTACTTTTTTCGTCCGATACACAGAGAAGAACCTTAGTAGAAGTGACATACAGTAAACCAGGTGTCGCAATTGTCATTTTTCTTTTCTATTTTTGTTTTTTTTGTTCTGACTCTGGCATTGTCAGACGAAGTGCCGTCATCTATATGAAGCACCAAGGACACCACAAAGAATGTCCTTTGGTCACATTCATTATGATTCAAAACTCATACAGAAAAAAAAAACAAGATAAGGATTTTATGTCTTGCCAGCAAGCGTGGTACGTTTGTCGCGTTGGTCGTCAAATACTTGTTGATTTTCATAACAAGGACACGGCCAGGGTGGCTACGAGAACGACCATTAAACATATTACTATCCCCTGTGACAATCTATATTATTTATGTGCGTGTGTGTTTTGTATGTACATATATTTATTTTTATTGTTTGGTTTATTGAAATTGTTGTTTTGTGCTTCATCCTTCCGTGAATATTAAAAACCAACAAAAAATCTTTTTCTTGCTTCCTTCGCTGCCCGCGCGTCGCGCTACTGTCATCACGCACCAAAAACACCTTTTTGTGTCAATAGGAAGCAAGCTGAAGTCCTTCCAGGAGAAAACCGTCACAATTGGGAAGTCCTCGTCAACATCAACATCCACCCCATCCTCTCTATCACTACCATCCTCCTATCATCACCATCAGCCATCCATTTCCGAAACATCCTGCAAAGTGACATCCAAGGCCAACAACTGGCGCGATTCATCCTCAGCGACGACAGTCAAGAAGACGGTGAAAAAACCAAATCTAGGTGTCGTCAAGTGGAATATGTTTAAGCCGAAACATCAAGCCAAGCAGAAGCCAAAAGCCAAACCGGTAAGGTCGTCAAGCGCTCATCTTGATCTCATTTCATTTTTTTTTCATTTTCGTACAACAAAGAAATTAATTTTAATTTTTTTTTTTTTAAGTTTGAGTTAAAATTTATTAAAAGTTTTAATTTTCTCTCAAATTTTCATTTTGCGCTCGCACTACACATAGTAAAAGCTATAATTAAGTCTAAGCATTTTTTCGAGGGTAGAAAAAAGTAACTTAGTTTATTTTTCGTAGTTCTATCCTGTTCTTCTGGAATTCTTAAATTTTTGGTTTGTAGAAAAATAAATAAATAAACAAAATCTTATCTTAGAGTAGAGGCGCACTCAGGCAAATTTTTGGGTAGCTCTTGTGTTTGAGCAGTTTTAATGTTTTCGTGGTTTTTTTTTTTTTTGCTTTTGTCGAAAAATGCTCCGACAAGCGTACGGAATTTTCAAGTTGAAGGAAAGATGGAAATTTATATTCGAGAGTGAATTTGTGAGATGTGTTTTTGCATATATTCTTTTGTTATCTCTTGTGCTTCAGCTTATGGCTTATAGTTTAGTTTTAAATTTTTTGTTGAGCTTTGACGTTTTGCGCTTGTCTTTCGAAACTAGTTCGGAAGATGGTTTATGTTAGTTTATGAGTGAGTTGCGCTCTTATGGATATATGAAGTTTTTGTTTCATGCAATAAAAGTTTTAGCAGAATTTATGGGTTTTGGAATATTCATTACTCAAGAAACTCTTCTACAGGAAAAATAAATAAAGTTTCTGGTTTAACTTTAGAGTTTTTTTATGTGTCAAATCTTTAGCGTATTAAAACAAGGTATTAGATTCTTAAACTTTTTCTCATTTTTATTTATTTGACATTTTATTGAATTGTTAAATGCCGATCACTGATTGAAGAATATGTTTTTTCTGATATTATCTTCATTTTGCTTTTTCAAAAATAAATTAAAAAAGTGAGATTTTTTGTTTTATGTGTTGAACTTTGCGCAGATTTCGGTTTGTATATTTTTTTAATTCTGTTTTAGAGAAAGTTGCTGAATCCAAAAACTTTCTTATATAACGTTGCAGAACTACAGGGCTTTGCATAAGTATAACTGCACCCGGAAAAATGCATTCAAAAGAAAACCAACAATAGGAGTGACTCCTTACTATTTTTTTTGTTGAGTTACATCACTGATTAAGCAAATTGAGAAGAAATTAAAGTACCATTATGTCCTCTCCTGGTGTTTAAAAATTAAAAACAGATTTTAATGTATTGCAAAAATATAACCGCAAAATGCAAATCTCTTTGAAGCTGCACTCAGTCAAGTGCTTTCAAATAAAAAACAACAATTCGACGGTGGTACGCATTTAAGCGAAATTGAAAAAGGCAAAATCTTGGCTTTTCGGCCCAAGCGGCCTAAGTCTTAGGGCTATTGGAAGACGAATTTCACAATCGAATCGTATCGTTCGAAATTTTTAAAAACACCCAGAATCTTATGGAACTAAAATAAGACTCAGGCGTCCGCAGAAGCTTACACGTCGCGACAAGAGGCGCTTAATCAATGCTGCATCCAATTCGGTGCATTCTTTGTCGGAATTTCGTAACGAATTGGGTTTAGGAGTTTCGGTTTCAACCGTTTCTCGTGTTTTAAAACGCATAGGAGTGGTTGTTCGGGGAAAAATGGTGCCAGCTCCAAATTTAACAGCAGCCCACAAACAAAAAATATTGAAATTTGCCCGCCAAAACATAAATCGGGATTGGAAAACCGTAAGTGACGATTTCGTCGAGTTGAGCATGTCTTCCAGCAAGATAATGCCCCAATTCATGTAAGTCGTCAAAGTATGGATTGATTCGAATCGAAAAACATTAATTTGATGGAGTAGCCGTCACATTCTCCAGATTGCAACCCCATCGTAAATCTTTGGGGAATTTTAACTCGCAAAATGTATGCCCATAACAAGCAATTTGTTAGTATTGCTGAAGTGCGAGATGCAGTTGTGACAGAATGGAACGCTTTAGACCACTCCATATTGAAAAATCTAGTTAATAGTATGCCAAAAAGAATTCTAAGATTGGTGGAAAATAGAGGCAACAAAATTGCATATTAATTTTTTTTTTGTTTAAAGTGAACTTAAAACAAAGAAAAACAAAAACCAATAAATGCGGTTATATTTTTGCAATACATTAAAATCTGTTATTAATTTTTAAACACCAGGAGAGGAAATAACGGTACTTTATTTTCTTCTCAATTTGCTTGATCAGTGATGCAACTCAATAAAAAAATAGTAAGGAGTCACTCCTATTGTAGGTTTTCATTTGAATGCATTTTTTTGGGTGCAGTTATACTTATGCAAGGCACTGTATAGTTCGAATAGATATCCAACTCGTATTGTGGAACAAGTTAAACAACAAAACTTTCGGTTCCGATTTAAGTGTCAAGAACCAAAAATTGTCGTGTTGTGAAAAAAACTTTAAAAATTTCATACGATTCATAAAATAAAATTACAAACTTTTGCTTTCCGTAGTACGAATTGGATATCCTTGCTTGAACGCTTCGAAGTCATATTCAACCTTTTTTTTACATTAAGACATTCAGGAATATTTTCAGTTTTGATAGAATGATAGAATGATAGAAAAAATTGTAAACTTGAAATTTATTTTCTTGGTAGAAGTTATGTAGGTGGAATAAGTCGAAAGAAAAAGATCATACAATTTTAGTGGAAGGTTTTTTCTCAATAAAACCTGAGTCGATTAAGTTAGAATTATGATAATCCAAATGAAGTCGATTTTTTCGTTTTAGAGCCGATTTTTCAATCATCGAATAAAAATAAAAATAACAAACTGGCAAATAAACTTATCTGAGTATTCATCGGTCGAATAAATTCGAGCGTTTTTTGTCAGATAAAGTCTATCTGATGATTGAAAAATCGGCTCTTAGTTATACTCATAGGCGGTAAGCCCCCATACAAAAAAGTTACCTTATCGCGCCCACTAAAATAATTGGTCGGCGTGATTTATCTAGCCGGAAGTATTTCAATTAATTTTTAGGTTATCAAGTTCTAGGAACATTTTTCCCGTCATTGTGAATTTTCAATATTGGTTGACTCTGCGTTCAAGCATGTTTGTCCACGAAAATGTCTACACATTTTGAACACCTCAATCCAATTTTGATTGCTTCCACATTTGCCGCCACCACCTTCTGTAAAATTACAAAATATTGTGTTTAAGATAGTTGTTATTGGCTGTAGTATATTTTCTTTCAACTCCCTAAGACACTGTTATGGATTAATTTCTCTTCCTAGCCGTGAATTGGCCACCAAGTTCGTGTGATTTGACCCCTTTAGACTTTTTCTTGTGTAACAGGTCTTTGCGAATTAGATGAAAACCACCGGTAACATTTAGCATGATTTATGCACCAAAGCCATCGAAAACTGGAACTTTCAAATTCACACCACCTAGCAAAAACACATAATGTCATTTATTCAATTTAAAAATTTGGGTATTCGATTAATGAAAAACCCTTTATTCTCTATGACAAAACGCAGAGTATCCTATAGGAGTTTTAGAACAACAAAAACAAAGTGAGCGCGTTCTAGTCCCTCTATTCTAAAAACGGATCAGTAAAAGAAATATTCCCGAGGCATTTTTTCTTAGATAATTTCAAGACGAACAATTGAAAAACACGAATACGAAAAACTGAATTTTGCGACCTTTTAACCACCATAACGTTTTTTAACCTGGCACGAATCAGCGTTCGGACTTCACTGCAATTGCGGTTGATCTAATGCATTTCTTATAAATTTACAAATCTACTGCTCCACTGCGCTTTTCCTACGATTTACTGCGATTTTTCCAAATTTGGCTAGGAACTGTTCATAGAAATTATCGTACAACAAAGTGTCAAACCTCGACAGTAAGAAATTATTTGTATCTCATATTTGTATCTCATGCAAGCTATTTTTATGGTCGCTGCGTTCTACAATAATTGTTTTATTTTCTTTTCACTTTAGCAATCGAAATTTATTAGAAAAACCGAGAACTGAACTGAATACTGATGGGAATTTCATCAGCTTCAGTTTCAGTTTTAGTAAAGTTTCACTTCAGTAATCAGTTAAGCTTTCAGTTAAACTAATATGTAAATGCTCGTTTATCTGAAACTGATGAAATTCCCATCAGTTTTCAGTTCAGTTCTCAGTTTTTCTAGAAAATTTAAATTGTGATAACAACTAAAATGAAAGCTCAACTGAATGTCAAACTGAATGTTTATCTGAAGTCAAAACTGAACTGAAAACTGACCTGAGAACTAAACTGATAACTGATCGTCGAAAAAAAAAACACAGAATATTGACTTGTTTTTTTTTTCTGAAATTCAATTCTACTGATATTTTATGTTAGACCTACCGCGTTTTGGGAACTCTCAAATCCGAACCCTGGGCACGATATCAATGTCAATGTTTCAAAAAAATTTCACAAAAATTCAGTCCACTTGAAATTTTTCCACGGATTATTGGTTTAAATTACTAAAATGACTGGATTAATATAAAAGTGAGTAGGTTTTTTTTTCATGTTTTCCTTCCAATGTCGATTGTATAAACATCATTTTCTTTTAAGGCGTTAAGAATAACTAAATGAGACAAACATTCTGTTGTAGTCATCAAAGGAATCATCAAGTTAGTAACTCTTCATTTTCATTTATAAATTGTTCAAAATGCTTAGATTGAAATACAGCAGCACAAATAGGATGGATTCTTTAACATCAGTTGGAGTGTTTTGTACTTATGAACCCATTCACCGAAAAAGGTGCAAGAATTTCACATTCTCCGAGTGATACATCAATACCACAGAAATCAATATATTTTCCAAGGGCCTTTAAAAGACCTTTGAAAGACACCCATATAAAATCTGGTTTGCGCGAAACTTTCGGCAGCTTAAAAGCACACGATGACGGGAAAAATCACCCTAGAAGTCGATAACCTACAATTTATTAAAAAAAACTACCAGCTTAACAAATTCACACCGACTAAGCGAATCTTATACTCGTACGTCTTGAACGCATCTTTTATTTCTTATTAAACATTTTAGTGGGTATGCGATGACAGAGCTTTCTTGTATAGGGCCCTGGGCTATTAAAAAACCCAAAAAATATGTAACTCATCGATGTGATGAAAATGAAAACACTACTTTTTCTACTATCGATGTTTCCCAACTGAATTTTGAGCTTATTAATATAAATTTAAACAAATATGTGAACAATTGTAACAAATTTGTTTTAAGCATCATTGGTGCAGAAATATTTTCGAGTCATAAAATATGCCAACATAAGTCTTTTCGACTGCCTGACTTTTTTTGTATCTATCAAGCTGGCAATAAGAGGAAGATACAAAATACTACAATCAGAACCAAATAAAAACCAAAATATGGCCATTTTTTAGGCAATTAGGTTCGGGAGTATAAACATTTGACTCACTATCACTCTTATCTGAGTTACGGGTCATAGTCTCTTTAATAGTGACGAACGGGCTGACGAGCTGGCAAGACAAGGATAAGCCCTTCATAGCTCACTCGAGAAAAGAATCAACATTCCTTTTGGTGTTATGAAAAGCAATATTTCCTCAATTTTTCTTGCGAAATCAAATTATACCAACTGCATTTTATCTAGAATGGTTAAGGGTTTTTCAATAGGGACGCTACAAAAGAAGACCGATAGGGACAGCAAACGACGCCATATTTTTTCCCGCTCTCTTGACATTTCTCTTCACTAAGGTTTGCCATTTTATCATGGAAAGGTATTCGATCCAACAACGAGTCGAAATTATTAAAATTTACTACCGAAATTCGGAGTCAATACTTTAAGAGCGCTACATACAATTTATGGTCGTCATAATTGTCCTTCCAGATCAACAATTGAGCGTCTAGTGGAAAAATTTTAATCCACAGGCTCAGTACAAAATTTTCCCGTGCCAGTGAGACAAAGAAGTGCCCGTAGTGTCGAGAATATTGCTGCCGCTAGCGCATCAATTGCGGTAGACCCAAATCAGTCTCTCACACGTCGTTCTCACAAGCGTTGAGCATCTCTGTGACGTCGTTGTGGCGAATTTCGCGAAAAGATCTTGGCCTACATCCTTACAAGATCAAATTGACGCAAGAACTGAAGCCGCTTGATCACCAGAAGCGTCGTATGTTCGTGAATGGAGCTGAGCAACAACTTAAAAATGATAAGGATTTTCATCGAAAAATCATGTTCAGCGATGAAGCTCATTTCTGGCTCGTCAATAAGCAAAATATGCGTTATTGGTCAGGCAACAATCCACATGTGCTTCACGAAGCACCAATAAATCCCGAAAAAAAATCACTGTTTGGTGCGGTTTACATGCTGGTGGTGTCATTGGGCCGTACTTTTCGTGATGATCAAGACCGGCACGTTACTGTGAATGGGAATCGCTACCGCTCAATGCTAACCGATTATTTTTGGAATGAATTGGATGATATGGACTTGGAAGAAATGTGGTTTCAACTGGACGGTGCCACATGTCACACAGCGGGCCAAAAAATCGAATTAATGAGAACGAAGTTCGGTGAACGCATTATCTCCAGAAATGGACCTGTGAATTGGCCGCCTCGTTCATGGGATTTAACGCCGTTAGACTAATTTTTGTGGAGCTACGTCAAATCTATGGTTTATGCCAACAACACCAGCGACGATTTATGAACTTCGTACGAATATCGAACGTGAAATTGCAGCAGTATCGGTGGATTTATGCTTGAAAACCGTCGAAATTTGGGTTCAGCGTCTGGATTTCTGCAAGCGTGCCCGTGGTGGCCATGCAAAAGAAATCGAGTTCCATACATAATGGCATCAAATGTACTTCCACAGGAATAAAGAATTTCATTGATATCCAAAACAAAAGAAAACTTTTGTAGCGTCCCTATTGAAAAACCCTTTATAGCCCACATTCAAAAATAACCTAATTTGCAGACCAGACGAAATAAGATTTCGTAATCTTATTGAAACTGAAACGCCTCACCTTCGCGTTTTGATAATTGCTCCAAACAGGTACACCCCATAAAATCGTTTTTTGTTACATTAATTTTACAACAGAAATTTCTCTATTTCTTTTTTGATTTTTATAAAAATTTCTTGAAACTTTTCTCAAAATTCAGTGCCTAAAAAACGTTCCAAACTCAAGATTTAAAAAATATACCGTTTCAATATACGAGGTCATAATTGTATTCTCATTAATTTTCATACTCATAACAAGGAACTTAAAACAAAGTAAAAATAATCTTCCCATGATAGGAAAACGATATAATAAAATGTTCCACATACGCCCCAGTGAACACAATTCCTGTATTTAATTTAAATTAATTTCTGCCAGCCTTATTAAGAATCAAGGGTAAATCGTTTCAATAAAAATATGGATTTTCAGAATCGCATTTTAAAATACTCAACAAAACGTATACTCTCATTAATTGGTTGGAAAAACGTTGCAAAGATTTAAAAAAAAATCAAATAGTTCAAAAAATGTCGTATTATCAAGACCAGTAAAGGTTTAAGTACCTTTATTTTGT
Source organism: Sphaerophoria rueppellii (assembly GCA_920937365.1). Lineage (NCBI taxonomy): Eukaryota > Metazoa > Arthropoda > Insecta > Diptera > Syrphidae > Sphaerophoria > Sphaerophoria rueppellii. The sequence continues at coordinate 19,825,632 of CAKKXW010000002.1, read as the reverse complement.
TTCGCCCTCTAAAATGCAGTCATGTCGAATTGAAACAAAAAATCCAGATCAAATTTCTTTTTTTTTTCAAAATCCTGATTCTTTTTTTTCTACCAAACTAAGTTTAAAGGGAATCTAGCTTCCAATTCTAACAATATGAAATCAATTCTGTCCTAAAAATTTCCGTTTTTAAAATATCCACTTATCAATTTTCGCATGAATGAATTTTCGGTCTATTAGCACGCTAACACTCTGACGTTAAAAAAAAAAACAAAGACCCAAACTTCTTATCTATCTCTCTCCGTGTCAACATTATTCCACACATTTAAAATGCCTTACATCTTCGTTTTTTCCATAATATTCTTACTCGGAGTCGTAGCTTTAAACTGTCACTGTCTACATCGAAAACAAAACCTTACTCGCTCTTGTCCAATGTCAGCCTAGACCCTAGCTACTTGGTGTAGTCTCTTTCGTTCTTGTCAAATCATAGCCTCGTTCTCTCCGTGTCTACGCGATTTACATATGTTTATTTTGTTTGCTTCTGTCGGTTTTCGAATATTATTTATTGGTTTTCAATTAGCTTATGACACACTTGTGTATTTGTCATTGTGCGTGTAAATGACCAAATCAGTCAATAGTGATCTATCATAAACCGCACAGACAGCAGCGGCTGCGGGCGCCAGCCACCGACCGTGACAAGAAGCATAAAAGTTTGTTTTTCTTTTGTCGGCTAATATTTTTTTCGTGGGGTCTAAATGAAGGCAAGCCTAAACATTCCGTCAAAATTGACTTTTTTGTATATTTTCGTGATAAATATTTATCGAAAAGAATGTTCTTTGAAACAAAATGGATTTTTGTAAGTATTTTTCCTTTTTTACTAGCAAAGCAATCTTCAATCTAAACTCGAAGAGAATCAGTATACAACGTCATTGTCATGAGTGTTTTTAAAATCGGTTGAATTGCAGCTAGAGTATCTGCAAACTTGTTGGAGAATTCTGACAGCTGCTCGCTGACTTCATATTTTTGTTTACCAAATGTCAATTTTTTTTTGTTTTTGTGAGTAATGTTATCGATAACGATAGCAATAATGACCAAATAAATTCAGCGTTGCTCTCTATCGCTCTGCTGCTTTTCCAGTCACTTTTGTGTTTTTGTTATTGTTGGGCCACAGGTTGGTGCAGATACGGAGATATTATTTTATCTTATTTATTGTTGTTTCACATTTGTTTGGATGAATTCGTGTTTCTGTTGTTCTCGTTTGAATTGGCAAATATCGCTTTTATATCAGTCTTAATGTGTAAACACACTGAATACAAACATCTTTAGAGATATGTGGGATTCAATAAGACTTTGAGAAGGGGTTAACGCCTTGGGTTTAAGTTTGTGAACCAATTAATTGAATACGAGATGATTCTGGAGGATAATGTTTATAAATGGATACAAATATACGACATACTTATAATGCTCTTTGGGTGTGCTATTTATTTTTGTCTGGCTCAATTAATGGGCCAGAGAGATGATTGCGTGTTCTGTTCGAGTTTTTGGGGTATTCGGAATTTACTCTTGTTTTTTTTTTCTTTTCTTTATTGAAGAAGTTCCTACTGTAGCTGAACTTGTTTGATTAAGATAATTGTTTTGAGTCTGGAATAAGCATTTTGATCTGGATGAAATAATAAATTTCCAAGATACGGGTTTGATGCTCAGTTAAGGTAGCCATTGAGAAGTCTTAGGTATTGCGTTCTTTAAATCCGTAAATAAAAATAATAAGATGTAGAAACAAAAATTAAATGGGGAGGAAAATAAACAGATGAATGAACAACAATGAGATTTGGCTATTCAAGACTTAGAAAATACACATTCTTTGGTACTTCTTAATCCTCATTCGAATAGTTCGACCAGAAAACGAATCTCTGTACCCAAATTGCTTTTTGAAGAATTATTGATTGGTAGAGAAATTGAATTGAATTGAATTTGAAAGTTCAGTTAAAATTTGTATTATTGGTTGAAAGGAAAATGTTTGATGTTTACTTTTTGACCTTAACCACGTCAAAGGTGGTCAAATCAGTACGTCCAGTTTTGGGTTAATATTCTTGAAGACTGTAAATATCTCAAAAATAGGCTTCCGTTGCAGCAATGAACTACTTAATTGATGAAAATTCCTGCCCATTGAGTGACTTTTTCAAATCTGGATAAAAAAGCATGCGACAAAATGTGGAGAATAAGGTGGATGGGGCATAGTTCGTAGCTCAATTCGCTCAATTTGGACGTGGCTGTTGCGGAAGTGTAAAAGACTTCTTACTTACTTACTTACTTAAGGTGGCGCTAGAGTCCGTTGTGAACTTGAGCCTCAATCCAGTCAACAGTTTCCGCCAGCCAGCTAGCTGTCCCCAGTTTTGAACTCCAAGTTGATCTCGGTCATCTTCCACTTGACCGCGCCGATTGAGTCGCGGTCTTCGTCTACTTCTTCATCCCTCGAGGACAGTGTCGAAGGTTTTCCGAACCGGAACATTGGTGTCCATCAGGTTAGTGTACAACATGTAAAAATAAATAGAAGGCGCGACAGCTCTTGAAGAGCCGAGGCCTAAGTGGCTTACTCTCACCAACAATTCTCTGAGTGCGTGTGAAGAATTGAGGGGACCTACAATTTAACGCCGATTCCGAACGGCAAAGTTGAGAAGCACTTTTTGATGACAGATGATACTCTTGGAAGTTTTGTCAGTTCTTCGTAAGAGGCAGTGTCCGTGAAATATGAAATAAAAACTTTGGGCCCTAGTAGGATTCGAACCCACGACGTTCTGCTTAGCAGCCAACGCACCTAACCACTAAGCTACGGACACTACACATGTAAAGTTCGCTTTTAAATCTCTTTCTTCATTCCCCATCAATGCACATGAGGCCATAGGCGACCCGAAGAACTTTTCTCACGAAACAGCTTAAGGCACATTCATCCGATTTTGTCGGGTCCATGCTTCTGAACAATACAGCGGGACTGGAATGATGAGGATGTTATACAATTTTACCTTAGTTGCTCGAGAAAAGGCGTTTCCACTCAATTGCTTTCTCAGCCCAAAGAAACAGTGATTAGCAAGAGTTATTCTTTGTTTAATCTCGGTGCTGAGCTGGTGTTATTGCCGGTGTTAATAGCAGAGCCTAGGTAGACAAACCCCTCTACCGATATGGGTCAGTATTCGCCTTCGCCGGTCGGTTGAAGTTCACTGTTCCGACTGTTCGTTGATTTTTGTTACGAAACTACTCAAGGTTACGCTTGTAGGCCGGAATGAGCAACCGCGGAACCCATCAGGCTTTCTTATGCACATAATTTCACGTTATCTTTTTAAATGCCTGCTGTCTCAGCTATCTCGCCAAAACAAAACGTAGACTTTTGTTTTATTATCTTCCGAGGTACCAGTTTTCGAAGCACCTGGGCGTGGTTCCTCAAAAAGCGACCAACCACTATGCGAAGAACAATCACGTTGAAAATCTTTATCAAATGTGTAATGATCGCCATAGAAGGAGATAACAGATAAGTCACCCAAACGCTGTGTAATTTCGCTGCACGAAAGAAGAATCTTTTCACCGACCGATATTGCCCTTTTTCAATTTTCCTTAAATCTACGGACACCCCGCTTCAATTCGCGGCCAAAACAAAAATACAAGTTTAATGTGGTTCAAATGTCAAAAGTAGCTTTCTAGATGAATATACGACACAGTAGCAAATGAGTCCGGTGATACAGGTGGTAAGACTAAGTACACAGTTGTAATCCTTCAGTGAAAATTTGGCTGGGGCGGTTATGTCGATGGACAGATGATGCTCTGCTCAAACTCATTTATTTAGTTACCAAAGTAATTCTTCTCTTTTCCAATATCTGTGAAAGTCAGTAGAAGAGCTTGACAAAATAATTTGTTGGGTTAATATTTTCCTTGCGCTGAAGGAATAATGAATATGTATAAAAAGACCCCTCACCGCTTACCCTTATGATGTAATGTACCTATGCTGCACAATGGTGCCACCCTTGTTAACCTTTCTTATAAAACTCCCGCTCTTGACATGAACATGGACATAATTAATTAATTAATTAACTAAAGCTAAGCAAAAACTTAAAGACATTGTTGTTGACCTTCAACGAATTTAAAAGTAATTCTTGATCGTACAGTTCTGGAAAACTCTTAAGCTAAAAAGAAAATTCTCAAAAGTTACTTTCACTTCCCACACACGATTGTGCTACAGTTCATAGGAAATAATCTTCACTTTCAAAGCACCTAAGCGTTTCACAAAACCCACGTCTCCAAGGAATTACAACACTCTCTAGTTCCCACTCAAAGTGTCATAGTCGCAAAGAAAATTGAGGGCTCTGCCACACATGTTTGCGTCTTCAAATATTTTGTTTAAAAACGTCAAAAGCCGACTTGTGCTGTCTCTTTTTAGTATCTCTTTTTTTTATTTTTATTTCTTGGAACCATTTCAAAAATTGTTAGACTTAAACTGTCTAAAACATTTGTACAGTTTGCCACAACTTTTCTCTCTGCCAAACCAACAAGTAGAGCGAAACGTAATTGTTTGCCATTAAATTGATTGAGTTACAAATGTTCTCTGACAGACTCAAACCGCTTTTTTTTTGCTAAAAAGGATTTGCCAGACAACATTTTGAGAAATGCACCACAACAAAAAATGTTTGTGTGTGCAACACAACTAAAAATTTGAAATAGAAGAGAAGTCGTGTGTGTTTGTGACTTGTGAGTTGCAATGTTTAGTATTCAGAATGACAAGTTTTAAGTCACATCTCACATTATATTAGAGTGGAACAGGAAGGCAAAATTAACAAGATGTTCCTTAAGTTGAAGACATTAAATTTAAAGGGTAATTTGGCGAAATATGTCACTGGAGAGTGATACTTATTTTATTGACCCAATTTTTGGCAGCTGAGCACAGAAAAATGAGTGTAAGCTAAGGATTGAGATCCTGTTGAAAATTGAGCTCATGGCAAGATGGAAGAACATATGTTAGGGTGAAATTTTATGTCACGTATTTGAAGACAGAATTTTGCACTGAATTAATGTTTTTAAGCACCTTTGTGGACTCATTTTAACTTAAAAATAAGGAAGAGGTTAACAACACCAATTGGAGACCAAACATTAAACTACTTTCAATTAGCATCACAATTTTCGGGTTATATTTTCCTAAGACATCATTGATATTGGCTCACATATTAAATCTATTTCGAGCACCGGTTATCATTAAACAAATTACCTACAAGTGACAGGACCACAGAGAGCATAATCCTATCGTTGAATTAACAACTTGCTCAAGGATACATGAACCAATTAGGATGCAAGTATAATGCAACCCAAAAGTGCCATGATTCCGATCTACTAATTTTGTGTGTATACATTTTTGAAGAAGTGTTTTTGTGTTTTTTGTTGGACGGAAAATGTTTGTATTTAAATTAACGACAGTGACTAACCAGCAGCAGTTTTCAAACTATCTTGGAAAGTGGTAGAAACAAAAATAACTGAACTCTTAAATTTTGCTTGTGTTGAAGTATTACTGCTGTATACCGCCGCCGCAGGGCTGAGGTTAAGATTTTCTGCTGAAGATTGCGAGAAGTTTTCATGGAAAGCCAAAGAATATTTTCTTGTTTATTTTGTTTAGTTTAACTTTTCGAAGTGATTTCGACTAGGGCAATGAGAAGTTGGAAGTTGATTTTGAATGAATTTGAATTGAGATGTTGTAGGGGACTTGAATCTCAAAGACTTTATTAGTGCAATAAATAAACAAAGGCTTGAGGAAAATGTTTTACTTCAGTTTTTAATGATTAACGCAAGTCCTTGCCACTCGAATGAAAACCTCTTCCCCGACGGTTAAAGGAAATAAGCCCTAAAAAGTCTTATAGATCAGTCTTTTGCATTTCTTTTGAAGGGAAGTAAAGTAAACTTCCGTTGAATGAATTCTAGCCTCACAAAATGAATTTCGTTAAGGGGTTTCCACACCTTCGAAGTATACTCAAGGTGTGGTCGAACAAACTAAGTACATATACATCACGGAATTCCTTAGATCGACGCTTCATAAACCCCAACATTGAATTTTCTTCTTATCTAGAAGTTAACAAATCCAACATAAAAAGAAGGCTTAAATGGCTACCTTGAGGAACACCAGATTTCGCTAGAAAATATTGAAAGATATAGCGTCTAAATTGCACTTGATAAGATTTGTTTAAAGATATTTGGCGGATAGCTATTTGTATTTTATTTAAACGCTATACATCGCGTAGTACCCGTGGCGTAGTGGTATGTGCGTTGGGTGCTACGCAGAAGGCGTGGGTTCAAATCCTTCTCGTTTCTCAAAGTGTTTATTTCATCTTTCACGGGTAAATTGCCTCTTGCGAAGAACTGAACAACACTTCCAAGTGCATAAATCTGTCATGAAAAAGTGCTTCTCAACTTTGCTGTTTGGAATCGTCTTTAAATTGGTGGTTCCTTCAATTCTTTTCACAAGAATTGTTGATGAGCTACTTAATCAAAGTCTTCATAGATACAATCTGTGAAATAGAGACCACAGTATTTGTTCAAAAAGACAACGTTTTCGAAGGTACACATAATGCTTCTGCCTCTAAATGCCAACGTATCACACCCAACTTGTTTAAACAGCTTTGGAATTCATGACAGTTTGAATGCATGTGAGTTCGTAATATGTGATAATGATAGAACTGACTCTTTGTTCATAATATAGAGTGATTTTTGAGGTTCATGAAAAAAAAAGAATTGAGGGCATTTCAACTAAAACACAAAGGTTCACTGTGGCGTATACTTGTTTTTTTTCTGGATCTTTGTTTTATTTGATTTGTGTTCAACTTTATTATTTCTTATTACTGAAACTTGTTTCATTTTTAATATTTTAGGGAATAGGAAATGATGAGAATTTTTTGATTTAGTGTTTTGAAACAGAAAAGCAAGTTTATGCTTCACAGTTTAAGTACAAAGTAACAATTTGTTGTATTTTCAACAAAGGCTTATTATGACTTAAAATGGTTTGGCCTATGGCCGTCCACCAGACTGACATTTTAAAATATACAAACAAAAATATACAAATTATACTTATAGTGGCAAGGATTAACACAAAATTATAGCAAACATTTCAGGGATCTAGAAATCTTCGTTTATTATAAAATTTCTATATCGAAGCGCAGCAACAACATACGAACATCCCATCCAGTGAATCCGTTTAAGATGTCAGCAGCAAACAGATGTCAGAATTGTTTACCGAAGTGTCTGTTCCTAAACTCATTTAAAATTGGACATATTGCAATGAAGTGCTTTATGTATTCACGTTCGTTCCGCTTGCACAGACTGCAGGGTATTGGCAGGCCAGGACGGTGGGGAATTAAATTGAGAGGGAGCAGTTCTCCTTGCGTTTTGAAGAAATACTAATCTTATGTAATTGGTTCGAGTTGGGGATATGTCTATTGTCAAAAAGCAACCGACTATAATAGCTTCTAGGAGTTGGCTCTCGTGCTTCAGATAAGTAGCAGTCATAGAGCGCTTTTCCAAATCGTTCTAATAATGAGTTAAACTTTTTCTGGAGCAAAACGAGTTGTTCATTTTGGTTGACAGTAGCGTTTAATTACAGAATGCCGCATGATTTCTCCACTCTCTTGCAATGCTTCCTGATGTTCTAATGGTGTTTTTCAGTATTATTTTTGGCAATATCTCATCTGAAATTTCGACAATTTTAACGATGTAGTTAAAATGTTGATTTAATGTTTCCATAAACATTGGGGCGAGTCCCATCTCAAGATACAGCATATTGTTTGGCGTATTATTTGGAAGACAGAATATTCTTTTGATGAAGTATCGGAGGCATTTTTCAACTAGATCGAAAGAGTTGTATCCCCATACCTGTGAGCCATATAGAAGGATAGCTGACGCTGTAGATCGAAAAAGTTTTTGCTTAGCACTATGCTCAATACGTCCTTTTGGGAAAAAGCGTTCCCAAACTGCTTAAATTCTACGCTTTGCTTCTTTCAACTTTCGTTCTAGATGTTTTTTTTTCACTTTCAGATTCGAGGTTAATAAATCCCCGAGGTATTTATATATTGGTACTATTTCTACCGTCTCTCCATCATAAGACCACTTTTCATTTCTAGCATTTCTGTCACCACCATCTGAATACCATTATCTTCGTTTTCGATAAGTTGACTTGTAGGTTCCAACATTTGCAATAGTCCTTCAACTCCTTCATCATAAGTTGTAAGCCATCTTCTTCTTCCGAGAAGAATATATTTTGCTTGACAAACCAATCCTACTTACTTACTTAAGGTGGCGCTACAGTCCGTTGTGGACTTAGGCCTCAATCAACAGTCTCCGCCAGCTAGCTCGGTCCTTAGCTAGTCGTCTCCAGTTTTGCACTCCAAGTTGATTGAGGTCCTCTTCCACTTGAGTGCGCAACCTGAGTCGCGGTCTCTTTCTCCTCCTACATCCCTCGGGAATAGTGTCGAAGGCTTTTCGGGCCAGAGCATTGGTGTCCATTCGCTCTAAATGACCGAGCCATCTGAGTCTCTGGACCTTGACCCCTCTGGCTAGGTCCATGTCGTTGTACAACCCGTAAAGTTCGCTGTTGTATCTTCGCCATTCCCCTTCAATGCACACGGGGCCTAAGATGACCCGAAAGACTTTCCTCTCGAAACAGATTAAGGCACTTTCATCCGATTTTGTCAGGTTCCATGCTTTTGCACCATACAGCAGGACTGGGATGATGAGTTTGTTGTACAGTTTTACCTTAGTTGCTCGAGAGAGGGCTTTTCTACTCAATTGCTTTCTTAGCCCAAAGAAACAGCGATTAGCAAGAGTTAATCTTCGTCTGATCTCAGCGCTGGTGTTATTGCCCGTGTTTATAGCGGAGCCTAGGTAGACAAACCCCACTACTACCTCGAAGTTGTATGCGTCTATTGTGATGTTCTGCCCGAACCGTCGGTATTGGGTGTCCTTCCTCGAAGACAGCATATACTTCGTTTTTCCCTCATTTACCGCTAGACCTATTTTTGCCGCTTCTGTCTCAATTCTCACAAAGGCGTCATTGACATCACGCTGTGTTCTTCCCATTATATATATCAATATCATCAGCGTACGCGAGAAGTTGAACAGATTTTTGGAAGATAGTGCCTCTGGTGTTGACGTTGGAGTTCTGCAGTATCTTCTCAAGAACGATGTTAAAGAAATCGCATGACGGTGCATCACCTTGTCTGAATCCTTTTTTGACGTCGAAAGATTCCGTGAGCTCGTTGCCAACCTTGATGGAGCAGCGTGAGTTCTCCATCGTCATTTTGCACAAGCGAACGAGCTTGGTAGGGATATCAAAACTCGACATAGCTTTATAGAGTTCGTCTCCGACGGCAGATACGATCTTGTAGGCGATGTTAAGGAGGCTGATTCCTCTTTAGTTGGCGCAGTTTAGAGGATCTATCTTCTTCAGGATCGGGCAAACAATGCCAAGGTTCCACTCATCTGGCATGCATTCCTCTGACCATATCTTACAGATGATTTGGTACATGCTCCTAACTAGCTTGACAAACCAATCGTGGATAACTTATAAAAGAGGTGATAACGGGTGAGTGACGGAGTCAAAGGCTGCACGGAAATCAACAAAAAACACATACAGTTTTTTTTCTTTTTCTGAAGATAATAGGCAATTATGTTGTATAGCTTCTCCTGAAGCCAGCCTGGAACTCTGAAAAGATTTTTCTTCCTCAAGCCTAATCTGACAATCTATTTTCAAGAACCCCAGAAAACAATTTTGCGATGGTTTTTAAGAAAGCAATTCCTCTATAATTAGCTGGTTCTTCGGCGTTTCCTTTCTTGAAGGGAAGGAAAATAATGGACTCCTTAAATTCATCAGGAATTATTGAGTTTTGGAGATTCGGTTAAATTCATTTGTTAGTAGAGAGATGTACTCATCAGTGGTAAATTTATGATTAATCAATGTTTCAGAATAACTTCCGGGCATGTCATGTTTCTTCTTACGAAATCATCAATTTATCCTTTTTCTTATAAATAAAATGTTTGATTGAAAAATTAATAATTACTAGACTCAATAGATTACTGACTCAAATTCACTTTTTCATTCCATTTTTACAAAAAGATAAAAAAACAAATTCAATTAAAGGAAACACTCAAAAATTTGACGGAAAAATAATTTAAAAATTCCATCATAGAAATCTCTTCCAAGAAAATATAAATTACAAGATGAATTACCCTCCGAGGGAATGTCCTGCAGCTCATTTTTTCTGTTATAGCCTTTCAAAGAGCACCGATAATGTTTGAAAGGAGAATCTATTGAAGTGAAAATTAAAACAAGGGTTAAATATTAATATCCTCAAGGGACGTTGAAGAAATTAAAGAGAAATATCGGATACTTCTAATCTCAAACAGCAGATGGAAGGTTAATTACTTGTCGGACTTTTAAAGTTCATAACTTTAACTGCTCTATGGTAGTTTATGGTTCATTCTGCATTCAAAGGCAAAACTAATGTCTTCCTTTAGTTGAACATTGATCCTTATGCAACTCCGACAAAGTAATCCCTTAACTATATAGAAAGGATCAAAGTTGATTAGGGTTAATCTCTCGAGTCTCGACGATGTAGTCATCATAAGATACTTAATGCTACCACAATTATGGTTAACCTGATACACTTCTGAGCTTTGAGTGTGTGGTAACACAGACTTTAATTGAGTTCTAGGTTTTTGACGAAAATATAAGCTTTTTTTTTTTGTTTTAAAGAGATAAATATATCACAGAAATTTACAAAACCATCAGGAGCTCCTGGAAAATTAATGAATTCGATTCTAGGAAAGGGATTCCTATTTAAGGTTGTCACCTCGTCGTCTCGTATAGTGCCTTTAACCTCGTTTAATTACTTTTTCTCATGCAATTAAACTTGAAGGCATGAGTCGCTTTGTGCTTCCTTTAAAACTTCATTGCTATATAGAACCTACAGTGTAGATAGAGCCCTTCAATTTGATTTGAATGCTGCTCAGATGTGCGTGAGAGAGTAACTACAAACGTTCGTCGTACTAAACGACCACATCCGCCTTCGAGCATTCGAGGCACATTTGTTAGAAGAGAGGCGTTCTAATAGCGCAAGCATATTTTCAAGTTCTCCTCAAAGGGTTTACCGCTGCCGGCGAGAGCACATCACATACATACGAAACTTAATATATGAACCTTCATTTTGTCGCATATCCTGTAAAGTGTGTCGTCGAAAATTTTCAAACGATCTATTCCATATGGAGCGCTTTTTCCTGTTCATTGCAATGAAAGCAAAAATTGAGATGGGTAAAGTGGGGTGATTGGGACCTTTCTTACTCTTGATACCTTAAAAAATATCATAAATGATTTTCGATACAAGGGTGTTTTCAAAAGTTCATTTGATATCCATTAAAGAGCCATTCACTTAATCGATTCCATTTACCCTAGTTTCAAATGACAACATTTACCCCCACTTTCCCCTCCCTATTTATTGTGACAGACAGACATTGTCGTAATGAATAGCCCCAAAAAAAGATACAGAAAATATGGCGCGAGTGTTTGTTTGCCATAAAATAGTCCCAAAACCTCGGAAGGGTTTGAGTTTATTGAAAATCGACCGGCCCACTTAAAAGCTTGCCAAAACGTTTTATGCTTAAAAAGGAAAATTACAAATTCTTATCACTCTTGTTTTGTGGTTGGAGAAAGGTTGAAGGTTCTTAACAAACTGTCTGCTCCCAGTCCCACACTATCAATGTTCGAGGGAAGTCCATACAAATGAAAAATTGTTAAGCCTGATATGCTTGAAAGAAGGAGTTGTGAACACTCCGATTATTTTGAAATTTAATCTTGAATATTCTCTTTCGTGCGATAATAATTGTTTGTTTTTTTTTGGAAAACATCACATAAGAGTGAAAGGATATCATTTTGACAGGAAATACAAAACACAAACATCGTTTATGTCGCGTTTTTGTATTGCTTTTGCTTTTGCGGTTGTTGCGATGATTTGGCGAATAATGGATGCTTTATAAATGGTCTTGCATGAAAAATCAATTTTTCATAATGTAAGGATCTTCTGTGAGATATGATGGCATGTAAGGGAAGGAACCGAGTGAAAGTGCTTAGTTTTCACACTTAAAAAGAGTTTATGCGCGTTTTCAATTCAAAAGTGAGCAGAAAGAAATGTGAAAGCAGAATCTGCGGTTCGGAGATAACGATTTTGGAAGGATAATTGTTTTTTTTTTTCAGTTGATATTTTCTATGCGTGTTTGTGCGAAAGTAGACTGTGGCTTTGCAGTTGATGGTTGTTATTTAGAGTGACTTGACTTTCGTTTTGTATGTTTGAAGAGTGGTCCTACACAATTAGAACTCAATGGTAGGAAGTCATATTTATGTTTGATGGTTAAAGGAAGAGCTTATTTTAACAGAGAAAATGTGGGCATAAATAAAAATCAGAGTAGATAATTGATTAATTTCATTGCCTTTTAAAACGCTCATAGAATTTCAATTAAATTTTTGAGCAGCTAAAAAAATTGCTACCGCACTTAAAAATAAAAATCACTGGCATTATTCCCGTCAATAAAATTTTAATTCATTGGGCGCCATCAAATTCAATGTTCAAATCATGAAATTTATGATTTTGATTTTTTATTAAATCCATTAATTTGTTCAAGTATTTTAAAAAAGTCTAAGAAAGCAATTAAGAAAAGTTGTATATTTTTAATAGGTTAAACAACTGGAACCAAGAACTTTGACTAATTATTTGACTTCTCAGGTTCGTATTTAATTGAAAGCATTTCTAGAATGCTTATAGAATTTTATTAGACACAAAAAAAGACCATCAACATAATATATGCTAGATAGAATTTTTAGTTGTTTTGAGTTTTTTTGATTTTTTAATAAACAAGTGCAATTTCATACAAGAGCAATAACACAGGATTGATTAGTGGTAGAAAACATCATATATCTTCAGCGTTATATTGGTTTATAGAAATTAACATTAGATGGATAACTTTTGCACCAAAAAAATAATAATTAGCATTTGTATTAATATTTTAATTTAAGTTTAAAAAAAATAAAACAAAAACATACAAATTTTCTACATGCTTAGAAATGTAAGGGGTGGAATAATACAAGTCGATTAAATAAGTTCTTAATGAAATCTAAAAGACACATTTTGTTGATTGAGTTTGACATTTTTCACTGACTTCCATATTTTTTTTGCGGCCTCTGAATTTTTTTTTCCCGACGTCAAAAATCAATTACCCTGCTGCTGCAGTTCAACTGTCTGAAACCATACAGAATAGTTTCCCATTCAATATTTTTCTTCTCGCGATCCACCTTTTTTGTTTGAAAATACAATATTTCCGGTTAATAATGGAAAATAATTTTATTCAAATGGCTGCCTCGGATAGCCGTGCTGTGGCTAACACGATCGGTCTTATTATTAAGCACATTATCGATTGTGTGCTGCTGTGTTTCACCAATGGCTTCACGAATACTTACTTACTTATTTAGTTACTTACTTATGGTGGTGCTACAGTCCAGGTCAGACCGGGGCCTCACCCAAAAAAACATCTCCAGCCAGCTTGGTCCCTGGTTAGCTGTGTCCAGTTTCGCACCCCAAGTTGGTTCAGGCCCTCTACCACCTGTGTGCTCCTCCGGAATCGCACTCTGCTTCTTCTGCGACGTCCTTCCGGGTTGGATTCGAAGACTCTACGAGCCGGAGCATTATTTTCCATTCGCTCAACATGACCCAACCATCTAAGTCATTTGACCTTAACTTTTCTGGCTAGGTCAGTGTCGCTCTACAGCTCGTACAGTTCTTGGTTGAATCTTCGTCTCCATTCTCCATTAACGCAGACAGGAATAAAAAAATCACTCGAAGAATTTTTCTCTCAAAGCAGCCCAACGCGTTTTCATCAGATGTTGTCATAGTCCATGTCTCTGCACCATACATGAGGACCGAGATGATGAGGGTTTTGTAGAGTGTCACTTTAGTTGCTCGGGAGATGACTTCACTACCTTCTAAGCCCAAAGAAGCAGCGATTGGCAAGAGTGATTCTTCGTTTTATTTCAGCGCTGGTTTTGTTGTCTGAGTTGATAGCGGATCCCAGGTAGACAAAGTCCTTAACTACCTCGAAATTAAATCTGTCAATGTTGACGTCGATCTTGGTAGTCCTTTCTTGACGACAGCATTAACTTGGTCTTGCCCTTGTTAACCGCTATACCCATCTTCCTTGTCTCCCTCTCAAGGCTCACAAACGCTCCACTGACATCACGCTGTGTTCTAATATTTTCCTTTAAAGCGTCAATTGTCTCTACCTTGTCGGCGTAGCACTTATCTTTTACGACACCCAACAAATAATAGTCCAACGGTGTCACATCGCAGCTCCGATGTGGCCATACGGCTGATAATTCGATCTTTAAAAATAGGGCGCAAAACATCAAGTCTTTCTTCGGCTGTGTAGCAAGTAGCGCGAACAAAAATTCGTTTAACATGGCCCGATAACAATCGCTATTGACTGTAACGGCCACACCTTGCTCATTTTCGAAGTAGAATGGCCCAAATGGTGAAAATGAGCTTCATCTTAAAAGATAATTTTTTTTGGCAAAATTGGCATCCTCTCTAAGTTGATCGCAGGCCCACTTAGCGAAGTGAAAACATTGGATGGTCAATTGGCTTCAACTCCTGGACCAATTGGACTTTGTTTGGCATCATACCAAGGTATTTAAGCAAAATTCGTCCAAATGATATCTCCGAAATGTCCAATTTTTGAGAACGACGGTGAATTGATGTTGATGGCGTTTTACGCACACTTTCTGCCACAGCAGCAATATTCTCGGGTGTACGCACTCTTTTTGGCTTTTCACGCTTTGGTTTATCGATGAAGATACCAGTTTCTTTCATTTTTTTTCACAAGATAACGAACATACGGAACTGTCGGTGCTCCGAGATGGAGTTTTGGCCTATCAAGCCAAAGCAGAACGCTTACTTAAAGCAGTAAATGTGCGTGTTGCTGTTCAAGTAGGAGCTGTGATGTAACCTTGCATGATTTATGAAAAACTAAATTTGTCTCGGAAAATGTCGTGGAAAACGACAATAAATTGTTGAAACCTTCAATTCTTTACACGATCTCATAAATTTTTGAAGACTGTATGTCACTAAAGTATTGAATCTTCGGAGCTGTCGTCATTATCCTTTGTTAGTTGATAGCATTCACTTGAAACTCAACGAGATCTTGAATCGCAGTGAGCGTCTCATATAGAGCTTTTTGATAGCGGTCAATGATGCCCATGTTCTCCCTATAGCCTCCACCTAGGGAGTGATTTCTGATTGTCCTCTAAGGCCAAGAGAATGAAATGTTTAACAGCCTGAGCGATGTCAAAGTAAAAAGCTATTTTTTTAATGTAAGGTTGAAATAGCTTGTGATTATGCCACTTATACCGCTGCCTCCGTCTTGAAGCGTTTGTCACTGCTTATTTCATATTTTATGACGTTGTTTTACTATCATCAAGCCTGATTTAAATTAGGTCAGATAAACCCTTAAGATCTATTGTGATAGCACTATTTAACGATTAAAATTCCTCATTAAAGAATCCATTAAGTGCTTTTTTATAAAACGGGAGAGAGATCTTATGACAATCGTTACCAGTTCACTGGTATGGAAGAAAAAATTATCTAGATATAGATATTACATCTGTTGGCGATTGCCTCTTCTCTTCCTCTTTCATACAACTTCCATACAGTAGCCATTTGAATAGATCCCAATCCTCATGGTATGTCTTCTTATGAAACAGTATTCTGTTATGCCCCAATTGCGGAGCTTATGTTTAGTCTGAGAACAAGCATTTCGAGCTTTAATGTTCCAGTCATGGCCATCTAGCCAGGGGCTCTGTAAGTAGCATTTGTTGATTCTAGAGCATATTGGTCAAATAAAAGTTTTCATGTAAAAAGTGGTGTTCCTTTATTATGTTTCTTTCCAACAGTAGACAGAATTTTTCCGTTTATGGTAAGCTTATCAGCCTGTCTGTTTTGTCTAACACCTTAACCTATTCTGTCATCTCTGGAACCGTTGCTGAATTTGTGAAGACAGGCGCAAGAGATTAAGAGCGGTTTGTTCAAGACGGAGTTCAAGATCGCTATAACTATGCAAACCCTCTACTCTACTCTATTTGATTTATGTATATTTCGTACTAAAATTGTCATTAGTAGGTATTGAAAAAGCTAAATACTTACTAAATTTCTTTAAAAAACGTTCCTAATTTTCAAGTTGCTTTAGGTCTTCTTAAAGCGACTTTAAAATAGGAACAAATTTAATTATTATTTGTAGTAAATTAGGTTTTGTAGGCTGGAAACTTAGGCTTAGCAAAATAATCAATTATATTTTGAAAAATTTGTTAAAAATTATTTTGTAGAGTTTTAGTTCTAATATTAATTAAAATATTATTTATGATTTCATAATTTATTATTTACAATTCACAAAAATTCTTTTTGTTCAAAAGTTAGTAGGCACACTCCTCACTTCCACTGTGAATATTAACCAAGCACCAACTCAATATTTCCTCAAAACTGTTACAAATACCGTTTAGTATTTTCTCTCAACATTTTAATACACTACATACAACATTGCAAATTTCCCCAATGCACTCTAAATTCTTTGAAATGCGATAGCAGCGCCATCTTTAAATATTAAAACCCTTCACTGAGCAACCCAATTATTTGCTTGTAATTTAATTAGATTTAGTGGACACTTTTATAAATCTCTTAACCTATTTTTTACAATATTTTTTTCTGAATTAGAAAACAAAATTATTAATTGTTAGTTTTAAATTTAAATGTGAAAATAAGCAATTTTTTTCTTTTGTACAGACATTTTTTGTTAGCTTTTTTTTATGGTGTGTGCGTTGCGCGTGAGTTTTATAAACGCATTGGGTGAGGTAAATTCTAATTTTATGTTTTTTTTTTCTTTTTTCTCTTTCCTCTCTTTCTATGTTTGTCAATTTAATTTTTTTGTTTAACTAAATAAATAAATAAAAAAAAAATGAAAAAAAAAATGTGAACCGTTAACATATCAAAAACTGTGTCTTGTCTGAAATAAAAAGATACCATGGGGCCTGAAAAAAATCTGTTGGGGGCTGATAAATATAACTGTACCGAGGGTAAGCTAAATAAATTATTTTCGTTTGTTTTTTAATTTTTCCAATTTTTTTGTTTTGTTTTATTTTTTTTTATTTTTTGTGTAAGTCATTTGGTTGGAATTGATTTGATTTGTTATTAATTTCGTTTTGAGTTGTTACAAGTTTAAGTTGATGTTGTTTGCTTTTAATTGCTTTTTGTGGTTATTGTATGTTTTCGTTTAAACAATAAAAAGGAAAATTGGCCACAATACTTGGTTGTACATTTTGTAATATATATTTATTCATATATTGGTGTATACTGTATAGATTCTGAAAATGAACGAGTTCAGTCCCAAAAACTATGTATACGTTGTGGATGCATGTAAATGTAAAGCCCTTGAAATATTTTGTGTGTCTACAAACATATAATATCCCTGCAAACTTGTAAATAAATATTTTAATCTGTAAAATACATTATTTATAGGAAAAACAAAATGAATTGTATATAAAGTGTGTTATATTTATTTTCAAGGAAAAAATAATAATTTTAGCTTAATGTTCAAGGAGTAAGAATGTTATTAACCTTGACTGTAATGTTTCCTTCTTACAATTAGTAAGGTTAATCAGCCCTATCGCCAATTTTATGGGAACTTTTTTTCCCAGGGAAACAAAATTTACCCCGGAACAGAAGTTTCCCATCGAGAATCTCACAAGAACTTTTATTTCCTAGGGAAAAAGTATACCAACTTTAAAATATTTAATTTGTTTTCGAAGTTATTTTGAAGG
The DNA here is from genome assembly GCA_920937365.1 of Sphaerophoria rueppellii. NCBI lineage: Eukaryota > Metazoa > Arthropoda > Insecta > Diptera > Syrphidae > Sphaerophoria > Sphaerophoria rueppellii. Next base: position 19,807,730 of record CAKKXW010000002.1, on the reverse strand, counting down.
CTTCAAATTTTGATTAAATATTTTGTTTGTGTCAAATACAAAAAAAAAAAAAAATATTGAAATTGTTATCGGATCACAACTCACTCCGTACCTCGCCAATCCACTGTTACTTTCGTCTTCGTATGATAGAGTCTATGGGTTTGTGATCTGTTCTCGCATTAAGTTCAATATTTGAGATACGGTTGGGCCAGAAAAATCCTCAAGAATTTTTTGAGACATCTATTAACGAACGTTTCAAGCTTTCTTGTGGCATTAGGCGTGTTTTTTTGGCACAGCTATCCATACCTCCAGTTGGAGCTTCCATGTGTTACAAATACAAGACGCAGATGCGGATAATACTTAAAATTAAATCTCACTGCGGATAAAAAATTGAAATTTTTCGAGTATCGATACTCGATCGGAGTAAAATTGAATTTCTTGAACTCAAAGAGTCTCTAAGGCTGTGTTCGCAGATAGCAAAACACTTTAAGTGCGTTCTTTTGTTAGTTTATTTTGAATTAAAATTGGAACGCACAAATCAAGGAACGAGTCCCACATAGTTGCTTTACGGTATTTAATATTTTTCTTTTGTAACGTCGTCTTCTATTTGCGAGATTTAAGGTATAACTACAACGGTCACTTTTTGCAAAAGTGTGAAATTTAAGAATTAAAGTTTTTGTTTCTTTGTAGCGCCATTTGAATTTGGGAAAAAAAACTACAAAAATTGTATTTGACATAAAAAAAAGCTTTCTGCATCATTTCTTTTATTTCTGGGGTGGAAAAACTATCACAAAATGAGTTTGAAAATTTTCAATTTTTGACATTTTGCAAAAAGTGCTCGTCCTTTAGAGGTGGTGAAGTGAGGAAAAAGTGGAAAAATCTCAGATTTCATGATCTATTTGAGACTTGAAATTAAAAAAATGGATTCAAAATTCAAAAATCTGAATCTAGTTTTGTATCAAAATTCACACATACATCTTGTACTCACGCACTTTCAAACACACTTCTCTGTTTGACATTTGTTATTGTTTTATTTATTTGCTTATTGAACGACGATTGAATAAATTTATGCGAACATACCCCAACATGTCCAAAACTTATCCGAAAGTTAAACCAAAATAACAAATCAAACTTTGAACAAATGCAGATGGAAGCACAAATGGAAAATAAGGAAAGAATGTGAATCTTCCATTTTAAGCAATTTACTTTGGCTTATAAATTAATTATACCTACGTTTAAAAAAACTTAAAAATAATCTTGAATGAATTTCGGTTTTTCTTTGTTTTATTATCCCACAGCTAGAGAAGTCAACCAACTTAAAAATAAAATAAAACTGCTGCGGATGGGCAACTGCGGATACGTTTTTTGGGAAATCGAATTTGGCTGCAGATAGCGATGCCAAAAAAACACGCCAAGTGTCTGTTTTTTCCTAAGTGCTGCACCCATAAAGCAGCACGGATTCAAAATTGGAGCGGAACAGTCGAGGCTTGGTGTTTAAGCTTAAAGAGTTGTCCAGAAATATTTGATTGGATTGATGATTAAATTCCACGGATGATCCCTTACATTTTTTGAGTTGGTCCTTAGCCCCACGATCTGCCTTTCTCTTCACCGTAAAAAAAGAAACAGTCTTCTAATGGTCTTCATGGTAAAGCACAGGAAGTTTTTCCCTTACAACTAACTTGTGGAAAATTTTGTTCCAAACAGGGAAAAAGTTCCCTGGAAAAAATTATTGGCGATACGAATTTTCCGAAAATAATTTTTTTCCTCATTTTAGAAAATCATTCATGATAGCAAAGTTCCCAAATTGGTACAAAACTCCAGGGAACATTTATTCGTGATAAGGCTGAATAATTCTCGAACACTCGGAAGATATATATCAACAAATTATTAAGGCAGAGCAATGATTTGCGGACTCACTAGTATGTCTTAAAGGTGATTGAAAATCCCTCACCGGAAAAATTTAAAACTGCTTAGTGTTTATTTCATAATTAGAATTTGAAATTGTTAACTAAAAAAGGAAACACATCAGCCGCATAAAAAGGTGGTTCATTTAAAAAGTCACTAGCACACCACCTAGTACACTGATTCAACCTCTTGAAAAAAAAAAACTAAAATTTCCTAAGTGGACCACACAAGTATGATTTGGTTGCCTACGATATTCATCTACTAAAAAAAATAAGAGGAACAGAAAAAGCATAAAACGTCACTTTGACACCTTTTCTTAAGTTTTCGGTTTTAATTCATTTTAAGCGTAAAAGAAAAATAGCACCCTTACGACATTTCTTAAAAACCCTCAAAGTTACAACCCACTTTCATACCTCGTTGTACATGAAAACTTCAAATCAACTTTATTCCGTTCCTCAAACAAACAATTACCTCCTCTTGAATATTTTATGGAAAAAATTACACCCATTGTTGGGTAGAGTTTATTAAAAAAACATATTTTTCTTCCAAGTGAATAACAAAAATATAAATAAACTGTAAAATAAATTCCTTCAAGTGTTTGTTGTTTGTATAAATTAAAACAATTCTTTTGGATTTTTGTAATTCTTCATTCGTCGCATAAATCAATTTCAAAAAAAATTTGACAAAAACATGTTATTTTTGTGTTTTATGGAATCAAAAGCAGAGTAAAGCCAACGATAGGCTTTTTTCAATTTGAATAAGAACTAAAATGTTTCCATTTATTTATTAGAGGAATACAAAATGTAAAAGTTGATGCG
>CAKKXW010000002.1:19771690-19789493 GCA_920937365.1 Sphaerophoria rueppellii | reverse complement strand
TGTTTTTTTTTTTTTTTTTTGAAAATTTAGAGTTTGAGAATTAATATTTTTTAAACTATTTGTTAAAACAATTTAATTTAAAAACCAAATGAAAGAAGATATTTCTGGCTTTTCAAAAAGGTATAACACGGTGTTGTAACGGTGTTGTAACACGCTCGTGAATCACCCTGTATAATCAGTAGAAAGACCACAGTGTCTATTGAATAAACTGGTGCTCTGGGGTAGTTGGTAGCCCCACACATAAGTCTAACATATGTGTGTCAACTACAGTCGCGGTAGGCCCCCTTGTAGGAGTTTCAGAGTGGCTGTGGTTGTCGAGAGATTCATTCTCGGTAACTGAGTAAATCGGTAACTGGTACTTGCGTTAATGATTGAGGATTGAAGGAAATCATAGCGACAGTAACGGGTCGCAATAATTGAAAAATTTGAAAATTAAAAATTAACAAAAGGCAACTACTGTTTCCAAAGACAGTGTGGATTTCAATTCCACCGTGAAATAAGGGCTCCACGCCAGGTGTTCACGTAAAATTGTTTTCTATTCCTGTAATATTTGGCTAAACCAAGTCTCGTTTAATACTTAAAATGTTGGGTAACGTAACGTTTCAACAAAAAAACACATTCCAAACGGTAACGCCGCTGTGCATATTGATTAAAAAAATCAAATAAATCCAGAATCGAAACGCTTTAAAGTTTCAAAAATGTATTACTCAAAATGTCCCCTACTCAATAACCTTATAAGTTCGATGACAGCCACAACCACACCTCAAGATTAAGATCTCAACTTCAACTTGACCCAAGTCCCACAAGACCTATATACATTACTGTCAGAAACATACTAGCACAGTTAATTTTAACACCAGCCAACAATTACACTGACTGATGGGTGAAACCTCCATCTACGAGGACACACAGTCGGGTCTGTTTGGACGGCTGAGTGCACCATTATCTTGCGGTAGAATGTCAAAATAGCTTTTTGTTGTTTTAAGTGTGGCGCATTTGATTTACTGTTGCGGTCAGGGTTAATGTTGCATGTTTTTCTCATTTGTTTTTTTGTAAAGAAAGCAACTATCCATGTGTACTCGTGCACTCAGGTGAAATTTTGCTTAAACATTAAATTTTATATTTTCTTTTTTATGACCGGCTGCAAGGAGTGCTTATTATTGTCCTTTATTCAGGGTTGTATACAAATTGAGGTTGAAAAAACGCGGCTTAATGCTAAGCAATAAATTTTAAAAATTGCAAAGGAATTTTGATTTGCTTAGCTTCAATGCGTTCAAGAGGCTTCCTGAAGAATATTGTATAATTGACAAGACGGCTTAAGGTTTTCATAATTCTCGAAAGACATATTGCCAAAATAACAACGACGAAGAAATTTCAGACAATAATCCGCAATAGTTATTGAATTTCATTCCGTAGTTTCTAGCTCAGAACCAATTCTTTTTTTCTTAGGTACAGACGATGATTTTTATTGGAAAAGATGACAAATATCCTTGTGAATTGAGTTCTATCATAGATTGCCAATATTTGCACTGATAATACAAGAACTAAGCAATTTCGCTTCAGCTTTTCCTCTGCGTATTATAGGGTGCTCCTAAAAAGAGATGTTAATTTCTTTTTTTCAGGCTTTCTGTGTTAATCTAAGGTGATGATCAAATTGTGGAACCTTTTCAACCTTTTCTTTATTTTGTCTCCTTTCGTTCTAGTAGACATCTGATGGTTAAAGTCGAAATTATGCAGAAGTCTATAAAGTAGGAAATTTTTTTTTGTAACACCCTGTTTACGCTTAAAGTACCTCCAATCATACAAGGTTCAACTGCCATAATATGATATAAAGAATTGAATAAAAGTTAAGCTACCTATGAACATTGTACCTCTACACGCACTGCCATTCTGTTTCATCTCGTACTTCACTTCATGTAGGAGAATATCTATTTTTATATCTGATATGATACAGTCTCGTCTTGTCGTCCTTCTTCTTCGTTTTCAATTCAATGAGATTAGAATTGACAAGAAGCTCAAGTTGTAAGAAAATACGAATGAAACTTTTTTTTCTAATGAAATAAAGTTATTGGTTCAATTTTCTTAGAATCATTTGGTCCACTTTTTCAAGTGAATTTAATTTTCGTGCGTGGTTTTTGAGCGAAATATAATTTAATTAGTTTAAAAACAGATTTTATTAAAAGAAGGCTTCGATTAACTATGGGTTAATTCCTGTTAAATTTTATTTGAGGATTTGAAGACATTTTGATTGCTCATGTACGTTGGTTTCGTGCCTTACAGGTAAAGGAGACAGAGCTGAACAATTTATTGACCCTTGGAAATAAAATCAATGGGCGTGGATAAAAATGTGTGATCCTTAATTTTGATCCCGATTTGGTGTGTCGTACAGAATTTATTGTTGAGTATTGGTGAAAAATTGACAGTTCTAAATCTAAATCGCTCTGCGTGAGAGACCCATTACGATCCATTTTATATTACGACTTACATGTAAACATTTTTATAAAGGGTGATTTTTTAGAGGTTTAGATCTTTAAGGTGGCAACACTATTGAAACCGGTAATCATTTTAACAGTTGTCAAGTAATTTATTTCAACATGAACAAACTGACGTCTTAACAACGCTTTCAAATTGCGAGCAACTTGAACAACTATGATGGGCTGCAGCTGTGGTTACAAGAAAGCGGTGCAGCATGTCACAAATCTTGTACCACTATTGATTTATTGAAGGAAACATAATAAAAAACAGTTCCCCGTTACGGGCTCGTGAATTTCGTGCATTTTAACGTCGGCGTCGATCGATTGGACTTTTTTTTTTCTGTGGGGATATGTGAAGGTATATAGTATACGTCGATAAGTCCACACCGATTAACGACTTGAGAGACATCATTCACCGCGTGATTGCCCACAAATGTCTGAGCAAGTGATCATATGTGAGGAGATTATAATTTGAATGAAGAAGATTTCATCTCTCCTCAAAAAGCTCTCCTTTGAACAGGAACATAAATGGAAACTTATGCATAAATAATTCCTCATAGTAGAAAATAGGAAGACACTTGTCCAGCATTCTAGATTTTCGAACTTTCCGAGGAACCAACATCGACTCGCACCACTACCTTGTCCTGGCCAAGGTAGTGCTACGAATATCGCGACAACGGCCAAAAATGCTGTAAAAAATATTCGATGTTGGATGGCTAAAATCGCAAGAGATCTTCAGATCCTTCTCTGATCGAGTGTCAAGTAACCTCTGGCAACATTGCCAGAAAGCAATTAGAGATGCCGCCTCTGATGTGCTAGATTTCACACAGCCACCAAAACGAAACTCCTGGTTTGACGAAGAATGCAGGCAGGGCCAGGCAGCCAAGCAGGAGGCATACAAAGCGGTCAGTGTTGCCGAAAGTCCTCCTATCGGAGGATTATCCTCCTTTCGAGACCTTCGTACTCCCGTACTCCTCCTTTTAAGCCCGTACTACTATTTTAAAAACAGGAAACCACAAATATTTAAAATCTTAGTACAATGTCACCCTAAACAAAAAAAAAAATTCCCAACCTTCCTGATTTCTTCTATTTGGCACCATTTATTTATCTATATCGAAATTCTTAGAACGGAATTTGCTTTCAAAATATTGAAGTTCTTTTGAGAAATATTTATGTCTACTTTTCACATAGTCCAAAAAACAAACTGAGTTTAAAAAATTCTAGGTATGTTTCAATGTAGAAAAGCATAAATTTTAAAACCAGGGGCCGAATTGCGGCATCCGTTATCGAGTGAGTGGGACTCATCAGTTATCGAACGAACGAGTAACCTCATTGGGATTATGACATTCGATAGGTCACGTTTCGTTTAAGAATAAAAAAATGTAGTAGTTTTATCGAGTCTCTATTTGTTTTGAAGGAATTTTGAAAGGTTTGACAAATAAAAAAACAAAACTTGAGCGAAATAGCAAAGGAAGAAATATAATTTTTTTTAATGAAATAAACACAGTTTGGCTGTTAACAGAGGTCGAGATTGATGAAGCCATGAAGCTTAAAATCTTGACCAAAATAGATTACTGGCAAGGAATTTCATAATAAAATAACTTAAAAAGTAAAATTTTAATTTTTCTCAGAGAGTTCCTGCCATCAATGAGGGGTTTGTGTGTCGAATGAAATTACGCTCGATAGCTGAGTAGAGAATTTAAATTATTGTACTAGAAACTCGATACATAGCTCGATATCGTGAGAAGTAATGCCAAACACACACAGTTCAGTATCGTATTATTCGATAATGGATGCCGTAACTCGGCCCCAGCTTTTACACGTTGGCTAGCTCTCGAAAAGGTTGTGTCTAGGACATTAGAACAATGGCCTGTATTAGTTCACTATTGTTTAGAAAGTTCATTTGAGTCTTCTGACAGTAATAAAAATTTTGTTGATAAAATTCAAGAAGAGCTAAATGACACAACAAAACTTTATTTCTTATTTTTATCTTATGTTCTTCAGTTGACAAATCAACTCAATCTAGAGTTTCAATCAGAAACAGTAAGGATACATAAATGTTTGCCTTTTGTAAGAACGTTTTACAAAACAATTTTACAAAATTTTGTGAAGCCTGAATATAGCTATAACAGAAGATTTTATATCAAACCAAAATTTTTGCGATGTCATTTTCACAAATGTCGACTCAGTGTATGTTGGAGCTTAGGCTGTACTTTTTATAAAGAAACAAAGTTTTGAAAGGAATGCAATCCTTGAATTCAAGAATTGCTGCAAAGAATATTTCAAAACTCTATGTATTCAAATTTCACACCGTGTTTATTTTAACAATTCGGTATTAAAATCTGTACAAGGAATTAATCCACTAAATTTAACTGAATCCATAACTTCGATTGTTTTTTCACTTCCTGGTTTAATTAATGAAAACATGGTTGAAAACCTTGATTTTGAATGGCGAACAATTCGAAACCAAACTATGGTACCGAAATTTTTAGATATTGAAAAATGTTGGTCAGAAATATTTGATTTAAAAAATTCGCCTAATAAACCCTTTTTCCCTTAACTTAAGTTGTTGTGAGAACATTACTATGCCTCAATCATAGCAGTGCTGCTGCTGAAAGAATATTTTCTCAATTGTTTTTAATTAAAGACAAAAAAATAAATAGGCTTGAGTCTAGTATATATGCTGTAAAGAGCTATTGATTTTAACAGATAATTGATGCATTTCTAAAATTTAAAAGCTTTTTAAAGCTGGTACTACTATTTTTCTTAAAATACTCCTATTTTTTGGTTGGTGTATCTACAACTCTACAAAATTTCTCTCCGGCAACACTGGAAGCGGTGCTGCATAGAAAGACAAGAGCTGCTCGTGAGCACTACGAGCAAAAGAGGAGAGAAGGCTGGCTTCTCAGGAAAAAAAAGAGGGAGCATGAGAAGCGTCCAGCTCGAGGATATTGAGGGAGCCAATAGAAGGAATGAAGTCCGGAGTTTTTATCGGAAGGTAAAACAGCTGGCTCAAGGTCATCGAACAAAAACCAATGCCTGCAGGGATAAAGAAGGGAACATTATAGTAGTCAATGTTGGTTATTTGGAAAGACCAATTGACCAGACTGTAAAATGGCGACGACGAACAATATCCCGCCTTAAGGCAGGTACCTTTCATCGGAAAGGATGATAGCCAACAATTCTGTGAACCCGACCGTGAAGAAGTAATATCACGGCTGAAATCCAACAAAGCCACTGGAGCAGATGGTCTAGCTGCCGACCTGTTCAAAGCAGCAGGCGACGCTCTAGATAGGAGCATGCACCAAATCATCTGTGAGATATGGTCGGAAGAGTGCAAGCCCGATGAATGGAACCTCAGCATGGTTTGCCGGATCCTGAAAAAAGAAGATTTTATAAACTATGCCAACTAAAGAGAAATCAGCATACTTAACATCGCCTACAAGATCCTCTCTGCCGTCAGAGACGAACTTTATAAAGCTATGTCTAGTTTTAATATCCCTGCCAAGCTCGTTCTCTTGTGCAATATGACGATGGAGAAATCACGCTGCTCCATCAAGGTTGGCAACGAGCTTACGAAATCTTTCGACGTCAAATGCGATTTATTTAACATCGTTCATGAGAAGATAGCGCAGAACTCCACCAGAAGCACTATCTTCCAAAAATCTGTTCAACTTATCGCGTACGCCGATGACATTGATATAATGGGGAGAACACACCGTGTTGTCAATGGCTCGTTTGTGAGAATTTAGACAAAAGCGGCAAAAATGGGTTTAGCTTTAGGTAAATTAGGGAATAAGGTAAATAAGGGAATAACGCTATGGCTCGGACAGAACGTCACAATAGACCATACAACCTCGTCGTATTAGAAGAGTTTGTCTACCTAGGCTCCGCTATAAACACGAGCAATAACACCTGCGCCGAGATCAGACGAAGGATAGCTCTTGCTAATCGCTGTTTCTTTGGTCTAAGAAAGCAATTGACTGGGAAAGCCTTCTCTCGAGCAACTAAGGTAAAACTATATAACACCCTCATCATTCCAGTCCTGCTGTATGGCGCACAGCGCTGTTCAATTTCTTCGTATTACAAGTCAACGAAAAGTGCATTCACGATTATATAACATCGTAAAAAAGAAAAAAAAAACAACAAATAGGCTTACGTAAAACTATCCACCCGCTCACTATGCCTACGTTCATACATACTCGCATAAACAACAACAAAAAAAAATAACTAGAAGCAAAATATTAGAACATAAATTAACAACCGTTAAGTAATTGAAGATTATTGTAACTGGAAAGAAACTTTTCCGCAGTAAGTCTGTCTACCCTATCCGCATATAATTTACAATTTATTTGCCCGGACCCAATGTCTGTCTATATAGTTGTTGCTTTGAGGCAATGTCTGTCTGTAATGACTATGTAGCTCTGGGTACTAGGTGCCAAGAACGAAGCTACGGCTACCCCTCGTTACTTTTAATCACGATAAATCTTTTTTCTTAAGAACAAGTAAATATTTTCTTTTATTTCTTTTTTAATTTGTTACTTTTTTGTTGTCTCAAAACAAATAAATCGAAAAGAAAAGAAAAAAAAACATTAAAATGAATCTTATACAAGTTTGCAAGAGTATTTGTGAGATATCTATTTTCTTTCTAATAATTCCAAAGCTTCGACCATAAGATTAATTTTTCCATTCGAAGCGGTTGAATAGTATTAGGTTTTTCGTGAAATCATTCAAATATCTAACCGGCATTTTGTTTTCCTTTTTTCCTCTTGATTAGTTGTCTTTTTGTTTAGAGGCGCAATCCAAAATGTGTTTGTGGTCAAAAATCTCTAAATTTTTTGTGTAGTTGTTGTTGGTTGTTAAAATCTTAAATTTGTGAAAGACAGTAAAAAAAAAATTAAAATGGTGAAATCGAGCTCGGGTCGAATCAAAGCTTTGGATGACAGCCAGAAAGCACGCAAACGCTCTTCGGTGTCATCGACCCTTACAAAAGTTTTGATTTTAAACGTTCGAGATCTGTTGAGAGCACCAGACGAGCAACAGGATTCCGACAGTGAGGTAGCAATTTGAGAGAAATAATAAGAAGAAGCCGATTTCTTTTCAAATTTAAAATTACCTTCAACCTTTTTGACTATTCTAATGCAGCTATCACGTCATTTTGACTATAATTTGATGGGATATATTTTTTGTTAGCGATTGATCCAAAGTGTAAATATAAACTTGCTATAGATACCCTTCGTTATTTCATCGTAAAATCTTGATTTTATTTGAATTTAAATTATCTGACCTTGCAACTTGACATTAAGGTTTTATCCTTCGTTATTGGCATTTTCCAGAATTGTCATTCCAAAAAAGAGATAAAAATCAAATCATTTAAATGCCACACAAGAAATAAAAGGTAAAACCAAACATAATTTAGAGATTTTTCTTTTGTGACCCTTATCCAGACCTTTTCTTTAATCACTAGTCAGCTTTCCTTACCGATCATTTAATTTGTGTTGTTTGAAGGGAAAGCACGTGCTCGCTCTTCCAACCAAAATCCGAATTACGAATTATTTTCGTGTCTAAATTGGTAACTCGAAATCGTTTGCTTTTATTTCGCTGCAAGGGAAATCTGAATATTGAACAATTAAACAACATCTAAGCTTTCATTTTGAAGGTTTGTTTTCATTCTTCATCCATCATGACTTGTAACGTTGAATTTTCCTGCCAAGAATGAAAAGAAATTAAAAAAAAAAAAAATACCCCGAAGTTGTTGAAAACAGAACTAAACACATTTCTCTTTCCTCAACTACTATGTGGTTCTACTTATTCTCCTCTACTTCCATCTATCGGAAAAGTACTAAGAATTTCGAATTTCACTCTAATTTGGCTCCTTGGCAAATCGAAAGTGGATGACATAAATAAAAATATCAATTTAAAATCTGGTTTCAATGGAAAATAAATAAATGAAGAGGACCTCCTTTTCCAGGATTCTTAGAAAAAAGACAAAAAGCAGATGGATATGTTTAATGTTTCTTACGCTGGCTAAACACCCTGTTCCTCTTAAGTAGAAACATGAAAGTTGGAACTAAAACTAATCAAACTTGGAAATGACTTTTATGATTTCCACTTTTTTCCTCTTTGTGTCCTCTTGCTTTGATTTGATCTTTGAAGACCTTAACTTCATAACGAAACAAAATTAAGTTTTGACTGCTGTGTCATGATTGATGACCTCTCACCCAGATGGCGTACAAAAGGGATTTCTTGATTTATTCGCCATAAGTTGTTCGATTTTTCCTTCAGTTTAGGCGATTTATTTGGTTTAATTACTGAATCCTGATGTTAATTCCCTTATTATCGAGTTAACATACATACAAATTAATGTATTTATACGTTCGGTAACAAATAAAGCCAGTCTTTCTTCTCATGTGCATAAATATGCTGCTTCTAGATCCAAATGACAGGGCGCGAAAAGTAATTGCATTTTGGTTTTCGGTTTACAATTAAATTCGATTTGCATCTTACGTTCGGTACTTCCTATCAAAAATACCATCATCGCAACACGGTGCTCGACTCATGCAACCGTTTTGTTGAGAATTGAATGGTTGGTTAGCCAGATTTGAGCTACTCATACATGAATGCACCACATTACAAAGTCGTGGTGGGTTTTGAATTTTGACAGATTTTCCAATGTGTCAATCAGTTGACATTTTCAATTTGTCAAGGGTATTAACTTCAACATATATAAATGAATCAGGATATGAGCTTAACTGTCGTTGAAATGAATAGTTAAAACAGGAAATTAAACTCAAAGTTCAGGCACCACTTTTACATTTTTTTTTTTTTTTTTGTAAATGAAAAAGAGTTCGTGGAAAATTTAGTTTTTTCTTGCAGATGGCCTACTAGATTTTCTATAGCATTTTAAGTATTCAATTCGGGCAATATTTTTCTTTTGAAGGAATTTTGATTGTCTTGTAGAAATGGTAAAATTCTTTGTGATGAAAGAAATTCCAATCAAATACTTTTTTCAGTTAAAATGTTTTAAAAGCGTTTTCAATTTCAATCAGTAAAGGTTTGGGTTAAAGTAATTTCAAACATCTAATTGTTTGACGGCCTTTGGGGTTGAATTTTAATTAAAAAATGCCTATTCACGTACACATGCCATCCGTTTGAAACAAGATTAGAGAAAAGTATGAGTTGAATCCTTGAAACTTAAATAATCATTAAAAATTAAAATAGGCAAGTGATATATGTTGCTTTAATAAAAGGATTTTTTGTAATCTGGTATGCCACTCAATGCGACAACAAAGCAATCCCTATCAATCGTTCAAGTGCATCAACAATTTTTTTCTGCCATATATTTTTAAGCCCCCTGTAAAAGTATTCTTTATTAGCTGAGTTTAGCCAACTTCTCCCACTGAATGTTATTTTGAAGTGTTTACGTAGTCAGCCAACAAAGTTATTCTAATATGGTGCAGTCGTTGCTTCTGAAAGTAGGACCTTTTTTGAATAAAGTGTTCAAGTAAATGATAATATTTGTGTTGACTACGAAGCAAGTTAGCTCATTATTGCCTCCTCTACTATTTATTACACGTTGTCTACTGCTTCTAAAACGAAGGCTGATTGATCAATTTGAGCGGAAGGTTCTTATCCTTCAGCCAATTTTCATTTTTATGAGTTTCTTCGTTCTTACAATGTTGCATATAAAAGAAGATTGTAGAAATTTGAATATTTTATTAGACAGGGCTTCAATTTCTCGCGAATTTAATGCTCTGTCTGACTCCATTCAAAGAATTGTATCCCTGTATCCTCTCAATAAAATCGTTGTTACGGGAGATTTCAATGTACACAATTCTTCGTGGCTTCTTCATTCGGGCCCGACAACACCCGAAGGAATGAATGCTGAAATGTTTGGTTAAAGCACCTTACTCAGCTTGTCACTGAGCCTACTCGGCTATCAGACATAAATGGCCCAACGGAAAATACTCTTGACTTGTTCCTTAAGTCTGACCCTGAAAAATACTTCCTCTAGGCATATCTGACCATAGTGTCATATCTCAAAATTTCTCGTGTCAAACTAATCCAGCTAAAGAAAGAGCACAGACGCGAACCCTGTGGCAATATGAGAAAGCCAAATGTGACGTTCTCAATAACTTCTTCTGAATCTTCAACTGATCACTATGCTTCCTCGATAGTGACATAGACTAGACATAGAGCGAAGATATAATTAATCATATTATTACTTTGGGAATGAAAACTTTTATCCCGAATATCAGGGAAAAAGAAGTAAAGTTTCGTTGTTTTAGACCCAACCCAACTGAGAAAAACAGGAACAAGTTAAGGACAAATTTTTACATGACCAAAAATTAAGTAAAAAAATACTGCAGTAAGAATTGTTTGTAATTTGTCAAAAAATATGAAGAATTTTTCTTCTTCCTCGATCCCAACGCTCGTTTATAATGCACATATAGCATAGCATTTATAGCATTTGTCCAGCCAATCCCAAAAAACGGCGAATCTTCTTCTCCTTCCAATTATCGTCCGATTGCACTTACGTACCTTATTTCTAAAAAGTCATCGAAACGCTGATAAACTATCTTACTTACTTAAGGTGGCGCTACAGTCCGTTGTGGACTTGGGCCTCAATCAACAGGCTCCGCCAGCTAGCTCGATCCTTAGCTAGTCGTCTCCAGTTTTGCACTCCAAGTTGATTGAGGTCCTCTTCCACTTGAGTGCGCCACCTCAGTCGCGGTCTTCCTCTCCTCCTACGTCCCTCGGGAATAGTGTCGAAGGCTGATAAACTATCAGCTCAAGAAATATATCGAAGACCGAAAGCTTCTTAATGACCGGCAGTACGGCTTCCGCAGCAACAGGTCCACTGGTGAGCTGATGGTTTACATCACCGAACAGTGGAACAAATCTTTACATCGTTTTGGAAAAAGTAAGATTGTTGCACTTGATATTTCAAAGGCATTTGATAGAGTTTGGCATGTTGCTCTTTTATCGAAAATTCATGCTTTCGGAATCGATGAAACTCTCCTTCTTTGGATTTGATTAGATTTCTAATCGTTCAATACAACTTGTATTGGACGGCTTTAAACCCAAAACCAACAATCTAAATGCTGGTGTACCCCAGGGCTCCGTTTTGTCTCCGACCGTCTTTATCATTTTCATTCATGATCTCCTGTCTGTAACTTGTAATCCAATAAATTGCTTCACTGACGATAGTACCCTTAGCTTTTCTTATTTGTTCCCAGACTCACATTGACATCCGTCCTCTTCGAATGTCGAACTGCAACGGCAAAATATGATAAGCTCATTAAACTCTGACTCATAACATGGGGAATAAAAAGGAGCGTATGGTTTAGTGCTCCAAAAACTTAATGTTGTCTTGTATTGTCGAAGCGAGACATACCCCCTTTGCCACTGAGATTCTTGGTATGTGCATCACTCACCACCTGTTATGGAATGAGCACATATGCGTTCCTCCAAAAATACCGCACGATGTTTGGGTTTCTTAAGACGGTGTAAAAAATTCTTCCCTCCGTCTGATCTGGCTACTATCTATAAGACCTATATATTCGTCCAAAACTTAAATAAAACTCTCAACTCTGGGCTGGTGCTCCAGCTACATATACTTAACCCTCTTGAATGTTATTTAAAAAAGAGCACTAAGAATGATCTGTGATAGAAACATCACTGTATCTTTCCATTATTTAGATCACCGTCGTAACGTTTCACGTCTCCCTCTGTTCCATCGTTACTTCAACTGTAAGTTCTCTAGAGAAATAGCCAGTTGCATTCCTCCCTTCGAACAATTCGCCAGTAATACTCGCTTTTCTAGGTGTGGCCATTAGTTTACCCTCGAGCCCAACTTCGAACGAACTCTCAAATATAGACAATAATTTTTTAGCCGTACTACTCGAATGTAGAACTCTCTTCCACACTCTGTCTTTCCCAGTCATTACAATGTTCAAGAATTCAAGGCCAATGTACACCGACACCTCTTTTCCAACCCCTTCCTTTCTTCGTAATGCATTTGCTGTGTCTCTGGCATAATAGGGGTATAAGAAACCCCTTGAGTGGGTGCAAATTATAAAAAAGATACATTTTATTTAAATATGTAAAAAAATTCATATTTTCACTATCTGGGAAATTCAGAACAGAAAATTCAAACAAAAAAGTTAATAACTTGTCAAACAGTATACATATGATTATTTGATTATTCATGGGCGTTTAACAGAGCGAAGAAAAAAGGTTCAGCTAATTAATTACTTGTCTCGTTGTTTTATGGTTTTAAATTTGAAGCATTATTTATTTCTTTATTGTTAATTAAAAAAAGTACAAATAAACTTTATTTTAAGAAACAATTTACATTTTTGTGAAACAAGAGGTTCCCACCAATCTTATAACACATATCAAAAGTAAACTGCCCAGTGGTGAGGCAGCTAATACGATAGCTGCTATTAATCACTCTGCTATTCCACTGAGCAGTGAGCAGGAGTTATTACTCTTCAATGTTAATGCTATACTGCTCACTGCTCTTTAAACTGTTCAGGGATTAAGTTAGCAGTGAGCAGAATAGCAGTGAGCAGAAAAGCAGTGAGCAGAAAAGCAGTGAACAGAAATATAGTGAGCAGGATGGCAGTGAGCATTAGAATACTGGAATAATACCTCAATGCTCTATTAAATGATCCATATTCGGTATTGCTTCTAAGTGGAGAGTAGAGTGAAGATTTTTTTCTCTGAATTGTGTTTTTTTTTTTTATTGTTGAGAAAATCTTAACTTTTCCCTTTATTTCATTACTCAACGGGGCACGCCACCCTGCTCATTACTTTTCTGTTCATTATCATTGCTATATTGCTCAATGCTCACTGCTTTTTTGCTCACTGCTTTTCTGCTCACTGCTTTTCTGCTTACTGTTTTTCTGCTCATCTACTCATTGCTCATTTATAAGAGTAGAAAATAGAGCAGAAAAGCTGTTAGAAAATAAGCAATGACAAATGGGCAGAAAAGCAGTGAGCAGAAAGCCTCTCGCAAGGGGCAGTGACCAGTGAGTACTTGAGCTTTGGGGCTTTCGCAGTACCATTATAATTTTTCCATTATTTCCTTAAATAATGAAAAAATGTGTGCAGGTATATCTGATAGTGTAAACAAAATTTTGTAAGAATATGTACATTTGTTCGTCCTTTTTCAACATAAACTGCTCATTTAAGATTGATCAAATAGCTGCTACTTTAAACTGCTCTTTTTGTTAACTGCACGAGTGATCACTGCTCATTAAAAATCACTCTTAAGAACATCTCTACTGCCCCAACAGAAAAATTAACGTAACAAATTAAATTCGTAAACAATACATATCATTTACAAGAATTCCTTATTTATTGAGTTTTCTATACATTTATTTTTAGCCCTAACAACAATATATGCGATTTTTATAAAAAAAAAGAAACTAATTTAAAAAATCAATTAATCAAACATACTCGTGAGTTTTGAAAACACTTGTTTCTGTATAATCTTGTTTTCGTTGTTGTGCCTCTTCTTCTATTTTTCCTATCTATCTAGCTGTCTCTTTCCGATTAATTTTTTGCTTCCTCTTTTGTATAGGTAAATCAAAGTACCCAAAGTACTGTTTTTTTTTTCTTCCACCTCCCAAGTTAATAAAATTAATGCAGATTGTTCAAAAAATAATATCCTTCAATATTTTTGTATTGCTGTTATTTCTCCAAATATTTAAAGTCGAATTAATTCCGCCTTTTGTTATATACGTTTTCCACTAAATTAAACAAATCCTCTCAACATCCTTTTTGATCTGATCACACAATATTTTAAACAACTTGCGTTTGTATTTTATTTTTATTTTCAAAAAATTTATTCAATTTATTTTAAGTTTTTACTTTGAGTTTGAATTATGTTTCGTTTGGTTGTTGTTTTCGATATTCTCTTTAAACAAATGTTTTTTACTGGTTCGTTTTGATGCTTTTGATTTTGTTTAATGTTTTTTTTCTGTAATGTGTTTTCTTGTACAAAAAGTAAAATAAAATAATAATAAAATTTAAAATTTTTTGCAGCATCAACCTCGCAGTTGGATTGAAACAAACTTTCAAAAACGAGAATGTATAAAATTCATTCCCTGTCCAAAGGACACAGCTGTGTGAGTATGCAAATTAATTTTCATTTTTTATTTTTGTTTTCCTCCGTTGGTTTTTTTTTTTTTTCATTTTTATCAAAGTTCGCTCGGCTAAGAATAATTGAGATTTAAGCCTTTTTTCCTGCTTTCCCGATCCCAGTATCCACATCAACTCCATTTCGTCCTTTTTCCCCATTATGATTATCTACTTAACGTCTCTCAGCATATAGTTGGGACCGAGCGAGTGTATAGGGGCTCATACATGAGACCGTCATAATGTAGAAATTCCATCCCGAAGAAATTGGAGATAGAATGGATTTTTATTATGCCGTAAGTTGGTTGCGCCTGGTGTGCTCGGTAAATTGGCTAAGGACTTTGTGAAGAATCAAGGGCAAAGATAACAAGGATATCTACTGCTCTACATGCATATACGGAGGCGAAGTGTCATAATCTATGAGCAAAAGTTAATTCTGCATTATGATGTGTGGGCAAGATAAAGTAGTCTGTAAAAAAATTAGTTTTACTTTTCATTAAGCTGCTCGCGAATGGTAGAAAGAGCATTCGCAGGCGTGAGATTAAAATTGCAGGGATCTTAATGTGAGGAGAGATAGTGAATTTTGTCTATTCCAGCGAAGTTTGTTCCTTGGAGTTGTTGTGCTTTGAGATTTGTATTATGGTCCGTAATAGGATTCATATGAAGGAAGTAAATTATGTAGTTTCATCATTAACGTGCGAATTATTCAGGCAGCCAAGACTCAAATCAAATTTTGTTAATTAAATTGAATGAAAACAACGATAGCGTGTTGCAAAATTAAAAAGGTGTAACTTTAGATTTGTAAAGGGTTTTCCAATAAGAGGTGTTACTTTGAATATCCTGCTATTTCGGTAGCTGACACTTTTGAAACTGTCATTTTTTGACATTTGACAAGTAGAAACTACGCCATTAATAAAAATGGAACAATACACGCTTCAACAATGCAATGAATTTTTTAAAATTTACTATAAAAATGGTGAAAATTTGGCAGAGACGGTTCGTACAACTAAAACATTTCTGGGTCGTCGTGAAGCACCTTGTCGGACCGCAATACAGACATTGGTGGACAAATTCGAGCTGTTGGGACAAGTAAGTGATGTGCACTTACCCGTGCACGTCGCTCAAAAACAACTGAGAAAATTGCTGTTGTAACCCAAAGTGTTAAAGAAGTCCAGGTTTGTCCATTCCACGTCGTTCTTTGGAATTAGGCATTCCAAAAACGTCATTACACCGTATTTTGCATAAAGACTTGGGTCTTAAGGCTTAGCCAGCTGATCATCAACAACGTTGTGTCTTTGCTGATTGGGTCCATCGAAAAATCATCTTGACTGATGGGCCCATTTCCACCTCGGAGGCTACGTCAACAAGCAAAACTGTCGCATCTGGAGCTCGGAAAACCCAAGAGTTATTGTTGAAAAGCCTCTCCATCCTCACCGCCTGACTGTTTGGTGCGGTTTATGGTCCAGCGGGGTCATTGGACCCTACTTTTTCTCGAAAATGAGTCTGGATCAACAGTAACGGTCAATGGATTGCGCTATTGAGAGATGATTAATGATTTTTATGGTCGGAATTGGATGGTATTGATCTGGACAACGTTTACTTTCAACAAGACGGCGCTACGTGCCACACAAGCAGTGAAACCATCGATCTTTTACGGGAAAAGTTTCCGGACCGTGTTATCTCTCGAAGAGGTGATCAGTGGCGAGGCGTCATATTGTTCAAGTCGTGCATGAACGACTAGCATTTCCACCTTCCACGCACCGTACTCACATCTCACACATTGTTTTGTTTTGTTTTCTTATTCAAATACGATATACATACATACAATACATATCTAATGTGCCTGCGTCCTACATAAAATATATCCACTTCCAGTTCCAACTCGTGCATACCCTTAGTAAACCATATAAATAAAACAAAACGAACTAGCTAACTGCTACTGTTTTTTTTTACTCAACTGATGTGTATCTATCTACCAAAGTCGTTTGAACGATCTGGCAACTACTTGAACCAGTGCTGCCAGATTTTTCAGCAGGAATTCCCCTTTCTTGGTTTGAAAATTCCTCTTTTTCCCCTTTTGCGATAGTGACATTCCCCACAAATTCCCCTCGATAACTAAAACAATTTTTGTGTATGTTTAAATCAATTTTTGAGCTTTAATTTTTTCTTCAAACAAATAAACATAAAATACAATGTAAAAAAATAACAAAAATATTAATTCAAAAAATATTATAGAATAATAAGGGTATTCACGTAACGAGATAATTTTCTACTTTGCGGAAAAATAGAAAATTCCGCAAAAGATTTAAATGAACACCCCAGCAGCAAATAGTTGCGTAAACAAACAGCTGTTTGTAAAATTAATGTTAAAGTGATTCTTTTTTTATTCTAATTGCATTTTAATTTTTGCTCTTCAAGATGCCAAGAAATAGTTTTAAAGCGAAATTCATTTGTTCATTCATTTGTTTGTTAATTCTGATTGATTTTTTTTTTTTAATTAATTTGACGAGAACTTCCCGCTTATGTCAGTTCAGCTGGAGAAAAGATGAAATGAGCGTCAAAATAAACGTCATAAATCTTATCAGGTTTTTTTTCTGCAGTTTCTGCTTCAAATTTGTGAGATAAAATTCTACGATTTGCAGAAAATTGTTCCCATACAAATTTTGACAGCTCATTTCTACTGATAGAAAATTCTACGGTTTCTACGGTTTCTATGGGTTTTCCGCGTTTACGGGAATACCCCTAATATTTAGTACGAGAACCGAGAACGACACCGACAATCTTCCAGTTAAAAACGCACAAAATAATGTATAAGAGACGAATAGATTTCCAATCTTTGAAACAAAAACAAAATTAAACTTCCACTTTCTAGTTTCCACACCAGCTGTGCATTTGTGTTAGTTCATGCGCTGTTTGCTTACGCACACTCATTTGTAAATTGGCTATTTTTGTTTGGTAAGGTAAGTAAGAATTGTGATTCCCCTTTTTTGCTCTAGAAGGCAGTGGAATCCCCTTTTCCTCTTTCACAAAAGGGGAATTCCCCTCGATATGGCAGCACTGACTTGAACCCATAGAGAGCATGTCAGAAAAAAAAAAAAAACAAATCGCTCGTAGAAGGGATCTTGTCGTGCAGTGCAGTTGCGGACGAGTAGAGCTTTTTTTTTGAATGAATACACAGAATT
>CAKKXW010000002.1:19748901-19768398 GCA_920937365.1 Sphaerophoria rueppellii | reverse complement strand
GAAGTTTAGCTATGGATGGTGTAAAAGTAGCTAAAGTTCTGCCGCATTTTGTCGTAGATATCACCGGTTAATATATCTCTTTACAGATCAAAACCGTAGGGTCTTTTTGAGCAGGCAGACGTTTTGGTATCCAGCAAAGAAGAAGATGAAAAAGATAAATTGAGTGATACCAATCTATTAAATACGATACGTTTAAGCAAGTGGTGCCATATACGTTGGGTATTGCCAGCTATCTTCAACACATACAAAGCAAATGTTCGGCACATTTGAACTAGAGCTTTCGTTTGGAGTTACGTTACGTAACATTACGTACGTGAGGTAGATTGTCATCTTACACAGACGGACGAGTTTTTCTGGGATGCCAAAACTAGACATTTCTCTATATAATTGGCCACTATAGATGCTGTTTTACGCCGTCTTGAAATCGATGAAAATGTGGTAGGTATCGATTTGAAGTTCCTGGGTCTTCTCCAAGATCTGCCGTAGGGTGAATATTTGATCGATGGTGGACTTTCACACTGATAAGGACCTATCAGGTTGTTAGAAATCGCTATTGTGAGGTACTTATGTCTAAGGCTGAGGTTAGCACGCCGGTCTTCCCAGGGTTTGGATGAATCCGACAAATTGTAGACGAATCTGGTAGATCACGGACAAGTCTGGTAAATCGCAGACGAATCTGGTAAATCGGAGACGAATACGATAAATTGCACGACGAACCTGGTAAACCGCAGACGAATGTGGTAAATCGCGGACGAATCCGGTAAATCATGAACGATTCCGGTAAATATCGGATGAATCTGGTAAATCACGGAAGAAACCGACAAATCAGACGAATCTGGTAAATCACTGACGAATCCGGTAAAACGCAGTCGAATCTTTTAAATCACAGACGGATCCGGTATATCGAAAACTAATCTTGTAAATCACGGACGAATCCTGTAAATCTCTAATGAATCCGGTGAACCACGGACGAATCCGGTTAACCACGGATGAATCCGGTAAATAGCTAATAAATCCGGTGAATCACATACGAATCTGGTAAATCGCAGACGAATTGGGTAAATCACGGACGAATGCGGTAAATCACTGACGAATCCGTTAAATCACGGACCAAACCGGTTAATCTCAGACGAATCTGGTAAATCAAGGACGAATCCGGTAAACCACGTACGAATCCGGTAAACCACAGACGAATCCGTTAAATCGCAGACGATTGCGGTAAATCGCGGACGATTGCGGTAAATCGCGGACGAATCTGGTTAATCGCGGACGAATCCGGTAAACCACGGACGAATCTGGTAAATCACGGACGAATCCGAGAAATCGCAGACGATTCCGGTAAATCGCGGACGAATCTGGTAAATCGCGGACAAATCTGGTAAATCACGGACGAATCCGGTAAACCACGGACGAATCCGGTAAATCGCAGACGATTCCGGTAAATCGCTGATGAATCCGGTAAACCACGGACGATTACAGTTAATCGCGGACGAATCTGGTAAATCACGGACGATTCCGTTAAATCGAAGACGAATCTGGTAAATCACTGACGAAACCGGTAAATCGCAGACGAATCTGGTAAATCACTGATGAATCCGGTAAATCGCAGACGAATCTGGTGGTGGGTTAGTATAAATATGACAAGCCCGCTTACTACTGGTGGGGGAAAGTCTATGTCTGGTTAGTTCGGATTTATACTAACCACTGCGGAAGCACACATCCGCTCGCTTCGAATGCCTGATTTAAATTTGACACTACTGTGTTGAATAAAATGGTTTATAATTTATCGAGCTATGGAGCTGGTTAAATATGTTAAAATTTGACGTATATCATGATTGACAGAGAAGTTTGCATCTGTTCCTTTTTTTTATTTCTTTTTTTTGAAAACGATGAAAGATGTCAAATGTGAAATCTAGTTTGTAGTGTTGCCATATTGAAAAATCCCAAATGGGAATTTTTGTTTGAAGATTTTTTACTGCATAAATAATAAATAAATAAAATAAAGTTTCTTTTAACTTCCATACAGTGACTATATATTAGGTTTTTTTTTTTAGTTGGGCTTTTGTTACCTGGAAACATTTTTTGTTGGAAAATTTATAAACTTTTCGGAGAAAAGTTTGCTAAAAAATCCTTTTAACGTAAGTCACACAGCAAATGGCTAAATTTGAACCCTTTTCGAACCAATATTAAATTTTAATTGTGGTCGAAATTTTAAACCATTTTCTGACGCAATTCACGCACAGCCCTAAATCGATAAGCGGCTTTCCGCTGCAGCAATTTGAGATTGCTTCAAATAAATTCTCATCACAATAAAGCTTTAAATTGTCACTTTAAACGTCGAACTAGTTCAAAAGTATAAGCCCGGTGTTTAAACAATTAATTAATATAAATGAAAATAAAAATTTGTATCAATTTGCTTTAATTTCTAAAATTCCTTGGAAATTTATTTTAAAATATTCCTTGCACGATATAATACCAACTGAAGAACAAATTCAAACGTTCGTCGGTCATTATTAAATAAGCAACCCAAAAAGTCTTAAATTAATTTCCATAATCTATTCGCCCATGTTAATTGATTTACCAAAACAGACCTCAAATGCCCAAGTTATTTACATAAAGACTTTCTTTTCCAAAGCTCATCCCAAATGTTCCAAGAAGGTGTAAGATGCCATCGGCTTACTCCCCCTAAAACATTTTTACGGTAATATAATTAAAAACCGAAGACGTGTTTGCAAAGGTCTTGAAAATCTAATAAAACGTTCTCCCGCTAAGTGAAGCGTGAAATAAAAAATTAAACGTTTAATTTATTTTTTATTTTCTGTCTTTTTTTTTGTACTATCCCTTATGAAAAATTCCAGCACACATTTTTCGGCACTTACAAAAGGAAGGGCGGCCGTCAGCTTCCACCCCCTCTGCCAAATGAGTTGAAGAACTCTCCAAAAAGGGATATTGTTCATTTTAAATTTATTTTCCACGTGAAAATTACATTCAGCACTTCATGTTATTTATTCTTTCCAACATGGAAGTAAGTATGTACACGAGGTTGCCTCCCTTCCTTATCCTCCGCTATCACGACGGGTAAGCAAAGGAATTTCAAACAAAAATACCCTGAAAGTAACAAAGAGCAGAAGGTTCTAGCTTGATTCTTTGGTCATGGTGACGATTCTTATCCTTAGGCGGGTGTTTAATTGGGGAAAAAGTATATCCTTTGAGCTCT
This sequence comes from Sphaerophoria rueppellii, assembly GCA_920937365.1. Taxonomy (NCBI): domain Eukaryota; kingdom Metazoa; phylum Arthropoda; class Insecta; order Diptera; family Syrphidae; genus Sphaerophoria; species Sphaerophoria rueppellii. The sequence continues at coordinate 19,765,181 of CAKKXW010000002.1, read as the reverse complement.
ATATCATGAAAACATTAGTTACTCGAAGGAGACGAATTCAGAAGTAATTAGCATTTCTTTTTCCTTTCAAATCAACTCAATTTGTAGATTTTTCTTTTTTAAGAACCGAAGAAGAAAAAAGGGAATGTAGGACATCAAAGCCATCGTCAAACAATCTTGAAAGCTTATCATCTCGATTACAAAGGGAAATGCAGTAAAATTGCTGTTGATGGATTTGCATTTATCCGTGTCCTGTAAATGTAAAGAGAAGAGGTTCTCCAGAGGATATCGTCTTTCAATATCCGTTTAACAAAACAGCTATTTCCGGTGATTCAATTTGAAATGGAAGTTGTAAGGGCACTTTTGTCGAGAAGATAAGAACGTTCTTCATGGAACCAAATGATATCAACTTGCTTCTGGAGAATACACTTCTTTGATTAAATTTTATGCTTTTTTTTTAAGATTCTTTAAATGTCCTGCCTTAAGGTTTAAGTATTTTATAACTTAATTTAATCAGCGCTTTATTTTTAAGGACCAATTAAGAATCCTTGTTGTATGGAAATAACTGAACAGATTTCCTTATACGAGTATGTCTATTTTTTAATCTTCATTAACATTTTTATCGATTTCCGTCAAGTTTCAATGGGAATATGGTTTCGGAATTGAGTTGTGAACGACATGCAAATTGACTGTCTTGGGGATAATTAGAAGTTGAAGTCATTAGTTTGAGGGTTAAGGGATAAATGCAATCAAGGCGAAGGCCAGCTATCAGTGGGAAAACCTTGATCGATTAGCAGATGTCCTATTTGCAATTTTATGTAACTTATCGTTGCTGCCTTGCTTACTAACATGGCTGGAGGGTGTTTGAACTAAGTTGTCTGTTTATTTTTGAAAAAGAAAAAATTGCAATCAATGCAATAGTGGAAACTTTCTCAAACACTTTTCAGTGCGCGAGTAAAGTAAAGGTTATTGTTTATAAAAAAATGAAGTTTAAGCGACTTCTTATTATTAAAATGAACCTACGAATGTGAAACTCGTCTTGTTTCTTTTATATTTAAACTCATTACCACTCGATGGGGTAAGTCTTAACAGTGAGGCTGAACTACTCGGTGAACTCCTTTGTGGGCTACTTCGACTTATCTGAAGCCCAGGCCGTTAAGGGATCGGTTTTTCCGGCTCTTGCACTTGGAGTCACATCAAGTGCCTGATAATCTAGGTTTGGCATTGTACGTCGAGGTGACTTCGCGACTACTGCGAAACAACAACTGGCCTCGGAAACAGACGGATACACTGATGACGACCCAAGCAAATGTTTTAAGGACAACGATTTTCGATATGACCACGTACTGCTGAACAACAAGCGGATACTCTCAACTGCTGCAAAGCAAACATTACTTCTATCCAAGAAATGCGCTGGAATGGACCGGGCAAAAGGTGGATGAAAAACTGCGAATATTACTAATGTCGTGGGAAGCAGACTCAGGCAAAAAGTCTTATGCTTCAATTGTGTAAGAGAACTCATCAGGCCGATCGGAATCATGGCTAAATTCGTCAAAATTAGCCTTATACGCTCCCATGATCCCACATAAAAGAAAAGATGACACCAAAGACAAGTTCTCCGAGCTCCGAGCATATATGAGCAATGTTCTAGCTATGGCATTAAAACTGTCCTCGGCGATTTTAAAGCAATGTTAGGAAAAGAGGACATCTTTGGTGGAACAGTCGAAAAGCACAGCCTGCACTACACCGTTTCCGGTTCTCTCTCTGCCGCAATATGTGAGGGTCTGAACTCTGAAGCCCTTCGTCAACAATCTGATTCGTCCTTAACAATCTGACTTCAGGCCAGGAAAGTCAACCATCGACCAAATATTCACTTCACGGCAGATCCTGGAAAAGACCTCTGAACGCCAAATCGATATTCACCACCTTTTCAACGATTTTAAGGCCGCGTATGACAACATCTACAGAGACGAACTGTAAACAGCTTTGTCTTTTTTTGGCATCCCTGCCAAGCTCGTTCGCATGTGCAGAATGAAGATGGAGAACTCACGCTGCTCCATCAAGGTTGGCTCACGTAATCTTTTGAAGTAAAAAAGTATTCAAACAAGGCGATGCACTGTCATGCGATTTCCTTAACATCGTTCTGGAGAAGATAGTGCAAAACTCCACCGTCAACACGAGAGGCAGTAGTTGGAGTAGGAGAGGTGGTAGAGGAGTTTGTCTACCTAGGCTCCGCTTCTAACAAAGAAGCGTAAAAATAAGCAAGTTCGGGAAAGATCGAAAAGTCGTGAGCCCGATCGAAAATGCTGAGCATAAGAGACAACCAGCTCATTTGGTTATTGCGTGGCCTTTTTCTTCGAACGAAAAATTTAAAATTAATTGCTTAAAGTGAGCTGTCAAATTCTATATTACAGCGGTTATTTCAACGAAAATAGTGATGCCAGATGTGTATGTATACTCAATTTGACTATTGACTATTGACATCACAGTACTTCGCACATAAATGCAACAAACTACAGACATATACAGCACTGGCGACTGAGGCCATCGGCTGAGACAGAACAAGACATTAATACAACAAAGAGAGAGAGATAGAAACATAGAAGGAAAGAACACATAACAGAAACCTACGTTGCACAGAGGAGGAGACATAGATTTATATTGTCTCATATTATCGCACAGGTGGCCTCAGATAAGCTGACGATTTTTGTAGAAAAAGAATGTTTACTGCTGAAGCTGCAGCTTGAACCCGCAGCGTTTGGCTTAGCAATCGACTACGCTATCCTCTGAACCATGGCCACCTGCATACTCAATTTAGCCCTTTGGTCGAAACTCTACACTCATTACAAAGTATTGATGGCGTCTATCTGCTGCTTATTAGAATTTCACGTACAGTAATGTGCGATAGGATAACATGTGAATGGGAATCTACCTTTTTCATAGCCGAAATTTCTTTGATTTCATGCAAAGATATTCTTTGTGAACAGTCGCTGTACAGGTTATCAACTGTCAGCATGGCAAGATGTGTTTATTTTGTAAAAATTAGGTCACTCTATTGAGTTTTTTGGTTTTTCACTTCTTCTTCTCAGTCCAATGAATCATATTTGATTCATGGAATCGATTTCCTCCTAAATGTCCCAATCCAAGCTCGTTGAAAAAAAAAATCTCCACGTCCATTTCTTTGCGTAGAAAATCAAACATTAATATTACGTTTAATGTATCACATTTGATACTTCAAATTTTATAACACTGTTAAAAGGGCTGATGAACAAAATTTGATTCAATAACCTTTCTAATTTAAAGGCTGTTTTCAGTAGTCATACATTGAAGTTTCAGGATGGAAACAATCATTCATTGTCATCCAACCGTAAAAATTATTGTTCCATGCATCACATTTGATTCAGACAAGAACAACAAAAATCTTGTTATACAAGTAACTTCGACAGATTCGTTACTTTACCCACTTTTTATAGGTTATGTTCTGTGTGTAAAACTTTTGTGCTCAATTTTTTAAACAACTCCTTACTCATAGTTTACAACTTTTAAATCCAAAACCTCACAATGAAGCAAACTTATCAACAGTTTTTGTCATCTTGATTGAAAGCAAATTTTAAATCTGTTTTAGATTTGCCAAAACAATTTCCGTGTCGTTTACAAAATATCACAGAAATTATTTTCAAATTCAATTTCCGTTTCCTCTCAAATGAAAAAGTAAAATCCAAAAACCAAAGCAGCAAGTTTCTATCTCCCACATTATCCATCGACTCCGCAAAACCTGCAGTTGCCCTTTTAATTAAAAACTAATGACTCCGGAAGTCCAGGAAAACAGATACCGAATCCCAGCGTGAATTCTTTAAAACAAAACAAAAATTGTTAATTCAAAGTTTCCATCCACTCGGCCGACCACCCGTATACCTTTCAAAATCCCCCAATCCCACATCAATCAGCTGAACAATTCTTGGTTATTTTAATTTATCCCTGCCTTCCCGTGCGAATGTCATGAAGCCTAGCACATGTCGTTTCATAATTTTCATCCTGTAACATTGTTCTTTCAACAGATGCTGCTGTGGACAATCCCGCCCAACACATCAAGTTATTCCAGGCATCGAAGTCGGCTCCCCCGGTGACTCGTGGCTGCCTTACAAACACACCCGCGCCCAACCCACCGACGCATATGGAACAATCGAGTTCCAAGGCGGTGCACATCCCACAAAAGCTCAGGTAACTTGTCACTATCTGATGATACCGAAATTCATGGTGTAAAATTTTTTTTGTATTTTCATCGTGCACCTGGTAGTATGTGCGACTAGCATTCGACACTAGACCCGAATTGCTGGTGCAGCTGTTCAACAAAGAATGGAACCTCGAACTGCCAAAGTTGCTGATAACTGTTCAGGGTGGCAAGGCGAATTTCGAACTGCAACCAAAGCTCAAAAAGGTAACAATGGAATATTATGAAAAGTTGTTTTGTCATGAGTGTGTCAACACAAATATTATACATCCCACTTCTGAATGTGTGCGAATTTTGTTATTTCTGATCCGAGTTTTGTGTGTTTGGTAAAGTAGTCGAAGGAACATTTTCAAGTGAAATCGATCCTTTTCTCTGTGCAGCCTGATTATATATAAGGAAGGATGTTCTGGGGAGTGTCTTATATGTGTGTTTGTGTCAGGACCTAAAGAACTTAATGCATAAGTTATGTCGTGGGTGGATGGTTATGAAATTGAGTGTGTTCGTTTGCTTAAAATATTCATAAGTGTCATGTTCGAATGGATGTTTATTGGGTGGAATATGATTTAGCACTTAATAAAGAATTGTTTGTGTGTTCTTTTCTTAATCATGTCACAATCAAATTTATGATCGATTGGTTGTGTGTGTTTTGTAGGAAATCAGGAAAGGTCTTTTGAAAGCAGCTAAGACAACAGGGGCATGGATTTTTACCGGAGGCACAAACACAGGTAAGGTTTAAAGGTTTTTGAGATGTTATCTTTAATTTTAAGACACTTGCAGTTTGAAAAGAAGATATGGGCTTGTAGCCAAAGCCGTAAGAGCTTCAATAATTGGTTTTTCGATTAGACTTCTTTTCAAAATATATGAAAAGTTTTCACAACTGTATTTACTGCTGACAGAATCTTGTTTGTTCTCTAAACCACACATCTAATTCATCAAAACAAAAATTACGACTCATGATGGTCGCTTCTCGCTCCCAAAACCAAACCAAAGTACTTCTCAATTTCGTCAAATTACTTCGGGATCATCTACTTCGTTAACATGACCGTAAATTATATCTCTTTCGCAAGTCATCACTGCTTATCTTATCACTCGCACTTCGTTCCAATTTATGAACACGTATAAGTGAAAGTTTTCCATCATTTGGAGGCAATTCCTCATCCTCAGTTCAGTTCTCGGACAACCTACCCATCGTATTTATTCTCGAAGCGAAGCAGTTGAGGTATGTCACGTACGTGCTTTGCCAGTGACGACGTGACACCACCATAATCCCATAATGCTGCAGGATAACTTCCCGAAGAAATCCACTTCAAAGGAAACTCCAACCTGTTTTCCTTCGGTGTGTTCTAATATTTTTAAATCTCCTGTTGATAAGGTACAGGGACACCCTGCACTGACCATGACCACCATCACACACTATAGTACTGAGCTAGCAGCTATGACTTAGCGCTTTGGAAAGGTTTTAAGGATTTACACACAGCACTACCTCCTTATCTCTTATTTATTCATTTATCTTTATTTCTTGTGTTTTCTATGTCCTTATGTTTTTTTTTTTTTCAGGCGTCACAAAACAAGTAGGCGACGCATTACTACTCGAAGGACAACAAAGGACCGGACGTGTTGTTAGCATAGGTATTGCACCCTGGGGCATTGTTGAGCGAAATCACGAGCTACTGGGACATAACCGTGAGGTACCATGCCACAGCATCAGTTCACCAAGGTGAGTGAGCTCGCAGGAAATATAACTCAAATAAAACAGGACGAACGGGGGAAAGCATACAAAACTTTGCTTCGTTATCCTTTGTGACACGAAATCTTACCTACCACCTATCGTCCTGCTGTCTTTGCTCATAAAATTGCAATCAATAATTTTTTTTATATTTTTTGTCTTGTTATCCATGTGCCGTTATCCGATATTACACAGATCCAGATTGGCCGTTCTGAACAATCGTCATGCATACTTCCTGCTCGTCGATAATGGTACTCAAGCCAAGTATGGTGCTGAATTGATCCTTCGAAGGAAACTGGAAAAATTCATTTCGAATCTGAAACTTCATCCTTGTAAGTAATTGGAAGAGTTTGCCTTTTTTTATTTTTTTTTCCTTCGAATTTGTTTCCTTTGATATTGAAAACAAATATTGTGGAGCGAGCATGTTAGTTTGTATGAGTTTTTTGGGGCAAGTGGGAGGCTTTTGGAAAGTTTTTGAATGGGGTCACGAACTTTTTGCGATGTTTTCAAAGTTTTTTCTCGCAAAAAAACAAAACACGTTTGATGATGTCCGTTTTGTTGGTTGTTGGTTCGTTTAATGTTTGAACCCGAAGAAGTGGTGCACCCGCGTCGAGCAGTTTCGATGCGCTTCACTGAACTTTGTTTTTCACGCTTTTCATGTCTGCAGTGAACTAGAAATTTATTGATGGAACTAGTTTTGGGTTTCTGACAAAAAAAAAAATCAAAGGAAACTGGGTATAAAGGAAAGTGAAAAAAATTATGATTTATTAAATTAGGTTGAAAAAAATAAAGGGTTTTCCAATAAGAGGTGTTATTTTGATATTCACAGAAAAATGGCAGTTTTAGAAATAAATGATCGGATGTTTATTTCATTATAAACAGGAAGGTATGCCGTTAATAATGGAACACAACATCAGCCAAATGGCCACGACCACGCTTACAGGCTGCCCTCTTCGATAGGTAACACGGTTCGGAAACTTTTCCCGTAAAAGATCGATGGTTTCACTGCTTGTGTGGCACGTAGCGCCGTCTTGTTGAAATTAAACGCTGTCCAGAATACAATCCAATTCCGGTCATAAAAAATCATTAATCATCTCTCGATAGCGCAATCCATTAACCGTAACTGTTGCTCCAGCCTCATTTTCGAAAATGTAAGGTCCAATGACCCTGCGTTGTTGCAGCGTTGTTGAAGCATGTATCGTTCCATATTTATTAATGGCGTAGTTTCTACTTGTCAAATGTAAGAAAATGACAGCTTCAGAAGTGACAGCTACCGAAATAGCGGGATATTCAAAATAACACCTCTTATTGGAAAGCCCTTTATTATAAAATAGAAGAAAAATACTGCATGAGGTTTCTATTTCTATTTCTATTTCTTTAACAGATCAATGTCAAACTGCTGCATCATTTTTATTCAGTATTATTCGGCAAGTTATCATTAAAAGACTCACAGCACGACAGAGTCCCCAAATTTTTCAGCCGAATTGAAGCATAATTCACACGAGCACAAAAAACGATCCACAAATGAACGAAGAGTCGTCGATTTTGACATTTCTTTCAAATGAGAGTTTTTAATTCGTCACGAACATTTTATTCGTTAGGAGTGTGGATTGTGTAGAATGCGAATAAAGTTTGACAGTTGGTAAACTAGAATTCTTTTCGAGATGAATAAACTTGTTTTGTTTGCCTTGAAACCAATACATTCGCGCAATACATGTGCAGGAGAAAATCATACCTTTTTCATGACAATTTACTTCTTTTCGTCATTCAAAGTTATGAGAATTTTCGATAGTTCTTAACAGACCTGATTTAGGTTTCACCTTTCTTCATAAACAGTAATCTAAGTAGACACAAAATGCTGAGAATCATGGAGAACGAAGCAGAATAATTCTTCTTTCAAATAATTCTATACAAGCAAATGCTTTTTTGTGGTACGCAAATCAGGCTGTTCCAGATTGTTTGTGTCACAGGGAGGACGCGGCGGATGTCTATTTGTAAAACAATAAGATTCAAAGTAAATGTTTAAAAATCGCACCAATATTATTTGTTTTATTTGCGGGATACCACTCAAGCGCATTGCCGGAAGTAGAACCATCTGATCCGAAGTCGTGGCCAACATGTAGGTACCTGGTATCACTTTCAAAAATAAAATGCCACGAATTGTACTTTTCAATGATGATGAACAAAATTTTTGATTAACTGTCAAATGCATTTGCTTTATTGTAAACTACAAATTGAACCTCACGATAAATCACCCTTTACTTTTACTCATTAATCTAATGCTTAGAAGCAGGACAATCACGTCCAGCATGAGGAAACCAGATCGGTGAATAAATGTTCCCCTAATAGTTGGGATCCTTTCGCCTCTTTTATGGAACATGGCAGTAAACGACCTCCTAACATCATTGGAAGCAGAGGGTTTCAAGGTGATTTGCCTATGCAGACGACGTTGCAATATCTGTATCTGGAAAACACCCTCATGTTCTTTTGGAACTCCTACAAAATGCCTTAAAATCGCTAACCAATTGGGAAAAGTATTGTTAACGGAAAAAGTACTCTTTACGAGAAGGTACAAAATTCCTCACAATAATTCACCTACCATTAAATCAATGACCTTTTCCGACCAAACCAAATATTCGAGCCTCATTTTAGACAAAAAACTAAATTGGAAGCCAAATATTGATGAAAGAGTAAAGAAGGCTACTGTAGCACTTTTCAAATGTAAAAAGGCCATAGGCTCAAAATGGGGCTTCTTATCAAAAATAAGCCACTGGAGCATTGGCTATACACTGCGGTAATGAGATCGATACTCCTTTATGGAGTTGTCGTATGGTGGACTTCACTGGATAAGAATAAACTCGTTTAAGTCCAGCGGTCAGCAGTTAGGTGTATCAGTAGAGCATTTCGCTCAACACAACTGCAGCTTTAGAGGTACTTCTTAACCTAACAACTTTTGACATCTTCTTCAAAATAGTGACAGCCAAATGCGTGAGGCTTAGAGCCACCTCAGAATGGATCAGTAACATCACTGGTCATACTACTATCATAGAAAATTTCAGATCTATCCCAGATCGCTAAGACTATACCTACAAAAATAGTATTCGATAATAACTTCCATATTTCTATTCCTTCAAAATCTTTTTGTTGAAGAAGGAGGACGTCTGGAAGAAAACACGATACACATCTCTAAAGACGGCTGAAAGACTGACTACGGCGTTAGAAGTGGTATCTACTTGAAACAACTGAATCTCAGTCAATCAATGTAGACAGAAGAAATGGCGATAAAAGAGGAACTATCCTGGCTCAAAGCCGCTCTCAAATCTCTTGCGTCTGTCTCCACAAACTCTCTAAGAGTCCACGACTGTCGATCATCTCTGAAAGAGATGACGGAACAGTTTAACATTCATCTCATTTGGGTGAACCGGGCCACAGAGACATTACGGGAAATTGTATTTCATCAAAAATTTCATAAACAAACCATAGAAACAGTGCTAGGTGCCTGGGTCCACAAACTGTTTTGTCCGAACGGAGACTAGCATAAATCTCCTATGCACAGAATTTGTCACTTAAGTGTTCGAACAAAGTTTTGGAAACCCAAAAGTGCACCTTGAATTCTACATCCGTATACTGCGGTACCACTTTTTCGAAGTAAATTTTGATGCAGTTTCGCCTTTTCCCCATTTCTGTTTCAATGCCGTGATCAAAAAGCACGTCGTTGCTCGCGTCAGGCTTATTTAGAAGTTTCAGCGGTAAACTTTTACTTACATCTTTTTTTTCGCTGAACGAAGAATCAGATTCCAAACTCAAAAATTCATTATTTTCTACATCTTTTGTTTCAAAAAGGATCTTTAATATAAAAACACTACAATTCGAATCAAATCTTAACATAAAATATTTTAATTTGTCAACTGTTTTGACAGAATGAAAATAAACTGCAACAAATTACATCAACGCGTTAGTTTACTTTGCTGCAAGTTTCTCTCTTTCTGACAGATTTCAAACAAGCTGCTACAAAAAGTTCCCAAACAGACCTAGCTATTACTTTAAAAATCATGGTAATGTAGTATAATGTGTGTGAAAATTGCGTACGGATTTTGGAATAAAAGAAGCACGCACCGTCAGCTCCGTATGTTCGCTATGCTGTGAAAAAAGTGAAAGAAACTAGTATCCTCGTCGATAAACCAAAGCGTGAAAAGCCAAAAACAGAGGTATGGAAGAAAGTGTGCGTGAAGCGCCATCAACATCAATTCACCGTCTTTCTCAACAATTGAACATTTTGGAGACATCATTGAGACGAATTTTGCATAAAGACCATGATATGACGCCATACAAAGTCCAATTGGTTCAGGAGTTGAAATAACTCGCTTCTCTCAGTGGGCCTGCGATCGACTAAGAGACAATGCCGATTTTGCAAAAAAATCTTCTTTTCAGAAGAAGGTCATTTTGATCTTAGCGGGTCTGCAAACATGCAAAATTGTCTCATTTGGGACACAGATATCCCGCACGCATACATTGAAAAGCAGATACAAACCCTGTTTAGTGCGAATTTTGGTTCGGAGGCATAATTGGGCCATTGTTCTTCGAAAATGAGAAAGGAGTGGCCGATACGGTCAATGGCGAACGAAGTTTTGTTCACAAAGATTGAAGATGTGGACATTGGCAACATTTGGTTTCAACAGGACGGCGCTACGTGCCATACAGCCGAACTACACTCGATGTTTTTCGCCCTGTTTTTGAGGATCGCAGTATTAGCCGCAGAGCTGATGACGTTTGGCCATCTCATAGCTGCGATTTGACACCGCTGGACTATAATTTGTGGGGTGCCGTAAAAGATAAGTGTTACACTGACACGCAACACGGCAGGCAATAGCTCTGGTTGATCAGCAGGATTATTTAAGGCCCCTGGTGTCATTCAGGACAAATTTCATTCAATGTTAAAACACCTTACCACTGGTGGGGGAAAGAAATGTCAGTCGGTGGCGGAAAAACACATAATTCGAAACCCGAAGTTGAAATGACAACTAAAAGTAGTGACGAAAGGTAGTGGTAGTGTTGGTTTTCTACGAAAGTACTGGCCCTCATATGAATTTTAATGCTAAAAACGAATGTGAATTGTATGAAAGCCAATGTTTAACTTTCCTGTGATTCGGTTTAACTTGTATGTTGTATATATCTTGTAATTTATGAAGCCGCGAATGGTATTGCTAATCAATGCAAGCACTGTAGGGGTGAATGAGTCATACTAGGTATTTTTACTTGTGCATCGTATGGTATAGACTCAAGGCCAAATCGATGCTGGAATTAGTTTTGCTTGAATATATGCTTTTTAATGCGAGAGTGAATTTTATGATGGCGAAATGCAAAAACTGGACCATTTATTTGGTGTTTATTAGAAATAAGATATTGCGGTGCAAGAGCATGTAACACTTCGTTACACCATTGAGGTCTAAGTGAGAAATTGACGAATTCTTCTTCTTTGGGAATTAAAAAAATCCAATCCAGTCCGTCCTCATTAAAATTTATATCAATAACGCTGTGTCAAAGCATCTCACAAGCTTACTCTTTATCAATGCGGGAAACAAAACTAAGCATGTGAAACACAAAAGAAGAAAATTTGAACTGAAAAATGTCCATCACTGTTTTGTGTTGGTTTTGTTTTTGACTTTTTTACCATTGAATGAAATTAAAAATGTTTCAGCACGTTTTTTGATTTAATTACTTAACATAACGTGTGCATCCATGCGAATACTATTGTTTCATGCATAGGAGTGTCTGATTTTCAATTTTAATTGCCTTTTGAAAATGCAAAACTAACACAAGAAGATGTGTTTTTTTTAAATATTCCTTCATACAAATATAAGTTAATCCAAACTGAGGCGAAAAACAATCGAGTTTATTTTGAATGTTTGTTGTGGAATTTCAAAATAAATGCATGCTGTGATTTTCAGGAATTCGGAATTGTTTATGCATAATTGACAATGAAAATAACTGACCAGTGAAATTTATTTCAAAGTCTATTGTTTTTACTTCAAAAACAAAACATCAGACCAAGTTATGATGATTACAGGGACATAGTGTTGCTTTTCTTATGTATACAAACATATCCCTATAAAAAAAAATCATAAAACAAAAGCAGGGAGACAAACTTTAGTGACAATAGTTTATTCATAGTGACATTTCCACTCACAAACCACACTTTTTTACTAATCATTTCATGGTACAATTTGCATACACTGATTCTCTGAACATTGTTTCTGCCTTCTTTTATCCTTGTTGAACAAAATCATAATGAAAAAGTGACATGTAAACAGACTGAAATAAGTAATTAACATTTAAATTAGTTAGATTAATTTCAGCTCTGATTTGAGCAAATGATTTAATTTTTAAAATAATATTGTACATTCATGTTTTTGTTATTTTATTCACCATGACATAATCGACATCAATTTAAACCATTATCCTCGATGAACCCACTTTACCGCATTCAAGGATACGTGTATAATGGACCGTGAAATTTTCGGAATGTAATTTATTATTAAAACCATATATGAGGCAAGCTTTAATGGATAAATGAGCAATGATAACTATTTATTTTGTTAATATCCTTACAATGACAGTCCCTCGTTCACTCAGAGAAAAGTTTTGGTTAAATTACAAAATGTTTACAAGCTTCACATAATTTGGAAAGATATTTCAAACAGAGCGGAAATTTGTCAATTTTGTGTTCTCTCGATCTTTTCTGTTGTCTTTCTCGGTCTTTTGTGTTGTATCGATCTTCGAACATCTAATTTTAAGCTGCAGGATTGACAGCGCTGTAGAGCGGAACAACTTTTGTTAAGCACTGTGCTCAACGTACCTGTTCATGATGCACCTTTCCCATAAAGAAGGGATTGCGCGTTGTCAATTTTCCATCCAGATGTTTCTTCATATTCAGGGTTGAGGTTACCAAAATTCCTAGGTATTTTTACTCACGCACAATATCAATTGTCTAATCATTATATTTCCATTGTTCATTTCTCGAATATCTGCCACTCCCACCTCCTGAAAAGCATCATCTTCGATTTTTGAAGATTTACCCCATGCCTATTTATCATGAGCTGCATGCCACCTACTGTTTTGGAGAAGAGCATGATGGCATCTGCATTCGAAAGGGCTTTAACAGTCAACCCTTCTACAACGATTCCACCCTCACTTCATCAGTAATATCAATTATATATAGCAAGGTGCTAAGAATACAGCCTGGCTTAAGATCAGTTGCAGTTGCACACTTCTCGGATATAGACTCGCCATCCCAAACGTAGGCTAAGTTGTTGTCGTACATCGCTATTAGCACGCTTATAACTTTACTCGACACTCCTAGAACACAGAGCTTGTAAAACGTCAAAAACTGCACGAAAATCTATAAAGAAAGTGTATTATTTCTTGATCTATAAAAATCAGAAATGTTCAACAGTGAAAAAATATGGTCTATCGTGGAATAACTTTTCCTGACACCAGCCTGAAATTCTAATAGAATTTTTCTGTCCTTTACCCAGTTTAACAGTCTGTCGTGAATGAGTCCAGCAAATAAAAGTTCATCGGTAAAAGTTATAAACTCAATCACAAAAAGATTTAAAGTAGGTATTAAAAGTACCTGCAGTGTTTGCCTCAGTAAAAAAACACGTATACGACATAGTGACTCGATTAAAATACTCGTCGAAAATCAATCGAATGTAGAGTCGATTTTGACGTTTGGCAAGTTGGACTGTTTTGTTGAAATGCGTAGGCTCTCCGTTGGCTGCAGCGGAAGAATTTATGGAATCAAATGTTCTTCTAAGATATAGTGATACTTGCATACTTTTTTATGGGGGCGCTACAGTTCAGGTCGGACCAGGGCCTCATCCAACAAACGTCTCCAGCCAGCTCGGTCCATAGCTAGTTGCCTCCAGTTTCACACGTCAAGTTAGTTCAGGTCCTCTACCGCCTACGAGCTGGATCATTGTTTTCCATTCGCTCTACATGTCCCAACCATCTAAGTCGTTGGACCATAACTTTTCTGGCTAGGTTAGTGTCGCTGAATAGCGACGTACTGTTCTTGATTTAATCTTTGTCTCCATTCTCCATTAATGCAGACAGGATCAAAAATCACTCATGCCGGAGCATTATTTTCCATTCGCTCAACATGACCCAACCATCTAAGTCGTTGGCCCTTAACTTTTCTGACTAGGTCAGTGTCGCTGTACAGCTCGTACAGTTCTTGGTTGAATTTTCGTCTCCATTCTCCATTAATGCAGACAGGACCAAAAATCACTCGAAGAATTTTTCTCTCAAAGCAGCCCAAAGCGTTTTCATCAGATGTTGTCATAGTCCATGTCGCTGCACCATATACATGAGGACCGGGATGATGAGGGTTTTGTAGAGTGTCACTTTAGTTGCTCGGGAGAGGACTTTAATACTCAATTGCCTTCTAAGTCCAAAGAAGCAGCGATTGGCAAGAGTGATTCTTCGTTTGATTTCAGCGCTGGTGTTGTTGTCTGAGTTGATAGCGGATCCCAGGTAGACAAACTCCTTAACTACCTCGAAGTTAAATCTGTCTATGTTGACGTTTGCTCCTAGACGTCGATTTAGTGGTAGTCCTTTCTTGTCGACAGCATTAATTTGGTCTTGCCCTCGTTAACCGCTAGACCCATCTTCCTGGATTTCCGTCTCAAGGCTCACAAACGCTCCACTGACATCATGCTGTGTTCTTCCAATTATGCCATCTGCGTATCCTAGTAGCTGGACGGACTTTTGAAAGATTGTTCCTCTGGTGTTGAAGTTGGAGCCTTGCACAATCTTTTTAAGACTGATATTGAAGAAATCGCATGACAACGCATCGCATTGTCTAAAACATTTTTTGACATCAAAAGCGTCCGTTAGGTTTTTGCGACCATGAAGGAAAAGCGTGAATTTTCTATTGTCATCTTACACAGACGGATGAGTTTTTCTGGGATGCCAAAACTAGACATTGCTCTGTATAGTTGGTCTCTATAGACGCTGTTATACGCGGCCTTGAAATCGATGAAAAGGTGGTAGGTATCGATTTGAAGTTCCTGGGTCTTCTCCAAGATCTGCCGTCGGGTGAATGTTTGATGTATGGTGTCTGAAGCGGGTCTGAAGCCACACTGATAAGGACCTATCAGGTTGTTGACGAAGGGCTTCAAACGTTCACACAGCACGGCAGACAAGA
Organism: Sphaerophoria rueppellii; assembly: GCA_920937365.1. Classification (NCBI taxonomy): domain Eukaryota; kingdom Metazoa; phylum Arthropoda; class Insecta; order Diptera; family Syrphidae; genus Sphaerophoria; species Sphaerophoria rueppellii. The sequence continues at coordinate 19,750,037 of CAKKXW010000002.1, read as the reverse complement.
TCTTATAAGCGATATTAAGGAGACTTATACCTTTGTAGTTGGTGCAGTTCAGGGGATCTCTTTTTTTGAGGATCGGGCAAACGATGCTGAGGTTCCATTCATCGGGCATGCTTTCCTCCGACCATATTTTGCAGATGAGCTGGTGCATGCTCCTAACCAAATCATTTACAGCTGCTTTTTACAGTTCGGCGGCTAGCCCGTCTGCTCCAGCGGCTTTGTTCGACTTTAGTTTAGATATCGCTATCTTCACTTCGTCCATGTCGGGTGGGTGGAATTGTTGGCCTTCTGCACCCAAATTGAATGGTTCTGTATTGCTGACGGTGTTTTGGTCGTCATCGCCATTATACAGCTTGGATAAGTGGTCTTTCCATATCCTCAGCACTGACTGCGGTTCATCTACGATATTCCCATGATGGTCTCTACAGGCTTCAGTTCGGGGTGTATAAGCCTTGGAGGTTTGTTTTACCTTTTTGTAAGACTTTCGAACATCGTTCCTGTTGTGACATCCCTCTATCTCCTCAATCTCTTCCTTCTCATTCTCGTTTTTTTTTTCTTCTGAGAAGTTTATGCTCCTCTCTCCTTTCCTGCTCGTAGAGCTCACGAGCTGCTTGTGTCCTTCTTTGCAGCACCGCTTTGTATGCCATTGATATTTCCTAGAATTAACCAACCATAATCCTAAACATTCATCTCTATACCATTTTCTTTTGAAACAGATATGTATGATTGCAAACTTTTTATCGCCACCGAAGTAGAGTCAGAGTCCAACTGATTTGATCTTTGCTGAATGACTTACTCATCCGACTCTCGATCTCTTCTATCGCTTTTTTTTATAAATTTTGAAATATTTACTCTCCATTTCGTTCAGTGTAGGCAACTCACCACAAGCCATCACAAACACAAATTCCATGTTCCTACAATATTTAGGTTGCTAATTAGAACAAACAGTTGACACCGTGCAAAATTTACATCCTTGCTGTTATTTTTTATGGGATCGACCTCATTTACGGGTCGGTATAAGTAAGCTATGCCGCCAGTAGACCAATGCAAAAAGTGTAGACATAAAACCGCTCGCCCCACATCCTGCATTTCTATATAATTCCTGTCATTTGCCTCTGTGACCATACCTAAAAAAAAAA
>CAKKXW010000002.1:19737409-19748401 GCA_920937365.1 Sphaerophoria rueppellii | reverse complement strand
CAGTGGTCTGTCTTGTTATTGAAGGTGGTACGAATACGATACGTGCAGTCCTCGAATACGTGACAGATACACCGCCTGTTCCGGTTGTGGTATGCGATGGATCTGGTCGTGCAGCCGATTTAATAGCTTTCGTGCATAAGTAAGTTTTATAGAGTGGGTCTGGGCATGTAATGCTGTCGTTTTGGTGTCATTCGGTTCTTTTTGTTTGACTTTGAGTAAAAAAATTTAAGTATGACTGTAATACTACGTGTCCCGACCAAATGGACGTTACACAAAATGGAAATGTAAGTTGGTTGGAGGCTTATTAAAAATTACGGTGTTCCAATATTCACCAGTTGGGTTGGTGCAATTGTGTGGCTGTAAAAATTCTTACGGTACTGGAACATCTCGTCCTGTTGAAATTCACCACTTTTCCACGTACCATCCATAAGCGAGCTTAATTTTTGCTTATTTCCTGTCCATGCACTGGTGCTGTGCGCCATTAAATCCAATGGTTACAGTGGTAATTTGCTATTTCTGCTCCACAGTGGTTGCCGTCATCATTGTCGCAACCGAAACGACCATTGCAAACAAATGGCCACTTTAATTATGAATTTCGATATCCTGCTACTCTCGTTCCTGTCGAAAAGGATAAATATACTCTTGCTTCCGTCGTGTCGTCGTGTAGCCGCACCGCGACCGGATGTCGCGGTAAGGATTGTACACACTGAAGCGTCCTTGTTGCAAATTCCAAAATAAAAATGAACTCAAACAAAAACCTCACGAATTTTTTAACAACTTTCGAGTTGATATCCTTGTTATTTGTTTTAGATACGCGTCCGATGGAGATGAACAGCCTGTTCTCGAATCGATGAGGGAGTACTTAATTGGAACGATACAAAAAACTTTCGAAGTCGGACAGGAACAGTCGGAGAAACTTTATCACGAACTTTTACAATGTACCCGCAACAAAAATCTGGTAAGTAGCACAACAACAACGGTTCGGGGTTTCGTTTGTATTTTGCTTACTAAAATATTTGTCTCGCTCGTTGGCACTGCTGCTGGCTGCGGTTCTGAAAACCAAACCGTCTGTTACTGGTTCTTATTTGAGTTTTTCTTTGTCCTCTGGAAAGTACTTATAAAAATATCCTGTCAAACTTGGAAGTATTTTAAAATCCCATCTGATCGGCTGGCTAAGGTGCAATGAAGGGTATAAAAAAGTTAATGAATCGTAAATATCATTCGATCGGCAGTCAGCCAGACATTGATTTTCTATTTAAAAAATTTGAAAATGTCTTCAATTCAAATCCAGTCTCGTGGCAGAGAGAAGAGAATGGTATTTATCATTTCAAGCAGGTTTTTTGCTTTTATTATCCTTGAATTGGGAAATGAAGGAATAAAATCGTCCATTTTATTACCAGGCCTTTAATTATTAGTCTTGGTCTTGCTTCGATTTTATTTGCGTCTTTATTTGCTTTCGCTTCTTCGAGTTTTCCTGTGAGCGTGATTTTATGGTGTCTAGTTTATGATGCCACCTTGGGATTCTGTTTCTCTGTGGAGATGTCCTTGAACAATCTCGGAATTTTCGGATGGATAATGAGGGTTCTTTTTCATTCGACTGGACCGGGCGGTGTCCTTTTTATTTTCTTGTTGAAGCTCATTGGGGCATGAGGCCTTAATGGTTGAGTGGATTCGGGGAATATAACTGGGAGGCTTTTAAGGACGAAAATAATAGTATGAGTACATAGTTACTTAGCTGTTACCACTAATTCGGAATAATTGATGACATGTGTGGGAAAAGGCGTCCATATAAAGATTTATAGACTTCACACAGACGCACCCGCATAAGTATTTAATGTATTTAAGTGTTTTCTTTTGATTAGTTTGGAAAGTTTTCTTTTTTTTTTTAAGTGAGTTTGCTTTTTACTGTTTGGTTGAGAATTTATTTGTTTTACGAGACAAAATTTCATTTTTGATGGGAAAAGTTTTGTCGTGTCGAATTGAAAGTATCATGTATTTGTCAATGTTGACATGATATGAAACATTTTATGTTAAGGAAATTGTACTTATATTGGTGTCATCATTGACTTACTATACATGGACTGCCAGTGGCCAACTTCACGATGATTCCACTTTTATTACGCTGCCAAGGCAAAGCTGAAAAATCGTGTAACATTTTTGGCATTTCAAATTTTAGTTTTGTTTTCTCTTCATGTTTGTTTGCAATTGTGAAAAGAAACATTAAAGTCAAAATAAAACAGATCGTGTACATAAATGCAGGTGTCTGCTGTTTCGGATAGAGTTCTTATCTGTAGCAGGCTTATTGAGCGACAGTATGAACCGTACTGCTAACGGTTTCACAAAAAAAGTCCAAAGTTATCAATGCAACATGTGTACATGTTTGTTTTTGTTTAAATCAATGGCCCACATCACACTCGACGGAGTCTCTGTTTGGTTTTATGCTATTGGCATTGCAGAGCATGTCTGGCTGCAGGATCTGGGTCGGTTTCTAGAAGCGTTATCAAATGATCCAAGTCCTCCCATCGGCCATCGACCTTGACAAAGTCTACCGGGCATTCCATTGCAGCTATACGAACATCAATATATTGCCCATAGGCTGCATAGCATCGATAGATTTTTGGCAGCGAAGGCAGATGGCCACATTTTTGAAGCTTTCTAATAACTTTCAGACATGACACGGACACCGTTTAGGTACTTGTATAGGAGGGAAGATGTTTCTCCAGGTTCAAAAGGCGAGTGACTTCTTCCAGAACGACTCTATTGAATGAGAACACATATCAACTTATGGTGTGCTATGAAATTCGATTTCTAGGAATTATACTTAGGATCAGGGATTTCAGAGGTAATTGGTGCTCCCTGAAGGACCACGGACACAACCGGGGTTATGGGGTTGCCCAAAGCGTCTACCAAAGCGGCCCGATAGTAGTTGTAAGAGTAGTGATTTCGAGTGTTGTCATTATATTAGAAGAGCTCCAAAAGGAAAGAATGAGATGTGCGGAGACCTGTGTTGATAATTGTTTAATTAACCGAAATCATTGTCTGTTTTTCCTATCTTACCTGACATCGCAACTGGGATTGTCTTCTGAAAAAAATAATGCTGAAAGTTCGAGAAATTGTTTTGTTTTATTATGTGGGTTGCACTAAACGAACCGAACAACTTTCGAAATATATTCAACATTGCCGGTGGGCTATTCCATGAAGTGACCATTGCATTGGCGACCTGTCGAGAAGGAGAAAAACAATAAAATCAAATCAAGTCAAATAAATTACAGTTTTTTTTTATTTCTACTTTACTTACCAAAATTCAGAGATTGGATAAATGTTCTCTTCCCAAGACGAATATAGAAATTATTCAATACATTTTCTTCAGAAAAAAAAAATTATGCAAGAACTGTCAAAATTTGTATAATCTCTTCTCTATATATATAAAAATGGATGTGTGTTTTTGTTTGTATGTCTCTTATAGACTCCGAAATGGCTCAACAGATATTTGTGAAATTTTCATGGCTGATACGGCTGTATTCAGTGATGATTTCTGTGAAAAAAAAATTGAAAAAACCTCATGGGAGAGTATAAAAACCGGAAAAACCAAACAAAGGTCGGTAATCAGATTTTTTCTGCTTGGAATTCTTTGGTTCAAAATGGGTCTTCGAATGGAAAAATAGAAAGTTCTTGATGAAAAACTCGGAAAACTCATTGGTTTTCAAATGTAAAATTGCATGAAATTGTGGATGCATTGGTTTTCAAATGGAAAACTGGAAAATTGAAGAAATACTTTTTCGAAAGGAACTCGGAAAACTCATTGGTTTTCAAAGGAAAACGGGTAAATTTGTAATGGGGAACTGGTTAGCAAGAAAAAGTAAACAAAAATTGGAAAAATGGAAAATTTGAAATGCAAAACAAAAAATCGGTTGTGGGTAAAAAGTAGTGGGTTTCTGGCTAATAGTGTAACGGTAAGCGTGTAGAAATAATTGTTAGCGGGTAACAGAGTAGTGTCGTAACGGGGTAGCGGATAGCGTTTAAAGGGTAGCGAATAGTGTTACAGAGGGTTATAGTGTTAACGATTGAGGCAGTACGAAGTCTGCTGGGTCAGCTAGTAATATATAAAAAAAAGATGGCATTGTTTATCTCCAATAAATTAAAGCAGATGTCAGTATTTTCTATGGGATAAAAAGCTTTTCTCAATTTAAAGAAAACAGATGTCGCTCAAATTCGTACGTACTTTTTTTGCCACTGTCCGTGGCAATGCTACTGTAGCTAATTTGAAGTGGAACCACTTTTATTCAAATTTTGTATGAAAAATTCAGACGACTAGCAGTCCATATATAGTAAGTCAATGGGTGTCACTTACGAACACAGAGGGAAATTTAATTAAAAAAGACAGTTGATATAGTAAATATTTGATATCATGGAACCAACAGTTTTCTCAAGGGAGTTCCTTCTCTATATGTCTATCGAAAGGCTACATACTACCTCTGTGTTTTACCAGAGTCAAGATTTTCCTCTTCTGTGACTGTAGGCTATTCGCTATATGTTACCCAACTTGTTGAAACGGTTTTCTTCCACTGGGTAGTTCTTAAATTAGCACCCTTGGTTCAATGGCTGGTATCAAGTCCTCAATACAAAACCCTAACCTTCCCGGTCCTCTTGTATGGTGTAGAAACATAGAACTTGGCAACATTGGATGAAAACATCTAGGCTGCTTCTAGAGAAAACAGTCTTTGAGTAATTTTTGATCCCGTACGTGTATGCATAAATTGAGAATATAGACTAAGATTCATCCGTAGAGTCTTACTCTTCCTCCAATTATCGCCGATTGCATTTACGTCCCTTCTGTCATGGAAACGCTGATAAACTACCAGATTAAGAAATATCTCGAAGACCGAAAGCTCCTTAAAGACTAGTAGTACGGCTTTAACAGCAAGAGGTCCACTGGTGATCTGATGGTTTATTTCTGCGAACAGGAGCAAATCTTTACATCGTTTTAGAGAAAATAAGATTGTTGCACTTAATACATCAAAGGCATTTGATATTGTTTGACATCTTGCTCTTTTATCGCCAATGCGTGCTTTCGGTTTCGATGAATCCCTTCTTCTTCTGTGATAAAGTTTGAGTACAATTCCCATCTCAGTAGTTAAACTTAATAAAGCCTCTTGGATGAAATACAAAAAAAAGCTGTAAGAATGATTGGTGATAGAGGCATCACTGACTCATTCACGCTTTTAGACCACGGTCGTAAGGTTCCCTTTTATACCGTTATTTCCACTGTAATTGCTCCAGGAATGTCCATATGTTTAGCCTCGAGACCAACTTCGGACGTACTCTCAAGTATATATAATCGTTCTTTAGCCGTACTACACGAATGTTGAACTCCCTTCCACACTCTGTTTTTCTCGATCATTGTAATGTGCAGGAATTTAAGACCAATGTACACAAAAACCTCCTTTCCATTCCTTTCCCTCGTACCTATTTTGCCTATACCTACGGGGAAGAGGTTAAATAAAAGAAAAAATCTGCTCAGTAATACTTGAACGACCCCTAAGGGTCTTTCAGAATATGGACGAATGGCTTCGCATATATAGGTAGAACGGCAGAAAAGATCGAAAAAGCGAAGGTTAAGAAACGAGGTCCCGCTTTATTTTGATCAAACATTCTGTGATAATATCTCATTTCCAGTCTGCTCCAAGTGCCTTATTGGGGCTGCGATAGCACAGTCCTCATTTAGTCAAGGTTGGTTAGTCGGTTTTATTGGTGTGGTCCGCAATAACTACAGGACTAGAGGAAGTTGCATCATCGTGTTATATTCTTAAGCATTTGACTGACCGATTCACCTACAAACCTCGTTCTCATTGCAACATTCCTGTAACTCGCAATCGATCGCTTTGTGGGCTCTCATTTCTTTCTTCTCAACAGCCAGTGTGCATTATTGATCTTACGGTCGTAGAGCTCAGATTTCGTTCAGAAAAGGAGCCTAGGTAATTACTTGGCATTGTGGCTGTTTGACATCGATTCGGACGCCACCGATTCCAGAACAAAAAGTTTCATTCCACGGTACGAACCCAAACAAGAAAGCATTCTTTTGAGTTAGATTCCAAAAAAGAAGGAAGACGAAACCGCTGAGCTCCGAAAAACTTTGCAGGAGCCATTAAACATGTTCAATAAGTTTGCTTCAGTGGACTCAATCTAGGAAATGTTTGCCCTGCAATCTAGTTTTAAAGTACAAGTACATCTACGCCTACCCCTCTTCACATTGGCTACAAAGAGCAACATACGCCCAGAGGTTCAGAGATAATCTTTTGTTTACGTGCAAGGCTACAAAGCTTCTCTTCTTGTGAAGCACCTTGTGTACCCTACAAACCCTAAATATTTTTTAGCAAAATGGAACATAAATTAAGCTGAGAACAACCAAGAACTTTCTTTCTCCAATTTTTTCATTTGTTTTTCTTCTGCTAAACTTTTTTTAACATTCTAAGATCTCTTCCAACGTTTGTTTTTTGAACTGCCTAGAAATTTTCAGCGTCCAGTTTGGTGGTGTAAATTAAAAAAAAGGTAAAATTCGATGGCACATTTTCCCTTTCAGTAAAGGCCCCCTCTGCTAATGTTCTTTTCAATAAAAACTGCAAAACGAGGTCACCAAAAATGTTCATTCCTTCAAGTATTTGTGAAAACACCTTAGTTGGCATCTACCTCTTCAAACACCATAATGTCCAACTGCTACCAAAAAGCTAATCTGATATCAGCAGAATACACATCTAATGAGCATTCTCTAGTGTATTTTCCTTATAACCCCCAACTGTTTATTTTTTCTCAAACCCAAATCGTTGTACTAAAATTGAATTACCCACTCTCCAACAAAACGTGATTATTTAGAAAGAGAACCAATAATTTTTGATATTCAATTTCAGATAACCGTTTTTCGAATACAAGAAAAACCCGAAGGTGAAGCCCAAGAATTAGATCAAACCATATTGACGGCCCTCTTCAAATCGCAACATCTCAGCCCACCCGAACAATTAAGTTTGGCATTGACATGGAATCGAGTTGATATCGCACGAAGTGAGATCTTTGTCTATGGCCAAGAATGGCCAATCGGTGAGTAAATTCGTTTTAACGAGGAACATTGCTATTCCAACATGCATCCAATATGGGTCTGCATTTCAAATTTTGTCTATTTCTTCTTCTTCCTTTGCATGGAACAAACACACACATATAACCAGGTGCTCTGGATGAGGCAATGATGCAGGCGCTCGAACATGACCGTATCGACTTTGTTAAATTGCTGCTGGAGAATGGGGTGTCGATGAAGAAATTCTTGACAATACCACGACTGGAAGAATTGTACAATACAAAGCATGGTCCTGCCAATACATTGGGGTGTGTTTTTGAAGTGTTTTCTAGAATTCAAAGAAATATTTTTTTATTCTTCTTTGTTAAAATTTAGATATATCCTGAGAGATGTGAGGCCGCATATACCAAAGGGTTACGTTTACACGTTGCATGATATAGGATTAGTGATCAATAAACTGATGGGTGGTGCATACAGGTGAGTCAAGGTCCTTTTTATAATACCAACAAATTATTTGTCCTTTCGAATTGAAATGGGACACATCAATCAGTCGCTAAAAAGTCGTTTTGTAACATTAAAAGCGTATCAATCTTCCTGAAAAAGTCCCCTCTATGGGTAAATTCAAGCTGGATTGCTTGAGATAAAAATGTTTGCTGTATCAGATTGTTCGAAGCGATTTATCCCTCGTTCCGTACAATGAAGCACCTTTTGACTAGATTTATGGCAACTTCAACGCACATTAAATTCAGGCTCTATGGTAATCTCGTCGACCCACAAAATTTGTGCCGATTTGTTTATATATATTTTGTTGCGGGGGAAGTGAATACAAAAATTAAATACACTCGCTCTCGCTTGGGGACGGAGGTCTTTCCAAAATATAAAAAAAAATATGATTGATTGGATTGCTTTGGATCGGGGATTTCCCCTTGTTGTTTGACTTCTTTTCTCCAGGGATGTGCTTATGTCACGTGAAAAATAAGCCATGATTTATTTTTTCGGGAGGCTTAAGAGTAAATATTTTCATCTTACATTTCGATGGAATTATTGTTTGTGTTTTCAATTACAAGGGGTTTTATAGACTTAAGTGCGGTGCCCCATGAATAAAGAAGAGAATGAAAGGAACAATTTGAAGTTCTTGTTATCTTGAGTAACTCTGCCAGGGGAATACAGTTGAGCATAAGGTCGAGGTACACTTTCTCATTTCTCTTATATTTTAGCAATATGTATAAATGATTTCGAGTTTTCTGAATGTTGAATATCATGACACTTTGCTAAAGCTTTGAATTTATAAAATTGCGCGTAAAATATTAAGAAAAATATTGAGTTCAATTTAGTAATAATAATGAAATAAAGTCTCTTGCTAGATGTCCCTCATGGTAGCCATTTAGGACCCTTTCTTTTTATACTGGCTATGAACGTTGCCGCGCTATGTGTTCAAAACAGTGAAATTCTTATTTTTGCAGATGATATTGAGATGTTCATACATTTAAGGAATGAAAGAGTTCCTCTGAAGGACGAAATAAACAATTTTGCATTCTTATGGGAGAGAAATAGCTAAATGAATGAATGCCTTAAAATTTCAAACAATTACTGTGCAAAGAAGCAAACTCCCACATCTTTTGACTGTTAAGTCTCACAGCATATTTTGATTTGTGCTATCACTGTGAGAAATCTTGGAGTTTTGTTTACTTCTAAGGGCTAACAATAATGAATGGAAACAAACGGAAGCTGCCATGTGAACACTTTACCCATAATGAACGGATGTGCACGGAAGTATCTTTTAAAATAAAATACACGTTTTTTATTCCCAAATTAATTACCTGAAATCAACAACAAATCGAATTCCTCCTCAGAAAAATCAATTAAACCAGTCAGCTGTCAAATTGGACCGTTAAAGTCGTTTACGGAAAATTCCGTGAATTTCTCACAAGTTAAGAATCAAAATTTTTGAAATCAAAATAATATAATCAAAAATCGAAATAAATCGAATACCACCTGATACTATACCAACTCCTTTGATTTTCTTTCGGTGTCTCCTTTCCAAAAATTATAAATCCAATTCCAATTTTCAAATTCTAAACTTTCTCCTTTGCTCAAATACTCTTCTCGATTTTTCTTCAAACTTTCACTATCAATTTCTCTTTGACCCAACTGGTCGCTTTCAAATCTCAAGATCAAGTGACGATTCAGACCCATTGTGTCCTGAATCGCCTCATGCATCATTCCCAATTCGCCCGACTTTCAGCCAATGTGGAGTGGCGGATCTCGGACACGTCATCAACGGCCAGTCATGATTGGCTTTGTTGAGAACCACTTGTGTCGAGATACTCGCGGTCCTGCTTACTCGCCAGTTACTCTCTCTAGTGAATTGCAAGTCACCCAGCGAAATTTGTCGCCCGCTGGAAATTCCAGGTTACGGCCATCTCGTGGGTGTATTCACAATTATCACATTGCCCCATAGTTAGACTTGAAAAGTTTTAAGAATCATCAAAAAAGTTATTTGAGCTAAAAAACATAAAATTAATCTCACCTAAGAGCTACTTTACAAGTACCACAAAGAAAATCCAAGAGATTTTTTTTTTTAAACTAGCCACTATTTGGCCGAAGACCTCACAAACGATTTTCCTCATACTGAGGATGAATACTTTAAGGAGTCGTCTTTGACGTTCCATCTTTCCCTTTAAATCATTAAACTTAAAATTATTACAAACAGAATTATTACACTACAAATTATACAAATTATCAAGAAAACAAACAAATTTAAGTTGATAGACATTCGTTGGGCATTAGCCTTATGTTTATCGGATTGCACCGCATGTCATGTAAACGATTAGACCATCTCATGTAAACGATAAGACCGTCCGTCTTATCTCATCCCAAAAATCCCTCTATTGTGACCTGAAACGAAACTTGTTTTTCCTTCACGAAAATGACAGAGAGAACCATGGTCAGAAGGACTATGGCCGTCCCGCTCTCTCTCATTCTCGTGTTGAAAGGGTTGACAGTTGTCAAATCAGAATTATCAACCAGATGAAAAAGTGGATGCAAAATGCATCAAGTTTTCACGTAATTTAATTTAAATCAAGAAAATTAAAATAACTATTTTGCGTGAATTTATGACGCAACAGTCGTCACAGAAATTTTGCCGGAACGTTGGGCTTTCTTAAATGTTAATAAAACTTTAATTCCTGCACACGCACTCAACAACATTGATGAGGTCTGGTTAACGATTTGTGTCCTTCGACTGCTAGTTATTGACAAAAATAATGGCTTCGAATTCTTACAACCACCTATTTTGTATGGCAATCCAATCGGCAAAGAAAAGGTCACACAGAGTATTGTTTCAACTTTAACGTTAGTTTTTAACTTCTAAAGTATCCCGAATGAGTGGGCTATTAAAATCGAAAATTAAAATCTTGCTCAACCAATCGCCTTACATCCATCTCCCGAAATTACGAAATTACAAAATCATGTTTCCTTGAATGCGACATTTTGAAATCGAAAACGAATACCAATGATTTCAACTGAATTGTTCTCGATTTCAAGTTACAGTTTACAAATGCGTCTGGGTTTTTCCAATAACAATCAAGAAGATTTTAATTTGTTGGTTTGAAATTTGAAAACCTAGTTTTTCTCACGGCCAATAATGTGTTGCTTTGTCATCTTTAGAAGAAAACAAAAAGGATGCGAACGAGAAGGTTTATTGGGAGGTGTCGTTGTACATTTTTTCTTGAATTCCTGAACATCTCAATGACGGGAAGTACTGTAAAGTGTTCCACATTGGGTCTGCGTAAACATTTGACATTGAACTTTAGCTCTTGTTAAGTCAACTTTAGTAACCATAAGCAAAAGCTAAAGTTTTACAGCGTAAGTTCCTTTGTACTAAAACATTAAAGCATTAAAGCCCTCTACCTACATTCCGCTAA
>CAKKXW010000002.1:19716576-19736550 GCA_920937365.1 Sphaerophoria rueppellii | reverse complement strand
CCGTAAAGGTGTTCACCAAGTAGTTCGGCCTAACTGGAACTGGAGACGCCACCGTTGATTCCAAAGAAGAAATTCATTCGCTGCCGTCCCTCGGTGGGAGTGCCTTGGTGGGAACACTCCTTCGTTGTGGGGTAATTGGTAGTAACAGCCTACTCCGCTTCGACCTGTCGACCATGGGAGGCCCTTCTGCGAAATCAAGTTTCGCGATCGCATAGCTCTAAGCTTCATAGTAGTAGTTACCGTAAGCCGCTCCGCCACGTCAGGCTTACCCCGTGGAGGGATTCGTGCTATCACTGTGAGAAATCTTGGAGTTTTGTTTACTTCTAAGGGCTAACAATAATGAATGGAAACAAACGGAAGCTAGTTTCGGAATCGAACGAAACGCTCCCTTCCGAACTGCCATGTGAACACTTTACCCATAATGAATGGATGTGCACGATTCCCAAATTAATTACCTGAAATCAACAACAAATCGAATTCCTCCTCAGAAAAATCAATTAAACCAGTCAGCAGTTAAATTTTCGTAGTGTCCGTAGCTTAGTGGTTAGGTGCGTTGGCTGCTAAGCCGAACGTCTTGGGTTCGAATCCTAGTCGGGCCCAAAGTTTTTATTTCATCTTTCACGGACACTGCCTCTTGCGAAGAACTGACAAAACTTCCAAGAGTATCATCTGTCATGAAAAAGTGCTTCTCAACTTTGCCGCTCGGAATCGGCGTAAAATTGTAGGTCCCCTCAATTCTTCACACGCACCGCACCTAGAGAATTGTTGATGAAAGTAATCCACTTAGGCCTTGGCTCTTCAAGAGCTGTCGCGCCACTCTATTTTTTTTTTTTTTTTTTCAAATTTTAGTCCGTAAAAAGAGAAAGGGAGCGCAGTTTACGTACAAAAATTGATGAAACGCAGCAATCTGCTATTTAGGGCACAATAAACGAATTCCATGTACTCGCTCAGTTACGCACGACTCCGTCCGCTCCGTTCCGTTCATTATAGTTAGCCCTCTATGCTCGACTTTTCTGACCATATTAAAAGCATCGTCAATAAAGTTTATCAGCGTTGGTCAAATAAATTCCATAATCATCGTCACAGAAATTTTGCCGGAACGTTGGGCTTTCTTAAATGTAAATAAAACTTTAATTCCTGCACACGATCCCAACAGCATTGATGAGGTCTGGTTAACGATTTGTGTCCTTCGACTGCTGGTGATTGACAAAAATAATGGCTTCGAATTCTTACAACTACCTTTTTTGTATGGCAATCCAATCGGCAAAGAAAAGGTCATACAGAGAATTATTTCAACCTTTCCATCTCTTTTAAACTTCTAAAGTATCCCGAATGATTGGGCTATTAAAATCGAAAATTAAAATCTTGTTCAAACAATCTCCTTACATACATCTCCCGAAATTACGAAATTACAAAATCATGTTTCCTTGAATGCGAAATTTTGAAATCGAAAATGAACGAATACCAATGATTTCAACTGAATTGTTCTGGATTTCAAGTTACAGTTTGCAAATGCGTCTGGGTTTTTCCAATAACAATCAAGAAAATTTAAATTGTTTGGTTTGAAATTTGAAAATCTAGTTTTTCTCACGGCCAATAATGTGTTGCTTTGTCATCTTTAGAAGAAAACAAAAAGGATGCGAACGAGAAGGTTTATTGGGAGGTGTCGTTGTACATTTTTTCTTGAATTCCTGAACATCTCAATGACGGGAAGTACTGTAAAGTGTTCCACATTCGCGTAGTATCTGTCCTTAACAGTATTTACGCGCCAATTTAGGCTCGGAATAAACAGATGAGCATTCTTTAGTAGTGCGAATATTACGGGTGAACTGTTTAAGAAGATGAATACAACTGGCCATTTCACTCGAGCCTTGAGCACTGATTGTAGAAGTAAGTATTAGAGAGGCCTAGACCCTAAACGTTGCTGTGGCTGTACCCTGCTATACACCAACCTTGGTAATATGGGTTTCAGACTAAAATCGAGTTTCTATTCATGGATTCATTTGTGATAGAAGATCGAAATGTCAAACTTTACCGAATGCCTTTGAAATATCACTTGCAGTAATCTTACTGTCCCCAAAACGAAGTATAGCTTTGTTCCTTTCTTCGCTGATTTATTCAAAGTTTAAACGTCGGATATGATATTTTTGAAAATAAGGACATTTTGAAATAGAAATATCGGGATTTCCAATTGAAATTTGATTTGATTGGCAACGTCCTTAGTCCTAGGTGTCCCTAGCAAACGAACCAAATCAGTCAATTCTATGGCAGAATTGGGCGTCACTCAGACCACATCATGGCGTATTTTGCGCAAGGATCTTAATTTACACAAAATTACAAGATCAAGCCGGGGGACCATTTGAAGAAACGTACATTCTCCGATTGGGATCTCGAGAAGATGTGCTAAGATGATAAATTCAATCACAAAATTCTCTTCAGCTCGGTTTTGGTTCAATGGGTTCGTTGCTTTATTGGTTTAGTGAAAATCCACATTTGCTTCATGAATCACCCCTTGAGCTGGCATCGTCGTCGTTGGGACATATTGTTTTGTCGACGATATCGAACTTAACTGTCAATAGCCAGTGTTATCGCGCCATGATTACCGATTTTTGCCCGAATTGGAAGATATGGACTTGGACAATATATAGTTTGAAGGACACCTTTCACACGGTAAGTTTGATCAACGAGTGCCCGTGGCTTAGCGGCTAGGTGCGTTGGCTGCTAAGCAGAACGTCGTGGGTTCGAGTCCTACTCCTGCCCATAGTTTTTATTTCATCTTTCACGGGTACTGCCTCTTGCGAAGAACTGACAAAACTTCCAAGAGTATCAATTTGTCATGAAAAAGTGTTTCTCAACTTTGCCGTTCGGAATCGGCGTAAAATTTCAGGTCCCCTCATGGGGATGAATTCCCACGCACCCAAGGAATTGTTGATGAGAGTAAACCACTTAGGCCTTGGCTCTTTAAGAACTGTCGCGCCATCCTTTTTATTTATTTTTTTAACACGCTCATCAAGTGCTATCCCAAAAAATGGGTCAGTCCGCCTCTAGGCTACTTTCTTTGGGACGACGGCGTTAGAAGACCTCATTGAACGCCGAGCTATCGCAAATTGGGTCTAGGTAAGGTTAGGTTGGGTTATATGGGCTGATAGTTGGTTTTGTTACAGTCGCACTTAAAATCAATGTAGATGCCTTGTGATACCCTCAAGTATTGTAACTCCTCAAAAAGTTTTTTAACATATGAATTCTACAGTTGTTCGAGCAATTTGGAGGACTTGACAAAGTTCAGTTGGCGATTGCCTATGGGAGTTCAAATAACTCTTCTAGTTCGTAAAACAAATATTTGCCAAAACATTTTTTAGAGTGCTGGACAGTGGCATTGCCGCAGCCTCTACAAAGGTGTAGGGTTTAACAAATCTACCGGTTGCTATAGTAATATTAGCCAATATTACGGCTTAAAAGCGTGTCAAAAATGTGGTCTTTTATTATTTCACAGTTTCCATACATTTTGGAAACTATTATCGACTACAGAAACACAGTAGTGGTGCCGCTTCTGAGTAATTCTGTTTGCAAGAAAAAATTGTGAAAAAGGCTAAGACTCTACCAAACCTCTACCGAAAATCTCTCCACAATAAATTTGCGTTTGGTAGTTCTCTTTTAAAACTATCAAAAACATAACTTCAAAAACATAATTCCAAAGTAATAATAGAACGTTTAGTTACAAAACGCATTTACATACACCAACATTATAAAAGTCCTGTGGTCTGCTGGTGTATCAGAGTCGGCAGAATAAACAGCTCAATAACCACAAACACTCAAAAGCTTATACCCATAATAAGGCCTCTGCATAAAATTTGTGTTCCGTTTTTCACTCTCACAAAATTACCATAACTTTCTGTGTAAACCCTTTTGAGAAAAACACCCTTCCTTCGGAAATGTTGTAATCCTCTGGCAAGCAATCCGAACAAGGACTTGCTTGCTCCCCAAACTGGTTTAATTTTACATCGATCGACTCAATTCCAAGGGCAAAGGGGTCATTAAAATAGATGGTTTGTTGTTTTTTCTGTGGAAATAACGAAAAATTATTATTCCCATTTAGAGATAGCCTATCATAGTCACTCACAAATGTATTATTAACTGTTTTAGGCACGTACAATATCAAAATCAGATTATGTTCAATTATATTGGTTAATTTAACGATAAGTCAAGAAATTTTAATGCACGAGCACAATGTTTTGATCAATCATTGGGCGCCACGTAGAAATTGAAATTGTTTTTTTTTTTTTCATTACTCTAAAAGCGGATATTCCTGTCAGAAATAGATTAGAAAGGAAGAGAATATTTAAACCTTTCAAACTCGTTGTAATCAATTTCGGTGCTTCTAATGGATTCCAAAATTGGTCTTCGTCCATAGCCTGTGTGGATGTTGAAGAACAACAAATTGATGACTTGCGTTTAACCCTTCATTTGTTAATTTCCAACAAATTAGCAACACAAAAATGTGTTATCTAATTGAAGCCGAACATTGTAGTGAATTTTCAGAAATTTATAGAAGGCGGTCGGTCATTTTGAAATGAATTAAGAAATATCCCCACTTTATCATTGTTCTGTTCTATGTTTTTTAGCAAGACAATTTCTACGTTAACCTTCATGATTTGGAAAATTTAATTTTTGATCAGAGTGAGAAGGAGAAGGACGAAAGAGCTTTGGAAAAATAATAATGAAAGGATTTTTGGTGCCTTCGTGCATGTTTGGAGCGTAAATTCAAAGGATTCTTCTGTTTTGAAATCATAGACCGTAATTTCCAACTGACAGGACGATACGAAGAGGGTAGACTGAAATGTAATTAGGTTGTTTTACATGGCATGGGACAAATTTGCTGCTGAAACTTTATTGTCCTTGAAAAGAAAAGAAAAATTGCTTAGATATTCGAGTACACTTTTGAATGTTACAACAAATTTTATGGTATGATTTTGAAGGCAGTACCCCTAGTTGGTCAACAAATTTGATCGATCATTGTAAGTATCTTAAACAAATGCAAATTACAGGATAAACAAGAAAAGGAGACACATTTTAAGTGCCTCGAAGCTAATTACTTTTGAAAACAATCCAACAAAGATTTTTGAAAAACTGAAGTCGCACTGTATGGAGGCAGACGCAATACACTGGTATGTCTTCACATAATACACGACTTGAGCTTTGCAATTTTTCAACATTTGGAGAATCGTAGATAATATCGGCTGTTTAAACTTTCCATCACGCTTTTTTCCTCCTTGATTTTGGAAAAAAATAGTACGTATACGCCACAGTGTACCTACTAATTAGAAGTTTACAGGGGACTTGCAGAACAACAAAGAAACGTATGGGGGGCAGGTTTTCATCCTCTAAGCAGCAACAATTTTAAGCGCTGAAAAATCGTTTTCCATTCGAGTCGACGCTTAATATGTGACATCCATTTCTGTCGTCTTACTCATACTTTCCTGCAATGAGTATGTCTTTGTACAGCTCTGAAAGTTCGATATTCCATTTGCTTCTCCATTCATTGTGAAACTAAAAATGGACATTTTAATCCATTTTTGCGGAGCTCATGCTCCCTCCTTATATATCAAGAAATGTCGGTGACAAAAGTGATTTATTGCAATGATAAGTCCTATATTCCACTCAAAGCTATTTCTGTGAGTTGTGCGTCCTTTTTCAAGCCATCAAACATAATTTCTGCTTCTGACTTGGTGCTCTCAAACGCTTTATTGACACTAATCTCTCTTTCCCCTGCTCGCATGGAATTTTCCGTAAGTTTCTTGCCGATCTTGATGGAAAAGCTTCGGTTTGGCAGTGATTCAAAAATTTGACATTCTTCTGTAGAGTGTATCTCATTTATATGACGAAGTTTATTGATTCAAATTGATAATGGACACTAATATTTATGAAAAACTGCGACATCTACTATAATAATTGTTATACCGAGAGCAACAACAGCGACTCTTTGGATGCGGACTCGTCGTGAGAAGCAGACTCAGGCAAAAAGTCTTGAGCTTCAAATGCATGAGTGAACGTATCACGACAATCCGAATCAAGGCTAAATTCGGCAACATTAGGATAATATGTGCACATGCCCCCACAGAAGAGAAAAAGAACCACACCAAAGACGAGTTCTACGAGCTCCTTGACAAAAAGTTCGAGCAATGTCCTAGCTATGACATTAAAATTGTCCTCGGCGATTTTAACGCAAAGCTGGGAAAAGAGGACATCTTTGGTGGAACAGTCGGGAAGCACAGCCTGCACGACACCACTTCCGATAACGGATTCAGGCTAATCGATTTTGCTGCGGGGCGAAATGTTGTGGTAGCAAGCACCTGGTTCCCTCATCTCAACATCCATAAAAGTACATGTAGATCTCCTGATCAATCAACCGTCAACCAGATTGATCACATTGCGATCGACGGGAGGCACTTGTCCAGCATTTTAGATGTTCGAACTTTCCGAGGAGCTAACATCGACTCGGACCACTATTTCGTGCGTCGTAGCCAAGGTAGTGCTACGAATATCCCGACAACGGCCAAAACAAGGAAATGCTGCAAGAAAATTTGACGTTAGACGGCTACAATTGCAAGAGATCGCCAGATCCTTCTCTAATCGAGTGTCAAGTAACCTCTCAAGGAGTCCTATGCCGTCAACATCAAGTATCGAAGACCAGTGGTAATATTGCCAGAAAGCAGTTAGAGATGCCGCCTCTAATGTGCTGGGTTCCACACAGCCACCAAAACGAAACTCCTGGTTTGACGAAGAATGCATGCAGGCCCATGCAGCCAAGCAGGAGGCAGACAAAGCGGTGCTGCATAGAAGGACAAGAGCTGTTCGCAAGCTATACGAGCGAAAGGGGAGAGAGAAACGCCGGCTTCTCAGGAGAAAAAAGAAGCGTCAGATAGAGGATGTTGAGAGAGCCAACAGAAGGAATAAAGTTCGGAGGTTTTACCGAAAGGTTAAACAACTGGCTCAAGGTCATCGAGCAAGAACCGATGCCTGCAGAGATAAACAAGGGAACATCATAGTAGAATCGCAGTCAATGCTGGGGATTTGGAAAGACCACTTCTGTAGATTGTATAACGGCGACGACGAACAAAACACCGCCGTCAGACAGGAGCCTTTCATCGGGCACGATGATAGCCAACGACGAGCTAGAAAGGAGCATACATACTATTGAGGAATAAGTCTACTTAACATCGCCTACAAGATCCTCTCTGCCGTTATTTGTGATCGTCTGAAGCCTTTCGTCAACAATCTGATTGGTCCTTATCAATGTGGCTTCAGGCCATTAAAATTAACCATCGACCAAATTTTTACGTTGCGGCAGATCCTGGAAAGGACTTATGAACTCCAAATCGTTACCCACCGCCTTTTCATCCATTTTAAAGCCGCGTATGACAGCATCTACAGAGACGAACTGTACAAATCTATGTCTAGTTTTGGCGTCCCTGCCAAGCTCGTTCGCTTGTGCAAAATGACTATGGAGAACTCACGCTGCTCCATCAAGGTTGGCAACGAGTTTACGGAATCTTTCGAAGTCAAAAAAGGATTCAGACAGGGCGATGCACTGTCATGCGATTTCTTTAACATCGTTCTTGAGAAGATAGTGCAACGTCAACACCAGAAGCACTATCTTCCAAAAATCTGTTCAACTTCTCGCGGACGCCGATGATATTGATACATGTAATGGGAAGAACACAGCGTGATGTCAATGGCGCCTTTGGAGAATTGAGACAGAAGCGACAAAAATGCATCAAGCGGTAAATGAAGGAAAAACGAAGTATATGCTGTCTTCGAGGAAGGACACCCAACACCGACGGCTCGGACAGACGCATATAACTTCGAGATAGTAGAGGAGTTTGTCTACCTAGGCTCCGCTATAAACACGGGCAATTACACCAGCGCCAAGATCAGACGAAGAATAACTCTTGCTAATCGCTGTTTCTTTGGGCTAAGAAAGCAATTGAGTGGAAAAGCCCTCTCTCGAGCAACTAAGGTCAAACTGTACAAGACACTCACCATCCCAATTCCCAGCATGGACCTTGACAAAATCGGATGAAAGTGTCTTAGGCTGTTTCGAGAAGAAAGTTCTTCGGCACATCTTTGGCCTCGTGTGCATTGAAGGGGAATGGCGAAGAAGATACAACAGCGAACTTTACGGGTTGTACAACGACAATGACCTTGCCAGAAGGGTCATGGTCCAGAGACTGAGATGGCTCGGTCATTTAGAGCGGATGGGCACCAATGCTCCGGCCCGGAAAGCCTTCGAGACTATTCCCGAGGGACGTAGGAGGAGAGGAAGACCGCGACTCAGGTGGCGCACTCAAGTAGAAGAGGACCTCAATCAACTTGGAGTGCAAAACTGGAGACGACTAGCTAAAGATCCAACTAGCTGGCGGAGACTGTTGATTGAGGCCCAAGTCCACAACGGACTGTTGCGCCACCTTAAGCAAGTAACTAATATTTATGTAATTGTGGCAGTTAGGCATGCATTCTTCAGACCTTATTTTACAGATGATGGTGTGCTTCCTCCACTTCATCTTGTTGGATTTAGACCACTAGGTACTACTACAACTACCCTTTCTGTTAAATTGGCAGACCCTGCGTTGACATCGATACACAGTCTATAGGAATTATCTCTCCAAATCCTCATCATTCTTGTAAGCCTTTGCTGGCATCAATTTGAGCCTTATAGCTGAGAAGTTTTACTAGCTTAATATTCTGTCAACATACGCTTGAACTATAAAACACAAAGTCCTTTTGAAACGTTTCCTTCAGAAACCCAATTTCTGACTCACCTTTCGTAAAAAGCAAAACAAGTTTACAAGATAAGCTTATAATGAAAGAAAAAAAAAACAGTCTTCTTTTACCGAACCAACAGAAACAACCTTAAAAAGCTCAACTCGGCACCTTCTTTGTTTTCAATTAAAAGATTGAAAGGTCCCCAAATCCTGTCAAAGCCTTTTTTTTTTGCTCAGAGTTACTGTCAAGGGTATAACTCTGATTTTATTTCCTTTTTATTAAATAATACGTTTCTTGATATTTTACTCGTCTACTCTACACTATTCAAACAAGCTTTTATATTTGCCAATTTTTCGTTTTTATGTGAATTGATTGAAGTTGAGTAGAGTAGAAATTGAAAGAAATAAACTACACAGGCCCCATTCCATTATGAATACATCGACGAATTTCTAGCTTTACATTTCAATTTGAAATCTGCGAGTTGAGAAAAAAAAACTGTCAGGCTAACTTAATGTAATGTCACTCCTCTATGACATGTGAGTAAGAAAATAAGATCAATGTCTTGGTCGCATATTGCTGCTCTTCTACTTGTGGAATGATTCTGACTGTCTGAACTTCAGTATTCTCGCAGAGGCAAAGAAAAACATTTTCAAACATGAAACAAATTTTGAACAGGTAAAACCAATACATGCCCGAAGAACAAGAAAACGACTGTGTGGTATCTATACCCTTTTTTTTCAAAAATATAGAACCACATTCACGACGATATAAATGTTTTTAGTGCTACTTAAGCGTAAAAAATTAACCTCTAAGCAATTTTTAACAATTGAATCACTTTATCACTGACTCCAGCCATTGTTTTGGTGATTCCATTTAACGGTAGGGTACTTACTTGAAAAAAAAGAAAAAAACACTTTCCTGGGCTTATTTTTTAGCTTCTGTTAATGACTCGATAAATAAAGCTTGTAATGAATTCTTTACACCACGGTTGTTGTGTTTTTTGCGTGTCTGTTCTAAAAGCTTTGTTTATTGAATTCTGTGTTAAATATTAGCACACCAAGATAGGGTCTTATCCAGGTGCTCATATCCATCAAACATAATATTTACCCCAATAAGTGGGGTGTGTTGGTGTTTTTTTTCCTTTTCATGTCATTTTTGTTTTTGTTTGTTTGTCTTTTTTGTGATTGACGATAAAAGAAGGAAATATATAAGGAAATCATCAAATATAACATCACGATAAGGACTTTAATGCTATTGGTTTATGGGATTGGGTAAATGGCTTGGCGAAGCCTTGTGGACGAATAAATTCCTGTTTCGTATATGTTTGTTGTTGATATTTTCCGATAAAAAGACAAAAGCTCTTGAATTGGGTATTTCAGCAAATACTCGGAAAACAAGTGCGTAATCAACTCATATGGCTTACATTATTGACATAACTGACTTATTGGAGAATGTAAATAAAACCAAAATTTTATGAAATACTGAGGAATTAACTTTTGATTGTTTAATATGGAAGAGGGTTTTCAATGTTCAATTGCTTTTTTATTGAAAAAATAATGTTCATTCACACAAGACAAGGGACTTTACATATCCCTAAAGAAAACAGTCGAGCACCTTGGAGGTTAATTCACGGGTTTGTTACGTGAAACTATGCTGTTTCCTTAAGTAAATCAATTGTCTCACGAGCTGTGTGATATATTGCGCCGTCTTCTTGAAACCACAGCTCCTGTACTTGCACAATTTCAATGTTTTTTTTTGTTTTTGTGCAGAAAAACTGCGCCTCTTCCATATTTCGTATATCTTCCATGGTATAGAAAGTGTGTTCATTTGAATAGTTAACATAGCTTTTCTTCATATTTGACATTTTGAATAGGAAAGGGGAGCATATTAGTACGAAATTTTATTTGTATGCGTATGTACTCCCTTCCTCTATCACTAATGTACAATGTCCTCACAGTAACAATGACTTTGATATATTTTTGTACCCTTTATATTACTTCTATGACAAAACAACGTTTACCGGGTCAACTAGTATAATAAAAACTATTCCTTAGCCATCTACTGGTTCTAAGCTACCTCCGTATCAAATTTGAGCCAAATCGGTTCTGCTGTTATTAGCAATTATGTATATGATAAAACAACGTTTACTGGGTCAGCTATTGTGGCTTATTTGTGAATCTATACAATCCATGGCGCCATTCAATCACATAAAAGGAAATGAAACCAAATCGGTCCAGCTGTTTTTAGGATGAGTTAAGTGACATGCTCACGTACAAAAGAAACATGTATATCAAGATAAGAATTTCCGAAGATTTATATTTTTAACAATGGATTAGCTAGAAATAATTAATAAGGCGAAACAACGTTGACGGGGTCAGCTAATAGAATAATAATTATCAAAAAGGCACAAAATGATTGAAATGAATGAAAAAACGAATACATACGTAAACATTTATTCAAGCCAATCCAGCTGGGTAGTTGAAGTATAGATAGGTATAAAACCTTCAAGACTGATGCATGCAAACAAATTCATTCAAATCAGTCCAGCTATTTAGGAAGAGTTCGATGTTACTGAACTCCTCCTACATGGCTGCATCGATTTGAATGTTTTATTAACGTCCCATAGGAAGTTATTGTAATGGTTCCGATTTTGTGAATTACCAATTTTTGCATATCTTCATGTTTCGAGATCACTAGAATCCAAATCAAGCGTTTTTATGATGATGTTTGTGTGTCTATGTGTGTTCGTATGTGCGTATGTGCGGACGTGCGTTACATTTTTTCAGCTCAATTATCTCGCGAACCACTCATTGTATTGTAAACTAGGTTTCATTCGACGCGGCATTGTGTTGTTAAGAGCTGATTAGGTTTTGAGCGAAATTGGCTTAGCGGTTTTTTAATGGCAATAAAAAATCTTAGACTACCCGAATATAATGAAAATTGTGATAATTTCTGCAATAATTTCAACAATAATGCAAAAAATCTTATAATTAGTGTGAAAAAAAACAATATTCAGGAGTATCAAAGACTATATTTGATTACTAGCTGACCCACCAAACGCTGTTTTGCCATATAAATGTTAACCTTCGTAAATTATAATCCGATTAGAAAAATACTTTAACTTATACAAAACTACAATATTGAGATGCAAAATGAGCAATAAACAGCACCTGGAATAAAGTTTTCCAAAAGGATATTATTGTGGCAAATGCCAAATTTAGAATATTCGAAGCAGTTGTCCGTGCAATCATTTGTTATGCAGCTCAAGTATGGGGAATATGGCAATTCGAAGAAGTAGAAAAACTCCAAAGATACTTTATCAAAAAATGTTCCGACTTCCAGTTAACATAACCAAACTATATACTGCACACAAAAACCGGACTACCAACAATGTTCATATATACCCTAAAACTCCATCTGGACTATATGAAGAAGGTGTTGAACAAACCAGCATATCGCCTTACATTTAAAATTGCTTCGCATCTGCAAAACTGCAACAAACAATGCTTCTACGAAAGGCTAAGCTCTGCAGAGAACATAATGTCACTGCAGAAACAAATGGACAGTGAGTAATACAGGAGCTCATTACAAAAGTTGACTCCGCCCAATTTGCAAACTTTCGCGACCAAATCCAAGATAGCCAAATGAGATTGACGTTTAAGCATCTCCAACATGATCTACGACTTAACAATTACTTCCGTGACGACCTAAGTGTAGATAAGATATCAACAATCTGTAAGACTAGAAGTGAACTCGTGCCTTCATCGCAATATGCCCAGTGATAAAAACAATTAGAATACGGGTTGGGGGGAAATCTATACTACAAACGAATGAACTTATGGAAATACTAAACGGAGAAAACTGGAACCTGCTCTACAATTACGTCAAAACGGCACTTAAGTACAGACTTGCTGACCCGGTAAACGTTGTCTAACCATATAAATTATTTTTAAGAACGGCTGAATCGATTTAGCTCAAAATTGGTGGGGATATTGCGAACCCAGCAAACATTATTTTGCCATATAAGCAATTTCTTAGAACGAACCTATGTCACTGAACTCCTCCTAAACGGCTGCACCGATTTAAATAATTTTTTTGTATGCGTTTGGTTGCTGCCCTAAATGCTTTAGAATCACAAATCAGCCATAGTAGTTGTCCCGGTAAACGTTGTTTTGCTATATAAATAATTTCTTAATTTGGTGCAATTTGAGGTGATGAGGGTAGGTAGCTTGGAACCAGGGGATGGCTAAAAAGCTGCCTCGTTAAACGCTGTTCTGTCTCAGCCGATTGCTTTAGTCACCAGTGCTGCTATGCGTCTGTAGTTCGTTACATTCATATGCGAAGTACTGTGAAGTGAAGTCAATGTCAATAAATAACTTTTACGGATGGCTGATATAATTTGGCTTAAAATTGATAGGAAGGTAGTTTAAAAGCGGAAGACGTCTACAGGCTGCATTTTATCCTACTAGCTAACCCGATAAACAATGTTTTATCATATAAATAATTTCTAGCTACAAAAAATATCGATGTTGTCGCTCTGAACTTCAAAATACAAAACTCATTGCTCTGCAAAGAAATATTCTTTAAACTGATCAACTCTGTTACCGAGCCATTTACTCAAAGTAAAGCCTTTATAAAGTGCACTAACAAACAAATAAAAAGAAAATACTCGTACGCCACCGAGTATCATCATTATCATAATCATCAATATTGCATTTTGATAAAATCTTTGTAAAATTACAATGGAGTTGATCTGAAAGAAGGCGAGATGAGATCCGCGGGGTCAGCTAGTACATATATAAAGAAGAACATGATTTTAGTGAAAATAAATTTTCAATGTTGAAAATTTACGTCGGAATGACAGTAGCTAATTTAAGGAAATTAAAATTTTCGTTAAGAAAAATCTCAACAATAAACGCGAATTTTCTGAAACCACCCATTCCCATATTTGAAGACAATCAGTTTTAAACTGTTGGTGTCGATCAGAATATTATTGTATGTATTTAAAACTGACCTTCTGGCTTCGAATCCCCAGACCCACCACCCACCTACTAACCTTCCTGTTGTCTTCTTCCTTGGATTTTAGAAAGTTAAGTAAAAACTGTTCAAGTATTAATGTTGATCAAGAATTCAAAATGTTCTTAATTTCCCTCTATTGCTGCTTATTTTTCCTTAATTCAAGAAATCCATTGCTTCAATCACTCAATAAACGTTAGCATAGTCAATAAAGCATCGGAAACCCGGGCTAAAAAAATCAACATGGCGTTTTTTCGTTAATAATATTCGGAATAATTGAAAAACTTTTCAAATAAATTTCCAACGAACCTATTCCTCGCGGCCATATTAGATTTTTAACTGCCTTAAATTCATTCATTAAAAATTATTCGAACCCAACATTTGCCTATAATCACATCCCAGTTGGTATACGCAAAAATTATTTCCCCTCTGATGAACTTTTATTTAAATTTTATTCAAATCATTTATGTACGACCTCCAACCAGGAAATTCTGCTTTTGTTTTCATATGCCTCTTCCTCTTTCAGATCCTATTATACGCGCCGAAAATTTCGACCAATTTATGCCAAAGTCATGAATAGCTATGCAAATGCTCACCGGAAGTCATGCACCACCTACCAACGGTATGCGGGTGCGAACTCTCTCAGCCTGGTGACAGGCCTGCTGCCGTTCACATCGGAAATGGCTCTGTTTGAGTTTCCTTTCAATGAGTTGCTGGTAAGTATGATTTTTATCTAGACGACTTCCTTCACTTAATCACACACACACACACATTTCAGATCTGGGCAGTCCTGACCAAACGTCAACAAATGTCTCTGCTAATGTGGACACATGGCGAGGAGGCGTTGGCGAAATCTCTGGTGGCATGCAAACTCTACAAGGCCATGGCTCACGAGGCCGCCGAGGACGATCTGGATACAGAAATCTATGACGAATTGCGGGCGTATGCCAAGGAATTCGAAAGCAAGGGTTGGTTTGTTGCTCTTTTTTTTCATTTTTTGTTATTTTCAAAGTGGTGTAGGTGGTGACTTAATTTGGATTTCATTTTGATTGATTTTATTATTTTTGTTTACTTTTTATTTTTTTTTTTCGGTGTTGATTTTTGTGTGCGGGAGGCAGGTATTAAGTTACTAGACTTTAGCTATCGCCAAGATGCTGAAAAAGCTCAACGATTACTCACATGCGAATTGCATTCATGGTCAAATCAAAGTTGTTTGGGATTAGCTGTGGCTGCTAATCATCGAGCTCTTTTGGCGCATCCTTGTAGTCAAGTTATTTTAGCTGATTTATGGATGGGCGGATTGAGGACGAGAAAAAATACCAATTTAAAGGTAAGAATTTGTTTGTTGTTTTCTTTTTTGGTTTTTGCTTTTGCTTTGATTTTTTTTTTGCGTTTGTTGGGGACTTAAAATTTCATTGAAATATCTTTTGGAATTTTCTTCACTTGAAATTTATTGGACACCGATTTTTGCTTGAATTTCTTTTGAAGAAAATTCTTGTTAGGAGATATTTCGTTGATTGGCTGCTGTTCAAAATAAATTTTTATTTTCAACGAATAAAACGGGCACATAGCTTGTGTACCTATCAAAAAACATTTTTCAAAACATCCTATTTTACAGAAAAATCCTTAGAATTTAGAATTACAGCTTCAAGTGCATATTTTTAAATTTTCATTTTCTATCGAAAACTTGCTCAACTTTATAAAATTTGCGTTTAGGTTATTCTCGGTTTACTAGTACCTGTTTATATTAAACGCCTGGACTTCAAATCCAAAGAAGAACTCCAACAAATGCCACAAACCGAAGAGGAGCATTTAGAAAATCAGAATCTTGATTACGATGACTCTGATCGATCCCATCCTGATGCTGAGGTACGTTTGCTCTTAAGTTTTTATTTCGATTAAAAAAAAAATCAAAAGTAACGAATTATAATAACGACAAAGTCCCTTATACAATTATTTTAAAAAATATTTCTTAAAATTAAAAAAAATACTAATTTCTCTATAGAACGCTCTCACTAAAGCGAAAAGATCAATTTCACTTAAGTATAAGATGGGGAATAACTCGGCGCAGGTAGTAGACAATGTAAATATTAAAAAAAGAAAAAGTATTCAAATATTTTTTTTTTAGAAAAACTCAGTTTATTCTATCCCTTAGTTGACTTAGCATAGATAGCTTACTAAATAACCTAAAAACAACTTTTAACCTCATTCAATTATACAGTAACTCTGTTGTGTGGTGTCTCATGTGCAATATTTTAATGTCGATGGATGTATGCCTTGTGTGTGAATGCTGCAATATACTTTGATGTGTTTTTTTAAAAATAAAAAAACAAAAACATAAAATGAAGTAAAACTTTGAGTTTGGTGTAAATAATCTGCATTAAATGGAATTCAACAAAAAATTCTACACAAAATGTTCGTAAATTGGATAAATGTTGTAAATATGGCTTTATGTAAAAGAAAAACACTGAAACGTAAATGTGGTTTACCTAAATGTTGGTTTATTTTTTCAAAATATATGCTGGACAAACAAACAGAGCTCAACAGTTGTGGGAAGGTGAATGCAAATTTTATGTTTTGTTGGGCTTACGTCCGGGATCTGGTATTTGAAAGTATTTCCATGTTATTTTCTTTTTTTTATGGAATCGGAAAAATAACGAAAAGAGAACATGAACAACATTTGGTGTTTTTCTTTTTTAGATAGGATTTTTCATTTAAATTTTTTAGTGAACAATTATTACATCACTTGAAAAAGTTTTACAAAGTATAGTTTTTTTATATACCTACTCGTATTAAGAAGTAAGAAAAATTTAAGCACCTAGCAACTAAGCCTTATCTGACGGTGGACCTATCCTCACTGTCGGCGTGACAATTTCCAACCGAAGTCAGCAAAGTCACTATGTTTTATTTAAGTGGACACCTCTTCCAGCATACAAAAGCACACCTCAACTTTCTAAAAAAAGAAGCGGGTACCCTGCATCTAGATTCACACCAGTACCAATTGAATTAGTGCCAGCCCTTATTCATCTTGGTTTGATTCTAGACTACTATTCATTCAACACACGGAACTGCACCAGTCACCGAAAGAAGAGCCGTTGTCAGGTCACGGAAACTGCACTCAACTTTCAGTCACCGAAGGAAGCGCCGTAAACTGTGATTTGCGAATAGCAACTGAGGCCAAGCTCAGACAATCACAACCCCCGTGAAGATCCATCCCACTAGTGAGGTGGCAAATCCTCACTACCCGCGGTACCCAATTGCCCCTGGGTGAGGGGTGGTTTCACACTTTAGTTTTGTATAACCTTTCGTTATACATCATTGTTTTTTGTGATCTTTTGTTGTTTTGCAGCTTTTATCCAACCGGCAGATGAGGGTCACCGCTCACCCTCTGTCAAGTATATCCACATTGATCGAAGGGATGAACTAGCCAATCAAGAGATACACCTAACAAGGCGTCTAATTTCATTAACGTTTATCCACATTCGATACTCGTTGATCGTATATCCTCATTTAATATATACTTAAACTAGCAAAATCCCCGCCCGCTTCGCAGGGCTTCGGCAAACAACGGTCGTGAAATTAGGGATTGGCTGGATGAAGAATACGGTATTCGATTGATTTGCAGCAATGGAATCTAGAAATATCGTGTCTGTACTTGCTAATCTGATGAATAATCTATTGGTTTTTCAATTCTTTTATATCAATTTTTTAGTTCATGTACCCATTAAATATACCCCAAATTTAACTATCTGAGAAGAGTTTAGGAAGTTAGGGCTTTGACAGCCAGCTAGGTAGGCATAGGTATACTTTTAACCCTCTTCAGAATTGCACAGTGTTATACATTTTCTTAAAACTATCAATTCTTGGGAGATTATGAAGTGCTGCAATAAATATATTGAAAAATTAAAATATAAATTCTATTTTCTTACCTGTTTAAGATTTTAGCAAGTATCAATTTCAATTTCAATTTATTCATAAAATGTATGGGTTTTTGTATATACTTATCAATAAGATTTTATTTTGTAATTTTTTTGGTCATAAGGTAAAAATGTTTATTACGCATTATATGAAAAAAATTGAAGTCAATATTTTGTTCGTGCAAGAAAAATTTAATACCATTTAAAAATTGACCTTAACATGAATAGGTGAAGGGTACACCAAAGTTAGCCTCTTTTAATTCGTCAATAGTGATGAAAAAGTAAGAAATTAGACTTTATTTTAGAACGATTATTATAGAATATGACCAAGTATTACATCCCAAAGGATCGCAGACAAATCACAGGATACCCTGTAACCATGAAAAAAACATTAATTTCTAAATCAATACCACACATTTTTAACAATTGACCTTGTGACTTATTTATTTTGACATCTGGTAGCACATTTGCCATTGACTTCTTTACGAGTAGTCTTGTAGTACTGCAAAGTTTAAGTTGATTGATGTTGCGAAACATAGACATTGACGCTCATACTTTCAGAGTTAAAAAATGTGGAATATCCTGGAATATGAATCCAAAAAATTCAAAAACTCCCTCTCGTCGTAAAATTTTCTACATCGTTTTCATTTTTGTAATTCCGTCAAACTATTTGTGGTCAAAAAATTGTGCATTTATTTATTTCGTTCAAAATAAATTGTTGCATTGATTTTAGAAAGACTTTTGTCTGCACCAGCTAATATTGCACTTCAACTCAAATAAACGTAATTTTTTAATTTTGCTTACACTTGGAAAGACATCTTGAATCAAATCATTCCGTGGATTAACATTACAATAAAATTTGTTTGGAAGTGAAATTCGGCCTTTAGAATCAAGTTAAATTATTTAAATTCCGATGTCCAATAATTTCTTAGGAAATTCTGCTGCAGATAGTGTCGTTAAGTAATTACACACGAACATTTGTGGCCAATGTAAGTTTCCTGAAATACCGCCTTAAAATAAAAGGTTTCAAACAACTCATTTCGTGTGAAATATTGTCGGTTTAAGTCTATTAACGCCCTCGCAATTCCAGAAGAAGCAGGAACCAATGCTTTTTTGTTTTAATTTTAGATCGTATTAATGCTAAAAAAATGATTTCCCCATTCCAGCGGGTTCATATCAAAAATATTTACCAACACTTTGATTGACCACACACCGCATAATGGTGTAATACAAATATGTACTTTTGTTGATCATGTAAATTCGTCTCAATAGTTTGCACAAATATTCATAATCCAATGCAATTTGATTAGTGTCCGTAACGAAGTATTGCTTGATCAAGATCATCTAACGCTGCACGACTTCGAGCAACCAATTCAATTGAGGCAATGCCTTATTCCCAAAACGTTTATGTATCTACACAGAAGTGCCAGTTCAATTTGAAAGCATTCAGTTCTCCACCAGATCGGCATTTGCAATGACAATGACTCAAGGCAAAAAAATGTCTGTTTGTAGGTTAGATTTGAGCATACCATGTTTTTCACACGGACAATAATTATACGTGGAAAACCGCCAGATTGCTTGTATTGATCAAACTATGTTACTGACATATTCCATCAACGTTCACAACATTATAAATATGCCTCTACCTCTCACATACTCATATACCAGAAACGCACTCACTAAAAACAATATGACATACATATGTATTTTCATACTTTAGAAATTTCATACATCAAAACAACGTTTGCTGGGTCAGCTAGTTCAAATATAATTTTATATTTTTTTCGATCGAATAAAAATATTTGTCACAATTCTCAGACGAAATTGAGTATTGGTAAATTGATTTTTTTTTTTTTTGTAGTGCGAAATACAAAATGTTTAACATTTTATAACAATTGAACCCTTTGTGATTTGAAAAGTATAAATTTAATTTTTGCTAAACCTTCTACCCTAAAAGCTTTTGCATTTAGAGAAAAAATTAGGAAAATCGGTCAACCAGTGTGCCCGGTTAGCGAACGAACACAAAAATTAGGCTGTTCTTTTATATATATAGATATAAAGATATAGATATAGATATAGATTATCCCTCTTAATCAATTGCTTAAATCACGGATTACTATTCGACGAAAAACAAGTCTGAAACGATACAATTTCATGTTCAATAACAGTGTGTGCTAGCCTTACGTTTTCGAAAATCCCATCTTCCAAATCGTTTTTAATTTAAATATGAAAAGTTTAGTGTTTCCCAAGTTAACAATATTTTACAATTTGTAAAACA
>CAKKXW010000002.1:19697507-19716076 GCA_920937365.1 Sphaerophoria rueppellii | reverse complement strand
ACAATTTTAGTGTGATACTAGCTTAAAATGACGTTTGAGTCATGCCTGAAACGTCATTTTAAGCTAGTATCACACTAAAATTGTTCATTAGCGGACTATAATTTTGCGCCATTATCTTTTAAGGATCGCATCAATCTTCATTATACGTCCTGCTTCAATCCGTTAATTTCATTAGACTAAAGCTGCCTACGTCCGCAGGTTCATGCCAATATATTGACAAGAACCTCTCAGAGGCACCACAAGAAGGTGTAGGTCAGCACGTTCACTAACTGGGG
This sequence comes from Sphaerophoria rueppellii, assembly GCA_920937365.1. Taxonomy (NCBI): domain Eukaryota; kingdom Metazoa; phylum Arthropoda; class Insecta; order Diptera; family Syrphidae; genus Sphaerophoria; species Sphaerophoria rueppellii. Next base: position 19,715,801 of record CAKKXW010000002.1, on the reverse strand, counting down.
AATATGTACTCGGTAACATGTTTCCTTTCTAAATTTCCAGGTCCATGATTTTACCTCCACCTACTCGTAGTACGAAATGACATTATAATTCTACAGAGAGGCAAGTTTTAGGAAGGAATAAGGAATAAGGTTTTTGAAGCGATAACCTCTCATGGGAGGGTAAGCCGCCTCGGTTAGGTATGATCCTCTTCTCTTTACTCTAACCCACAATGATAGACAACTCATCGCTAGATTGACTTTTCTCTTTTCTGTGTATTTAATGCGTTCAGCATTGTTAATGTTAGATGTAAAAGTGTTTTTTGACTTTTGACATCTACAGGGTTATCCATTCTGGGGTTTCAAGAGTAAACGTAAATAAAACACAAATAAAATATTTGTTTCATGATATTTCGTTTTTATAATAAAGTTGACATTTAACGTGAAACACTTTATCATTTAAATGACCACCACGCGAATTGTCGCAAGCATCGATTTTTTTGAGGTTATTTTCGACCACTGTTTGACAGATATACGGCAGTATCTCAGCCATAACTTGACGAATTTTGGTTTTTAAATCTTCAAGAGTTTAAGGCTTATCTGCATAAACACGGTCTTTTGCAAAGCCCCACAAAAAAAGTCCCGCGGTGTCAAATCGTCGTTTGAATTGCCGGTGCCAGTCGTCCCATCGTAGTTTTCGAAGAAGTAAGGTCCAATCACAAACCAAAGAGGACCAAAGAGCGCACCAAACAGTGACTTTTTGTGAATGTAATGGCCTCACTTCAATTACTTGAGGAGTATCAGAACCCCAAATCCGAAAATTTTGTTTATTAACATACCCACCGAGTGAGAAATGTGGTTCGTCGCTGAAGAAAATTCTGTTCGAAAAATCGCCGTCCACCGCTTGTTCTTCAAGCACCCGTTCGACGTATCGACTACGTTTTGAATGGGCAGCTGGCTTCAGTTGTGTGTGAGCTGGACTTTATATGGATGTAGGTGTATTTCCAAATGCAAAATACTCCATACAGTGCCGTAAGACAGTCCTAATTCCTGAGAACGATGCCGACGAGGAATTGAAACATTCGGGTGTTTGGCAACACTTTCACTTACAGCACCGATATTTTCAGTGGTACAAGCGAAACGATAATACACAGGCCTTACAATATCTGTAACCAATCTAGTCTCTTCAAAATTCTTAACCATTTTGTCAATTGCAAATCCTCTTAAAGCACGAATATATGACTGTGGCAGAATCACCGTTTTTTCAGTTGATTTTAACAATTTTTAATGCGTTGTGCTATAGATAAGCGATCCATTTTCGTAATGTCAGACTTTCAACTGAAATACGAAAAAATTGAATTACCAAATTATTTTGACAGATGTCGAATTCCAGCAGTTTTAAAACTTAAAGTGTATTGCTGATGATGAGTCGAATCACACTCGAAATGGATTTAAATAAAAACTTAAAAATCTAAACGTAGTTTTTTTTTTTTGTGATCTCTGCAGTCGTATTGTTTTAAATTCACTAGGTATACACTATAAGGTTGTCATACAAAATTTCAAAAACGGTTTTTTTTACATCAAAATTTGCCTAATTAAACCGGCTATTCGATAAAAGAGAAATAAAAAAATTGTTGGCAACCCATCAAACCAAAAACACTTCCCACTTTCCTTACATTCATACTTCTGTTCAATACTATGAGCTTCCATGTAATACATGGAACCTTTAAAGTATTTTTAGCCGTTTAAAAACCCAATTACATGGAACGTTTTTGCACTATTTGCTTGACATGGAACTTTTAGTATTTAAGATCATTCGAGAAAATCGCACAGCGTAAACTGTTGCATACACGGGGCCTAAAGTTAGCATCGATGCTTTTCAAAGTTGCCGATTAACGAACCAGCCTATTGAGACCTGTGCTAGATCATCCAGTTCCCCAAAAAACCTGTTCCCGAAATGACGGAGTCGGTTAGTTTGGAGGTTCGTACAGTCACAGAGCAGGTGTTTAATGGTTTCTATTTCCTCCTCATCCTGACAGCTCCTACAGAAATTGGGCGCAAAAGCACATATCTTGTAAGCCACTGTGCCAATTGCGCAATGACCCGTTAGTACACCTATCAGGATTTTAATGTTCCTTTTACTCAGCGATGAAATATACCGAGTTTCTTTTTCATTAATGTTAGGCCATAAACTTTTAGAGATTACGCAATCGTCCTTGGATTTCCAGGATGGATGTGTGATTATTATTTTATTAAATTCGAGTTTAATGAGGAATCAACTAAATGAAAAAGTATTAGATTTACTTTTTATTAGTTTATTGTTTTTATTTTTTGATTACGTCTGAAAACTGACCTATTTATTGGTATGCGTGGAACTGCCCGTCGAATTTCGAATTTTTCCGATTCTTCGTCATCTTGCATTATTGTTCTGTTGAAATCATAATAATTACAAATACGAAATATGTCGATTTGAAACTTTGGAGGCAATTATCTCGGAATAATACGAAAAAAAAACATGCAACCTTATAGTACTAAGCCAGCCCCAGCGATACATATGTAGGTAATTTTAATGTCAATGTGAAATGACCAAGAAATTACAACAATTTCGTTGTTTTTCAAATTTGTTTAATATTCTTTCGAGCAATGTTGAATAACACACTTTCACTTAGATATGTTTTCAACATTTTTCATCTCATTTTATTGTTTATAAGTTGAATCCGGTGCATAACGACTGCCCGGAAAGTAAAATCCCGGATAACGATTGCCTGGAAATTTTTTGGTTGCGGGATGTACTACTATTAGGAAAAAGAAATGGTACTATTTTTTTCCGGGATTTAGCACTATTTTGAAAATTTATTCCGAAGTTACCATTTCGTATTGGAATGTATGATATGCAAAATTGTTGTTTTTTTAATTTTGTTATTTTTGATTTTAGGTTGAGACCAATATTTTTCTAAGAATTCTTTATGTTTTGAGGAATTTTTCTTTGGACGGAAAATAATGTTGCTTTTCGACATTTTTTTTTTTTTCGTTAAAATTGGGATTTTGTTGTTAACAAATGTCTAGAACATTGTATGTAGCTTAGTAGCTTAAACAACAATTGGATGACGCACGCTGAAAAAACTGACGTAAGGTAATAGAATCATACTGGAACAAGCTCAACTGTTTTAGTTATTTAATTGAATGAGGATCGCAGAGCCATTTGTCTCAAACATTATTACTTAAAATTTAAGGTCATATCTCTTTTTGAATTATCGTTCTTAAAAGAACGTTTTATCCTTCAGAGGAATAGAGTTAATATCTTTTATAAACAATCAAATAAAATACAAAGTAAAAGTTTAAAATTCCTTCGAACTTTAAACTATAACCTACAGTGCATTAAGTATAACTGCACTCGGAAAAATGCATTTAAAAGAAAACCTACAATAGGAGTGACTCCTTACTATTTTTGTATTGAGTTGCATCAATGATCAAGCAAATTGAGAAGAAAATAACGTACTGTTATTTCCTCTCCTGGTGTTTAAAAATTAAAAACAGATTTTAATGTATCGCAAATATATAACCGCATTTATTGTTTTTGGGTTTTTTTTTTTCATTTTTATCAAAAATTAATATGAAATTTTGCTGCCTCTATTTTCCACCAATCTTAGAATTCTTTTTGGAATACTATTAACTACATTTTTCAATATGGAGTCGTCTAAGGCGTTCCATTCCGTCACAACTGCCTCTCGTAGCTCAGCAACACTAGCAAATTGCTTATTATGGGCATACATTTTGCGAGTTAAGATTCCCCAAAGATTTTCGATGGGGTTGCAATCTGGAGAATATGACGACCACTCCATCAAATTAATGTTTTTCGATTCGAACCAATCCAAACTTTGACGACTTACATGAATTGGGACATTATCTTGCTGGAAGACATGCTCAACTCGGCGAAATCGTTTTAAATAAGGTACCAAATTCTCCTCAAGGACCGAAGTGTGGTCAGAACTGTTCATTCTGGCAGAGGTGAAGTCAAAAGCAACCTTACCACGCTCGCAGAAGGCCCCCCAAACCATATACAGCTGCCACTACCAAAGTTCCTCTTGGGAAAAAAAAAACTTTTTCTCTTTCCTCAAATCGAGCCAATATCCGCTAAAACCATCTGGTCAATCGAAATTAAACTTCTTTTTATCACTAAAAATAACCTAATAAACAACATTCATTACAGTATGCCATTTGGAATAACGAGATTTTAGTGTAGATTAATAGAAAGTCACTTACGGTTTTCAAATCCGATTTATGTTTTGGCGGGCAAATTCCAATCTTTTTTGTTTATGGGCTACTGTTAAATTTGGAGCTGGCACCATTTTTCCCCGAACAATCACTCTGCTGCTTTTTAAAGCACGAGAAACGGTTGAAACCGAAACTTCTAAACCCAATTCGTTACGGAAATTCCGACTAAGAATGCACCGAATTGGATGGAGCATTGATTAAACGCCTCTTGTCGCGACGTGTCAGCTTCTGCGGACGCCCGGGTCTTATTTATGTCCCATAAGATCCGATCGTGAAATTCGTCTTCCAATAGCTCTAAGACTTAAGCCGCTTGATTTTCGGCCAAGATTTTCCCTTTTTCCAATTCCGCTTAAGTGCGTACCACGTGGCATTGTTGTTTTTATTTGAAAGCATTTGACTGAATGCAGCTTCAAAGAGATTTGCATTGTGCGGTTATATTTTTGAAATACATGGAAATCTGTTTTTAATTTTTAAACACCAGGAGAGGAAATAACGGTACTTTATTTTCTTCTCAATTTGCTTCATCAGTGATGTAACTCAATAAAAAAAATAGTAAGGAGTCACTCCTATTGTAGGTTTTCTTTTAAATGCATTTTTTCGGGTGCGGTTATACTTATGCAAGGCACTGTATATATAACTATGACCTTTCCCTACCATGAACAATCTGGAACTGACTGATTTCCCAAAAAAGCAACTGCTTATATAGAAATATTTGAACGAAAAATTCGAATGCTTCGTTCTCCATGATTCTCAGCGTTTGGTGTCTCATAAAATTTCTGTTTTTCAAAAAGGGTGTGGCCTAGGTTAGGTTAGGTTAGGTTAAAGTGGCTGTGGATACAGAATCCACACACTTAGGCCAGAAGAAAAGGCCCATTGTGATACCACATGAATCTAGAGAATTACTTCTTACTAGTCGAACCATTTTGAGCTTTTTATGAAGCGAAGAAGACACTTGATATCTCTATTAGCTAGTTCACTGGGGTTATCATAAAAGTAATCGCCCAGATGAAGCTTTCGTCTTAGTGAAAGAGCAGGGCAAGTGCAGAGAAGGTGAGAGATTGTTTCCTCTTCCTCCTCGTCCATACAGCTCCTGCAAAAGTCATTTGAGGCTACACCAAGTCGTGTTGCGTGTCTGCCTATAAGACAGTGTCCCGTAAGGATACCTATGAAGGAGCTAATATGAAGTCTGCTTTGAGATAACAAGTCTTTTGAGCGCTTTAGGTCCAGTGAAGGCCAGATGAGTTTTGTGGCTGCGCAGTGCGCACGTTGGTAAATTGTGCCACCTAGAGTTTGTTATCTTTAAGGCGGTTTCTTTTAGCAGAAGTTTACATGTAGCTATCGGTATACCTATCTTCTCCCTTTCAGGTGAAATAGGTATGACGGTTCCATTTTTAGCGAGTTCATCAGCTCTACAATTTCCTGCGATGTCTTTGTGGCCCGGCACCCAAGAGAGGTGAATGTTAAATTGCTGCGCCATCTCCATAAGAGACGATCGAAAATCGAGGGCCGTTTGAGATTTGGTTGAGACACCGTCAAGAGATTTAATAGCAGCCTGACTGTCAGAGAAGATGCGGATATCCGAAGTTGATATCACGTTTTCTCTTAGCCAGGAAAGAACCTCTTTGATCGCTAAGATTTCCGCTTGGAAGACGCTACAATGATTAGGGAGGCGGAATGAGATGCTTAGATTAAGCTTTTCTGAGTACACACCACTACCAACTCCATCACTTGTCTTGGATCCATCTGTATAAAAATGAATGCTTTTCTCATCCAAAAGTTTATTGTCTTCCCATTCATCTCTGGATGGAATGGATATATGGAAGTTTTTACCAAATTGGGGTTTTGGAATGGTATAGTCTATGTACTTTGGTATAGAAGCGAAGAAGTTCAAAATGATGGAATGTCCCACATTATTGTTGGTCCATTGAGATGAGGCGCTGAGCCTTATAGCTGTGCTCGCTGCCACTTGTTTGCTAAAAATTTCGAGGGGTGTCAGATGGAGGAGAGTGTCTAACGCTGCCGAGGGTGTGGTTCTCAATGCCCCGCTTATGCAGAGACATGCAGTGCGTTGGACTCTGCTGAGTTTGTCGCAGTAAGTGACTTTATCCAGTGCAGTCCACCATACTGCAACCCCGTACATGAGAATTGGTCGGATGACCGATGTGTATAGCCAATAGGTTATGCGAGGTTGAAAACCCCATTTGCTTCCTATGGCTTTCTTGCAAGAGAAAAGAGCTACTATAGCTTTCTTAACTCTTTCCTGAATATTAGGTTTCCAACTTAATTTTTTTATCCAGTATTAGCCCAAGATATTTGGCTTCATTGGTGAAAATTAGTGGTACACCTTTTATTGAAGGAGGTACAATTATTGGAAGGGTGTGGCCTAAGTCAGGGTTGTTAGAAAAATTGAAAAAGGTATCAGATTTCGATCTCCTTACTTCTCATAACTTTGAGTGACAAAAAAGGATGAGTTTCCTATGAAAAAAGGTAGGATTTTTTCCGGGCAATCGTTGCACTGGAAAAAGTAGTGCGGGAAAGTGTTTTTCGGGCAATCGTTGTCCGGGCAATCGTGATCCGGGAAGTTGATTTCCGGGAAAACACTACCAACCCAGAAAATGTATTTTAATTTTGCTTTAAATATGTTGAGACACAAACTTCTTAAATTCGTTAGACAACACAGAAAAGACACGAATCTTTAAAAGTAAACTTAAATGCCGTGTTAGAATTCTTCTATATACTTCCTCCATGGAAAATGCTGTTAAGATTTGTAGAAGATTTTTCACCATTGTATCTTATGAAAGAAAGTAAATGAAAGACGAAAAGCTCACGTCAATTTGTTTCGATAAAGAAGTGCCTTATCATTCCCTCGATAAATAGGATGTCTTTTCTCATCTAGTATTGATTGGTGTCTCCCTTAAGAATGCCTTAAGCCCATGAAAGTTGTGCATGTGAAAGAAAGCTAGATAAAAATACATACTCATGTTACAACACAAGCAACAAATCATTCTATCAAGATTCAAAATTCAAGGCCAACACAGAACACAAACACTTTATACACAAACACAAATCATTTCCGCTTCTTTAGTCGTATAATTGTGTTTGGAAATAAAATAGAGTAGAACCCGTAACAATCTTAGCTGTAACTTGGGGCTAATTAAAACAACTCACAATCGAAACTTTGTCTTGGTACTGTCCTGCCTTAAGGTTGTATGTCCTGATTTTCTTTTATTGTTCCCTCTAATTTTTGTTCCTAAATAAATGTTTCTTTTTACATAAACAATATTTTGTAATTGTCTTCAACATAAAAACAAACAAAACAACAAATAATTCAACTTAAAGTCAATAGATTTAAACGAGAGAAATTCTCACACAAATTTCAGGCTCTTTTGGCTGATACGTTTTCGATTCGTGAAACCAAAGTACAAGAAAATGGAAAAGTGAGTACCGTTTTTGATTAAAAAAAAAAAAACACGATTTTTTTTATTATTTCCTTCATTTTTGATTTGCGGGAAAAGGGAAAAATATTTTATTTACCTTTTTTCCATTTCTTCTCATTTGTAGTGATACAGTAGTGTAAACAATAAAAATCATATAAGAAATGTATTTTATTTTTTTCTTAATTAAAAAAATCACTCATAAAAATTGAAGTATACAATTTTTGACATTTACCTATTATAATTGTAATTATTATTAACAACTTTTTATTCATGACAAAAAAAAATAAATTATTTTAATGTGTCAGTGGGATTTTTTTCACTTAAACAAAAATATCGCTTTTCCAATTTTCATATTCATTATTAAATGCTCACACACACAGGTCGACCTGTCAGGAGCGGAAGAACCCGCAAAAGTTAGTTTTATTTCATTTTTTTATTTTTTCCATTCTTCTAGTGTAATGCAAGATTCTACACAAAAAAACAAAATGACTTCTACTTTAGCTGATGTAGAGACAAAAAAAAAAGAAATAAATAAGTGGTGTTGTGTGTTTTATGATTTTTCATATTTTTTTCAGTTGTTTTATTACTTCTGCGGTATTTTTATGTTAAGGCTGCTTTTTTTCAATTGAGAAGTTTTCTTTTTAGTGCTATGGGTTACTTTTTCGCGCCTTGTAGACTCTAGTGTAGACTTTTATAGTGAAATCATATTTTTATTTCTATTTCTTGTATATAAAATGTACAGTTTTGTATATACATACGTATGAAGGTAAGCAACGATAAGGTGGTGGTTTAATGCACATAAACTATAGTACTACTACACGAAATATTTGAAAAACTGGGACATTAGAATGTCAATTAGTCAAGACAGTAAACAAAAAATTAACAAAATATGAGACCATCTATGTACATCAGCAGTTTTGAAGTAATGTTGAGGGTTTTGGATTCAAAGAGGCTTCACATTCTCTGGTAGGTTTGTTTATCTGTGAGTAGTCACCTAGATGCTGGATATTGGGGTGGGTTGATTTTCAAATTTCGTAGATAAAAATTCTGGGTAGGTCTTAAAAGTTGGGTTATTGTCATACAATTAAGAAAAAAATATTTAAAAAAAAAATCGATATACCTTTTAGCCCTCTAGTGGATATTATTTCATCAATGTAGTCATCGGCAGTTGCTATTGAAGAGTTGGACTACTTCGAGCTTGTGATTCGCAAGGCAACCTGCTACTAAGTCTCTCGTTCAATGCAGGTCCAGATTAATTGCCGCCTGCTCTCTTTGTATAAATAAAGTTAATACAGCTTGTAAATTTTTAATAAAGATGTTGATGTCGTCTGCATTTTGTAGATTTTCTAGAGTGATAGATTACAGATAACGACAAACGAGAATACCATTGACGGTGTCCAATAAAGATGTTGACAGCAGCTGTAGATACCCAGATATTCAGGCTAAGGATGGGTATTCAAATTTCCTTCTCATTGCTTTGCGAAGGTGCATATTGCGTTATGTTTCTGAGAATTGTTTTCGTTCGTCATTAAAGCAATTTGTTTGCGATCTTACCTACATAGGTGTTCCTTACGTTGGAGAGTGCCAGACAGGTACAAGCGACGTGTTGGACTGTTTCTTCTTTCTCCTGGTCCATACATACAGGCCCCTTGCCTGATGGAATGTCTTCTTATGTTTTCCTGATGGATTGTCTTATAAGGCAGTTTCCTGTTATGACCTCAATTGTGAAGGGTAAGTTTAGTCTTGTCAGGGAGAGCAAGCTCTTCCACCACTTGAGATGCAATCTTGGCCATATTTGTTTCGTTGCTATAGGCAGATAGTGCCCTGTGACCATTTAGCATTTTGAAGGTTATGTTCATTTCTAACTGTGTTCCGCTTTTGATGAGCTCATCAGCCTTACAATTTTCTTAACTTTCTTTTTGGCCTGGAACCCATATGTGGTGAATACAGAGTGGCACACGAATGGTGCTACGCTCATCCACACATATGCGGCACACGATCAGAAAATTAATTATTGCGGTCTGAAGGGTTAAAATTGGGATCGCCTCAATTATTGTCTTAATGGACTTCTCCAATTCCGTCAAATTCTTCGGTTTCGTTTTATACACTTTCTGCTTGACATAACAAAAAAAAAAAAAAAAAATAGAGTGGCGCGACAGCTCTTGAAGAGCCAAGGCCTAAGTGGCTTACACTCATCAACAATTCTCTAGGTGCGTGTGAAGAATTGAGGGGACCTACAATTTTACGCCGATTCCGCACGGCAAAGTTGAGAAGCACTTTTTCATGACAGATGATACTCTTGGAAGTTTTGTCAGTTCTTCGCAAGAGGCAGTGTCCGTGAAAGATGAAATAAAAACTTTGGGCCCGAGTAGGATTCGAACCCACGACGTTCTGCTTAGCAGCCAACGAACCTAACCACTAAGCTACGGACACTACTTGACATAACCCCATAAAAAGAGTCTGGTGCAATCAGGTCAGGTGACCTTGAGGGCCAGCCGAAAGTGCGGTTTCTGGATATCAATTTGTTTGGGAATTTTCTTTTGAGCTTCGCCATAATTTGTGTAGCTACGTGTGCACTTGCTCCATCTTGGTGAAACCAAATCCTGCTGAAAAGGATACGTCTTCGGTGAAGTTCGGGTAAAAAACATACTCCTTCAACAGCTTTAAATAATAATCCCCATTGACAGTTTGTGTTACACCGTTTTCTTCAAAGAAGTACGGCCCGACAATACACAATACACCCTGATGAAACTGCGCACCACACAGTGACTCGTTCTGGGTGCACTTCCGTCTCCGGAATCTAATCCGCATTTTAGGATTACATTCACTCCATAACGCATTTTTTTGCTTGTAAACATTGCCGTTTAAGACAAAATGGGCCTTATCAGACATGAATTTCAAGTTAATCCTATAATCCTGTAATTTGGACTTTGTACGGAAACAAGTTTAAGTCATCATGAAGTATCCGTTGAAATGACCGTCTGATAACTCCAATTTGACCAGATAAGTTTAGGGTCGAAACACTTTAATTTGCCTGTACTGCATCAGATACAATTGTATCCTGAACCCGAAAACTGGGATCTCGATGATACGGTCTTGGTTCGATACTTCCAGATTCAACAAACATGTTCACCAGCCTCATATTGGTCCATCTACTAAGAGGAGTACCACCACTCCCGCCAGAATTCTCTTTGAACGGAAATGACGGACTGCAAAGCATGGTATTGTTGCACTATCCAAATCCTTTTTCAGTATCCCAAGCACTCGATTTGATAAATCTAAATAGTAGCCTATAAAATTAAAAAAAACATTAGCCGATTACTCACACTGAAAAAAAGTTATTACGTTTTTTTTTTTTTGTGGCACGATTCGAGCGCCACCTTGTATCCAACTGTTATGTCATTTCATTCAGACATTTGTGAATCGTTGTTGAGTTTGTGGAGACAAACGCGAGAAATTTCAGAGTGCCTAGGCTGTCCGAAAAAGTACGTACATCCTTGCAAGATATCACGTTTTCTTTGAGCCAGAATTGTACCTCTCTTTTCGTCATTACTTTTGCAATGACTCGCTACATTGTCAAGGAAGTCTTATGGAAAGACTAAGGACTGAGATCCAGTTGTTTTGAGAAGATACCAATTCCAACGCCGTTGTCGGTTTTTGAACAATCAGTATAGAAGTTTGCCGAGTTATCTTCCAGAGGTCCACCTTATTCCCAAAAGGATCTGGAATACCATTTAAGGCGTAAGGTGTAGGAGTAAGCGGGATAAATCTGAAATTGGATATCAAAGCACAGTGCACTCACAGTAAACAGAATACAAAGTATTATATTCCCGATTTTCTTCTTCTAAAGTTCGCGCATATGTCACATTTCAGAGACCAAAATGTCAAAATACAACAAAAGTTCTTGTTGTGTTATGGGCATTTCTTTTTGTGCCTTTTCTCATTGCTGTCATCTTGGTCTCTAAGAGATTCGCAATATAATACCTTTTATTCTGTGTACTGTGCAGTGAATTTAAATTTTCGAAATTTGAATTTATTTATTCAAAATACAGGACACAATACTGAGCTACTTTCATTTTATAATTCATGTCAATTGTTCAAAACTATCACAATCAACATGTGTAATAGTGAAAATTACAAATGCCCCAATTTCGAAAGGTTATCAGTTCTGACTATTTAATTATGACGAAAGTTAATATCTCAGTATTATCCGGTTTATAAATCCATCTGGTCAGTGAGAGACCATCCATGAGAATCCAAAATAAAAACCTCTCCAACCGCCAAATCCACAGCAGATCAGGACAATAAACCAAATAATTCCAAAAGACTGATTTCAATCAGAATTTTTGATGTAAATAATTCCATTGTTGTCATTTCAATCAGTTTCATGCAAAAAAAAAGAAATTTCAACTTGAGAGTTACTCAATTTCCTCGTTATGTCCCTCAGCTATTGTTTATGTTATTATTGTGTTAATGACTGACGATTGACATTTGTATCTGACTGATGGATTGGAATTAAACTCTTTTCAATTGGATACGAAATTATGTTAAATTGATTTTCATTTATGAGACGAATTTATTGCTTTTAATGTTAAATACAAATGAGTTCCGTTAATCCTCTTACTCCTTATTCATTGCGGCAAAGTGAAGTCTCATTCGAAGTCCTCAACATTTATTGCAGTTTCTCGGAAACTTTTATTTTTAACATTTGCACAATTGCATCGCCATTAATATTCAAAAATGGGAAAGTATGAAAATACAGGGAACCCCTTCACTAATTCAATATACTTATATGCCCCACAATCCCGAATCGAATCCTTTTACTTATTCATCCTTTGCACAATCTTCAAAACTTTAATTTTTTCTTTTTTTTTTTTTTTGCTTTGCACACTTTTATTGGTTATGTTAACTTTTTGATTTTTTTTTGCGAATTGAAAACAAAAAAAGGATATTCAAATATTTACCGTTCGTTTTCACATCACTTTTCTATCGTGTGTGTTTTGTTATAAAACTATCCGTAGAAAAAAAAATACAAACGTTTTTTCTCCATTTACATAAATTTTATTATACCCTCAATTTAGTTGAGTGGTTCACAATTCTTTCCATTTTTAATTTTCTTATATTCTTCTCTGCTAGTTCCGCATTTACCTCTAGATGTGTCAACTTAACTCCTTCATAAGAGAAAAAAAAAGAAATAAAACAACAAAAATAAACCACATCCTTACTAACTGTCTCATTGATGTGCGCCCATAAAAAAACGCACATTTTTGCAGGTATCCTTATCGGATTCGGATCCTTCGCAGTTTCGAGAATTCTTCAACATGTCCGACTACGAAATCAAACAACATCAACCGTTAAGACTGCGCAAAAAATTCTACGAGTTCTATACGGCGCCCATAACGAAATTCTGGGCCGATTCAGTGAGTATCCTTTTGTTTAAGGGTTAAATGGAGCATCATTTGACTTTGCAGGGAATGGGTTAATCAAATTTCCTGTTTGTTTTTGTCTTTTTCGCAGATAGCGTATATGTTCTTTCTGGTGATGTTCACCTTTACTGTGCTCGTAAAAATGGGACCAACTCCTCGATGGCAGGAAGTCTATTCGATTGCGTATATTACGACGCTGGGGTTTGAGAAGATAAGGGAAATCATTTCATCCGAGCCAGTTGCTATAACGTGAGTACTTTTTCTTTGTTTTGTTTTGTTCTTTTTTTGTCAGGAATATTCGAATTACGTTCACGTTTTGTCGTTTGCACCTAACTGTATCCTCTGGATCTTCTTGATCGCGCAAAAGTTTAGTTTTCGCATGGGAATGGATGCAAGGTTTTGAGTAACTTGCCCTTTGTTTGTATCCACATAAATAATAACACATATTACTTCAATTATCATTACTTAGGTTATTCTTTATTATCTATGTATATCTATATCTGTACTAATATATAAAGCTGAAGAGTTTGTTCGTTTGAACGCGGTAATCTCTGGAACGACTGGTTCGAATGGTATAATTCTTTTTGTGTTGGATAATCCATTAATCGAAGAAGGCTTAAGGCTACTTAACATTAAGCTGTGAGGAGCGAAGAATTAGTGGAACATGTGGAAAAAAACGAAATTTTTTTTTAATTTTTCTGCATTTATGCGCGCTTAACTTAACTTAACTTAATAAAAAAAAAAATGGCAATAAATATTCATTTTTGAAGGCTTCTGTTGTTTGCTTGAACGTGCTGATCTCAGGAAGTTCTTAATCAAATCGAACAATTCTTTTTGTGTTGAATAGTCCATTTATCGAGGAAACTATACAACGTTACGCTTATAAGTAACGAATAATAAGAGCAATGCATCAGTGAAAATGTAGCTGAAACGGGGAAAATTATACATACCGAATTAAGAACAAATTCAATTTAGGGAGTCCACTGTTTGAAAATAACTTCGCAACAAAACTCCCATGCGGGCATGATGCACAAGTCGAAAACGCACCTCTGGCCGGTGGATGAGGTAGAGGCGGACGAAGTCGCAGGCAACTGCTAGTATAATAAAGGGTTTTTCAATAGGGACGCTACAAAAGTTTTCTTAAATAAAACAAAAACGGTTTTGGACATCCTGTGAAAGTACATTTGATGCCATTATGTATAGAACTCGATTTCTTTTGCATGGCAGCCACGGGCACGCTTGCAGAAGTCCAGACGCTGAACCCAATTGTCGACGGTTTTCAAGCATAAATCGGTCGATACTGCTGCAATTTCACGTTCGATATTCGTACGAAGTTCATCAATCGTCGCTGGCTTGATGGCATAAACCATAGATTTGACGTAGCCCCACAAAAATTAAGTCTAACGGCGTTAAATCACATGAACGAGGCGGCCAATTCACAGGTCAATTTCTGGAGATAATGCGCTCATCGAACTTTGTTCTCAATAATTCGATTGTATGGCCCGCTGTGTGACATGTGGCACCGTCCTGTTGAAACCACTTATCGTCCAAGTCCATATCATCCAATTCATTCCAAAAATAATCCGTTAGCATTGATCCGTAGCGATTCCCATTCACAGTAACGTGCCGGTCTTGATCATCACGGAAGAAGTACGGCCCAATGACACCACCAGCATGTAAACCGCACCAAACAGTGATTTTTTCGGGATGTAATGGTGCCTCGTGAAGCACATGTGGATTGCTGCCTAACGCATATTTTGCTTATTGACGAAGCCATGCAGCCAGAAATGAGCCTCATCGCTGAAGATGATTTTTCGATGAAAATCTGGATCATTTTCAAGATGTTGCTCAGCCCAATTCACGAACACACGACGCGACGCTTCTGGTGATCAAGCGGCTTCAGTTCTTGCGTCAATTTGATCTTGTAAGGATGTAGGCCAAGATCTTTTTGCGAAATTCGCCACAACAACGTCACAGAGATGCCCAACGCTTGAGAACGACGTGTGAGAGATTGATTTGGGTCTTCCGCAATTGATGCGCTAGCGGCAGCAATATTCTCGACACTACGGGCACTTCTTTGTCTCACTGGCACGGGAACATTTTGTACTAGACGCTCAATTGTTGATCTGGCAGGACGTTGACCACTGCTCAGAATTTCTGTAGTAAATTTTAATAATTTCGACTCGTTGTTGGGTCGTATACCTTTCCATGATGAAATGACAAACTTACTGAAGAGAAATGTCAAGAGAGCGGGAAAAAATATGGCGTCGTTTGCTGTCCCTATCGGTCTACTTTTGTAGCGTCCCTATTGAAAAACCCTTTATAAGAAGCGAATTAGCTTATTGCTGATGGTCCGCAGTCTACTTGTGCACCGCAGCGAGAGTCAAAGTAGTTCTTGTACATATAACATATACATATACCACATGCGATTATAAACGCTACATCCTTCAAGGAGTTAAATGCTGATATTCTTCCATTGCCAACATTCCCACTTGGACGCTCAAAGTTCTTAGCTGATTTTTAGGGAGATTCGGTCTACTTAACACTTATACGCAAACTGCTGCGGCACGGCGGCGATCCCTTGACAAAAATATTATAAATTGAACCCATATGAAATGACACAATACGAAAACCTTTTTAGAGATGACACTTTAAAAATTCCTAGTTATAATTTTGCCTATTCAAATTGTCTCTTTTTATTCTTATCTCTTTTTTTTATTATTTCATTCCCAACACAGTCATAAATTTTCCGTATGGGCTTGGAACATGTGGAATCCTTGTGATGGAGCAGCCATAATATTATTTCTCATTGGACTTTCATTGCGTTTCCGGCCGAACACAATGGATATTGGACGTGTGTTTTATTGTGTCGATAGCATATATTGGTACTTGAGGATCTTAAATATTTTAGGCGTGAACAAGTACTTAGGTGAGTGTGAATTCAATTTTTGTGTTTTTCGTATAACTTGTCATTTTTCTTTTGTCCTGCAAATAAACATAACTAAAGAACTTTGTTTTTCTTGTATGGCACATTGATTTGAATTGATGGCAGCCCTCAAACTGGGAATAAAATATGTGTAGCATTTAGAAGATGAATATCACTATGGATTTCAATTCTCTCTAGTAGCAAAGGAAGGAAAGAAGAATTCAAGAACAATGTTTTTATTGTATGACTATAAAACCCTTTTTGACTGAAACAAATACATTTACGTTCGACGAATGTAAGGGCATGTCTTGTCTTTCCCAAGAAAACAGCACAATTTATAATACGTTTTATTTTTATATTCAAGTTTTGTAGGAATTGAACCAACATATTTTTATAACATTTTTATTTTTGCAAAGCAAAGCTGTGTAATGACTAGGCAATGTAATGGGAAAATATTATATACAATACGATTGAAAAAAATCCTTTTGCAAATGCGTGCTGCGTACTTTCGGTATCGACGAATCCTTCCTTTTTTGGATTAGAAACTCTCTTTCGAACCGTTCAATACAAGTTATATTGCACAGATTCAAGTCTTATACCCACAATATAAATGCTGGTCCTGGTGTACCTCAAGGCTCCGTTTTGTCGCCGACCCTCTTTCTCATTATCATTAATGATCTCTTGTCTGTAACTTCTAATCCAATTAATTGTTTCTCTGACGACAATACCCTAAGCTTTTCATATTGTTTTCAGACTCACATTCCTCCTCTTGGGATGTGGAACTGTAACAGAAAAATATGATAAGCTCATTAAACATTCAAAGTGCTTCTCAACTTTGCCTTTCGGAATCGGCGTTAAATTGTAGGTCCCCTCAATTCTTCACACGCACCAAGAGAATTGTTGAAGAGAGTAAGCCACTTAGGCCTAGGCTCTTCAAGAGCTATCGCGCCACTCTATTTTTTTTTTTTCTATTCATTAAACTCTGACTTGAACAGCATTGTAACGGGTGATTGTTTAGCTGGTTTGGTTTTGGCAACACTGGTTTTGACAGCTGACGTGTGTTTAGTACCTTGTGTCACTGTCAAAGAGCTTCAGTTTGGTTTGCAATTTAACCATGTATCATCTAACAAATGAACAACGCTTGCAAATTATTGAATTTTACTATCAAAATGCATGATATGTGGTTTCAACAAGACGGTGCCACATGCCACACAGCACGCGAAACAATGGCATAATTGCGTTGAGTAGCTTACCTCGATGCTACGACACAATGTTTACTGCTTTGGAAACAAGAACATCTGAAGAAAGTGAGCTAAGCTTTTGGCGAGTTTGGTGAACAGTTAATTTCACGTTTCAGGCCGGTCAATTGGCCGCCTAGATCGTGCGATTTGACACCATTAGACTATTTTTTGTGGGGGTAGGTCAAGGCTAATGTCTATAGGGACAAGCCCGCTTCGATTGACGCACTGGAAGGCAACATCCATGCATTCATTCGTGAGATACCGGCCGATATGTGTGAAAGAGTATGCCAAAATTGGACTCACCGGATGGGCTACCTGAGACGCAGCCCCGGTCAACATTTGCATGAAATTATCTTTAAACATTAAATTGCAAAGTTCAAACTATCGAATCAAATAAAAATTTCATTAATTTTTTCGATTTTTTTGTGTTTTTAAAAAAACAAAAAAAATCTAAACCTCTTAAAAAATCATCTTTTACAATAGGTATTTAAAAACCGCGTAGAGTTAAATGCTTCGAAAACTCAATGCTTTCTTGTATCCTTGAAGCGATATATACCCCCGTTGCCACTGTCCAAGACCGAATAACATCTCGAGATTCTTGATATGTGCATCAATGACCACCTCTTGTGGAACGAGCGCATATGCGATGTCACCAAAAATGCCGGAAGATGTTTGGGTTACTTAAGACGGTGCAAACAATTTTGTTTACCCGTCTGATCTGGCTATTATCTAAAAGAAATAAATAAATAAATAGAGTGGCGCGACAGCTCTTGAAGGGACAAGGCCTTACTCTCATCAACAATTCTCTAGGTGCGTGCGAAGAATTGAGGGGACCTACAATTTAACTCCGATTCCGAACGGCAAAGTTGAGAAGCATTTTTTCATGACAGATGATACTCTTGTAAGTTTTGAACAGTTCTTCGCAAGAGGTGGCCGTGAAAAATGAAATAAAAACTATGAGCACGAGTAGGAGTCTAAGCTACGGACACTACAAGACTTATGAATATTCGTCC
>CAKKXW010000002.1:19679628-19697007 GCA_920937365.1 Sphaerophoria rueppellii | reverse complement strand
TGACAGAAGACCGCGAAATGTCGATTCGGTGCCGTTCCCAGCAGTTAGGCCTTTGTTACAGCACTACGTGGAAAATTTTGCGGAAGGATTTGGGCGTAAAGCCTTTTAAGATACAGCTGGTGCCAGAAAGCCAACCGACTTACCACAACGCCGAATATTTTGTGAATGAGCTCTTGGAAAGCTGGCCGAGGATCCGCTTTTTTATCGAAAAATTGTGTTCAGTTCGATAAGCAAAATTGCCGCATTTGAAGATCAGCCAGAATCATTGCAAAAGCTACCAATGTATCCCGAAAAAGCCACTGTTTGGTGCGGTTTATGGGCCGGCGGCATTATTGGGCCATATTTCTTCAAAGATGATGCGAATCGCAGCGTTACTGTCAATGGTTAACGCT
Source organism: Sphaerophoria rueppellii (assembly GCA_920937365.1). Classification (NCBI taxonomy): domain Eukaryota; kingdom Metazoa; phylum Arthropoda; class Insecta; order Diptera; family Syrphidae; genus Sphaerophoria; species Sphaerophoria rueppellii. The sequence goes on along the minus strand of CAKKXW010000002.1, from coordinate 19,696,615 downwards.
ACCGAGCGATGATAACAAAATTTTTTTTGCCCGAAATGGAAGTTATTGACTTGCATGATATGTGGTTTCAACAAGACGGTGCCACATGCCACACAGCACGCGAAACAATGGCGCAATTGCGGGGCGAGTTTGGTGAACAGTTAATTTCACGTTTCGGTCCGGTCAATTGGCCCCTAGATCATGCGATTTGACACAATTAGACTATTTTTTGTGGGGATAAGTCAAGGCTAATGTCTTTAGGGACAAGCCCGCTTCGATTGACGCACTGGAAGCCAACATCCATGCATTCATTCGTAAGATACGGGCCGATATGTGTCAAAGAGTATGCCAAAGTTGGACTCAGCGGATGGGCTACCTGAGACGCAGCCGCGGTCAACATTTGCATGAAATTATCTTTAAACATTAAATTGCAAAGTTCAAACTATCGATTCAAATAAAAATCTCATTCATTTTTTCGAATTTTTTGTGTTTAAAAAAAAAAAAGTTCTAAACCTCTTAAAAAATCACCTTTTAGGGATTTAAAAACCGCGTAGAGTTAAATGCTTCGAAAACTCAATGCTTTCTTGTATCCTTGAAGCGATATATACCCCCGTTGCCACTGTCCAAGACCGAATAAAATCTCGAGATTCTTGATATGTGCATCAATAACCACCTCTTGTGGAACGAGCGCATATGCGATGTCACCAAAAATGCCGGAGGATGTTTGGGTAACTTAAGACGGTGCAAAAAATTTTGTTTACCCGTCAATAAAAAGCAATAAATAAACAAATAAAGTGGCGCGACAGCTCTTGAAGGGCCAAGGCCTAAGTGGCTTACTCTCATCAACAATTCTCTAGGTGCGTGCGAAGAATTGAGGGGACCTACAATTTAACTCCGATTCCGAACGGCAAAGTTGAGAAGCACTTTTTCATGACATGATACTCTTGTAAGTTTTGAACAGTTCTTCGCAAGAGGTGGCCGTGAAAAATGAAATAAAAACTATGAGCACGAGTAGGAGTCTAAGCTACGGACACTACAAGACTTATGAATATTCGTCCAAAGCTTGAGTATAAGTCCCATCTCTGGGCTGGTGCTCCATCTACTTTCTTAAGCCTCTTGGATGGTATATAAAAAAGAGCGGTAAGAGTTTTTGGTGATAGAGACATCACTAACTTATTCACTTCATTGACACAACCGTCGTAACGTTTCGTGTCTCTCCTTGTTCTATCTTTACTTCTACGGTAATTGTTCTAGTGAAATAGCCAGTTGCATTCCTCCCCTTAAACAATTCAACCGTAATACCCGCGCTTCCAGGAATATCAATCAGTTTACCCTTGAGCCGAACTTTGGACATACTCCCGTGTATAGAGAATCGTTCTTTAGCCGTACTACACGAATGTGGAACTCCCATCCACACTCTGTCTTTCCCAATCATTGCAATTTTGAGGAATTCAAGATTAATGTACACCGACACTTACTTAGTACAAGCTTTAACTGAAAAACTAGAATTTAAGATCTAACTTTGTGTTATTTGTTTTCTTTTTAGTTCTTGTTATCAATTTTTCAATAATTCATCCATGTTCTTTAATAAACAAGAATCAAAATTATACATTTTTCGCTTAAAATTAAAAGAACAGGTTTGGGGTGTTATTAATTATGGTTGTGAATTGAAGTAGAGAGTAGTTTTGAGATGCGATTTATTACAGTTGAAATCAAGAATAGACATTGCAGTGTTGCAATTTCGGAAAATTCTCTATACGATATGATAGGGAATATAGAAATAGTTAACAGAACGAAGGTTACGAGGGTTTATGTTAAGCTGAAATTCGCTAAAGAGCACCGGGGAGTCTATATTGCCCATAAGCAACTGGTGAGCAAATAAAATGTGACCGTTTTTGCGTCTAATAGACAAAGGTTGCAAGCCCTTAGGCCTTAATCTATCTAACATAAGGAGGAAAATTGGAGTTTTCCACACAGGGAAGGCCTCGTAAGGTAAACCTCAAGAAACGTTTTTGAACGTTTTCGATTCTAACGGAATGATTTCCATAAATAGGTGACCAGACTTGATACGCATATTTAAGAGTGGAATTTTTTTGCTGAAAGCAGAGATATGGTCATATCGTCGAATTCCATAAACGTAGCGAGTCAGGTCATTAAACGCCACACTTAGTTTGTGTTCCGATAATGAATAGAGCTTCGGATACACGACTTCAGAGAAGAAAATGTCTGGTACGAGTAGAGTCCTCATAAGACGGAGTTTTGTTTCTTGAATAGTAAAAGAATTAGATATCCACAGTTTTCTTAGAGTTCCATAAATACGTCCAATGACAGAATTTATATGGTCTCTGCAAGAGAGATCCTTAGAGATTTTGAATCCAAGACGTCACGGAATTAACAAAACTTCCATGGGCACAATTCAAAGTAATCGAAGGTAGATCTCCATAGTTGTATGTCTTCTTAGAAATGAATAGGGATTGAATCTTATTCGGCACAAAAATTGGACCCAGAATAGAGCCTTGAGGCACGCCTATCTTCAAGTACGTATGTGCTGAAAAATTGTTTCCAACACAAATCACTACCGATAAGACGAACAGCTGAATTCGAAAAAACCAAAGCAGTGCTTAAGTTTTTGGCAAAGTACTCGATGATCAACTTTGTCAAAAGCTTTCGAGAAGTGTTTTATGTTCTCTAAGATCTTTACCATTGTTGTAGAGCAGGAATGGTTAGCTCTAAATCCAGATTGGTATTGAGACAGCAATCTTTTGGATGTAAAATGGTCAATAATTTGTTTTGTAAGAATTTTTTCGAGAACTTTTGACATGCAAGGTAAAATACTTACTGGCCGGTAGTCAGCGGGTTCGGAAGGTGTGGGCTTTTTCGGAAGAGGAGTTATCCTGGCTGCTGTAATAATCACTCCATTTGGCATTTTGAACAGTCGGCATTTTATCAGTTGATAATTTTTTTGAGTTGATATAAAAGAAAATTGATTATCGTAGCTAACCTGGTTATTTCGTTATAAGTTCAAACATTTTATTCCAAATTTGCTATTAAATATTAAACGGCGTAAGTCACCCAAAATCACTGAACATCAGCATTCAAATTGTTGTATGCCTATGACATGTTGCGTCGTGACATTCAATCAAACAAAAAAGTTGTTAAGGTCATCGTTTTAAAATCATCCCATTTGGTTTTGAATGAATAAAATAAAAAAAGCACTCCTCCAACATGACGAAACATTTCCATTCTAATGGAATTTTATGTTTTCGTTAATTTACTCTCACACGTCTAGCAACTGCCTACACTAACTTTCTGACAGACATCACATTACCTTACGACAGCTATTAGGGATAAAAATAGCTGCCATCAATTCAAATATCAATCAAAATGCCAAAATGTACTTCCTTCCAAATTTCTAAAGCATTTACTCGCACTTGTAGCATTCCTTCCTGACTCCTGATGAAGAAACCTTAATAAAGTATAAAAAAATGATTCTATTAATTTTCATCCACAGGTCCACTTGTAACCATGATGGGCAAAATGGTTAAGAACATGATTTATTTTGTTGTCCTGCTGGCTGTGGTATTAATGAGTTTCGGCGTTAGTCGACAAGCGATCCTGTATCCGAATAATGAACCAACATGGCGATTAATTAAGGAGGTAAGCCTACTCTACACCCTATCGTTGTTATAACTAGAAGCGCATGAAAATATCTATCCATCTTCTATCTCCTTCTCTGCGGTGCATGGTGTCGTCGCGTCCGTCGTGTCGGTCGTTCCATCGATCGTCATCAACTGCGAGAGACTATAATAAATTGATTAAAAATACATCCTTCCGACCTGTCGTCGGGCATATAAAGCTGTCACACACCTGAACGGGTTTCGATGGAATTTTCACCCATCCCTATTCATAATCCTCGTAAATAATAGCTCACCCATCAATAAATAAAATCAATAGATTCACACTCCGATTGCTACCGTATGCCGTGAATCTCGGCACACCACATCCAACCAATCGAGTTTGGTTTTTGGTTGGAAATTATTAATTTTACCGGGAGCACCAACGTGTGTTGGTTTTTGCACACTTTTTGAACTGCTCCACCAAGGACAACCTTGGTTATGATTTTGGGATCGGTTTTATGGAGTGGGGACACACCGGTCATTACAACTTTCGACGTAATGGGGATGAGATTTGATTCAATAAGGTTATTTACCTTTTAATAGTCATAGAGTGTATTTGTGCGTGGCGGCAGGGTTGCGCTTGGTTGAATTGCATAGCGATTTGGATTTAGTTTAAACGTTGGGATTATATAGTCTTTGATAAGATTTATTGGAGCATAAAAAGGAGAAAGGGACCTTATAACTAATAAGTTAATTAAGTATGTTTATGGATTAAGTGGTATTTTAGGATGAGGTTTAGCTACAGTAAATTCCGCTTATGGAAACCGCATAGTTATTTGAACAATAGATTGAGGTATTTTTGGTCTTTCGCGTTCGCTGTCTTCTGCGACAAATTATACCACAAAAGATTTTCCGGTTCGGTTCCTTTTCGGTTATACAAACTTATTGTCCAACCCACTGGAATCTTCCATGTCTTACTTTTTCATCACATCCGATCCCCGGAATAATCTTTCCTCACAAACGGGACCAACTTTTCTCCTATAAGGAATTTCTTTCCGAATTCTGCTGAGAGTTAAGATTACATTTGGCTAAGAGATCTTAAGACTAAATTACGATCTGTTGATTTTGAGAAGCCGGCCGCGTATATGGTTTCTCCATATTGTTATCGACTGCTGCATCTGACCCAAGGATTGGAGGATCACGCTGCTCTATATTGATCTGCCAACGTTTTCTGGAGTAGGAGCGACCATGTGTTTGGTTTTTCCTTCATTTATATGCAGCCACAGATTTTCTAATTCTTACGAGATGAACAGCCAGAGACACTGACTGCTTCCTCCAACGCCAAGTTGAAGAAGAAGCAGGCAAAGTCCATACCCTTGTCGGAGAACGTGAAAAATGTTTACGGATCTGGAAAATAATGCGGATACTTTATTTGGGCTTGAAACGTTTGAGATGTCGAATTTTTCATAGATTTGTGTATTTCTACCTCAACGCCTTGCTGCCAAAGTGACCTTTTAAGTCAGCGGTATGTTGGAGTTTTAATATCTGATCGATTTTCGATTTGTCGGATCTGAAATGACATTATTGATATTTTCCGATTATGTATGGGACGTATAATGCTTTTCTGCGAATCCTCCGGTTGTCATACGGGTCACAGCAAATTGGTTGGTGAAGTGATGATCCTCCACGTTCGATCCGTTTGGCTGGTATGTCATTGGGACTTGCGGTGGCTGCAAGAGGAAATTTTCATAAACTTCCTTAAACAGGCAATTAAATTGAGTGCACACTCATATCGCTGAGATATCTGCGTCTTCTGCTTAAGATGGGTTTGGTATGTCCACTTCTGTTCAACGCCCGACACTCTTTTTTCATGACTTACACTTTCCTCTTAATCGAGCTCTTCGAGGGCGAAACCAAGTGCATTACACTGGATGTTGCTGGTATGTTCATTGAACAAGGCAGTCGGGTTGATTCGAAGATGAGAAAAGAATGCATTCTGTCTTGGAATACCATATCAAAGCCTGGATACTCAACTGGATTGTAACCTATTTCTTGCGTTGAAATTTTACTTACTTAGGGTGGCTCTACAGTTCGTTGTGGACTTGGGCCTCAATCAACAGTCTGCGCCAGCCAGCTCGGTCGCTAGCTAGCTGTCTCGAGTTGATTGAGGTCCTCTTCCACTATATGCGCCATCTGAGTCACGGTTTCCTTCTACGTCCCTCGGGAATAGTGTCGCAGGCTTTTCAGGCCGGAGCATTGGTGTCCATCCGCTTTAAATAACCGAGCCATCTGAGTTTCTGGACCTTGACCCTTCTGGCTAGGTCCATGTCGTTGTACATCTTGTATCTTCGCCATTCCCCATCAATGCACACGGGGCCAAAGACGACATGAAGAACTTTCTTCTCGAAACAGCCTAAGGCTCCTAAATTCATTTCTGCTGTTGGCTCTCTCAACATCCTCCATCTGACGCTTCTCATGCTCCCTCTCTTTTTCTTCTGAGAAGCCAGCGTTCCTCTCTCCTCTTTTGCTCGTAGCTCTTGTCCTTCTATGCAGCGCAGCTTTGTATGCCTCCTGCTTGGCGGCATGGGCCAGCCTGTTTTATTTGTCAAGCCAAGGCTTTCGTTTTGATGGCTGTGTGAAACCTAGTACATAAGTGGCGGCATCTCTTACTGCTTTCTAACAATGTTGCACTGGTCTTCGATACTTGATGTTGGCGCCATAGGACTTCTAAGAGGTTACTTGACATTCGACCAGAGAAGGATCTGCCGATCTCTTGTGATTGTAGCCGTCTAACGTCGAATTTTTCTTGCAGCATTTCCTTGTTTTGGCCGTTGTCGGGATATTCGTAGCACTACCTTGGCTACGACGAGGTAGTGTTAAGTTCGAACATCTAGATTGCTGAACAAGTTCCTCCTGTCGATCGCAATGTGATCAATCTGGTTGACGGTTGATTGATCAGGAGATATTAATATACAGTGCCTTGCATAAGTATAACCACACCCGAAAAAATGCATTTAAAAGAAAACCTACAATAGTAGTGGCTCCTTACTATTTTTTTATTGAGTTGCATCACTGATCAAGCAAATTGAGAAGAAAATAAAGTACCGTTATTTCCTCTCCTGGTGTTTAAAAATTAAAAACAGATTTGAATGTGTTGCAAATATAAACCGCACAATGCAAATCTCTTTGAAGCTGCATTCAGTCTAGTGCTTTCAAATAAGAAAACAACAATGCCACGTGGTACGCATTCAAGCGAAATTGAAAAAGGCAAAATCTTGGCTTTTCGGTCAAGCGGCCTAAGTCTTAGGGCTATTGGAAGACGAATTTCATGATCGGATCGTGTCGTTCCAAATTTTTTAAAGCATTTTTTAAAACATCCAGAATCTTATGGGACAAAAATAAGACCCGGGCGTCCACAGATGCTGACACGTCGCGACAAGAGGCGTTTAATCAATGCTGCATCCAATTCGGTGCATTCTTTGTTGGAAATCCGTAACGAATTGGGTTTAGGATTTTCGGTTTCAACCGTTTCTCGTGTTTTAAAAAGCAGTGGAGTGATTGTTCAGGGAAAAATGGTGCCAGCTCCAAATTTAACAGCAGCCCACAAACAAAAAAGATTGGAATTTGCCCGCCAAAACATAAATCGGGATTGGAAAACCGTAAGTGACATTCTATTAATCTACACTAAAATCTTGTTATTCCAAATTGCATACTGGAATGAATGTTTTTTATTAGGTTATTTTTAGTGATGAAAAAAAGTTTAATCTCGATGGACCAGATGGTTTTAGCGGATATTGGCACGATTTGAGGCAAGAGAAAAAGTTTTTTTCCAAGAGGAACTTTGGTGGTGGCAGCTGTATGGTTTGGGGGGCCTTCTGCGAGAGTGGTAAGGTTGCACTTGCCTTCACCTCTACCAGAATGAACAGTTATGACTACACTTCGGTGCTTGAGGAGAATTTGGAACCTTATTTAAGACGATTTCGCTGAGTTGAGCATGTCTTCCAGCAAGATAATGCCCCAATTCATGTAAGTCGTCAAATTTTGGATTGGTTCGAATCGAGAAACATTAATTTGATGGAGTGGCCGTCACATTCTCTAGATTGCAACCGCATCGAAAATCTTTGGGGAATTTTAACTCGCAAAATGTATGCCCATAATAAACAATTTGCTAGTGTTGCTGAGCTGCGAGAGGCAGTTGTGACAAAATGGAACGCTTTAGACTACTCCATATTGAAAAATCTAGTTAATATTATGCCAAAAAGAATTCTAAGATTGGTGGAAAATAGAGCAACAAAATTGCATATTAATTTTTTGTTAAAAATAAACTTAAAACAAAGGAAAACAATAAATGCGGTTACATTGTTGCAATACATTAAAATCTGTTTTTAATTTTTAAACACCAGGAGAGGAAATAACGGTACTTTATTTTCTTCTCAATTTACTTGATCAGTGATGTAACTCAACAAAAAAAATAGTAAGGAGTCACTCCTATTGTAGGTTTTCTTTTAAATGCATTTTTCCGGGTGCGGTTATACTTATGCAAGGCACTGTACTTGTACCCGCAGGAAAATCGATCAGCCTGAACCCGTTGTCAGACGTTGTGTCGTGCAGGCTGTGCTTTCCGACTGTTTCACCGAAGATGTCCTCTTTTCTCAGCTTTGCGGTAAAATCGCCGTGGACAATTTTAATTTCATAGCTAAGACATTGCTCATACATATGTTTTGTCGAGGAGCCAATAAGACTCGTCTTTGGTGTCGTCCTTTTTCTCTTCTGTGGGGGCATGCGCGCATATAAGGATAATGTTGCCGAATTGAGCCTTGATTCGGTTCGTGATGATGCTTTCACTTACACATTTGAAGCTCAAGACTTTTTGCCTGAGCCTGCTTCCCACGACGAATCCGCATCCAGAGAGCCGCTGTTGTTGTTCTCGGTAACAATTACCATAGCAGATGTCGCAGTTTTTCATCCTCCGTACCACAGTACGGATAAAAAGGCATAAATAATGCTTCAATCCCCGGAAACGTTACTGTGAGTGCAGTTCCATCAATTCTTGCCTAAAAAGAGGTTTCTTGGAAAACAAACCACAAAAAGTTTGAAATCTGCATTTTTTTTAACGAAATTTTTTAATGAAAAATTAAAATAATTCTACATAAATTTTCAACAAGATTTAAACAATGCTTAACCAAAAACGTGCACTCAATCAATTTATTTTTAAATATTTCCGGACACAATATCGTTTATAAAGTTAATCGTTTCAAGTATCAGCATCGATAAGGACATTTCATCCTAAAAAAAAAAAGATTTTGATTCAAAAAAACTCATATTAAATGCCAAATTCAATTTCATCCAACTTGATGGCCATGAAGTCTACTTTTTAATATTGAAAATGCTCTCGTACTTTTATGATTAAACAACACACTTGATGATGTATTGGTTCGCTTGTGATTTCCCGAGGGACTCTCGCATATCTTCAGGATATTTCATATCCAGTTCTCGAATCGTTTTACGCCTCAACGCCAAATACAAATACCCGCACAAATAAAAAAAAAATAAACAAAATTGAAAGAATTGTATGTATGATTGATTTTACGTGTACATCGCCTTCAGAAACATGTGGCTATAGCGTTGAGTATGAGAGGAAATCAATCGAATCGAATCGACTGTTCTGGACAACATAACAACTTGGTCGACATATTGTCCTTGTTGGATTGACACGTCCATTTTATAATTTCGAGATAAAGTAGCCAAAAAAATGCGTTCACACGTCTGGCATCGTTATTTGGGATTCAATGTTAAATTGTGTCACCAAACTCTATGAGTCACCATCGCAAATTCGCTTCTCTTCTTGTTTTAAATTTAAACATTTCAAAAAAGTTCTAGGTGTGTCTATGAATATTTTGTTCTTTTTTATCTGTTCTTGATGGTTGTTTTCTTTTTCCTAATGTACAAATTTTGGGACGTATAGATTTTCTTAACTCTGTTGAAAATATTTTTCATCGATATTTTGTAAGTATGAATTAGTAGTTTTGTTTTGGTTTCAAAATTCAGTAAAAATCAAAATTTAAAAATTAATTTTCTTCTATAACTTATCTATAAGAGTACATACATTTAATTATACATACATACAAAAAAATTAATAATAAATGGTTTGATGTAAAAAGAAAAAAAGAAAATATTCACCATGAGCTTGTATGTTTTTCTCTCTTCTTCTTCTCATTTTTGTTCTTCTCCTTAACACATCATTGTTCTTATGGTTCGGATGATGGCGGCGGCATGTCCAGTTAGTGTCGGGTTCGATTGTAGCACCTGGATTTCTTGGCGCAATAAATATGAACACAAGATCTTCGCATAGCTCTCGAAATACTGGCTTACAGGGTGGCTTGCACCGTTCAGCAGGTTACGGTAGAATCGATCCATTGAATCGATATCCCGGAAATGCAAATCACAATGTAAACTGGTTTGATATAAAAATATAGAAACAAAAAAACAGAAAAACCTAATAAATTGATGTTGTGTATATCGAAAGTCTATGTTATTGATTTGAAAAACCAGACAAAGTTCCTATAAAATAAAATTATATAAGAAACCAAAAATGACAATTTTATAGTAAATGCATGTATCATTAGTGTGTGTACTCTTGTATACTGCTTTTATTCTATTCTATTTGTTTTCATTTCAACCGATTGGACAATTTTCTTTATTTGATTTGATTTGATGATTTGATCGCTCGCTTTAAATATGAAATATGTGGCTATAGTCGTGTCAGTAAGAACTATTCTACTCGTAATTTATTAGTAGTTCCAGTTCTAGGTGATCTGCATGTGAATTCGGTGTACCCTTCTTCCTCTTCATATACATATCTCTCTGTCTACCTTTCTTCCTCTAAGTTTATCTCAATATCTCTTTCTTTGTTTTAGCCATAATTTCCATATCAACCTATAAGCATTTTAATCGTCACTTCTTACAAAGAGCTGGAAACTTTCATTGTTCACCGAAATCTTCTATACTATGCTTGAAATTCTACCGAAAATTCTTCAATACCTCCTAATTTTATGCTAAAAAAGCTTTTCAGTGTTTTTTTAAATTATGCTGAGCTGAATACAAGGAAGTATTTATCAATTGAAAAGAGCAACTCAGTTTTGCTGGTACTGAAGTTCTAAGGATTTTACTTCACAGGTTCAATATTGAGCAATCGTCTTTATTTCTTGAGAAACGTCGAAATATAGTTTCCTGCGTCAAAAGTAAGCGTGCAGCTGGTTCAAATTTAACCAAACGTCAATATTTAACCTAAAATTAGACACAATTAAAAAAATAAATAGAAAGAAGGTCGGAAACTGACTTAAGTTTTATCTATTATCCACGCTCCTTATAATTCTGTCACTTTTAATTGCGTGTAATTGAATAAGGCCGTGTTCGGATTGCTTTAGTTCTTGAGGTCTAGTTACATTTTGAAACTTGCGTGGTGAATAAAATAGGTTAACATTTAAATAGCTGCCAGAGCAGTTTAAATTTTGACGTTTCTCAAGAAGGGAAAAGAATTGAATTTTAAACTAATTTAAGAAGTGCAACAATGGGTCAGCATAGTGTAGGTGTAGTATAGTGTCCGTAGCTTAGTGGTTAGGTGCGTTGGCTGCAGTGCCGTATTATCCTAAAGGCAAACAAGGCATGTGCCTAGGAGCGCGAGGCAACAAAGGGGCGCGCCGGCGCAATGATTTTTACAAGTGGCAAATAACGTGAGCTCATACGTGGTTGTTAAAGAAGCAAACTTTTGAATTCAAACCGCACTTGCCACTTTTTTAAAAATAAAAATCGGTCCTGAGCAACTTACAGTACCTACAGAGTATTTGACTTTCAGCAATCGACTGTACATAGGTACACACATTTAAAAATTACTATAGGTAAACAAAGCAAAGTCAAAAATTATTTGGCTTTTGTTTCGAATTGAAGGTAATGTCTGTCAAAAAATACTGCCGGTGGACTCAAAAGCTTCAAAAACATGCTGGAACTAGGTTCTTAAAACGATGATTTTAGATTGAGTTCTAGAGAAATGAAGAAATGCGCGAGTTCCAAATATTCTAAATTCTAAACCGAGATTCACTAGATCGAGTACGGTTTGGCACATCTTAATTAAAATATTTCAAACCGAACTCGTAAGATCTTTTCGATTTCAACGCGTGCATTGGTTTTGATAAAACTTAAGAACCTATGAGATATTCAATGCTTAATCCGCCACGGGTTGGCTGCTAAGCAAAACGTCGTGGGTTCGATTGCTCCTCGCGCCCATAGTTTTTATTTTATCTTTCACGGGCACTGCCTCTTGAGAAGAACTGACAAAACTTCCAAGAGTATCATCACTCATGAACAAGTGCTTCTCAACTTTGCCGTTCAGAATCGGCGTTAAATTGTGAGACTTGTTGATAAGAGTAAGCCACTTAAGCCTTGGCTCTTCAAGAGTTGTCGCGCCACTTTATTTAACAACGGGTTGGCAGGTATTAATACGCTGATATTTGAAAAAAAAAAAAAAAAAAACAATTATCATTACATAACAATTATTATTACAATCTCGATACGCAGCAGATAGATTTTTAAAAAGAACGTAGAGTTCCGACAAATAGGCTACATTGAATTATTCTTCACTTCCAAATTATCAAGAAAAATTCGCGCAAAAAATTTCAACCCTATAATAATAATTTCATTTTTTCCATGCTTTAATATACAAAGATTTGAAATATCTAACATCAATTGAAATTAAAATTAAATAAAAATTTTACTGAAACGAAAAATTAAACCATTTTTGTATGAACTCCTATTTCTGTTTATTAGAACGTCGATCAAACAGCCTAACGATATAACGGTTATCTGGCATCTCTATTTCCGTTGAAATAACCGCTGTAATATAGCTGTCAGCTCACTGCAAACCATTCGTGATTGATTTTTGTTGTATATTTATTTGATTGGTACTATCAAGATGGTATTTTTCACTGTCGCTATCTAAATATAGTATGTTCCCACTAACTTGATTTAGGGCATATGATTTATAAATAACGATAGCTGTTCCCATTGAAATTTTAATGTAATTAAGTTTATGACAATTATGACATTACTTTTGAAACTTTCAAAACTTTCAAACAAAATTGATGGTACACCAACAGCATACATTTTTAATCACAATGCTTAAAATATTCCGCAATAAAGCAAAATTTCAAAATTTTTCAACTTAATTTAGCAGATTCACAATTGTTCCTTATTTCAATAAAAAGAAAAGAAACACTTTTGCCATAAATAAATTTGAAAGAAAACAAAAATACGTTTAACTTAACACTTCAATTCTCTTCCACAAAAGTCATGATACACTTGGCAACTCCTGTAGGTTTTAAAACAACTGTGCAACAGTAAATAGTTTGATTAATTTTCATATATATGTCAGTAAGCCTTGTTATTTACACGGAAAAAATGTTTGAGCTAGGTCTTTTACATTTTCTGTGTAATTTGTGGTGAAAAAAGTCATGAAATTGCAAGGAAAGGGTTTTTTGTCGAAGAAAGGCGCTCGGTCTTCATCAAAATCAGAACAAAATTTACTCAAAAACATGATTAATTATTCCTAGAAGCCGTTGAATCAATCAAAACGTTCTTTAAAAATGAACACACGTCAAAAACAAGCCTCATAGTAGGGGTCCATCAGAGCTTACTTCTCGAGATGAAACAAAAAACAAGCACATGGTAGCCCAAGATCCATTTGTAAGTGCGACCAAGATAATGAAAACATAATTCATCCTGGAACCGTGCGTCATGCCATCGTTGAAGCTGGGTTTAAGTCTCGTTTATCTAGAAGGAAGCTGTTAATCAGTGAGGTTAATTGAAAAAGCAGGATCGCGTTCGCAAAACAGCACGTAAATGAAACTCCTGACTTCTGGCGCAAGGTTATTTCTTTAGATGAGTCGACGTTCAATGTGTTTGCCTCAATTGATCGCGTTAATGTATGGTGAAAGTTGCCTTTAACCCGAAAAATACGATAAAGACAATAAAACACGGTGGAGGCGGTGTAATGGTAATGGGCTGTATGGCTGCATCTGGGGTTTGAAATCTTGTTTTATTAGAAAATTCCATGGACTAACATGTTTACCTTAGTGCGAGAAAACTGAGACTTTTAAATAATTTCCTCACCCCTCCCCAAAGCTCGGACTTGGAACCCGATTGAGAATTTGTGCGATGTTCTCGAAAGAAAAGATTAGAGTCAGCGTGATTCGCAAATAGCACAGTTATTAAAAAAATAGCAGAAAATTGCACAAACTTGCACTGAAAACTAAGTCAATTCAATGGAAAACAGACTGAAAGCCATTTTAAAATTGAAAGATTATCCAGCTTAATACTAAAAATCCTACTTCTAATCATAAAAAAAAAATATTCTGAATTTTTTTTTCACTTTTTGATTGATGTACGTTTGTCCCAAATGTTATTTATTTAGTTTTTATGCTCCACTCTGGTTACTTTTCACGTTCGAAACATAACATGCGAATAAAAATGAGTTATTGGGTTTGTTCGCGTAGCCTCATAAAACAGTCAAATTTTACGAAATTTTACCAAATCCTGTTCGCGTACTCAAACATTTAGTAATTTTTCGTAAAAGCGAGCGCTCAACCCCAACCAGTGAATTTTAGCCCAACAAATTTCTTTGGACTGATTTGTGAAAAGTGTCAAATTTGATTGATAATAGCAAATAAATAAATTAATTCGAATTCAAAGTTTTAATTTTTCATACAAAAAAACTTGACAGTTAAAATGTGGATAAAATTTGTCGTTCGCTTACTTTTTTGCAGTTTTGTTTTTCTGCAAGAGAATTTTACCCCCATTCTTTAAAGGTCTCTTTTTAACGAATTTAAGTGAAGAAAGTACGCGAACGGGCCTAGGTATTATCTATATTGTTTAAACAATTTTTATATTTTTTATCAAGGGAGGTTGCATTAAGACAAGAAAAAAATTATAGAGAAAAAGGTCTATTGCCCCCCGTTTAGCCGGGAGGATCGACGTTTTAGTTAAATAAGTACTAATTTTTTTTCACAATTAAATGCTGTCACAAAATTTCAGTGAAATCCAGAAAACCGCATGCCAAAATGTCTTCTTGTTTTCAAGAAATTAAGAAAAATTTCGATACAAATTAGTTCGAAGTTTAAAAAAAGTTAAAAATTTCAACATTTTGACTTTGAAGATAAAAACTATTTCTAAAAAGAGTTTTATTTAAATGCAAAATGAAAGAGGACTTTTATAGCTTTGCAAGAAGGTATAACACAGAATTGTGGACAAAGCCGTTGTTTTTTAATATTTTTTTAGCCTTTTTACTTGCGACATATAGAATATATGCCGTGCCTTATGGCAAGTATTGAATCGTAAAAAAAAAAAATTTGATGATGATGAGATATGACATTACGATGATAGAGAAGTCAATAAAAGTGGGTCCGGCGATTCCGTCTGTCTATCTGTCTAGAAGTTTGCAGGCATCTACAGCCTTAACTTCAAATTAGAGATTTGACCAAAAACTCATATACCAGTTTTTTTTATTTTTGTTTTAAGATTAAAATTTAGGGTAGCCACCATACGATTTTTTTGGCCAAAAACCAAAAATTTAAATTTTCTCCAAAATGGCTCCTACGATTTTTTTTTAAACTTCCTCGAGTTTTATTTTTTTAAACATTCATGTCTTTTAGGTAAAAAAGTTTTTTGTTGCTCCAAAACGGTACCTCCCATAGAACCGTTTTTTCTTATTAGATTTTCTCGAAAAATGAAAGTCCGATTAGCGTAAGTTTTTTTTTTTGAAAGAACCTATATATTGTTCAAATAATATTGACAGTGTATGATTTTTATTTTTATTATTTTTTTCTTCTTTCGAGCATTTTACCATAAAATGTTCAAAATTGAAGAAAATCTTTATTTTTATAAATATTTCATTTTATTTTGGATTTCTTCAAAAAGTTATGTTATATTTTGAATTTATAATTGCTTATACATCTTATAAGCTTTGAAAATTTGAGAAGAACTTTATTTAATTTTTGTTCTTTTCATTTCATACAAAAAATATTGAAAAATCAAAAATTTGACATTGAGGCAATTTCCCCTACCAGCCTTTCCCGTTAAAAATCTCATCAATTATTCCGTTCGATTTATCTATTGTAATTTTATAAATGAACTATTAAATGCTCTTCATAAATTGAAAATCTATGTTTTCTATGTGTAATTCTTGCGCTTTGTTACATCATATTAAATCGATTTTGTCAAATAAATTCCATAAAATAATTAATGAAACATTTTGCCCGTGGTTAGATGTACCACACATGAATGAACCAAAGATTCAACATGGTTTAAACAAGCTTAAATACGTTGAAAAGGAACTAATTTAATTGAATTTTAACCTCTTCATTTGTTGTTGGATTTTAAATGTTTTTTAGGTTTTAGGACCAGATTTGCAACGGCTGGGCCTTTCGTTTTGACAAAAATGTTTATTCTAGAAATGAACAAAGCTTCTACGGTCTTAATTATTATGTTTAACAGCCCTTTGTCTTCATTAATTATTGCGGGGATCGTGCATGATTTATATATGTGTCTCTAGTTTCGATGTGTGTGTGTGTCTCTACCTCTCTAAAAAAAAAAAAAAACAATTTGAATTGAATATCCTTTGATTTAAGCAATCATAACTTTTTCTTATTTATTTTTATGACCATCAAACAAAGCATCATTTTGCCATATCGTCCATTATAACAACCTCGACAGTCCTTTTAGAAATGTATTTATGTGACTGTTATCCTTTTTATTGGCAGGTGTACTATCAGCCCTACTTCATGTTGTATGGTGAGGTGTTCGCTGACGAAATTGATCCGCCATGCGGCGAGGACCCCAAACAGCCGGCTTGTGTCACAGGTAAGAATATTTATTCTCGCTTCTTTTGACGAAAGACGTGTTCCTTCAGAGGCGTTACTTTTTAATTATAAATCGTTACATTTTTGTCACGTTTTCTTTTTCAGGACACTGGGTCACGCCGATAACTATGGCAATGTACCTTTTAATTGCAAACATTTTGCTCATCAATTTACTCATAGCTGTGTTCAATAATATTTTCAACGAAGTTAACTCCGTCTCGCATCAAGTAAGTTGATTTTCTTTTATGGTGTGTGTGTGGGTTCGAAGGTAAAATTTATTTTTAAAATGTTAACTTCTCAAGGTTTGGATGTTTCAACGATTTACCGTCGTTATGGAATATCAACAGAAGCCCGTGCTGCCGCCTCCTTTTATAGCCTTTTGTCATTTTTATTCGCTTCTTAAATATTGTTTACGAAAGGCGAAAGGTATGTTAATGGTTATACGAGGATGACAAAAACACCAACGACAAACGACGACTTTAT
>CAKKXW010000002.1:19485421-19679128 GCA_920937365.1 Sphaerophoria rueppellii | reverse complement strand
ATGTCACAAAAAATCGAGGATATTAATCAGAAGGAGAATTTACAAACTGTCACCGTTCAGGTGAGATTTACTTACGTAATTTAAAATATATACCAACAAATATACAAAGCGTTAAAAATACCAAATCTGGAGTGTGTCGGAAAATCCAAACAAAAATATTCAGGTGAGGTTTAGGATAACGACGTTTCAATTTGAAGGATTGGTCCTTTTTTTTATTCAGGGCTCCGACATTTTCGGTGAAATATTTGAAATGGTTAATTTATGATTATAAATTATACAGGAGCAATTGAGTTAAGTTTAGTCTCTTTTTTAATTGAGAAAGAGCTTGATTTAAGCTATAGGTATATTTAATTTAAATAACGTGGTTTGTTTAGAAATATTAAACTCCTCAGAAGCAAACTTCGAAGGTGGAGTCATTTTTCACTTTGAAAAAAAATATGATCAATTTAAAAAAGGTCTGGAAATCTTTAGAGAGGGTACGATATAATAGAAAGAATGAAACAGACATCTTTAATTTTATTCCCTAAATTTGGGTTTTCACTTTAGTGCCAAACTCCTGTAGTAGATATCGATTCAAACGAGTTACGGAAATGATAAGAAAGTCTTTGTATATGAAATAGACTAGTACTACCAAGATTGGAAATCTAGTACCATGGTCCTGGCATCGATCCTAGAGTCATCTACCTAAAAGTTGAGAACTACTGCTTTG
This sequence comes from Sphaerophoria rueppellii, assembly GCA_920937365.1. NCBI lineage: Eukaryota > Metazoa > Arthropoda > Insecta > Diptera > Syrphidae > Sphaerophoria > Sphaerophoria rueppellii. The sequence continues at coordinate 19,678,419 of CAKKXW010000002.1, read as the reverse complement.
GAGAATTTGGAGATTATTTTCAATGGGGAATTCATGAAAAATGGCGTAAGGTAAGAACGAGAACGCCTTATAGAAAATATGCTTGCATAAGAACGGCAAGGACATAATAATAATTTTGTTATGAGACTTTTCTGTGGAGATATTTGTTTGGCCTTGAATATAATGTAGAGTGCTTTTATACACAGATCTTTGAGAGTATGTATTTTGTATGTGTAGGAAGTAAGAAAACGCAGATGGATGGATTTTGGCAAAATTTGATGCAAACTGAGTTCTGCGTTACCACAGTGTATTTTCAAAAGTCCACATAGGAAGACAATTACAATTTAAATATTAAACACCTTTATACAATCACTGAAATCATCAAAAGTTCACAGAGAAAGACAATACAATTAAAATATTACAAACGTTATAGGTACCAGCATGTAATTCAAACTTTGTGTTTTTTTATGGGTTGACATCTAATGCACAGATGAGGTATTATTATATTTTATAATATTATGTCCCTCCTCTATGATCTGGTGTTTGTAAATGTGTCGGCTTATTGTTAATGTATAATTATAGAAACAATTGTGTAATGGTGATGTAAATCGAAGCAGATTTTGGAAATATCGAGTTCAATCGAAGTTAAGTTTTTTGACTTAAATATTTTAAGAAATTAGTTATGATGTTTCTTCGCAAGTTATTTTCAATGTTTTACAAAAATGGAAGTAGATCTTCAAGAGTGGTAACGCTGACCCTCACCCATTTTGAAATCAATTTCTCTGTCAGTACTAACGTAGGTACCTCGTGTCGGATTTTTTATTAGAAACACTACCCATTGAAAATGCTTTTGAATTGAACTGAAATGTTTTTAGGGTTTCCAGGGTTTCAATTAAAAATTATTTTCAATTTTTCTTGTTTGTGCAAAATTTTCAATTTCAGTTGATTTTTTTGTTCAAACTGCGTACTATTTTTCTTATGTTTACCTGCTGAATTTTAATTAAAAACAAAATCTCATAAAAGCACCAAAAACCTACACATGTATATAGTTTTTAGGATATGTTTAACACTGTGCAATCATGAAGAGGGTTTAAAGTATACTTATGCCTACCTGATTTTCTGTCAAAATATTAATTGCCTTACTTCTTCTCACTGAGAATTAGATTTGGGGTATGAATATTTAAAGGGTGAATTAACTAAATAAGTAGTATAAAAGAATTTAAAAAAAATATTGATTATATTATCAAGTTACGTCACTAAGTAACCGAATTCTTGTAATTCCATTGCACAACCCATAAAAGAATAAAATGTCTGTGCATTCTTCTCTGTTAAAAGAACACATTTCAAAAAATGCAATGTAACCGAAATTAGGCATTTTTTATTAAAAATATTGTGAATTATTAATACATTCATGGCTTTCTTAAAATCGCGATAAAAAAAAACAAAAATCATATAGTTTTGCTTTTAAGAATATGTAATTTTGTTATTCGCTCTGTAAACCCTATTTCCTTTCATAAATGATCACACAGAAACGTCTAATACCAAAGTACATTGGTAATAGTCTTGATACTTAGTAGCAAAACGTTAAAGTTTTACCTAAAAACTTCTTAAAGTTCTTTCGATCGTATCCTTACTTCACATAATATTTTTGTTTTTCATCCCCTCTAACCAACCATACCAATTCGGTGCAATGTTTTGTTGTTTTTTTTTTTTTTAAGCAACCTAACTCTCTTACTCGCATTATTTCAATATAATATAGCCTACACACTCCTACTTACTGTGTTCGTTCCTGTCATTTTGTTCTCCACTGGGGAAATTTTGTCTTGTTCTTGTTTTTGAGCCGTCAAACCAAGCAGAGCAGCAAAATTCAAAAATTCAATTCTTGGTAGTACTAGTCTATTTCATATACAAAGAAGAAAGTAACGTTGCGGGACTAGTCAATGAAGTTAATTTCTATCTCAATAACAAAAGAAGATAGGCCCAATCTTCTTGATTAAAATTTTTATTTCATACCTAGGGCAAAAGTTTACCACTTCCGAGTGCCTGCATTAATTATTATCATTTATAACTTGTGTTTTATTGGGAACTTAGGTTAGCGGAATCCGAATAAAACGCTATACTTAGTACTAATTTGAGTTTCTTACACTGAAATCAAATATCAAAACCTTTCAAAGAATAAGGAAGAGCTATCATTTTTCAACACAGAAACTTATGTACAAAAATTTATTTCAGATAGGTCTCAAGATGGCGCCACACTATACTTACTCCGAAAGGTTTTGATATTTGGTAATACTAGCCAAGGCAAATACAAAAAACACAACGAAAAACTCAAGTGTCGAATAACTGAAACTTTATCTTCAGCAACTTACTGTACTGAGTTCAATTACTAACTTATTTTTACTTAGCATTCGTTTGTTGTTGTCTTCAATGTAAAATTTTACTGAGCTGAGCATACAATTCCCAATAAATTACGGCTATAGTTTGAATTAGGATTGACTGGCTTTATTTTATTTTAATGCATTAAAAAATATTAATCATTTCCAAACATGTAAAAAAATCAGTTTCTCTATCGCGAAGCCAACCTTTTTGCTAGGCAGTTCGCCTCCAACTCTTCGCTGCCAGAGAATGTTATGACTCCTCCAGTTCTTAAGCGCATCAATGATTCCATAAGACAAATCTTCTTCCGGATGGTATCTTCGCTAATATTCTGAAGCAGTGTTCTTCCATATACTGGCAAAACCCTTGCGTAAGCTTTTCCATCTATCCTTTTCTTCTGGGCTCGTTTCGAGCACCTGGAAATCAGCATTTGTCCAGCCAATCCCAAAAAGGCGAATCTTCTTTATCCTCCGATTGCACTTTTATTTTCATTTTATTATATTTATACTTGATAATCTTATACATTAAAACACATTGTCTTATAAAATAGATACAAGATTTATAGTGATTACAAGTTTTTTAGAAGTTTGAAAGCTAACATTTTTAACATTTTTTTAGGAAGGAAAAAATAAAAATAGTGAAAGTTTATTAATAAAACAAAATTAAAAAAAAAGAAAATAATATACAAAAAGAGTAAACAGAATATGAATGCTATAAGGCAACAGGAAGAAATTAAGAAAAATAAAGAAAGGAGAATGAAAAATTATACTTGGAGCAGGGTATAATGATTTCTAATTTTTTGCTTAAGTCTTGTAGCATTATTTATTTCTCTGAATTGACGAGGTAAGGAGTTCCATAAACGTGGAGAATATAAAAAGAACTGACGGTCGTATTTAAGAGATGTACAGCATGGTAGAGTCAGAGTTCGGGTTCTAAGTGAGGAAGCCATACTTAGCATAACACTTAGGTACTGGGGTTCATTGGTCAGAAGAATATTAGTAAGAATAGTAATGGCTCGAAACTTTAGATAATTTTCGAAGCTCATACTGAGAATACACTTAGAAAATCGAGAAATGCTATCATATTTGCGTAACCCAAAGACCTAACGGATAAGACTGTTGAATACGACATGAAGTTTTATTTTGCTGATGGAATCACAGTGCGAATATATTTCACAGCCATAAATAAGGGCTGGCACGACTAATGTTTTCGCTAGAAGCATTCGAACTTTAAATGGGGTGAAGAATTGCGTTGCCCACAGGGTGCGCAAAATGCCATACGTTTTACCCACAACATAACTAATATGATTACTCCATGTTAACGTACGGTTAAAGACTACGCCTAGATTTTTAGCAGTTTCTACATACGAAATTATATTGCCTTGTAAGATCACAGGCGGAAAATACGATATATCTACGGTTTTTTGGATAAAACGATGGAAACTGATTTTTTGAGGTTCAACGCAAGATTATTATCTTGAGACCAACGTGAAATTTGTTCGAGATCTTCATTTATATAATACACAGCGTGTTCCATAAGCCCAAGAGGATAACTGATATACAACTGGACGTCGTCAGCATACATGTGTATAGAACAGTGTTTGACTAGAGGCGGCAAATTATTAACATAGAGACAAAACAATAGTGGACCGAGTATTGAGCCTTGTGGTACACCACGTGAAGTAGGAAGAAGATCAGAGAGAACGTTTTTCAATTGAACCGACTTGACTTACGTTCTTTTTTCAAAGGTCATGGAAACGCTGATAAACTATCAGCTTAAGAAATATATTAAAGACCGAAAACTTCTTAATGAACGGCAGTATGGTTTTCGCAGCACACGTCCACTGGTAATCTGATGGTTTATGTTAACGAACAGTGGAACAAATCTTTACATCGTTTTGGAAAAATCAAGATTGTTGCACTTGATATTGCAAAGGCATTTGATAAAGTTTGGCTTCTTGCTTTCTTATCAAAAATGCGTGCTTTCGCTATCGATGAAACCCTCCTTCGTTGGATTAGAAACTTTTTTAGAACCGTTCAATACAAGTTGTATTGGACGGGTTCAAGTCTGAGACCTACAATATAAATGCTGGTGTGCCCCAGGGCTCCTTTTTAACTACGACCCTCTTTCTCATTTCTATTAATGATCTCTTGCCTGTAACTTCTACTCCAATAAATTGTTTCGCTGACGATAGTACCCTTATTGTTGAGTAGAAATTGAATTTTCAGTCGGCTGTTTTGGTCACTGTTGTTTTTGCAAAGAAACAAAGAGTTGAAACTTTGGCTTTTCCCGACGGGGAAAGCCTTTCTCAGGGGAAGGCAACAACCCTTGACGAAACGTCGCGTCGTCGCGAAAAGCTATAATTCCAACTCTTTGTTTCTTTGCAAAAACTACAGTGACCAAAACAGCCAACGGAAAATTCAATTTCCACTCACTTGGAGTTGTACTCCCACTTCTGGGCTGGTGCTCCAGTGACGTTCTTAAGTCTTCTGGACAGTATCCAAAGAAGAGCATTCAAAATGATTGTAATATTCAAGATCATTCATCATCATTCATTTTCCTTATACTCGCAATCAGCTCCTGGCATATAAAGGTGAAAAAATCCCATGAGTGCACGTTGGTTATAAACAAAAACTCAATTTGAGGGCATTATCATGTCAAATACAAGTGGAATGGAGTCACATTAATGCCAAAACCACAACGGCCCTCAAAACCAACAAACCAATTTCACCAGTCAAATTCATGCAAGTAATACTAAGATGGGCGGCATTTAAACGTTACGTTACGTTCCTGACATAACACCCAATGCTTCGGTAGGCCTTTCAAACAAATTCTTTCGTACGAAAAGACTATAGAGCTTTACAGAATGCAGTCGCCAGTCACCGCAAATTTCAGTTGAATTTGTATGGATTCGCGCGACTAAGTAGAACTCTTTTTTTCAACTTTGTCACACGACGAGTGTGACATTTCCATACAAATTTCAGCTGTCATTTTTGGTGACTGGCGAACTGACAACTGCATTCTGTTCCGCTCTTTTATCATAAGAAAACCTCAGTTAAACCAGAAAAAAACAAAAACAACACCTTCGAAAACCAATTTGTGTAACCCGAAATTTTACGAGACAAGACAAAAATATGTTTATTGACCTTGAAAGATTTCATGGGAAAGTATTTAGAGCTATAAATATTAACAACCCAACAGTAATGAACTTGTATAAAGGTTCATTTCTCATTATCCAATATTGTTCCTTGTGAAAAATGCTTCCTACAAACTCATTTATATTGCTTATGCGTTAGGCAAGCGCCTTACCAAACACCTCCGAATCTAATAAACGTTAACACGCAACATAACGTTCAACGTCAGGAACTTCCCTATCAAATATTTATCCACAAGAAATAGGCCTTCGCGTTGTAGCTTGTAACATAAATCAATAAAAATGAAAATGAAAATGTTCTTACTTTAAGTTTTCCCCTAAATCTGTTCCCAGGAGAAAAAGTGTTGCAAGTTTTTCACTTAATCCGCTCTCAGAAGACTATTTCTCCAAATAATGTTAAATGTCACTCAAGCACTTTTATGGCCTGTTTTTTCTTTTTCAGAACATCGAATTCCGTTTGAGAAAAATGGAAGAGGCATCAGAACAGATTCTATCGCATTTGGCTGTTATCCATCGATTCATGTCCGCCCATACGGCACTTCCTTCAGATGACATTCATAATTCCCTTGGAAATATCACATCAGGCATTGGTCCTGGAGATATGCAACGATTCCGGGCAGTTTCCGAAACAGAGAACATGAATAGCTTACAAGTAAAAAAGACATTAAGCTCCTGAATTTGTCTCCTTTTTATTTTTGGGTTTTGCTTTTGGGCTTTTCCAGGTGACAAATCGAAAGAAATTCAATCGATCTCTGACGGAAGTGCGACCGGATGCGTACATCTTCGATGATGGTACACATTTCGAGGTAGTTCCTGTACCCGAGGAGCCCGATGAAATTGTTAAATCAAGAGAGGCTCTTAATGAGAGTGTGGTGCGAAAGATTTCCGTTCAATCAGAAGATTCTGATATCTATACAACGGCTCTGTCGCAAAGACCATCAACGTGTGAGACTGTTAAGCGGACGCCTTATGTAACGGTGCGACAGGACACTGAAGCCAGCACGGAAAGCAAAGATACCCTAACGCCGTTGGGTAATGATGATGATCATACATTGATTGGTGATTCCGATGAAACAGCACCGGAATTGACATTTGAAGGTGAGTGTTTTTCTTTTGCTGGTTCAAGTCGAAAATATAATTTTTTGCTCATCAATCAGCTGCCAAACATCGTGCCATGCGACAACGCACAGTGTCCTTGTGCCGACGAAATTCCGAGACTACTCCAATCTACGACCAAATCAACCGTTCCCACATTAGTCTTAACCAAATAACCATGTCCAAACGTCAACTGAGTCTGACGCAATCGGAACCCGAAAGTGAGAAGGAGATAACAGGTAAGGTGTTCTTCATGATGAACCACAAAAAAACACATCCTTGACTGCCTCGTATTTATATTATTTATTTTCTTCCATTTACTTTACTTCCTCAATTTATTTATTTTTTTTTTTCTCGAATTTCTAAAGTAGGAAAATCAATGTTGCATGCAAAACCCACCCGAAATATCCTTCTCAAACTTCACTCGGAATACACTTCAATTACGGACGAATTGGAGAGTGTCTGCCACTTGATGACATCTCCGACAGCATCGCTCCCAGGCAAAGGTACATATTATTCTCGGCCTTCCCAATTTAATATTCTCTCTTCTTTTTGTGTCTCTCAAATTTCACTTGAAGCTAAATTGCTTCCTTGGAACTTACTCAATTCCTGATATATTTTGTTCTTTTTTTTTTGTGTAATGCTGCCCTCAATCTAAAAGGTCCAACTGACCGTCACAAACATGAACTGTCCAAAGCAGAAGTTGCCGCCCTCTTGGAAAAGAAGCATCTGACAGAATGTGAGGAGAACGATTACCGAATGCTCGAAGGACTATTTCAGGCTCGTGTTTCTGTCGAAGATACAGATGACTCTACTGAGGTGAGAAAATTAAAAAAAAAAATACAAACGAAAACATAAAACACTCAAAGAGTATCTCAACTGTGGTGTAATAAATCTGTGAAAAAAGTTTACTTTTGTAAATTTAGAAAATCATGAATAATTTAGTATTTTTGTGCACGCACCGACCGACACCGGTGTCGGCCTCGGCACAGGGACATCAAAGCTTTGCTGTCTTCATTCGCTATTTAATGGAGTGAATTTAAATTTAAATGGTTGAAAAGTTTTTTGGTTTAATGAGATGGGTCGTTGTCGTACTCGTCGAAGGTGGCGTTTTGTTTTTCATTCTTCAAGAAAACTATGGGAATAAATCAGATTGTTTGCATAGTCAAGTTTTGTTCTCTCCTTTGTTGGCATTTTAAAAACAAAAAAGTTTGGCAGGAGTTGGATTGTTTCCAAATAAATTCAAACACTTGAAAGTATTATGGAGAAGCATTTGAGTTAGTTATTTGATAACATCAAAGGTAGATGGTATCTCGGCATTGTTTGAGATTCCTCAAAGTGATATCGGGAGGAGCAATCATTTATTTTCAATTAGAAGAAAATCTTTTTTCTTTTGTTTGTCTTTGGTGTGTGTAAATATTTGACTGTTTTTGAAATTACTTGGTAAAGAGCTGCTAATGTTGAATGCTCAAAACTCGACTGAAACTTAAACAAATTTTGTTGACATTCGAAACGCTTTTAGCGAAAGCTCTCTGCTTGTTAGGAATTTGTGTTTCATTCAAATAAAATGAACAGAATTAACGGTCTAAGAAGCCTCTTTCAACCATTGAACATGTGCGAGGAAACGGAAATCAATCCAGATACTGAAAAACCGGAAATTCTTATAAATACAACCAATGTCAATATTGTTATCTTGCAATAAAGCCATATTCGCCCTAGTTGTGTGGCATGTGGCACCGTCTTCTTATAGAAACCACAGATTCTCCAAGTAGTATTTAGCAGGCAAAAAAAAAGGCGGTTATCACATGACCATACCGCTCCGAATTGACGGTGACAGTCGTTCCATCGTCATTTTCCAAGAAGTAAGGTCCAACCTCCGCTCCGTTATATTTTCGAATCGTCTTTAAAATTAGAAAAATGTCTATCAATTTGGAAAAACGCTTATAAGGGATTTTTCAATAGGGACGCTACAAAAGTTTTCTTAAATAAAACAACACGGTTTTGGATATCAATGAAATTCTTTATTCCTGTGGAAGTACATCTGATGCCACCACGGGCACGCTTGCAGAAGTCCAGACGCTGAACCCAATTTTCGACGGTTTTCAAGCATAAATCGGCCGATACTGCTGCAATTTCACGTTCGATATTCGTACGAAGTTCATCAATCGTCGCTGGCTTGTTGGCATAAACCATAGATTTGACGTAGCCCCACAGGAAATAGTCTAACGGCGTTAAATCGCATGAACGAGGCGGCCAATTCACAGGTCCATTTCTGGAGATAATGCGCTCATCGAACTTCGTTCTCAATAATTCGATTGTTTGGCCCGCTGTGTGACATGTGGCACCGTCCTGTTGAAACCACATATCGTCCAAGTCCATATCATCCAATTCATTCCAAAAATAATCGGTTAGCATTGAGCGGTAGCGATTCCCATTCACAGTAACGTGCGGTCTTGATCATCACGGAAGAAGTACGGCCCAATGACACCACCAGCATGTAAACCGCACCAAACAGTGATTTTTTCGGGATGTAATGGTGCCTCGTGAAGCACATGTGGATTGCTGCCTGACCAATAACGCATATTTTGCTTATTGACGAAGCCATCCAGCCAGAAATGAGCCTCATCGCTGAAGATGATTTTTCGATGAAAATCCGGATCATTTTCAAGTTGTTGCTCAGCCCAATTCACGAACATACGACGCTTCTGGTGATCAAGCGGCTTCAGTTCTTGCGTCAATTTGATCGTGTAAGGATGTAGGCCAAGATCTTTTCGCGAAATTTGCCACAACGACGTCACAGAGATGCCCAACGCTTGAGAACGACGTATGAGAGACTGATTTGGGTCTTCCGCAATTGATGCGCTAGCGGCAGCAATATTCTCGACACTACGGGCACTTCTTTGTCTCACTGGCACGGGAACATTTTGTACTGAGCCTGTGGATTCAAATTTTTCCACTAGACGCTCAATTGTTGATCTGGCAGGACGATTATGACGACCATAAATTGTACGTAGCGCTCTTAAAGTGTTGACCACTGACTCCGAATTTCGGTAGTAAATTTTAATAATTTCGACTCGTTGTTGGATCGTATACCTTTCCATGATGAAATGGCAAACCTTACTGAAGAGAAATGTCAAGAGAACGGGAAAAAGTATGGCGTCGTTTGCTGTCCCTATTGGCCTACTTTTGTAGCGTCCCTTTGGAATACCCTTTATTATACCAGTCTATAAGAAGGGAGATAAGATCAACATCACCAATTATAGACCAATATCTAAGCTCTCCTGCAGTCCTAAGATGTTCGAACAAGTTATTTGTGAAAGTTTGGCATTTCAACAGCACCAACAGCATGGTTTCATGCAGAAACGTTCTACTTTCACAAATCTTTTTGTTTTTATAAATCAATGTGTTAGCACTTTGGAATAGTCAGGAAATCGATTGTGTCTATACAGATTTTTCGACAGCCTTCGACCAACTCAATCACGCCATCATAAAATTCAAACTAAATGGCTTCCCTCCATTTTTCATCACTTGGATATCCTCTTATCTTGAGGATAGGTCTTACCAAGTAAAATTCAGGCATTTTATCTCTAAGTCATTTTTTGCTAGTTCGGGAGTTCCGCAGGGTAGCCATCTAGGACCTCTACTTTTTGATTTAGCTATAAACAATGCCCCGTTATGTGTACGTAATAGCTAAATTCTCATCTTCGCAGATGATATGAAGATTTACAAAAACATCTGTTCTAGTAATGACCACATTCTTCTACAAGATGACATTAATAGTGTTGCATTGTGCTGTGAGAAAAATAGTTTAAATCGAAATCCAATAATATGTCAAACAATGACCTTTTCAAAGAAGCGTGCACCGTCTTCATGTGACTACGCTATCTCAGAGCACATTCTAACCAGTGTAAATTCCGTAAGAGCTCTTGGAGTTTCTTTTACCCCTAAATTAGATTTTTCTGTGCACATTAACAACATCGTGAATAAAGCAAACTCAATGCTTGGTTATAAAGCGTTGGTAAAAGGAGTTCCGTGACCCAAATACAACCCGTGCTCTATATTATTGCTATGTTCGTCCTCACTTAGAATACGCTTCCCAAGTTTGGTCACCTCATTACAATATTCATATTGAGAGGCTAGAATCTGTTCAACGAAATTCTACTCATTTTGCCTTGAAAGGTATTCTATGGAGTGATCCTTTGAATGTCCCCTCTTATGAAAACCCTTTACTAACTCTCCAATTGGAGACATTGTCAAGTAGATGTAACAACAACTACATACATAGTATTCTTTCATCAAGTTATTACTGGTGTAACAAATGCACCGGAACTACTTGGCCATAGTCGGGCGATCCATTTTCGTTAATGTCAAGCTTTCAACTGAATAAAAAATTGGTTTAACAACTTAGTTTGACAGCCCTAATACTTTTGAAACCGCCAAATGGACAACCCGTTACTTTCTATGCGACCAACAACAGCGACCTGTGAATTTACAAATGAGAATTCGCAATCCACAAATACGAAATGCGTTCCACAAAGCTTACCTACTTACTTACTTACTTATGGTGGCGCTACAGTCCAGGTCAGACCAGGGCCTCACCCAACAAACTTCTCCAGCCAATTCGGTCCCTATCTAGCTGTCTCCAGTTTCGCACGCCAAGTTGGTTCAGGTCCTCTACCACCTGTGTGCTCCACCGGAGTTGCGGTCTTCCTCCTCTGCGACGTCCTTCCGGGTTGGATTCGAAGACTCTACGAGCCGGAGCATTATTTTCCATTCGCTCAACATGACCCAACCATGTAAGTCGTTGGACCTTTACTTTTCTGGCTAGGTCAGTGTCGCTGTATAGCTCGTACAGTTCTTGGTTGAATCTTCGTCTCCATTCTCCATTGACGCAGACAGGACCAAAAATCACTCGAAGAATTTTTCTCTCAAAGCAGCCCAAAGCGTTTTCATCAGATGTTGTCATAATCCATGTCTCTGCACCGTACATGAGGACCGGAATGATGAGGGTTTCGTAGAGTGTCACTTTAGTTGCTCGGGAGAGGACTTAACTACTCAATTGCCTTCTAAGTCCAAAGAAGCAGCGATTGGCAAGAGTGATTCTTCGTCTGATTTCAGCTCTGGTGTTGTTGTCTGAGTTTATAGCGGATCCCAGGTAGACAAAGTCCTTAACTACCTCGAAGTTAAATCTGTCTATGTTGACGTTTGCGCCAAGACGTCGATGTTGGTTGTCCTTTCTTGTCGACAGCATTAACTTGGTCTTGCCCTCGTTAACCGCTAGATCCATCTTCCTGGCCTCCGTCTCAAGGCTCACAAACGCTCCACTGACATCGCTGACGCTGTGTTCTTCCAATTATGTCAATGTCGTCTGCGTACCCTAGTAGCTGGACGGACCTTTGAAAGATTGTGCCTCTGGTATTGACATTGGAGCCTTGCATAATCTTTTACCTCTGTAGTTCAGGGGATCTCCTTTTTTGAGGATCGGGCATACGATGCTGAGGTTCCATTCATCGGGCATGCTTTCCTCCGACCAAATTTTGCAGATGAGCTGGTGCATGGTCCTAACCAAATCATCTCCAGCTGCTTTGTACAGTTCAGCGGCTAGCCCACAAAGCTACAAATAAATAATTCGCTCGGATTTAACGTCGAAAATAAAGTAAATAATTAATTTCTGTTTGCACTTGTTCCTGGTGTTTGGTGATGACGCATCTCTCAGACCAAGCAGAGAACCAATCTTGATAGTTCTAGTATAGAAAAAAGGGTAAAATCATTTGCAAATATTGAAAAATTGAAATATCTTTGTTTCTTCACTTTCACTGGTTCCCGTCACTGTCACTAGCTCCCGGGCTGTCAGGAACAAACAAACTTCCATGCATTCCATGAATGGATTAATTACCGAAAAAACGTCCAAACTGGCTTTGATCTATATGGAGCTCCACCATAGCTTTTTTAACGATTTTGCAAACTTATCAAGCTCATATTCACACATACTTAATTAATACAAGAGTAATCCGTGGTTTGTGCCCATTTACAGTCCCTTTTCTACTAGTTTAAGAATTATTCATTTCATTTAGAGATTAGCATATTTAAAAATTGCAGGCAATTTTGTTGAAACTTACTACAAATTCTTTGGTTTAAAATTCAATTTAACCTAAAAACTTTTTTAACCCAGCCTTATCTTATACAATGTCATACACTTCAAAGGCTTCCTGTAACTCCTCTCATAATTCATAAGGAACATCCTGGCTCTTATACCCACAGTCAATACCAACGCCGAAACCATCGCCAACGACCCATAAAATCCAATAAATCTTTTCAGGGACATTGAATTGATATTTAATTTTAGTTTTTCGTAACTCGATTGAATAACCTTCTCTTAACTTTTTTGTGTGTGTGCCTTTTTCCAGGGTATGCCATTGGACTATGCTAATCGACATCCCTTGCGCCGGGAGACCGCAATCGAATTATCCCCTACAAAGATAGCCGCTGGCATTGGTGAATCCAGTGCTGGATTCCTGCAAAACGAAAGAACCTGGCTGAAGAGCACTATGGGCGGCGACCATACATATCAATCGTTGTCAACAGCGCCTGGCTCAAGGGATTTCCTAAATCCACCTTACGAGAGTATGGGTGGAGTGATCAGCGGCCGAGGAGCTCGCCTCTTCAAGAAATCTAGTGAAAGCTTACAAAAGAATTCCAGTACAGACACCGAGTACTCAACGCATCCGTACAAATTTATCAAACAAAGTTCCAACGACACCACCACCTCAATGACGGGTTCGTACAACATCGACACTCCATCGCTGGCGAATGAGTTGTCACTGGACGCAGGTGATACCCTGCAGCCGACCCCGATATTCGAGAATCGCTATCAACAACCCCTGCGAACATCATCGATGGGTGCTGCCGATTATCTGAAGGCCAAACAAGCCGACTATCCGCTGCCACCGCCACGCTCAGTGATGTTCAAAAAACAATTCAGCATAGACCAAAGCAAAAGTTCACCCCATCGAACGGTTTCAGAATCCGACAAAGCTGAAACGGCCCAAATGTCGGCCTCGACGACAAGTGGCAGTGTAGGTAAGGCTGTCCACTTGCAGCCATCTGCATCACCAGCTGAACCAACGGAACAACAACAACTATTACAGAAGACTGTTACCGCCGTCGCAGCATCAGCGAAATGTTCACTCAAACCACCAACAACCTCAAAACTTGGTATGAATATCCTCAAAGAGAGCAGCTCCAGCACCGAAGAGTCCAAAGATGCCACAGATGAGCGCACCGACGACGGTCAGATGACAACAATTCCGACAATAAGCACAAATTTGGTGCAGGATGAAATTGCTAAGCTCTCGTCGAATATCAAAAGCAGTACGGAATCGGACAAGGATCCGCCTTACAACGAGACAATGTGCTGATTGCTGTTATTCGGTACTGCTAGCTGCCCGCGCCGCTATAGCACCACAAACCGCTGTGTATGCCACAACAATAAGTCAATCGTGATTTGTAGATTTGTAAATAATTTTGTTGTTTTATATGAGTAGAAAGAAACAAATTGTGTATGTAGTGTTTTAGGCACATATGTATATGAGGTCTTTTTGTGCACTCTTAATCCGACAAGAACAATTTTAGAAGGTGTTAGTTCCACAGATTGTCACGTTTTGTGGAATTTGTTTTTGTAAGTTTGACACATTGCAAGAACCTGATTGGAAGAGTAAGCAAACAGATCTTTAGTTTAAAAACAAAGTAGTGTAAGGTGTACTTACGAGAATGTTTAAATGTTAAGGACTTAATGTTCATAGTTTTAGTTATTGTTGTAATTTTTTTTGTTTTTCGTTGTTGGAACTTATTGCATGTTACAATATGGGAACACAAACTGTCCAAGGATACAAACACAAATATCAAAAATACATATATACGTTTAATGAAGAATATTTTACTACTTAGATTTTTAAGAATGTTGAATGCAATTTATTGTTGTTTATTATTTGTATTGATCAATGTATTTTCTGTTTTTGAAACTCTGTACAGCAAAATAAACTGAGAAAAATTTAAGAATCCAAACAATGGCCAGACGCTTGGCGTTTTGATAGCTACAGAATGAAAACATGCCAAAACCAAGTGATTTTCTAATAGAAAAAAAGTACGTATACGTCGTAGTGTACCACATATTAAATGAGTGCATTTTCGATCAATGTAGCGAAAAAATTATGGACAGTTCTTTTAGAATGAATCTCATCCAATTCGAATGTAACTGCATACCTCCATAATGAAAAATGGCTGAAGGAAAGTACGTTGGTAGTAGTTAATTTGATCTTGATGCTACCAATTAGTAAAGTTTCGATCAGAACAATTTCGGTTTGTAAGTCCATAAATTTCTTCTTACAGGAAAGAAAACAGCAAATGTGCATTCCTTTTGTGGCAAGCCTTGCATTTGTTTTGCATTGCAAATCTAAAGGGTTTTCCAATAAGAGGTGTTATTTTGATATTCAAAGAAAAATGGCATTTTTTGAGATAAAAGATGGGATGTTTATTTCATTATAAAGAGGAAGGTTTGCCGTTAATAACGGAACACATAATTAGCCAAATGACCGCCACGACCACGCTTACAGGACCATATCCTTTTCATGAAATTTTCCATAACCTCGATAGCCTCACGAATTCCATCTTTGAGGTCTTGAATCGACGCTGGGCTGTTGGCGTAGACCTTATCTTTCACGTGGCTCCAAAGGAAGAAGTCAGGAGGTGTTAAATCACAAGATCTCGGTGCCCAATTGTGATTACCTCTTCGAGAGATAATACGGTCCGGAAACTTTTCCCGTAAAAGATCGATGGTTTCATTACTTGTGTGGCACGCAGCGCCGTCTTGTTGAGAGTTAACGTTGTCCAGATCAATACCATCCAATTCCAGCCATTTTGCCGTTTGTGGAATGCCTTATTCCAAAGAATGACGAGGAATGGACAAACCTGGGTTTTCTTCAACACTTTGGGCTACAACAGCAATGTTCTCAGTTGTTCTTGAGCGACGTGCACTGCACAGATTTTATTCTTCACATCACTAACTTGCCCTAACAGCTCGAATTTGTCCACCCATTTCTGTATTGCGGTCCGACAAGGTGCTTCACGACGACCCAAAAATTGTTTAGTGTTACGAACCGTCTCTGCCAAATTTTCACCATTTTTATAGTGAATTTTAATAATTTCATGCGTTGTTGAAACGTGTATTGTTCCATTTTTGTTAATGGCGTAGTTTTTACTTGTCAAATGTCGAAAAACTACAGCTTCAATAGTGACAGCTACTAAAATAGCGGTGTATTCAAAATAACACATATTATTGGAAAACCCTTTATCAGCCAAATTAATTATCATAGAATAGCCACGGACTAACCCATTTTCTGTGGACTAAGTAGTGTCCGTAGCTTAGTGGTTAGGAGCGTTGGCTGCTAAGCAGAACGTCGTGGGTTCCAGTCTTACTCGTGCCCAAAGTTTTTATTTCATTTTTCACGGACACAGCCTCTTGCGAAGAACTGACAAAACTCCCAAGAGTTTTCTTCAAGAGCTGTCGCGCCACTCTGACGTTTACTACCTTATTCCACCGTGGAGGCTTTTTTCTGTTCATTGAATCATAATCGTTTCCGATCTACGTCTACATAAAATAATTACACTTTTCTGATCTTTCACTCTATATTTTTGTAATATCTGTCACTTTTGAAGGAGAAAAATATTTCCCTCATCTCCCGATTTTAAACGCAAACATTTCTTGTGAGAGAGTTTGTAAATTCTGTCAAACCATAAGAAATACATTGAATGTTTTTGACATTTGATATAATTTTGTGCATTTGTGAGATTTATACTCTCAAGTGTTCTTTTTCTTTTTTTACGAAAAACACATGATTTCATCACCACACCTTGAAATTTGAAAGTTTTCACAAAAACTCCAGCAAAAGTAAAAGAACGGACCTTATATAGGACAAACAACAACCCAACTCACTTTATCTGTCAAATTCAATTTATATGGCAATTGTTACATAAAACGTCGCAAAATGGACCTGAGGGTTGCGCCTCGGACTGAACAAAATTAGCAAATACTTCAACCTAAGCGAGTACATAACTCAGATAAACTCAGATCATTAGATCTACCTCGAAAATTAATTCTTTTTAACGCCATCAGCGCTGTCTTCATCTCAATAATTGAAAGTTCTATCGCCGGCACAACAGTAATTTTTTTAATGGGAACAACTTTTTTTTAGTAATGAGAAAGTTAACCTTCAGATTAAGAGTGGAATATGCGGTTTTCATTAATATGGCTGTTTGCTAGTTTCCTTATGAATCTTCTCCTTTCCAGAATTGGTACACAGAACTGTCCGATTCCGGATACCAAACGAACATGCAAACACATTTTTTTGCTTCTAATGGTTGAATGTCTATGTATTTCTGAAACCTCATATGTAGAATTGCAGATGACATGAGAGATTGTTTTTATTATCTTTTTTGTAAACATGGTGGCGAGTACTATGTGCAAGTGTGTGAATGTGTGCGGGATTCTGTATTTGATTCCGACTTCGAATTCGGAATCGTTCTTCTGTTCTACTCAGAACAAGAACTGTCATCTTGTGCCAAGGGAAAGAATTCAGAACCGCTCGGAACAGTTCCGGACGACCGAAAAAAAAACGCTATTATTCAGCGCTCTTTGAACCAACTTAGGCTTCATGCTCCTCTTTTGCGTCTGATTAATTGACATGAGATGAGCTTTTAACTTGTTACTTCGTGTGTCATTATAATAGGGTCCATAGTATCACGCCTGCCATTGGTCGAGTGCACTGCATTTTCAGTTCAGTTAAAACAAGTTTTGATTTATTAAAATTTTGATAAATATTTTGACAATACAAGACGCGTAACTAAAGTATTTACACATAAAAGCAATACTTGTAAGAAAAGCATTCATTTACTTAAAATTGTTAAACATTTTTGTGTTCTCAATCTAAAATAAAATTGTGCGTGCTATGACATTTTGCTGTCACTTGTTTTTTGTTAATTACATCTATTTTTGAATAGTATTTAAGTTAAATGATGTAACAAGGTAATATTTCCTTTTAAAATATAAAATATCTTAAAAACTCCAAAACAAATCCCTTTTATACATATCTCAAACAAAATTAAACACAAAATGTTTCCTTAAAAAAAATATATCAGTAAATATAAATTAAAATATTAAATTCTCACGCAACGCATTCAATTTCATTTTTTTCTTTTTGTTTTAATATTTAATATTTTACAAAGATAAAAAACATGAATATTTATACAAAATTTAAAGTAAAAAAAAATAGGTTTACACAAAAAAATATTTTATATCGAGCCAATGAAAAAAAAATAAAACCAAATCAATTTATACTTAGAAAAATATAAAAAACACAGAAATATAAAAAAATAAAGAGAAAATAAATATCATTGTTTTAAAAATAAATACTATATATTTAAATGTATATTTATAACTTGTAGATAAATTGTTAAAAATTATGGAAAACACGGCAGAAATTTTAAATATAAACATTCATATACATAAATATAAGAAAACTGAGTATATAGTTATAGAAGAGTATTGAATAAAAGATCAATTGCCATTGTTGTATTTGTTAAGAAATGTCTTGTTAGTAAGAAACTATGTAAATCATTCTACGATATATTTCATCCTAAAGTAGAATTTACATCGAATGTATTCAATTTGGATAGATATATAAATTTGGAACGCTCAACATCAATGAAACATTGAATCATTGAAAGAAATATACAGAAAAGAAATTATGAAGCTTATAGCCTAAAAAACTTACTGTATGTAAAAAAATGTGAAAAGAAACAAAACAGTTATAACTGAAACCAAACCAAAAATAAAATTAATATTTTTGTCATAGATGGTACAATTTGTGTTTGTTTTCTTGACTTCCTTTGGATTCCTTTTTAACTGCAAAAAAAAAAAAAACAATATTTTATCGGGAATGTTCTCGATTTCTTACAGAAGCACATACTAGATCAACTTTTCATCGACTCTCTGAAGATAAAAAAAATTGGAAAACACACGTAAAACTACCTATCGGTGGTATTAGGATATCGCAAAAAAACAATCGATGTTTTTATGATTTTCGTAAAGCCTTTAGGTTGTTGTAATCCCATAGAAAGACTATCTGTTCTGATGCCAATATCACAAATAACCAGGGCTTGGAATTGAGTTTGGCCTTCAGTAATGAGCTCAGGACAATGAGAAATCTGTTGAATTTATCGAAATCGATTTTCTCATGGTTTTCGAAAAATATCGTACGCCAACATTTTTGACAGAAATAAAAATCTTCCAAAACCCATCGAATGATACATCAAAAGGAAGGTCTGGTCGAACTCTAATCATCGAAATGGGTTTGAAATTTGTTGAAGGCCTGGTAGTTAAGTTATTAGTTGAAATATTTCGTAATATGGCTGAGTTCGTAAATGTAAAACTTCCGCAATACTGCCAAAATTGTGTTCGTAAATGTAAACAAACAGCATTATTTCTGCATGAGCATGGCAACATTTGTGTTCATAAAAGTATTACAACTGTCATATTGCGGTCAAGTCGGCATTTGTTTTTATTTTGTTGCTGAATTTGCAGATTATAGTCTAGAATATCACATAGGTTACTTATATAAAGTAAAAATCTATGGTGGGCGTGGGAAAAATTTGTTTTAAGTTTACAAAGGGCGTATATGTGATTGACATGATTTTCTGCATAGGTAGTGGTAGTTAAGGGGTCAGAAAATGACAAAGGCTACTTTTTAACCCGTTTTTCGCGAGTAACACCGCGGGCATAGCTAGTTTTAGTTTTCTTTTGATCGTAATGTTTCTGAAGTGAGAACATTTTAAGCTGCGACTGACCCTTTATTAAATCATTAGATAACAATGATTTCGAGTAACGGAAATTGCGCCGTGCTTACATATATCATACAAAGAGTCCAAGGGTTTTCCTCTTTCCTAACTTTTCAGTTTTCTTTTTTTTTTCCTCATTTTGTCAACGTTTGCTTTTGTGAACTCATTTTAAATAAAGTATTATGACCGCATACATGCAGTTGTAATTGAGTTCATAAAAGTCTTTAAGCATATTTAAGGCAGGGCATGGGCAACAAAGCCTGCAATTACGAACTCGGCCTATCTTCCCGCATTTTTAAATTGATATAACTCACAATTTTTCTCCCGGACTTATAAGATTGTAAATCAAATAAACAGCTTACAAGTTGTTCAACCCAATCGTGGTAATCGTCGGAGCGGAATTTTCTCCGATTTCCTCCGAATTTTGCTCCGACGGTTACCTCGATTGGGCGCATTATTAACTTAATTACTTCACCGGCTCACAATCCATGAAGGATCTCAGCATCTCAGCCTTCCTCGCATGCACTCTCCAGTCACTCTGGCATCCGCATAGTTACTTGGTCCTTGTACCGTAAGTTCGATCTTCCTCATCGTCCCGAACCTAAGGGCTGCCATAAAAAGACTTTCCATCCATTCGCTCGATGTGGCCGAGCAAATGCAGTCGTTTTTTCTTGGCTTTGTGGTCTACATTCACTCCTTGGTACATCTCGTACAGTTCTCTGTTGAACGTTCTTCTCCATTCGCCAACGTCGCATACGGGACCGAAAATCCATCGGGACCGAAAATCCATCGAAGATAAATTGCTCGAAATTGCTGCTACCAAAAGTGACGTTTTGTCCTAGGCTTTGTTTGTTGATAGCATGTACTTTGTTTTGTCCTCATTCACTTCAACACTAACGAGTTTCCCTATTCTTCAATCTCTGTAAAGGCCATCTCACTTGAATCGACCTATGATGTCTGTGTCGTCCGCTTAGTCTAGTAGCTGGGTTGATTTGTTGAAGATAGTGTTTTTTGTGCTCACACCTTCCTTACACACTATCTGCTCCAGGGCTATGTTAAAGATAATATGACGGCGCATCTCCTTGTCTAAATCCTGCGCATGTTTGAAACAAGTCGGATGAGCTGTTACCCATTTGCACACTGCACTGTGTATTGTTTAGCGGCATGCAGCACAGCTGGATCAGTTTGCTCGGGATCACGAATTCAGAAATCGCCGTCATAAGCTCTTGGCGGTGGATCCTATCATAAAAAGCTTTGAAGTCGATGAAAATATGGTCGGTTTCGACTTGAAATTCGTTGGTCTTTTCAAAGATCTGCCTCAGTGTGAATATTTGGTATATCGTTGTTCTGCCTGGTGTAACGCCACACTGGTGCGTACCGATTATTGTTTTGCAGAACGGTTTAAGACGCTCGCAGTACGTTGGATAGGATTTTGTATGCATTATTAAGCAGGAATATTCCTCGGTAGTTTTTGCATGACATATGATCGCCTTTTCGCATGCATTCTTCCACCCACACTTTGTTGATGACCTGGTTTAGATCTTTCGTCTTGGAAAACTAGTGCACTTATCACCGTATTACGAGCTGCAGCATAGTTTTTATTCAGAAGCAGTTTTCTATTGTAACTTCGTGGAGCCTGTGCTTTCCAACTAATCCGACAAGATGTCTTCCTTCTCGATTTTTGCATTGAAGCTCCGAGTACGATTTTCACGTCATGTTCTGGACAGGCTCCGTAGGCTCTATCCACGAGGTCGAAAAAATCTTGCTAGTTTCCTCAGCATCAGGTTTACAACCAGGCGATCAATAATCCATGACTCTCAATCTCAATCACAAAGAATCCGCTTCCAAATATGTGCAATCTATGATGAAAGCTGTAATAAATGTCACGATTTTTCATTTTTACTGTCACTGAACCTATCCATCGTATTTCCTGGATCGCAGTAGTGTCTACCTTGTGTTTTGTGAGGACAGTTTCAAGTGTTTGAGTTGCACCTGGAGTAGTAGTAGAGTGTTCTTTAATTCCAGGTACAAACTCTTAATGCATATAGCCCGTTGTCGTTCCGGGTCTGGTTACCATATGAGGGTGGTCATTATCCGAGGCTCTGTTTATCTCTCTCTCAAAACTTCATGTTTTATTTACTAAGAAGGGGTTTTTAGCCCCTCGCACTAACCTCCCAATTTGTACGGCCGTTGTTTTAGTGCTTCTGTTTCTCCGTTTTGCAATCGCGCTTACAAGTTTCACCAGTACCAGTACCCGGTGGTTACCACTTGGAGGTAAAGTAAGCACTTGGTGTGAATGAAAAGATACAGCATATGCCCCCAGATCCTAAAGAACCCAACCACCAGGTTATAATGTTATAGTAAAAAAATATTTTTTTCCGATTTCTGCCTTCAGAAAATTTCCCGCGATTCAAATCACCATATCTCTCAATTTTCCCAGGTATCCTATATCAAATGATACACGAAAACAAAGATCTATTCTATCAGTCACTCAAAAGTTTGAGTCAAAACAACATCTATCTACGAAGTCTGGTTACCAAATTTTGATCAAAAAACTATTTTTTTTTTGGTTTTTGTTCTTAGGTTATTGTTATCCCTTAGAAAGACTATCTTCTGATGCAAATATCTGCGCAACCAGAGATCGGAATTGAGTTTGGCCTTCAATAATGAGCTCAGGGGCCTGATTATGTGATTCGCGGCGGATCGTTTTCTATTCGACCTACTTCGCTTCGTAATTCCTTATTAACAAATTCGCGAATTTCTTCCAATATTCCAGTTAAAAATAATAAAAACGCTTACGCCTGTGAATCCGCCAATAAAAAACTGTCGGATTTAACTCGCCAGCAAACATTATGGAAAGCGAAAGCAATAATTGAAGAATGTCAAACTCGCTGGCAAAACGAAACCTATAATCAGGCCCAAGGATAATAAGAACTATGAAATATGTTGAATTTAGCAAAATCGATTTTCTCATGGTTTTCGAAAAATATCGTGGACAGAAAAAAAATCTTCCAAAACCCATCGAATGATACATCAAAAGAAAGGTCTGGTCGAACTGTATTCATCGAAATGGGTTTACAGTTTTTTGAAGGCCTGGTAGTTAAGATATTGGCAATAAATAAATGCCCTAGAATCCATTTAAAATAGAAAGCCCTGGATCTCGAGTTGTGTCTTCAAAGTATTCTTGTTCTTTTCCATCAATCAAGGGGTACATACATAAATGTCCCTGCAACCATCTATATATATAAAAATGTAATGTTGGTTTGTGTACGCTCGAAAAACTCAACAACCGTTTGACCGATTTTCTTAATTTTTGTTTTAAACCAAAGAGGAATAAGGGAAGAAGGTTGTTAACAAACAAAATGTAAACTTTTCAATCACAAACGGTGCAGATGTTAAAAAATAATGCTTTTCTCACTTCAGCAAAATATATCAATATAGCTACGAATATTCGATTTCGTCAAATATTTTTATTTTCAGATTTCAGTCAAAAAAAAATAATAAATAAAATGTCAGTGAAGAAAAATATTATTTGTCAAAATTGTTTTTCAAAAAAACTATACACTTCACATTTTTAGTTGTCGATTTTTTTCTTTTTTTAGATTTGTTGCTGAGTTCGACTCACTACTTTTGTACCAGTAGAGCGTTTGTCATCGAATTTTGAGGGAACGTTTGAGTAGTGGCGTAAATGAGTTTTAAGTATTTTATATAAAATCGACCAAGCCGTTTATGAGATATATCCAGGAAAGCTGGTAGTGGAGTAGCGAGGTAGTGGGGTGACGGGTAGTGGGTAACAGGTAGTGGGGTGACGGGTAGCGTTTAGAAGTAGCGGGTAGCGGGTAACGTATAGTGGGTTAACGGGGTACCGAGTGGTAGGAAGCAGGTAGCGGATAAACGGGTAGAGAGTAGTAGGGCTGTGGATAGAGTTTATAGGTAGTTCGATAGCGGGTGCAAAAGTTAAGGTCTTATTTTTATCAAACGAGGAAGTACGAAGGCTGCTAGGTCTAATTTTTTAGATTCTTTGATTTGTTGAACTACTTGCAGAAAATTCTTATTTTTGTAAGAAAATGACTGAAAATGTTAAATTTCATTGAACAACCTGTATTTGGTTTGATACATGTCATTAAATTATAATCCTACTGAATATTCAAAATCATTTCATATCGTGTGTCATGAAAGTTTCAATTGTTAGTTCTGTAGAATTTATTTAAAATTTTTACCGGATTATTTGATGCACATGTATTTTTGATTGTTTCTGTGGTATTGAGTCCGACTCACTTATTTTGTACCAGTGGAGTGTTTTGCGCCGAATTTTGACAGAATGTTCTGGTAGTGGCGTGAATGGGTTTTTAAGAATTTTGTGAAAAATCGACCAAGTCGTTATTGACATATGAGCAGGGTAGTGGAGGTAGCGGAGTGACAGGAAACAGGAGTATGTATAGAGGGCATAGGGGTAGCAGTTAGCGTGAAGGGTAGGATAGCGAGTAACGAGGTACCGGGGTTGCGGGAAACGAATAGCAGTTTAGGTCTTTATAAATTTGCAATCAAAATCAATAAAGCTCAAGGTCAATTTTAAGAATTGTGTGGCTTAGATTTAGATGCGACGGATAGTCTTTATATCTACGCTAACAGAAAAACAAAAAATATTGAAAAATTAAATTTGTATGAAATTTAATCTTTGTTTTGTTCCTCATTTCTCAACCATCCAATCACATGTGCCACTGCGAAGTGTGGCAGGGTACAGCTAGTTTTAAATAAAACACATTATTAAAACGTCAATTACTTTTATATTTTGACATAAATTTCCAACATTTTCTGAGTAACTTTTTCTTTTCATTAAAGTTAAATTAAAAGAAAAAAGAAATCTGTATACCAACATCTTGAAATTTGATATAAATATCTACAGAGTTTGGGCATAACAACACAAGTCCGAAATCTTCGTTTTGAGAGTATACAATAACAAATAATAAGACTTTGCACGTTACTTTTTCTTTTCTTTTATTTTTGTTTAAATTCCAGGAAAAGAAAAAAAAATGGAAATAAGAAACTTTATAAATAAAAATGTAGTAAAAATATGTTTTTCTTAGTTTGTGATATATTTTGTAAAGAATGAATATCAATCAGTAAAAGGCTAGCTTATTAAAATGTAAACAAAATAAAAACTTTTTTTTGCATAAAAAAAAAACATAAAATAAAAGGAAAACCATCAATTTTTCAAACAAAATATAAATGGAGGATGTTTGTATAATCTGGTGGTCATATTTTGCTAAACCTGAGATTATGTTTTGTTTGTAAAATTCACTTTATTTTTATCATTACTTAGAATTACACAACTTTAGTTTGTTTGAATAAATTAATAATTTGTTTGAGTAATGAACAACAACAACTAGTTTTAAATGTGTTTGTTTTGTTTTTCTTTATAAATATGCATGTAAAGTACGAGTGGGTAAAATTTGGTTTACACAATAGCTCATGTCTTCTCTGATGACAGTTGTTTTCGAATTTAAAATGAGTGAATGACACTTTGCGGTCTTACACAAAATACTTAGTAAAAAGAAAATAAATTATAATATTGAAGCGTCCAATGTTGGACTTGAGTTTATTTAAACTACAGCAGCATCACTAGCGAGTTCTTCTTCGACAGTAATATACATACCCTCTTCTTCGTAGGCAGAATCGTGTTTTGCAAGGATTCTCAAGAGTGGACGTAGTTTCAACCACCACTGCCTCTTGGGGATACGTTGTCTGTAAAAAAACAAAAAAGTGAATACATAACACAAGTTTGTGGATTGTGGGTTGTGTCATTGGTTATGTCGGTATTCAACACAGACTCATAAAAGAGGAGCATGTATTGTGACTTACTCGAAATTTGTTTCGGTGATTAAATCGGCCAACGGAGTGAATTTATACTGACGACGGACAATTCCCAACAAACAGGCTGAGTCATTGCCTTCACACTTAATAGTTCCATCCGGTTGGGTATTTGATTTGAACTGATTAATGAACCAATCGACACATTTTGCAGCCATTTTTGTGCCCATATTACGATCGAATGGTGTTGGCGACCCACCCTGCTGCATGTGACCTAGAATACAAATTTCATTATTAATTTTATTGAGAAAATGTCAGCTGTATCACATATACCTAGAATATTCATCCTGCAAGAGAATAGACCTTTGCCCTCTTCGGTATACAAACGATGAATAAAATCGGTATTATAATTTTCCGATGCCTTTTCATTCCTCAAAATCAAACCCCTCTGCACACCTTCGGCCATTTTCGATGCCATATGATAGACATCTTGTTGCAAATCCTTAATGGAAAACTTCTCCTCGAAAATGTAAGCAGCATCGGCACCACCAGCCAATCCAGCCAATGTAGCCAAATAGCCACAATAACCGCCCATCGTTTCAATAACAAAGACACGACGCTTTGTACCCTGAGCCGATTGACGTATCCGATCACAAATTTCGGTGATTTCATTGAGACCAGTATCACAACCCAGAGAGAATTCTGTACCGGGAACATTGTTCGAGATAGTGGAAGGAATCACAACCAGAGGGATACAGAATTCCGGGAAGTTTGGACGTTGGTCGGAAATTTGACCGCACGCATGGTACGCTTCGAATCCACCAATAATCAGAAGACCTTGGATTTTGAATTCCTTGAGACGAGCTGCAATTTCCTTGAATTTGCCCTCTGGCAGAGTACGCTTGGTGCCCAAGAATGCACCACCTTGACCAACCCAACCGGTTACAGAGGACCTAGAACAGAATCATTTATTGTTTGACTTTTATATTTGTCGAATATTCATCTTACCATCCCATTTCTTTGATATTGCCAGCAATCAAACCTTCAATTCCATCATGAATACCAAGCACCGTGTCTCCGCGGTAAATGCAATTGCGGACAAATGAACGAACAGCAGCGTTCATTCCACACGCTGGTGCACCAATATGCATTACCGCTAAGGTATAACCTCCCTAGACAAATTATTGTAGCTTTTTTACAAAAAAATAAATAAACAATTTCTTACAATGCCTTTGCCAGCTGAATCGAAAGACTCCTTTGGTGGCTTCAAACGGGTCAACATCTTGTAGGTCTCCAAGTTTCTTTCGAATGATTTGCCACGTAGTTTAACAGCCAATTCCCAGTTCTTGTCTTCCATGGCCTTGGCGACGGCTTTGGTGCGCTCAACGCACTCCATCAATGGCACACGAACTGCCTGGTTGCCGTCCAGAGACACAACACACGGCACACTGGTCTCAGTTGCTTCCATTAAAGCCATGACAGCTTCAGCACCCATGCGGCAACCCTTTTTTTTTCAAACAAATTGAAATCGAAAATAAGAATTTTCAAATGAAAAATATAAAATTCAAACTCACCAAAACACGATCGAAAGCACTTGGATTGCCTCCACGTTGTACGTGTCCGAGAACAGTTATACGTGTGTCCTGTTGCAGTTTATCAACAACGACTTTCTTGACATCTTCGGCCGTAATCGGTCTTCCTTCCCGATCAATTGCACCTTCGGCCACGATGATGATATTCAGACGTTGACCTGCAAGTCTTTCCTGTTGTTTTGAAGAATTTTGTTTTTAGAGTTTTAGTATTTTGAATTTGCGGCTTTAACTACGAATATTATTTAATTCGGTAAAGAGTTCGATTTTTTAATGATGTTGTAACCGTTAAATAAACAAAAAGAATGGAGAATCAAGAAATGCTATTTGTATAAAGAGTCGAAACACAATGAAGACAGAATGTATGATAGGAAAGAATAGAAATTATTAATACTTTTAAACGCCCATAAAGCCCGATAGCTCCACCTTTGTCTTGACAATCAACAATAATTCGAAATTCCTTGAGTTGATACACAATACAAATTCATCTATTTTTTCATCTTTGTGCGGAAATCCTGCGTTTCAAGCTGTCAACAGTGTTCACATAAACTAAAGCACGGAAGTATTTGTCAAGAAGAATTTCATAAGACGGCACGGAAAAGTATTCAGTATGGTGTTGCTAATTTGAGTAGCAAGAATTCATTTTGAGTCTGAAAAAGTTCTTGGAAAAAAGCGGGATTACGCTTGTTCTTTACTTTTCTGAAAATAACAAGTATACGCCCGAGTGAACCATCTCGTAGAACGTTAATTCCAATATCTGGATATATCCGTGGCCGAGGAAATGCTCTAGCCAAAGTGGCCATTATATACCTTTATGAGTATTAATACAGATTTTGGAATTACAGTTCTATGAGAAAGTTCACTCGGGCGTATACTGGTTATTTTGACTTGTGATTTTATAACTTTTCTTTGTGTACTGCAATACAGTCACAAAATTGTCACGAAAAACGGCTGCAAGATGGAGTGTGCGGTTGGTGCATTCATTTTCTCTGGGTCTTTAAATGTATCCAGGTCTTTTTCGGCTTCCTGACTTTGCTAGTGTCTTTCAGACCGAACTACTCGCGATTAAGGAAGCATACAAATTACTACATAAATAAAAAAATAGAGTGGCGCGACAGCTCTTGAAGAGCCAAGGCCTAAGTGGCTTACGCTCATCAAACAATTCTCTATGTGCGTGTAAAGAATTGAGGGGACCTACAATTTTACGCCGATTCCGAACGGCAAAGTTGAGAAGAAATTTTTCATGACAGATAGCAAATTACTACAACTAGATCCAAATCAAAACCGCAATTTAGCTACCTTTTCGGACAGTCAGGCGGCTATTCAAGCGATTGGCTCGTCCACATCATCCTCCAAAATAGTTCAACAATGCCGAAGTGAGTTAGCGGTCATGAACATTGGACTCATGGTCACTCTTGTCAGTGGCGTTGAGAGCAATGAACGGGCTGACGAGCTGGCTAGGCAAGGATCAGCCCTTCATAGTTCACTAGCGAAAGGAGTCAACATTCATCTTGGTGCTGTGAAGGGCTAGATCTTCTCAGTTTTTTCTCGCTGAATGAAACCACAGATGGAGTAGCTTATCATATCTGGAAGCATATGGCCCACCTACAATAAATCCCGTGCTACTAACCTTATTTGCAGACCCAGGCAAGACATAGCCAGGGTCGTTGCAACACGCACCGGACACTGGCCTGTTGGGGAACACCCATCTTACTTGGGCATTCCCCACAATACTTTCTGTCGTAGTTACGGGGACCAGCGAGAAAAGGAAACTGTTATTCACTTCTTGTGTAAGTGCCCTGAGCTGGCCAAAACGAGAGGTTCTTTTATTTCAAGTGTACGATGAGCGGTGGATGATGTTTTAGCAGACAGAAGGCGCCGGAGGCAGCTACTGGCAATGGCGTTCGGGGAGTCTCCAAAAATGACGGCATAGGGGCTACATGACATTCATGTCATCAGGAACCGAGCCGGCAAGAGATCTCTTTTCTAAACGCAACAATTGATTTTGGTCGTATTTTAAACTAATTGTTACAGTTGCTCTTCGAACTTGAGGTCGCCAGCTAGCGACCTCAAAACAAAAGCTCAGAATTTTATATAATCCCTCCTTTGATTTTAAACGAGTTTTTAGTGTATCAAAACGGCACAACCCAGCGCTAAACCCAATTAGTGTCAGTTGTGAGGTCACTTTTATTAAAAAAATGTTCCCAATTATGTTTGTACTGAAAATTCCTTGAAACATGAGGTGAACATAAAACAGATGTAATTTTAAGCGTACAATACCTCAGAACTTGAAAAGAATGAAATCATTTTTGTATTGCAGTAAAAAGATTAAAAAGACTTATTTTTTGAGTATTTTGACTTCATGTCAGTACTTAACTTTTAATGAAAATTCGCAGTTAATTTTGAAGTCTTTTGTAGAAAAATCATTTAGAGCAGTTAAAAGACTTGAAGTCTTTTAACTGCTTGAAGTCTTTAAACTGCTTGAAGTCTTTTAACTGCTACTACTTAATTTCAGCAGGTGGCCATGGCTCAGAGGATAGAGTAGTAGTAGAGTAGATAAGTCGAACGCTACAAATTCAAGCCCCAGCTTCGGCAGCATTCTTTTTCTACAAAAATCGCCAACTTATCTGAGGCCATGTGTGACAATTAAAATCTGTGTCTCCTCCTCTGTGCCACGTAGGTTTTTGTTATGTGTTCTTCCTTTCTATTTGTCTATCTGTCTCTCTCTGTTATATTAGTGTCTTGTTCTGTCCAGGCGATGGCCTCAGTCGCCAGTGCTGCTATGTGTCTGTAGTTCGTTACATTCATGTGCGAAATACTGTGAAATGTCAATGTCAATGTCGTACTTAATTTAAATGTGTAGGGCAGAAAAAATAGTAGAAAAGACTTCAAGCAGTTAAAAGATTTCAAGCAGTAAAAAGACTTCAAGCAGTCAAAAGGCTGCAAAAGTAGTCAAATGACTGCATTACATTGAATGCAATCAAAAGACTTAATGACTGCAATGAATGTAAAAAAGTAATCTATTCTTTTGACTTCAATTCTTTTAACTGCTCTAAATGATTTTTATGCAAAAATCAAAATTAACTGCGATTTTTTCTTCAAAGTTAAAGTATTGCAATAAGGAATGTAAATGAATTCCCAAAATTTAGTTAAATGAATGGGACTGTTGATGATGCAAAACCAAAAGATTGCATTCTTTTACAGATCTGCAATACCGTTATCCCTATAGGCGTTTTTCTTTTTTAGCTCTAAGCAGGGTGTGGAGTAGAGCCTGAGCTCATCGAGCTCGGTCTGAGCAGAGTAAGCTCAGACCTTTCCGAGTTAATAAAGAAACAAACCTGAGCACGGAATCGCCACATATAAAAAAAAATTGACAAGCTGACAAAAATAATTTTTTATTTACCTTCATTCGGAAAACAACTTGCTTCGCCCGACATTTCGCGTCATCTCACTCATGATATGGATAAAATAAATGAAGTTGGCCGCGCGACACTTTTTACTCCATCTACTCCATCAATTTTAACCGAGCTCGTAGATCGCGCTCTGACCATGGTCTGATCGAAAAAATAAACAAAAGTTGAGCGCTCAGATATGTCTGAGCTAAAAAAGAAATACGGGTTTCTTTTTGACAGCTCCGTACTCTGCTCAGAGCTAAAAAAGAAATACGCCTTATGTTGTCTGAAAAGGTTTGACAATTTGAAAAATGCAATCGAAAATTGCCCACACTAGAAATGAAATATGTCAAACTAAAATACAGTGCCTTGCCCCGGAAAAATGCATTTAAAAGAAAACCTACAATAGGAGTGACTCCATACTATTTTTTTTATTGAGTTGCATCACTGATCAAGCAAATTGAGAAGAAAATAAAGTGGGTACCGTTATTTCCACTCCTGGTGTTTAAAAATTAAATTTGATGTATTGCAAAAATATAACCGCATTTATTTTTTTTTTTTTTTTCTTTGTTTTAAGTTCATTTTTAACAAAAAATTAATATGCAATTTTGTTGCCTCTATTCTCGACCAGTCTTAGAATTCTTTTTGGCATACTATTGACTAGATTTTTCAATATGGAGTCGTCTAAGACGTTCCATTCTGTCACAACTGCCTCTCGTAGCTCAGCAACACTACCAAATTGCTTTGTTTGCGAGTTAAAATTCCCCAAAGACTTTCGATGCGCTTGCAATCTAGAGAATGTGACGGCCACTCACCAAATTAATGTTTTTCGATTCGAACCAATCCAAACTTTGACGACTTACATGAATTGGGGCATTATCTTGCTGGAAGACATGCTCAACTCGGCGAAATCGTCTTAAATAAGGTACCAAATTCTTCTCAAGCACCGAAGTGTAGTCAGAACTGTTCATTCTGGTAGAGGTGAAGGCAAGTGCAACCTTACCACGCTCGCAGAAGGCCCCCCCAAACCATACAGCTGCCACCACCAAAGTTCCTCTTGGAAAAAAACTTTTTCACTTTCCTCAAATCGTGCCAATATCCGCTAAAACCATCTGGTCCATCGACATTAAACTTTTTTTCATTACTAAAAATAACCTGATAAAAAACATTCATTCCAGTATGCCATTTGGAATAACGAGATTTTAGTATAGATTACTAGAATGTCACTTTCGGTTTTCCAATCCCGATTTATGTTTTGGCGGGCAAATTTTAATCTTCTTTGTTTGTGGGCTGCTGTTAAATTTGGAGCTGGAACCATTTTTCCCCGAACAATCACTCCACTGCTTTTTAAAGCAAGAGAAACGGTTGAAACCGAAACTCCTAAACCCAATTCGTTACGAAATTCCGGCAAAGAATGCACCGAAATGGATGCAGCATTGATTAAAATCCTCTTGTCGCGACGTGTCAGCTTATGCGGACGCTCGGGTCTTATTTTTGTCCCATAAGATTCTGGATGTTTTAAATATTTGGAACGACACGATTCGATCGTGAAATTCGTCTTCCAAAAGCCAAGCCTTTTCAATTTCGCTTAAATGCGTACCGCGTGGGATTGTTGTTTTTTATTTGAAAGCACTTGACTGAATGCAGCTTAAAAGAGATGCAAATCTGCGGTTATATTTTTGCAATACATCAAAATCTGTTTTTAATTTTTAAACACCAGGAGTGGAAATAACGGTACTTTATTTTCTTCTCAATTTACTTGATCAGGGATGCAACTCAATAAAAAATAGTAAGGAGTCACTCCTATTGTAGGTTTTCTTTTAAATGCATTTTTTCGGGTGTGGTTATACTTATGCAAGGCACTGTAACTACAAAACGAAGGAGAAGGAAATCATCATTATTTCATTTATTTCAGATGTTGAAATAAAAAACGATGTATGCAAACACAAAGTGAATCTTTAAAATAAAAATAATTTTACTTACTTACCATTCAGAAATGATTTTGACAACTTCGGTGCATTGATAACCCTGAAAACTTATAACTAATCCAAGCGATATTCACTGATAACAATTTAAACAACTTAAAATCGAACTCTTTACTTTTATTTTCCGACCCAAAATAGTTTACAAATAAAAATAAAATTAAAAATAAAAAAAAGCAGTGAATGATAAGAAAACGATTAAATTAAAAAAAAAAAGACAAGCCAGCACCGATGATATGAAATGAATAGACAAAATAGAAAGAAATTTAGAATCAACTTTCTTGCAGTCAAACAAACAAAATTAAACAACACAAGATGAGTTGAATTTTCAAATGACTGTTTGAGTAGTTTTGAAAAGCAAGAAGCTATGTTAAAGTTTTAAACATTTTTATTGAACCGAAATATTATGAAATCATTAAACCAATTTAGTTTAGCAATTTCGATAGTTCAAGATATAATTTTCGATTTCATATAACTTCGGTTTTCTTTCAAGAAGTATCCTCGGACTCCTTGGAATACCCCAGCAACGAAAAAATCACGACTAAGTGTACAAAATTATGTTAAATGTATTTTAGTGTTGTTAAAGTGTTAGTCTAATGTAGTGTGTGTAAATTAAAAATAATATTACTTTGTTTAGTTAACTTAAGCATTTTAATTTTAGTAATTAAGAACTAAGAGTTGGTTTTGAGAAACTCTTTCAGCGATAAATTCTGACCTGGTACAGTTTCGAGCATAACTTTTCCGGCCAATTAGTAACTGCTGGATCTTCTGGGATAAAAATGAAATCAGCTTCGCTTGCTAACGAAGATACAATAGCTAAATAACTACACAGCGACAAGAAAAAAACAAAAAATAAATGGAGGATATGATATCAAGCAAAAGAAAGATGATGAATTTCTTTGATACTACCATTTCAGGATTACAGATCGTTTTGCCAATTGAATCCATTTCAAAATTCTTTTTTCTAAAAAACAAAATACCTTGGCTACTACAGGTCTTGTCTTTAAAAATAATGAATAGTTTTGCGTATGTGTGATGCAAACAGAACACTAATGAAGTTGAGCTTCTTGACAGAACACAGAAGCACATATTTCAAGTAGAGAGATGTAGTCTCATAGATTTTAGAGCGACGTCATTCTAACTTTTAACAGCTTTAATCCTGCCGGTAGTTCTCTCTCCGAGTCCGGTCATTTTGTTTTCATCGGGAACAACTGAGACTCCGTCACTCAAAACTATGAGAAGATGAACGAAGTTTCATAGCTTTTTATGCCACATCAAATTGAATGTAAGGTATTCGAAATGATGATAATAATGTCGTTTTCCATTGTTTTTTTTTTTTACGTTTCTTCTTCTTCCTCCAATGGAACGAGTTATGATGAAAGTGTTATTCTTGTGACGCTTCTGTTTTCAAAACAGAAGAGTTCTGCTCTTCTCAGAAGAATTTCTTCCATCAAAGTCAGTCCAATGAAATGGTTTCAGAAGGCTTCTGGACTCTACCAAATGTTTCTGGACTGCCAATGGAAAACGACATAAATGCAAAGGGGCGACGGCAAAAAGAATTCTTCGTTAAATTTTGTGTGACATTACGTGTTTCTTTTTGATTAATATTCAAACGCTCTAGACTTGTATAGATCGTTAACTCTTAATTATGTACAAATCATCAATAGGCCAGTTCCATTTGAGATGTTGTCTGTAAAAATAATGAGGTGAAACACAATCCTCAGTTCTCAATGAGTTTCAGTGACCGAACAATGGCAATAATGTCGAAAAAGCTAACTGAGATATTGGATCCAAGCAATTTTCATTCAGAGATCTGAGAGCAACAAACACAAACTTTTTCGCTAGCATACGTAATGTATAGACGGGATCTGTGAAAATTCGAGAAGAAAACTGTAGCCGTGATAATACTCCAATAAAAAAAAAAAAAAGTTAACAATTTAATTGCCGTATTGGTCATAATTCATAGAACTTCATAAAACTCCATTCCATGACAGATAGTGACTGTTTGCCAGAAGGTTAAATTAACGATTAGAATCTAATTAATTGGTACTCTTTATGATTGATTTTATTTAGTGGGTCACAATCAATTGAAAATATTCATGGAGGAATTTCAATATCAGGACCTTCGTCTTCTTAAGGTTAAAAGTGACAGTTTCAATTCTAAAGGGTCCGCCATCTAACCTTCGAAGACCTTCGTCTTCTTAAGGTTAAAAGTGACAGTTTCAATTCTAAATGGTCTGCCATCTAACGATTTTTTTTTTTTTAGCTTATTTAACACTGTAACACTTATTGCTTTTTTTTTGGTCGTCCGGAACTGTTCCGAACGATTCTGAATTCCTTGACTTGGCACAAGATGACAGTTCTTGTTCTGAATAAAACAGAAAAACGATTCCGAATTTGAAGACGAAATCAGACAGAATAACGCATACATGCACACATTTGCACATACGTACTCGCCGCAATATTTACAAATAAAGAAAATAAAAACAATTTAATGTCATCTACAATATTCACAAATACATAGACATTCAACATTAGTAGCAAAAAAAATGTGTTTGCATGTTCGTTATATCAACGCGTTTGTTTACTTACTTTGTAGCAAGTTTCTCTCTTTCTGAGAGAATTTTACTCTTTAACCTAATTTGACAGATTTCAAACAAACTGCCACAAAAAGTTCCCAAACAGACCTATTACTTTGAAAATCATGGTAATGTTGCAGAAAATTGTGCGAAAATTGCGTACTGATTTTGGAAGAAGAGAAGCACCGTCAGCTGCGTATATTCGTTATCTTGTAAAAAAAAAAAAAAGTGATAAAAACTGGCATCCTCATCGATAAACCAAACCATGAAAACCAAAAACAGTGCGTTCACCCGAGAATATTGCTGCTGCGGCAGAAAGTGTGTGTGAAGCGCCATCAACATCAATTCACCGTCGTTCTCAGCAATTGAACATTTCGGAGACACCATTGAGAAGAATATTGCAAAAAGACCTCTATATGACGCCATACAAAATCCAATTGGTTCAGGAGTTGAAGCCAACCGCCCATCAAATGCGTTATTGCTTCGTTAAGTGGGCCTGCGATCCACTTAGAGAAGAAGCCGACTCTGCCAAAAAGAATCATCTTTTCAGATGAAGCTCATTTTGATCTTGGCGGGTAGGTAAACAAGCAAAATTGTCAGATTAGGGGTACAGAAGACCCGCACACATACATTTAAAAGCCGATACACCCAAAACTAGTCACTGTTTGGTTCGGATTTTGGTCCAGAGGCATAATTGGGCCATTTTTCTTCGAAAATGAACAAGAAGTGGTCGTTACAATCAATTGCAATCGTTATCCGGCCATTTTAAACGAATTAAATAAAATTAAAGGGGAGGATATTGGCAACATTTGTTTTAACGGGACGGCGCAATGTGCCACACAGCCGAAGCTACACTCGATGTTTTGCTCCCTGTTTATGAAAATCGCATTATAAACCGCAGAGCTGATGTCGTTTGGCCACCTTGCAGCTGCGACTTGACACCGTTGGACTATTATTTGTGAGGTTCCATAAAAGATAACTGTTAACTAGACAAGGACAATATTCGTGAAGCCATTGGTGAAATATAGCTGCACAGAATTGATAATGTCAATGATGGCCAATCGAGGCGGCCATTTAAATGAAATTATTTTCCATTATTAACCGGAAGGATTGTACTTTCAAATAAAAATGAAATTTGAAAAAAAAATTCAGTAGTTATTTGGCGGACCGTTTAGAAAGAACAGAATGCTCTCTTTTATTTCAAATCATGATGAAAAATACAGTTGCCCTGTTTGGAATTCTCACATGGCAAAATAATAAACTTTATCTAGTCATCTCCTAGAACTAACGTAGAGCCCTCATACATTTCCTTTAACTGCTTATAAAAACCTACAATCTATTGAAATAATGATTTTGAATGATGAATAGCAAAGTGTGCAATAAGAAGGAAAACATGATTTCAATTAGAGAAGAACAATGACTAAACAAATATTTAAATAATCACAACATGAAAATTATTAAAAGGGATTACAATGGTTCTTTGGCACTTTCAACAACATTTAAGTAAAGCTTTTAGTCTGCTTATGTTTATTAAAAGCATTTCCTTCTGTTTCAAAAAAAGAAATAAATATTTATAAATTGTTAATCAAACAAGTGCTCGATCTGCAATTTCGTCAA
This sequence comes from Sphaerophoria rueppellii, assembly GCA_920937365.1. Classification (NCBI taxonomy): domain Eukaryota; kingdom Metazoa; phylum Arthropoda; class Insecta; order Diptera; family Syrphidae; genus Sphaerophoria; species Sphaerophoria rueppellii. Next base: position 19,641,954 of record CAKKXW010000002.1, on the reverse strand, counting down.
GTCAAATTTCAGCTCGACACGCAAAATTTGACTTGACCAAATATGCACATCATTTCGTTAACAAAAAAAAAAATAATACTAAATCATTCCAATTTTCATTTTCATTTTAAATTTTGGATGTGTTTGCAATAGTGACACTTTCAAACGATTAAAAAAAAAAAGACAGCCAAATTGTGCAAAATTTTGAAAATTATGTAAAATTAAAAAAAAAAAAAAGAAAAAAACATTTGTTCAGTTTAACATTTATTTCTTCTTGCCTGACTCAATTGCTGACACAGCCTGCTTGGCCAGTCGGCCTTGGGCGGAGCTTCGGGAATAAAAATATAATCAGCTTCACATGAAAGTCCAGCTACAAGGGCCAAATAACTGCAAAATATTTTATTACATAAATTCAAAATGCTTTAAGGTAGTTTTGCTCGAGTTCTATAAATCTCTTAAAGTGTAACTTGTAAAATAGTTGGATTTTGGTTGTGTATTTGTTGCTTTTGATGGACACAAAAATAAATTGGACCACACGTTGCACTTCAATCTCACACTCAAACCTCTCATGGCCGAATCGGTAGAAAAAAAATTCAAACTAGTTATGTGTTTTTTTTTTTTTCTTAACAAATTTTTGATTTGATGAAAACAAAAATCATAAAAAAGAAAAAACACGATTTGATAAAATAACATTCCAAAAATATTCTTTGCAAAAGAAACAAAAAAACTGCTTGCCTGTATTAATTTATCGCAAAGCTTCGTAGGCCAATCGAATGGAGGCGGTGATTCTGGGCAAAATACATAGTCTGCTTCTGAGATGACGCCTGTTACTACTGGCAAGTAACTGCGATAGTGTGTTTTTTTTTATAAATAATTAAAAATTGACACATTTTAATCAACAATCTACTGTTCCATTTTCACTGACTCTTAACTATCTTTCTTCTTTTAGTATTTCATACGAGATATTTCTCCTTCTTTGTAAATAAGACAACAACAAAAAATAAAAAGTAGAATTGAAACTCACCCGCAATGACGTCCCATTACCTCCATGATGAATGTTCTTTGATGGGAATAGGCCGTACTTACGATAGCATCAATTGCCTCAATGATACGATGCAAGGCCGAATCCGTACCAATTGTCATGTCGGTACCACAAAAATCATTATCAATCGAACCGACCTGTTTTTCGTTTTGTAAAAAGATTAAATAAGACAATCAGTCCCATGATCAAGAATTTACAAATTTTTGTACTAACCATTCCGACAATGTGCAAACAAGAATGTTTCTTTCTTTGTTCGGCAGTGATTCTTTCGGTTTTTAAAAGCTCATCGAGTAGCTCAGACCATTCTTGACGGAAGAGATTAGCACCGGTTAGGGAACCATCACCACCAATCACAACCAAATTGGTGATCCCTTTTTGAATCAGATTTTGTGCGGCCTTCAAGCGGCCTTCTTTTTGACGGAAATCAGCACAACGAGCTGAACCAATTACAGTTCCTCCTCGATGGATGATACTGGACACTGAAGACCAGTTGGCTTCGGCGATGTTGTCGCCACCATCGACCATTCCTTGGTAGCCCTCTCGAATGAAATAGACCTGTAAGAGAAATGTATTTTAATTTTTTTACTTCTTAAGAACACTGTTCACTGCAATTTTCCATGAACTGTATGCGATTCAAGAGAGGACGACTATGGGGACGACGTAACCATGGGCTATACTAAGCTATCTTGAAGGAGATGTGGTAAATAAATAGAGTGGCACGACAGCTCTTGAAGAGCCAAGGCCCGTATGAAGAATTACTTAGGTGGCGCTATAGTCCAGGTCGGACCAGGGTCTCACCACTGATCTCTATTATAACTGGATAGTGGATAGGAGCAAACAGTTTGACTCCCATAGAAGACTGTTATAATTGTAAAGGTACCATCCATGTATAACAGTTATACCAAAATATAGCACTTCCCCACTGAGAGCTGCAAAAAATAACATAAATACGGCTGTGCTGTGAAACTTCTTAAATGATAAATAATAAGTACCTTGCTGCTTTAATATTTTATTGGTATTTATTTCAATTAGTGGTTGGCCCCATTTAGTTAAAAATAGCAATTTTTCAGTAAAGTTATTTTAAATTATAAACTCAGGCCATTGATGAAACTAAGCAATCTCTTCATCACTTCACTCTGTCCACTGATCTCTATAATAGAGATCAATGACTCTGTCTCACTTTTTCAGTTTATATAGAAAGAGATGCACAAGTGTAAGAGTACCATGTCAAATTCAAAAGGAGCCAAGAAAAGTGTTATAATTTGTATGGAATCCACAATCCAGTGTATTATAGAGATCAGTGGGTCTCACCCAACAAACTTCTCCAGCCAGTTCGGTCCCTATCTAGCTGTCTCCAGTTTCACACGACAAGTTCAAGTTGGTTCAGGTCCTCTACCACCTGTGTGCTCCACCTGAGTCGCGGTCTTCCTCTTCTGCGACGTCCTTCCGGATTGGATTCGAAGACTCTACGAGCCGGAGCATTATTTTCCATTCGCTCAACATGACCCAACCATCTAAGTCGTTTGACCTTAACTTTTCTGGCTAGGCCAGTGTCACTGTACAACTCGTACAGTTCTTGGTTGAATCTTCGTCTCCGTTCTCCATTTACGCAGACAGGACCAAAAATCACTCGAAGAATTTTTCTCTCAAAGCAGCCCAAAGCGTTTTCATAAGATGTTGTCATAGTCCATGGTCTCTGCACCATACATGAGGACCGGGATGATGAGGGTTTCGTAGAGTGTCACTTTAGTTGCTCGGGAGACGGCTTTACTACTCAATTACCATCTATGTCCAAAGAAGCAGCGATTGGCAAGAGTGATTCTTCGTTTGATTTCAGCGCTGGTGTTGTTGTCTGAGTTGAAAGCGGATCCCAGGTAGACAAAGTCCTTAACTACCTCGAAGTTAAATCTGTCTATGTTGACGTTTGCTCCAAGACGTCGATGTTCGTAGTCCTTTCTTGTCGACAGCATTAACTTGGTCTTACCCTCGTTAACCGCTAGACTCATCTTCCTGGCCTCCGTCTCAAGACTCACAAACGCTCCACTGACATCACTCGGTGTTCTTCCAATTATGTCAATGTCGTCTGCGTATCCTAGTAGCTGGACGGAATTTTTAAAGATTGTGCCTCTGGTGTTGACGTTGGAGCTTTGCACAATCGTTTCAAGAATGATGTTGAAGAAATCGCAAGACAACGCTTCGCCTTGTCTAAAACCTTTTTTGACATCAAAAGCGTCCGTTAGGTTTTTTCCAACCATGATGGAACAGCGTGAATTTTCCATTGTCACCTTACACAGACGGATGAGTTTTTCTGGGATGTCAAAACTGGTCTCTAAAGACGTTGTCATACGCGGCCTTGAAATCGATGAAAAGGTGGTAGGTATCGATTGGAAGTTCCTGGGTCTCCTTCAAGATCTGCCGTAGGGTGAATAGGTATGAATGAAATAAATACATAATGGGCACGAGTAGGACCCGAACCCACGACGTTCTGCTTAGCGGCAAACGCACCTTACCACGGACACAGAAGGTGACAAAAATTAATTTCGGAAGAATCTGGTAGTCTGCGCACCTAGCTCGCATGAGCGAAAAGGAACCGGCACGGATAGTTTTTTGCGGTACAATTCTTGGAAAAAGACCAAATTTGTGATGGAAGGATGACGTAGAGCAGGTCGCTCGAGGCCTTAGTGTGCAGAATTGAATGTAGGCGCCCAACGATCGAAACACTTGTTGAAACAGGTTCGTTCGGACTATAACCCGATTGTTGTGCAGATGAGAGCAAAAACTTCATCAAATTTGACAAATGCCTTCAGCATGAAGCTATGGAAAACAGAACTTGGTTGTTTGAGCCAGCAACCGGAATATTTTGGAAAAATTATTGAATCAATCAAAAAAGCATAAACAAATAAAGTTGATTGAGCAGTGTTGATGGTTTACATATTTATCGAAAGAAATTGTTTAGTCTCCTTTGAACTGGTTTAAAGTGACGAAAATTTGTCTCGCAATTTTGCTTGCGTATGCAAATGAACGTCAATTTATTTAATTCAAGAAACAACGTTTGAACGAACAAAACTTGGACAAGATTTTAATTAAATTAAAACTGATGGTGGCAAAGGCCGAAGATCTGTGAAGCAAAACTCTATTAAAAACAATAAGGTGTTGATTTTGCCACACCCTGAGTAGAATTGTATTTTACAGTCCAGTCTAAGTGGACCCAATTCAAAAGAAAAATAAACTTATCATTTGTTTATCTTAAATGTCCCGCTATGGGTTTGGACTATGCTCCTATCTTCCAACGAATTTGAAATTGGAGTTGCAGGACTGTTATTGTAAACTTAGAACTGTTTTATGAAATTAGAAAAGCCGAATTCGATGACTGAATGTCTTGCAAAATTTTGAAATTGGAGCTGAATTTCTGTGACTCACAGTGACGAGTGTATATTTCAAATTTGAATAAATCGGCGTCAAAAATTCCCCGAACCTAAGTCAGGATGTTGATTTTTCTTGCGAATGGAATACAATCCATTTAATTCATCCCAATTAGAAACGCCTCTTAAACTAAACGAGTTTGTGCATTCTTCATTTCATTTGTTCAATTGACTGACCTCTCCATAAAACCATAAATAAAGTAGTTTGAATGTCAACTAACACAAAAATTGCTCACTATTTACCTTGCATCCGAGATAAATTCCCATGCGCACCACTGCACGCACAGCAGCATTCATTCCTTGAGAATCGCCACCACTTGTAAAGACAGCAATGCCTTTACCTTTATGCGAGCCGCGCTCGATAAAGCGTTGAGTAACGTCACCGCCGGGCATTCTTGATAATTCCTTGATCTCGCTTGTCACCAAATGTTCAATTGTTTGCAAAAGGTCTTATGATTTTCACTTTCTTCACAATTCACTTTTTCTCGTGTGTCTACAATAGAGAACAAAAAATCACAATTTCAAAGGTTATTTCAACGAATTCAGAGAATTTCAATAATAGTGATGTAAACTTAATCAGATTACCTGAAAACCGAAGTTGATTGTGCACTTCAGTTTGAGTTACTTCAGTTACTGGATAAAATTGAAACTAGACTTTGAATTTGGTAATTTTTTGGATGAAAAAATTCGGTTAGGCGGTTTGAGGAGAATTGACCAAGGTGACACAAGATGACATTTCAAGGTGACCTTTTGAATAATCGATCTTTTTCAAAAATGACAGATTCTGACAGCCTCAGCTGGTTGTGGTGGAAGTTGGAATTATTTGTTGACGATGATTTTTATGAATGAAACCAAATTATTGGAGTGTTTGTTTTTGTTGGTTTGCTTAATTTTTAATTTATTTATATTTTAAAATAATTTATTTAATGATATATGAGCTAAAATTTGGATGTGAAAAACTTAAGAGTGTGATGACACTGGAATCTGGAAAGTTTTGTGATTCACATATAGGTGGCGATCTTGATTGGCATTGTCAATTATGTCATCGTTCAGGCTATGAGTTTGAAAGTGCAAGATAACCTTAATATTTAACGTAGTGCTTCCACTAATGTCGAATTCCTGTCGACTGTAGTCACCATTGTATATGGACTCAGGTAGTAGTATCAGGAATGGTGTTTTCGATATTTAGAGCTACATCAAACCCAAAAAAAAAAAACACTATAGAAAACTTATGTAAAAAATTAGCACTGTGCCAGGTCTCAAGATGGCACCACAATCGATTGCCAGGTCGCAGGTACTTGCTAGATAAAAATACAATGGTAGTCACAATAGGGCTCTTTCCCTTTTGACAGCGCATACATTTCGACCAATCTCAAATGTCATTTTATCGGTCGTGGAGGGCAAACAAAGCGCGAATTGCATACAATTTGAATTTTTGTTGTTATTTTTCTTAATATTTCAATAATTAATGTATCTAACAAAAGTTTTTTTAATCGGGAAATGAAGATTTTATTGTACGCAAGAGATTGGATGCAAAAAGAAGGAAGTTGGACAACAAAACCAAAAACACAGCACTAAGGAGGCATTTTTTGTACATTTTAACACAAAAAACGAACAAAGAAGATAAAATAGTAAACTTCTAGCTTTAATAAATGAAAAAAGTTCATTAATTATACATTATCAGCCTTATTTATTAGATTTCCTTAATACTCGTTAGAAACCCGGAATAGTTATTACGAGAATAAGCACGTACATCAACCTATTCCTATTCCTTATTTATAAAATATTTTTCTACTCGTTTTAGTTATGCCCTGCTTATGTCAAATTTTGAACTATAAAATTGGCCTATCTAAAACTTTAGTTATTGAAATCTGACACTTTTGTATATTTTTTGTCAAAAAAATATACAAACCTGACATTGCCTTTCATTTTTTCATAAAATAAATAAGTGAAGAGCAAAATGTAGCTTTTTCGGATTGAGAAATTTTATATTGATACCAGCAAAAGTAAGTATGAAGAAGAAGAATGGTTCCAAATAATTTTAAAAACTATATACGTACTGAAGATTTTAAATTAATGGCTCTTTTGGACTCAAACGCTCCTGCCAGACGTTTGAAAATTTGACAAAACATTTGTTTGACAATATTTATTCAAAATGACATTAAGATACTAAAGCGGACTTATTCTGGCTTTAAACCTCCTATGAAACAGTTTTATCTTATTCCGACTCAAAAAACTAGTTTTATTTTTTTATAAATAAGCTTTTCAGTATTAAAGGCGTTTTAAGGTCGGAATAACTTTATTCTGCCTTAAAACTCGTTTATAAATAAGGCTGTATATGTTTTATATTTCTTGTTTAATGAATTTCGACCTAAGTGAAGTTGTTTGCCCTCCACGACGACAAGACGTCATCTCGTTTGACGTTTCCCGCCGGTACTCTATTGCAAGTTGCATCCTTTGTATATGGAACGACTAGTATTATCAAGATTGGTGTTTTCAAATTTCTCAGGCTTCAGTGCACTGCTCAGTTATAACAAGATGGGAAAGCTTGCTGTCAAAATGACATTTGCCTACAAGCTAAGGGAGCAGGCTAGCTGTAAGAGTATGCGTGTAATACAAACTAAAAGGAGCAGGTTAGCTGTAAGAGTATGCGTTTTATTGTAATAATGATACAATTGCCTACATAATAAAGCAAGTTTGCTGCAAGAGTATGTGTGTATGAAAAAAATAAGTTTTGAGGTATTTGGAGGGTTAAACGTAGGTAGGTTTCCAATCTTCTTATAACTGATCTGTGCCACCACCGTTTGGCATCTTGAGACCCGTTTGCTCATTCGGAACATAAATGTATGTTCAGTTCAACTTAAATCTTTCATTTTTATATGGAACGTTCCGGAATTCGATAATTACATAAAATCCTCATACTTAAAATGAACTATATGTAGAACATAAATTTATGTTCCGAAAGAGGAAATAGGCCTGAAACTACTACCCATTTTTTTTTTTTTTGTAATCTAAAATTGATACACAGAACTGTCCGATTCCAGATATCAAACGAACATGCAAACAGATTTGTTTGCTTCTAATGGTTGAATGGCTATGAATGTGTGAAACCATTGAATAAGAAGTACAGGAAAGGGTCTTATGAACAAGAATTGAAGCAATTTTCTAAGTAGTGTGAGTTTCACAAACACAAACGCATTACAACAGGGCTGGTCTGCAGTTGAATAGTTAATCTCAGGGGCACCAAGCGAAATTTGATTGAATCAAGATTTCATCGATTTCGCTTCAACTTTTTTTTCAATCTCAATTCTTTTTTTAAGAAGCATGGTGTTTTAACGCTAAAGGTGCACGGCACGGTTTTTAATGATTAATTTTTTTATTTTTCAGTACATTTTCTTGATTTTTCATCCGTAATCCATCACGTTTTATTACGCCTACTGTAATACAACCAAAAAATAAAAACTTTTCGAAACACTATGGAAGAACTATTCAAAGCAACCGTACACACTACGGGAACTCAACGAATTGCAGCGCCTTACCATCACGAGCAGAAATAATACACCCCTAAACTCGACAAAGTCAAAGTTTGACAGCACATACTCTAAAAATTGACAGCACATACCGAAAAATGGACATCATCAGACATCTTTGTTGCTTCACTCACGTACACTGTACATGTAGTAACACCGCTTCTGTAGTTCTTATTCAATGGTGAAACCTCATAATATGCAGAATTGCAGACGACATGACATTTGGAAACATGGCGGCGAGTACGTACATTACGTACATATATGCAAATGTGTGTATGTGTGCGTGATTCTATTTTTGATTCCGACAAATTCGGAATTGTTTTTCTGTTCTTTTAGAACAAGAACTGTCATCTTGTGTCAAGTGAACGAATTCAGAATTGTTCGGAACGGTTCCACCAACGCTATGAGTTTTGACAATTTTCGAAAATAAATAAATATTAACAATTTCTTTTTTTTAAGAATGTGTTTGCCAGATGATAAAATGCAGTTGATCCTTGAATGAATTCCAATGAAAATAGTTGCAACTTTAATCAATATTTTGCTTGTGTGGACATCGGCATAAGTGTATGTTGACGTGTTGGTCAAATTGACAGTTCTGATAACTGATATCTTTTGTAGTTTTCTTGAGACGGAAGGAACTTTAAGTTATGCATTCCACCGCACAGGGGAATGAGTAATTGAGGCTGGTAGTCAAACTCAAACCTTGTGGCCAGCTTCTGCACCTTTCCAGGGGCCTGATTATGAGAAGAGATTTGCGGCGGATCGTTTTGCTAACGACTTTGACATTTTTAAATTATTGCTTTCGATTTCGCCTTCTTCGTTTCAAATTCGACCAATTAATGAAGTCGAAAGCGAATTCGAAATGTCATAATGTTGGATGGCGAGTTGAAATCCGACAGCTGCTTTTTTGTGGCGAATGTGCAACATACCTTTTCCTGTAAAATTAATGAATATTTATCATTTATTAAAGTTAAAACTTTACTTTTTTATCTTCTTTGTTCGTTGTTTGTGTTAAAAAGTACAAACAAAAATGCCTCCTTAGTGCTGTGTTTTTGGTTTTTGCTGCCCAAATACCAAATTCCTTCTTTTTTCATCCATTCCCTTGTGTACACTAAAATCTTTATTTACTCAATAAAAAAACGTTTATAGATACATTAGTTATTGAAATATTAAGAATAATTCCACAACAAATTCAAATTGCATGCAAATTGCGGATTTGTTTGCCCTCCACGACGATAAAATGACAGTTGAGACTGGTCGAAATTTATGCGCTGTCAAAAGGGAAAGAGCCCTATACGACGCGAGTCGAATTTGAAAGGTCGAATTGACAACGATCCGCCGCGAATCCCATAATCAGGCCCCTGTTCTTGATTGAATCCCATAATGCAGACAGAACTTGAAGCTTAATGTTCCTCCTAATTAAAATGCCTCATAAATATTTTGACATGGGACCCTGTGATATCTTGCCAGGTTGAACGTGAAACTTGCCCTGGGGCCTGATTATGGCATTAATTCGAATCACGTCGTATTTGCTTCTTAACGAATTCGCGGCGGAGCGAAAAAAATTCTTCCTATATTCTAGTGACTTGACTAATTCTTCCAATATTCCAGTTAATAATAATAAACAGTGTTGCCGCAGGGAAAAATTCCAGAAACTTGAAAAACGAGTCATTTACAACAAAAACCAATCTACGCCAAAAAAATTAAACTAAGCGAAAGCAATAATTGAAAAATGTCAAAGTCGCTAGCAAACGATTCGCCGCGAATCCCATAATCAGGTAATGCGCAAAAATTAATTTACATGCATTCGACAAATCATTTACAATCGAACCTAGCTAAATGCTGTAGCAATATTGATTATGCTCATGCTCACTACAACTTTGCCACACCAAAGTAACCAAGATGCAACGGTGTGGCCAGAGTTAATACTCAAGAAAAATAGGAGTTCATTATCAGTCCAGTACGATTTACATTGAATTTAAAAAAATGCCGGAAAAGGGGCATGTTGCTGACCGCTTTCGTTTACGATTAGTATACAAAATAAAACACAATGAATTTTATTAAGAAACTGTAATTTCAATAAACATAAATAATCTTTTCCCCTCTTAATTAAACATAACGTTTTCCTTTTTTTCATGTACAATTATTTTAGCTGGACAAAAGTTGTTTAGTTTTTTTTTTTCTCTTTGTTTGGTTTTTTTTTATTTTATTTTAAAAATTAATCCGCATTACTTATTTTTTTTTTAAATGTCTTAAGCTTGTTTTTTTTTTGTTTAATTGTCGTTTAACTTTAAAGTTTTTTTTTTTTAATTTCTTGTTATTTTATTTTATTTAGCTCAAACGAATCCAATTTTCGAAATAAAATAAAATAGTTTCAGTCCCTTTTGAAGTGATTTTCATTTTTTTTTTGTTTTGTTTTGTTTTTTACACATTTATGTCTGTCTTTACGAAAATACACATAATATTTGCTTAAACCAAAGTTTGATATACATAAATTTGAAATTTATTAATTTTTTTGTTTTTGTTTTGCGCAAGATTTAAAATATAAAGTAATTAATTTTAAAAATATTTAATTTACGACTTACACAACACCCTTATGTCCTTTTTTTTTAAATGAGAGATGAATGGATTTTTTTCTTTTTTGTTTTTAATTTTTATATAACATCTTGTCAGTATATTTGAAATTAATAGAAAAAAAAAATAAAACCAAAATGAAAATGAAAAGAAAAATTTAAAAATCTAAATGAAAATGTAATTCGAATATACCTACTTTTAGAGAGTTGAGCTAATCAATTAATTAAGTCTTTCGAAAATCCTTTTCACCTGATACAGGTTGTTAACAATCCGATTTTGTTTGTCCTTTCAAATTAACTTTTATCTCTTTTTTGTTTGTTTGATGTCAAAGAAGGTTTTCAACACAGGATCCCATAAAAAAAAAATGTTTTCCATCATTCGTGGATGTTCAAGCAATTTTTAAATAAATAAATCTACTTACCAAACGTTGAAGGAGAAAACAAAGCAGAGAGGACAAAAACATTTTCATTGAAGATTGGAAATAGTTTGACTCAAAAAATGTAGGAGCACAAGGAATATTCAATATTTTAAAACCGGTAAGTCATCCTTCGAATGGGATCTAACAACACAATCATCATACAAAACAATAAAATTTAAAGCTATAGGGGGAATCACAGCAGAAACTATTTCTCAACAGAATTTACAACACACCCAAGGGACATACATATTTTCAAAAACAAAAACAAAATAATAAATCAAAATAAAATTGTTAAAACTTCTTTTTCTGTTCCTCGCGGTACTTTTTATTTAGAAATTGTGTTTTTGACTTTTAATGGACCGATTTTTTTTTTTTTTTATATAAAAGTCGAAAATTGAATTAAATAATTTAAGTTGTGTTTAAATGACAATTTTTGTGGTATACTGTTTAAAATGCATAATACATTTGATTCGATTCATGCTTGCACAGAAATTTACAGAAGAAAAAAAAAAAAAAAGAAAAATTAAATATTGAAATTGAAACCATTTTTAAAACACAATCAGCCTTATTACCGTACCCGATTGGAGAAAAATTCTCTCCGATTCGTACAATTTCTACGATTTTTCTACCACCGTGTACTTTCGGACAGGTCAATTGTAGACATCTACGAACAAATTTGAAATCTGCGTCGTAATTTCAAATTGAGAGTGACGTTTCGCGATTTCTTACTTCGTCCAATTTCATCCGCAAATAAAAAGTGTCGTAGATTTTCTTTTGAACACTCATTCCGTCAATCTCGCATTATTACACTCGGATGTTTTTCGGTTGACAATTTTTGACACTTCTCTTTCATTGTTTTGTTCTCCATACACAAAGTCAAAGATATTTGAAGTTGAAATAAAGCAACTCCAAGAAACAAAGAAAGACGAGAAAAACAAACGACAAAAAACGTCCGAAAATTTTGAACCCGAAATTGTGAGGGTTGAAACTTTAAAGTATTTCTATTTCACCTACTTTCTCTTTCGCACTGAGTCTGAGTGTAATAACACACATACTTGCAATTTGAAGTGCGTCGGTACGCGTCACTAATTTATATACGAATCGGATACGGTGAAGGCAATAAAACTTCCGATTGGATATTTTCTCCGATCGAGTACGGTAATAAGTCTGAATGTCATTGCACGGTAATTACAAATTGTTGTGTCACATTAAATAGCAAAGTGTTGAGAAGCCATTAACATTAAATGTTTGTTTGTTTGTTTTTTGCTTGACAAGGGACACAACTTTTTTTATGATTAATAAATATATGTATCTATTTTTGTTGTAGGTAGCGGTATACACTAGTTGAAATGACAAAGGATAGAAACAAAATTTTAAATTCATCACAATCGTTATACAAAAAAAAAAAACTTTAAAAATTCTTTACAAAAGAAATAACGGACACGTTATTACATGGAACTACTTTGTTTCTTTTTTGAACATCCACATCCAGATGAGTCAAATTCGTACAAAAATTATCGTTTTTTTTTTCTTTGTTTTTTGGTGATAATAAAAAGAAAAAAACAAAATTTATATTTAAAAAACAAACAAAATATTTATTAAAAAAATAATAAATAAAGCGCTCTTTAAACAAATAAAAGTTTTTTTTTTGACAATAAAAGGTAGCTTTTATTTGTTTTTGTATTTTTTTTTCCTTTTTTTCACTGACGTTTAATTTGTTTCTGCAAAAAGAAAAAACTAACAGAAAAGAGAAAGAATCGGTTGTTGGTTGTTCTGTCTCTTGTCTGTTAATTGTTGGTTTGCCATTTTTGCTGTTAGTGTCATTTTGCATATATTATTTCCTCTTCAAAGATTTGATCTTTTTTTTCTGAATTTTTGTTTCCTTTGATTTTCTTGTTGTTGTTTTTTTTTTCTGTTTATGGATTTTGTTTGTTTTTAATTTTTTGTATTTTAATTGGTTTTGTTGGTTGTTGTTGGTTGTTTTTTTTTATATTATATTTGCATAGTCAAAAGGGAACATTTAGTTTGGTTAGTTGTCGCCACCTTCTTGTGGTTCATCAGCATCCCCTTGTGTGTCTGATGTCCATAAAGTGAGGTTGTCTCTCAACAGTTGCATGATAAGTGTTGAGTCTTTGTATGAATCTTCATTGAGAGTGTCTAGCTCAGCTATCGCGTCATCGAACGCCTGTGTGAGATTTATTTGAAATAAAAGAAATTATTACCATTACAGAATTAAAAAATATATATGTATATCATTAGTAAGAAAGAAAAAAAAAACACGATACAAGGAGTCAAATCTTGGCTACAAAGCATTCTCTCTTCTTAAACTTATTTAAATGCATAATTTACTTCACGGGTACAAAGTTGGAGTAGCAATCTTTGTTTGATTTTATTTTAATTTTTGAACATAAAAAACAATAATAGTTCAAATCATCTTTTTCTGAATAATAAAAGTGGGAATCACAAAAATTCTAGCTTGCCATCCTGCAGTTTCTGGCACTATGAAGGCTGTTAGAAATATGCGAGTTCGATTGAAATATTGAAGGGTTTTATTTTAAGCGACTGTTTTCAAATATTTTGAAGTTTTTTATGTAACTGATGCCTTCTCCTAACCTCAATTTGTAATAATTTTAAACATGAATCGCTTCAAATATAGAAAAGCTGAGTTAACGAGTAAGAAAGCAGCTCCCTATTTACTTGGGGTCTCCATTGAACATTTCCGATGACAGGACTATCGGCATGTCATCAGATAATCCAATAGAGACCAACTATTCAACATCCAGTCCATGATCCGGTCATTGCAGTCTGGATTTTTCGAGCGGATCAAAAAACTGTCATTTTCTCATATTTTCTCGCTGCGTTCAATAATGGAATGAGGAAACATGATATAATTTGCGCACCGAAAGAAAATTACTAGATTGTTGATTGGATTGAGGATGAGATGTTTGCCATCGATTATGGCCAATGGAGACAATGCAGATTTGATATAGCGCCAGGTTATATCGTCTACGATATCGTCGCTCCTCACAAACGAAACCAACTTTTCTTCGTGAAAGGAGTTTTCTGTTTAACGTAGCTTAGCTTACAGCTCAGAACGCCTTTGACTGAACATCTCTCGGGCCTCGGAACAATAAGTGAGATTCCTGGATAGATAACGGCCTGAATAGTCCTAAGTTCCATGGGTTTGAGCGCCTGCCTTTATTTATCGAAGGCAGTTGTTGTTCTCAACATCGACGTTTTGGAGCAAACGTCAACATAGAGATTTAACTGTGTTAATGGAGAATGGAGGCGAAGATTCCACCAAGAACTGTACGAGCTGTACAGCGACACTGACCTAGCCAGAAAAGTTAAATTCCAAAGTTTTAGATGGTTGGGACATGGTAAGCGACTCGTAGTCTCCGAATCCAACCCGGAAGGACGTCGCAGAAGAGGAAGACCGCGACTCAGATGGAGCACACAGGTGGTAGAGGACCTGAACCAACTTGGCGTGCGAAACTGGAGACAGCTAGCTAGGGACCGAGCAGGCTGGAGAAGTTTGTTGGGTGAGGCCCTGGTTCGACCTGGAACTTGTAAGCAGCAGTACCATAGCAGTGAAAATGACGCCCATGCAGCTTCTGCAGAAATCATAACTAATTGCAATGAATCGCATGAAATCGTTCTCATTTTGAAATTCCGACGCAGATTTCATTTTTTTTTCCTTAGATTACTACAATTCCGACTGACCTGTCGGAAAGGATACGGTGAATACGGTGTTAGAAAATTCTTAGAAACTGTACGAATCGGAGAGTATTTTGCTCCGATCAGGTAAGGTATTAATGCTGTATAAGACATTTTTTTTTTATAATAAACACACACTCAAGGGTTTTTATACCCTTATTATGCCATAGACGCAGTGAGTGCTTTAGAAAAGAGGGTAGGGGTTGGAGAGGAGGTGCCGGTGTACATTGGTCTTAAATTCATGAACACTGCAATGATCGGGAAAGATAGAGTGTGGAACAGAGTTCCACTTTCGCGTAGTACGACTACGTAGTACGTAGTCCGACCGAAGTTGGGCTCGAGGGTAAACTGATGGGCATTCCTGGAAGCGCGAGTATTACGGTTGAATTTTTTAAGTGGAGGAATGCAACTGGCTATTTCACTAGAGCAATTACCGTAGAAGTAAAGCTAAAACAAGGGGAGACACATTTCTGTTATAGAAGTTTACTTCCATCTTTTGCCGAAGCAAAATCCATCATGAACCTCTAAACTGTCGTTGAGCAGTGTAGTTTGTGTGCCATGGGGTGATGGTTAGGTTAGATTAGATGGATGGTTAGGTTAAAGTGTCGTGGTTGTAAGAAGACCAATTGATGGCCCATTGTGATACCACATAAATCTAAAAGGCTTTCTCGGAAAGCTCAATAAAACCTAACGAAAGGTAGAAGATTAATTATAAAAATGTGGTTGAGATCGTTTAGATCATTATAAAAGAATTCTCGTAAGTCCTAAGTGAAACCTACGTTTATGCGCCAAAGCAGGATAGGTGCAGAGGAGATGAAGAACTGTTTCCTCCTAATCCTAATCCGAGCAGCTTCTGCAGAAATCGTTTGAAAATACGCCAAGTCGTCTTCCTATTTTAACGAGCTTTTATGCAATCTGCTTAGTGATATCAGGTACCTAGACCTTTTTAACCGTGAGGTGATAAAACAAATAAAAAATGTTAAGCCCTCATTTTAAACAGCGAATCGAACGTTCGAAAGTTTGAATTTATTATGTTTATGTCATATTGAAGGCCTGAAAGACAACTTGCCTCCTTTCATTTTCTGTAATATTGAATAATCAAGGAAGCCGGATTCTGGTATATTTCATGTCATAAAAATGAACAGCATTACCTTCCTTTATCATTATATATACTATGCCTCAATTTTAACTGCGATCAGCAAGCTTTAGTGGGTTAAAAACAGTTTCACAATAACAAATTCATAGACAAGAAGTGAGTGTGTGTGTGTTAAAAAAGTTAAAAAGTTAAACAGTACGATCAGGAGGATGTGATTCGATTGTTATGTTAAAAGGATACAAAATATGTTGCTGTATCAAACGTTTGTTAATTTAGACTTAAAGACAATAACAAATAATAAATACTTATGTGTGTGTATTGTTCATAAAGCAAAACAAATAAAAAAAAGAAATATATTGAGCCACAGAACACAAACATTCTCACAAATGCATATAGATTTTGTTTATAATGTTAAATGTGACTTGTAAAAGTTTAATTTGAATATAAACCTGTTTAGCTAAGTGACAAGCCCTCGCTGGTGAGTTTATAATTTCATAATAGAAGACCGAGAAGTTGAGTGCAAGACCTAATCTGATTGGGTGCGTTGGTTGCATTTTTGATTTGGCAATATCGAACGCCTCCTGATATGCCTTTTGTGAATCTTCGACCACAGCTGGTGTTTTTTTTTTTTATTTAAGTTTATGTTTTGCCAATTTATTTATGTTTATGTTTTATTTATACATGTGTTAAAAAAAAAAAATAAGAGTGAAAACAAGAAAATGTAAATTAAAAAGGAAACAATATATTTTTAGTGTTTAATAAATTAAATGTTAATTTTTAGATTCAGGAAGGATAAATAAATGAATTGCTGCTGCTATCTACAAAATTGTTATTAGTTGAATTAAAGGTAAAAGAAGAGACTCCTTGTGTAAGACTATTTTGACTTGAGATTACTCCTTAATCGTGTTTTTTTTTTCTTTATATTTTTTTTAATGAGATAATAACCTGTTTGGCCAATTGGCAAGCTTTGTCTGGAGAATTTAGAATCTCATAGTAGAAGACTGAGAAATTGAGTGCAAGACCCAATCTGATTGGATGTGTTGGTTGCATTTTACCCTTGCTAATTTCAAATGCATCCTGGTAAGCAGTTTGGGAGTCATCTACCACAGCTGTTTTAATATAATTTTATTGTTTTTAAGGATTCTTTCTTTTGTTATTTCTTAAAAAAATTAGTGTTCAGGGAATGTTGAACAATGAATATGGTGTGGTAATACATATTTATGAAACGGTACTTACTGTTGCGCGCGTCTCCTGTAGCCACTTCAGCTAAATACCTGTAATAATCTCCCTTCATCTTTAGGTAGAAAACCTTACTTTCTGGATTACTTGCTTTGGGAATGAGAAAATTGTCTAGCAGGCCCTGCAATAAATTAACAAAACCAAAACAAAAATATTATGTGTTAATGTTTCTCTTCAATTGACAAGACAAGAAACAAACAATGATACATACCAAAACCTCGTAACAAATTTCTCTAAGTTCCTTTTCGACACGCTCTCTGTATTCTCGGGCGAGCTGTTGTTTTCTGGCAGATGCTTCCGTTTTTTGTTCAATTGAAGAAATTACTCTCCAGGATGATCTAGAAAGTTTTTGATAATCGATTAAGTTAAGAATTTAAAGAGAATAAGTTTTCCAAATTACCTGCGGGCACCAACAACATTTTTGTATGCAACTGAAAGGAGGTTTCTCTCTTCATTAGAAAGTTCGACACCTGTTTCTGTGACCGATTTCATAGCTTGAGCCATGTCATCGTACCTTGATTTATAATGAGACAGAATGTAAGCAAAAAATTTAAATAAAAGAAAACAAACACAAAAATTATACCTTTCGGATTGTTCAGCAAGTTTTGCCTTTTGGACCAATTCCTCTTTGTCGACAGTTGACATTTTGATGTGTTTTTTTTTTTTTAGTTTAGTTTAAAACTGGGAAATTTAACTATATAAATGTAAATTAAGGGAAGTTCCGAGATTTTTTAACAAAAGATATATTTATCTGTACAGAGATTAGTGCGCCGCTCGCAATACCCCTGGAAGAAAAAAAGAAAAGGCAAAAATTATAGTTACTGTTTACTGTCTAAATCATAGTATGAAATATATATTTTGTTAAGGAGGGATAAAAGCAAATGTATGGCATTACAGATCATAAAAACCACAGGAGCAACTCCAGCAAAAGGGTTGAATCGGAGGGAAAACTGTCGATCAACTGTAACTGGGAAAGGGACTTCAAGATAACAAACTCGCCTGAATTCTTTAGAAATTCGTTATGTATTGAGGAGAGAATAGTGACGACGCGGTGGACCCATAGCTGTTAGAAGATTGCAGGATCTCAAGCGGGAAATTGCTTTTCGTAACAATAGGTACCACTTCTGTAGATTGTATAACGGCGACGACGAACAAATCACCGCCGTCAGACATCGGTCACGCTGATAGCCAACAATTCCGTGAACCCGACCAAGAAAAAGTGAAAACCGCAATATCACTGCTGAAATCCAACAAAGCCGCTGGAGCAGATGGACTAGCTGCTGAGTTGTTCAAAGCAGCAGGCGACGAGCTAGAGAGGAGCATGCACCAAATCATCTGTAAGATATGGTCAGAGGAATGAATGCCCGATGAATGGAACCTCAGCATTGTTTGCCCGACCCTGAAAAAGGGAGATCCTCTAATCTGCGCCAGCTATAGAGGAATAAGTCTACTAAACATCGCCTACAAGATCCTCTCCGTCGTAATATGTTGAACGTCTGAAGCCTTTCGTCAACAATCTGATTGGTCCTTATCAATGTGGCTTCAGGCCAGGAAAGTCAACCATCGACCAAATTTTCACGTTGCGGCAGATCCTGGAAAAGACCTATGAACTCCAAATCGATACCCACCACCTTTTCATCGATTTTAAGGCCGCGCGTATGACAGCATCTACAGAGACGAACTGTACAAAGCTATGTCTAGTTTTGGCGTCCCTGCCAAGCTCGTTCGCTTGTGCAAAATGACGATGGAGAACTCACGCTGCTCCATCAAGGTTGGCAACGAGCTTACGGAATCTTTCGACGTCAAAAAAGGATTCAGACAAGGCGATGCACTGTCGTGCGATTTCTTTAACATCGTTCTTGAGAAGATAGTGCAGAACTCCAACGTCAACACCAGAGGCACTATCTTCCAAAAATCTGTTCAACTTCTCGCGTACGCCGATGATATTGAATAATGGGAAGAACACAGCGTGATGTCAATGGCGCCTTTGTGAGAATTGAGACAGAAGCGGCAAAAATGGGTTTAGCGGTAAATGAGGGAAAAACGAAGTATATGCTGTCTTCGGAGGACACCCACCGACGGCTCGGACAGAACGTCACAATAGACGCATATAACTTCGAGGTAGTAGAGGAGTTTGTCTACCTATGCTCGCTATAAACACGACCAGCGCCGAGATCAGACGAAGAATAACTCTTGCTAATCGCTGTTTCTTTGGGCTTAGAAAGCAATTGAGTGGAAAAGCCCTCTCTCGAGCAACTAAGGTAAAACTGTACAACACACTCATCATCCCAGTCCTGCTGTATGGTGCAGAAGCATGGACCTTGACAAAATCGGATGAAAGTGCCTTAGGCTGTTTCGAGAGGAAAGTTCTTCGGGTCATCTTTGGTCCCGTGTGCATTGAAGGAGAATGGCGCAGAAGATACAACAGCGAGCTTTACGGGTTGTACAACGACATGGACCTAGCCAGAAGGGTCAAGGTCCAGAGACTCAGATGGCTCGGTCATTTAGAGCGGATGGACACCAATGCTCCGGCCCGGAAAGCATTCGACACTATTCCCGAGGGACGAAGGAGGAGAGGAAGACCGCGACTCAGGTGGCGCACTCAATTGGAAGAGAACCTCAATCAACTTGGAGTGCAAAACTGGAGACGACTAGCTAAGGACCGAGCTAGCTTGCGGAGACTGTTGATTGAGGCCCAAGTCCACAATGGACTGTAGCGCCAAGTAAGTAACTAACAATAAGTACTGCCAACCGTCACTGTTTTATAGAGTAAGCAAAGACTTTGATTTGGAGCTTTTCAATAAACCTTTTTATCAACGAAAAACAGAGCTTTATTCTTTGGTTGCTGAAATATTTGCATCAGAGAATGGAGGAGAGTGTTGAGATAGTCTTATGAGTTATGACCTTTATTTTGATGTGCTACTACTACAGTGAGTATAAGTACTATTCAATTCCGTTTTCCTTGAAAGAAAACAAAAGAAACAAAAATAATAAACGTGAAAATAAATAAATAGAGTGGCGCCACAGCTCTTGAAGAGCCAAGGTCTTAGTGGCTTACTCTCATCAACAATTCTCCAGGTGCATGTGAAGAATTGAGGGGACCTACAATTTAACGTCGATTCCGAACGGCAAAGTTGAGAACCACTTTTTCATGACAGATGATACTCTTGGAAGTTTTGTCAGTTCTTCGCAAGAGGCAGTGTGAAAGATGAAATAAAAACTATGGGCACGAGTAGGACTCGATTCCACGACGTTCTGCTTAGCAGCCAACGTACCTAATCACAATCACTAAGCTACGGACACTACGTACAAACTACGAGAAATGATATTTGCTCTTAGCAAATATATTTCAGAGTTAAACGATAACTAGCAATTATGATTCATAGTATGATTATTCATCACTTAGCTTTTTTCATGAAAACCTAACAGGGTTTACAATGAATCATTCATTTATCATCTTCATCTCTCAAAGAGCAAAATCTTAATTAATATCAAAGCTCCAAGGTTGACAATCAACTCAATTTCATTTACGCCGCAAAGAGAGGACTGATTTATTTCCATCATACCCCTCCTACCAGTCATCAAAGAGTGCACATTGCACGTCGTTTTTTTTTTTTATTTTCTTGTTTTGTCATTCAATTTTCCAAAAATAATTCACTGACTTAATATCCATTCCAACAGGTAACCAAATTCATGTACTGTGGACTTTTTGTTGCGTAATTCTATTTTTGTTCAATGTATTTTTTTTAATAACAAGAAGATAAGCCGAAAGCGTCAGATTTTATTATCGGACACCCAAGCAAACAAATTTTTAAATTGTTTTTTAACATTTCTTTTGATGTTTGTATGTACATACGTGCATCTTACTGTTTACGAATAATCTTAGCCATGGGCGATAAGCAATACAATTTCGGTTTCTATTTCTGATAAGATACTGGATTAAAAACGGTTACTAATCATGTGATGTTTCCATATTGGAAACGATAAAAATAACAGTTGTGTTTGTGGTAAGAATAAATAATATTACCGAACTGTAGCCAAGAAGATGGAGTTCTCTCAAGAGAATTTGGAACTTTGCTGATGTGACAGATGAACTATAAAATTGCCAAAATTTTAACAAACAACTTGTTAACACTGCATATTCATTTTAATTAACATCCCGGTGTTAAAGCAGTGTTTTTATCAAAGTAAATACATTTTTGTAAGATCAAATGTATTGAACAAATAGGTTAGGTTAGGTTGTATTGGCTGTCTAGTTGTTGTTGACTCACTTAGACCTCAAGGATCCACAAAATACTCATGGGAAGTAATGGACTCAAACAAACCAATTCGTGCTTCTAATGAAGTTAGAGAGACATTTTGTATCAATCGTTGCCAGTTGACTGGTATTATCGAAGAAGAGATTACCGAGATATTTATTACTTCTAATGGAGAGTGCTGGACATGTACATAGAAGGTGTTGGACTGTTTCCTCTTCCTCCTCGTCCATGCAGCTTCTACAGAAGTCATTTGTGTAGACCACTAGCCTCAGAGGCAGTGTCCTGTTATAATTCCAATACTAACTTATATTTTGTCTGCTCAGGGATATCAAGCCTTTTGACCGTGCTTGGCCATATTTGTTTGGTTGCTAGGTAGGCGGTACCCTGTGACCATCTAGCATTTGTTGATTCTAAAGCATATTGTCTCATGGGTCTCTCTTCTTCCCAGGAAGTTCTTGAAGGCACGGAGACATGGAAGCTTTTATCGAATACCATTTTTGGGTGGTATAGTCTAAGTTTTAAATTTAAAAGAACTATTGAAATGTTTGTAGCTCTTTTGTGAAAACAATTGATGTACATAATTTTTGTCGCTATTTTCGGGATAGCTCCAGCTTTGAAATTTAATCAATATTAGCAGTCTGTCTGACAGATATCGTCCATTGGTAGGTTAGGTTAGGTTATATGGACTGACAGATGGTTTTGTTACCGTCACACTTAGATTAATGTACTCCTGAATAAGTTTTTTAACCTACGAATTCTATGGTTGGTCTACAAAGTGGACTTGACAAGTTCAGTAGGCGATTGCCTGGGAGTTCTAAAAGTTCATTAAAGAAAATGCCTAAAAATTAAAATCTTTTTTTTTATAATGAGCACGCACTCAAGGGGTTTCTTATTCCCTTTCTATGCAAAAGCACAGTGCGAGCCTTTGGGAAAGTGGGATAGACGGAGAGGGTTAAGGATGAGGTGTCGGTTAACATTGGTCTTGAATTTTTGAATATTGCAGTGACTGGGGAAGACAGAGTGTGGAAGAGAATTCCACATTCGCGTAGTACGGCTAAAGATAGATTCTCTGAACATGACCGTACGTCTGAATTTGGGCTCGAGGGTGAACTGATGGTCATTCCTAGAGGCGCGAGTATTACAGTTGAATATCTTAAGGGGAGGTATGCAACTGGTAGATGCTATTTCGGTAGCTGTCATTTTGAAGCTATCATTTTTTGACATGTGACAAGTAGAAACTAAGCTTTTAATAAAAATGGAACGACACACACTTCAACAACGCATTGAAATTATTAAAATTCACTATAAAAATGGTGAAAATTTGGCAGAGACGATTCGTAAAACTAAAACATTTGTGGGTCGTCGTGAAGCACCTTGTCGGACCGCAATACAGAAATGGGTGGACAAATTCGAGCTGTTGCGACAAGTTAGTGATGTGAAGAATAAAACCCGTGCACGTCGACAAAAATAACTGAGAATATTGCTGTTGTAGCCCAAAGTGTTGAAGAAAACCCAGGTTTGTCCATTCCTCGTCGTTCTTTGGAATTAGGCATTCCACAAACGTCATTACACCGTATTTTGCATAAAGACTTGGGTCTTAAGGCTTAGCCAGCTGATCATCAACAACGTCGTGTATTTGCTGATTGGGTCCTTGAAATGCATGAAAATGATCCGGAATTTCATCGAAAAATCATCTTGACTGATGAGGCCCATTTCCACCTGGGAGGAGGCTAAGTCAACAAGCAAAACTATCGCGGAAAACCCAAGAGTTATTGTTGAAAAGCCTCTCCATCCTCAACGCTGTTTGGTGCGGTTTAGGGTCCGGCGGGGTCATTGGACCTTACTTTTTCGAAAATGTTACGATTACGGTTACGGTCATGGATTGCGCTATCGAGAGATGATTAATGATGTTTTTTTTATGGCCGGAATTGGATGGTGTTGATCTGGACAACTTTTACTTTCAACAAGACGGCGCTACGAGCCACACAAGCAATTAAACCATCGATCTTTTACGGGGAAAAGTTTCCGGACCGTGTTATCTCTCGAAGAGGTGATCACAATTGGCCACCGCAATCTTGTGATTTAACACCTTGCGACTTCTCCTTTGGGGCCACGTGAAAGATAAGGTCAACGCCAACAGCCCAGGGTCGATTCAAGACCTCAAAGATGAAATTCGTGAGTCTATCGAGGACATAGGGCAGCCACTTCGCGATTTGGTTATGGAAAATTTCATGAAAAGGATATGGTGCTGTAAGCGTGGTCGTGGCGGCCATTTGGCTGATGTTGTGTTCCATTATTAACGGCATACCTTCCTCTTTATAATGAAATAAACATCCCATCATTTATCTCAAAAAATGCCATTTTTCTTTGAATATCAAAATAACACCTCTTATTGGAAAACCCTTCATATTTACATATATATGTATTATGAGAAATTAGCTGGCACTAGATGATTTCACTGGTTTTTCCCAAACCCTACTAAAAAGTGGAGCTGAGGTCCTTTTAAAATTATTTTTAGATTTTCGAGTTTTTTTCTTTTTCAACCACTGTGCAAATCATTGAAATATAGGACGTCAAATCAAACTGCTCAAAGGAAGAATAACTCACATACAACCATACCAACCGATAAAATATTGTTCACAATCAAATACTTGAGTACAAAAAAAAATGAAAAGAAATTATGTATGTAGGTTGGTTGGTTGAATCCAGCTATTCAATCACTCAAGGGAAAAGCCTAGTGCCGTAAGCGATGATTCCTTTTTTTTTTTTTTAACCATAAGTACTACAGGTCCTTAAGTTAAATATAGATAATTTGATATTGTAAAGTGATGAGGAGAAAAAAAAGTAATTTTTCAAAAGCTTACAAGGACAGCTACAACTCGGTTTCTCGGTTCTGCGCAAGTCTTAATATTTTCCAGCTATAGGATTCTTTTGAGCTAAAGGAATTCGAAGAAAAAAATCCTTAGCAACAGACGAGACCTGATGATATTGAAGAATCATAATTTTTTAATTAGCTTTTTGTATAATACTTGTCTAATCTTACACGAAACAACAGAAAAAAAAGGATTCAATATTTCAAATAGAGGAACGATAGGCAACGAGAAAAAAGCATGACATTCTCAATTGCAGGAAAATTGTGTCACAATTTTTAATAGAAAAATCAATATGATGATGAAACAATGTCCGTGACTTTTTGAACAATAATTATGCTCTCCAACCAATTCCCAGCAACCGACAATTTGTTTTTTTTTTCTCACAGTACAAAAAAAAAATCGATAAGATGTGTAATTACCTTTGGATATAAAGAGATTCCACAAAGGAACACACAAATGTCTACTGGTGTGCACCAACGGCACCGGAAAAACTTTTATATATACTTCCTTTTTTTGTGTATTTATTTTTTTTTTAATTTTTAGAATTGTATGAAATTTATAATTTGCAGACTTGGTAGAGAGAAATTTTATCACTTGAGAGAGAAAACTACTTTTTCTTCTAAATACACTTTAAAATTATTTTACACACATACAAAATTTCCACTTATCCTATGTCTAGTTTGCGTAAAAAAAATATTTGATTTTGTATGGGTATTTTAATTATTTACTTTTTTTTTGTTTTTTAATTTAATTTAATCATTTTCTGCTTTTAGTTTTGTAAGTGCTTGATTAAGAACACTCGGAAATCATATGAAGACCGAGGTAGTTGTGCACATCGCAACAAGGGCAAAAACGGAATGCGATGTTAATGACATTATTGTAGTTGTTGGATTCATCATCACCATCACCATCATCATCATCATCGCCGTCGTCGTCGTCGTCTTCGTCACATCAAAAATGTTGTTGTATTGCTGGGAATTCGACGAAAAACGAAGAGAGCAAGCCTGCGCAATTCATATTTAAAATTCAGTGTGGCGGCTGGCGGCTCTTTTTCTTTTAGTGAGACATTCAATTCCCACATTCGATAGATTATAATTTTTGAAGTTAATTCTCGTCAGTGTTGTCTGTGATCATAAATTGACGCAATATGTTGCGCAGCCATGCGCACCAGCCCACCATCCAATGAAGGCCATTTTGGCGCATAAGGAGTGTCCTTTGTTGAAATAACTATAGTGCAAGAACAAAAGTGTGCTTTAATACAAAACAACAAAAATTAAAATACCAATTCTCCCAAGACTTGTCAATTTTATCGAACAAAAAGCAATTTGACAGTCCTTAGTCTAGACATGGATATTTGCATTTTTGAAAAAAAAAGTTTTCAAATAAAATAATATTCAAAAGTCGAAAATGTGTATGTATCGAAATGAGTGTGGTTTTCTCTTTTTTGCAGGATAATAATTATACCCTGACCTTGCCGTCAAGTTGTCAGTTTTTCTCATTCAAGACAATGAGAGTAGTTTCGTTTAAGTCGAACGACTGTGTCCTGTGACACAGGAAAGCTATTCGACACTTTTTATTAATAACCATATTTCAGGATTAAAATGATTTAGTTGCCCAAGTCACTTGACACATATAGCATAGTCGATCCAATCATCTATTAAGAGCAGAAATGAATATGTCTAAAACAGCTTTAAAATTTTAATTCCCCTAAAATTGGGACTAGTCAAATGTGCAACACATTTCTTCTTTGGCCTCTCTTCACTGCATAGACAGCAGCATATTAACGAGAAACATATTGTAAACATTATGTTGCAATTAATTAATTGAACAAGTTTAAGTTCAAGGTTGGATAAACAAAATAAATATGTTTACAAAAACATGGCCTTTGCCCTGCATTTGTGTTTTCCTTTTCTCTTTTAAAACTTTTTTATAAATTCCATAAGGGAACAACAAATTTCTGAAACTTGACTTGCAATGTTGGAAACCGTTTTCAAGCAATTTAAACTTGCGTTCACTTTCTGATGTACATGTGAAGGGCTATATCCTGACCAAATACACATCAGAAGCAAATCATAAGCGGAATAGTTTAACGTGTTGCGTTATATCTAGGAAAATCTGGCCCGCCTATAACAAGCCAAAATCAATCAATAACATTTCAAAATCAAGGCATGACATAGACAGGATTATTGCTACCTGCATAGGGCATTAGCCTATAGGGGAACATGCGGCAAAATTGGGTATACATATAGCACATAACTCGTTCTGCCGTAGCTGTGAGAACCAGGACGAAAAAGGTCCCACACTTTCTTTGCCATTGTCCGGCCTTGGCTAGGAAAAGAGCACTCTACTTAGGTAAAGATTTCTTCAACGGTATTGAGCAACTCTCAGAATTCAAGATCAAAGATTTGATCTCATACCTTAATATCTGGCTTTAGCCCCCCGCCCTCTCCCTCACCTCACCCTCACTAAATGGCACTATGAGTTAATAGGCCGTAGGGTAGGAGAATAACACAACATTATACATAGGATTGTACGGAACATACATCATCCGTAACCCATTTTTAAATCTATTTAGAATCTCACGAGGTATGGTATCAAAACGGCGCTCTCAGCGCTAATTGTGTCCTACGCCTAAGTACCCACCTACCTACCTTCTTATTTACATCGAAATAAATGTCTGAAAGTCTATGACTTGTGCCATTTAAGGGTCTTGTCAATTTTGCGACTTTTTGATATGGTAGGTTTTCCTCAGATCTGCTCCAAAAGCCCTGGAGGCCATGTGCACATGTATAACATATAAAAGAAAGACCATATTGGAAAAGTGTCTCACTAGGCCCGATTCCTTGGAATATTTTCCTTAGTATAGCGTTATGGGGAATTACTTTTTTTTTCTCGGAATTATTTCCCATTTGGCTCTGTTCTGGTGCTTTCAACTTGTAAACAGAAGTGAAATTTCGCCCCCGAATTGCTTAAATCAGAAATTTCAACTGAAGTTTTAATGTTAGCCACCCCACCGATGTTGTTATTACATTTCAGTATTTAAACAATTCAAATCGCAAGTTTAACATCATGACGTATTTCTAGCACAACAGAAACGTACTGCTATCCCTTTCATGTCACTTAACCTCAACGAGAAGTATTCTAAGAAAAGTTAGTGTCAACTCAGCTACTTTCCTTAAGGTCGTGCTACAGTCCGGGGGGTCAACCAACAAACACCTCAAGCAAGCTCAGTCCATGCTAGCTGTCTCCAATCTCACACGTCGAGTTGGTGAGGTCATCTTCAACTTGCGCGCGCCACCTGAGCCTTGTTCTTCCTCTACTTCGTCTTCCCTATGGGATTGTTTGACATTTACTCTTTTAGCTAGGTCAGTATCGCTGTAAGCCCGTTCATGGTTAAATCTTTTCCTCCATTCACCGTCAATGCAGATATTACCATATATCTTCCGTAGAACTTTGCTTTCGAAGCAGTGTACAGCGCTCTCATCAGTTTTTGACCGGGTCCATGCTTCTACACCATAAGCAAGACGGGGGAGTGGTCTTTACTACTCAATTGCTTTCTTAGCCCAAAGAAACAACGATTACCAAGAGTTATTCCTCATTCATTGCCCGTTTGATAACGGAGCCAAGGTAGACAAAGTCCTCGGAAGTTATTTGTCCATTGTAACGTTTTGTCCAAGGAGTTAATGATCAAGAAGCGTCAGTTCTGTATTGTAATCCTGCTCAGACAAATGAACTTGGCAGGGATGTCAAAACTGGACGTGGCTTTATACCGATGACAAGTTGGTAGGTGTCGATTTGGAGCTCATAGGTTCTTTCCAGGATCTTCCTTTGTGTGAATATTTGATCAGCTTGTTGCCAAACAGCTTCAGACGTTCACATGGTACTGCACGAAAGATGTTATAGGCGATGTTAAGGAGACTGATACCTTTTAAGTTGGCGCAGTATAAAGGATCTCCATTCTTCCGGATCGGACAAACGATGCCGAGTTTCCATTCATGGGACATGCTCTCTTTCGGACCTGTACTACTTTGAAGAGTTCGCCATTGAGGCCGTTCGTCTCCCGTGGCTTTGTTGGGTTCTAGCTTAGATATTACTAACTTCACTTCTTCAAGGTCGGGAGGACTGAAGTGTTGGCCTGTGTCGTCTTCATTGAATGGTTCATTCGGCTTGACAGCGGAATTTGATTCGTCATATTAACTCAGTTGGAAAATGTAAGATCGCAAATTTCGACCATATGTGCACTATTGTGGAGGACATCGGTTACCAGCTTAGGTAAAGATTTGGTAACGAAGTGGTAAGTGCTGAAACGTTTTTCAACAACTCATCTGCTCTCTCTTTTATCGACACGCCTCTTTATCCCAGATTACAGAATGGAAATCTCTTTTCATTCTAAAGAAAGTGAAGCCAGCAGATGATATCATGTGTTTTGGAGCCAAGCTCTCAGCATGAAAGAAGTAAATGTGGTCGGAAGTTGATAAAAAATGGTATGGTTGAGGCTTTCAGTTTCGGGTCTGTTGTTACAAAATCCAATATCCTGAGAGTTTTTGGTCATCAAAATAAGGTCAGATATTCTATTTTCTGCATTTATGTGAACTTAATTTGGTTGCAGTCAGAAAGTCTGACGTATCGCATTGGAGCGCCAAAAATATTGTCTTTATTTGATTTACGTTCCTGCTTTAAATTTAATTATTTCCTTTTCAATTTCGTGTAATTTTACATCTTCCAAGAAAAAAAAAATAAATGCATCCCTAAATAAAACAACATTCTCACTCATTAGCTAGGTACACATTATACCCGCGAGGAATATACCGCTAGCGTATAATATAAGTACCACATACGTTTTTATTATTTTTAGCTTTATGTTAATACTCAACTGAAATCGCAATCACATGAATAAAATAACAACAACAAAATTGAGAAGCGTGCATTAGCTCATCTCTTTGGTATAATGCTTCTGCTTGCTAATGCTTGTGCTTTTCTTCACACTTTCATGAAGCTGAAGTTAAAAATAAAATTTCTATGTTTGTCGTATATTTTTTAGTCTCTCTAATAAACGCTCCAATCGACCAAAAGAACACTTCTCTTTTCCCTGCTCGATACAATATCGGCTATACTTAATTTAAAGTGTTGATGTGTATGCGTGGCTTTAACACTGTCCGTTCTTGAGTACAGGATTGAAGAAAAATGTAATGATAGTGATAGAACATTCTTGGAGTGGAGTTGGAGTAAGTCAATAAAATATATTATTTTTGTGATACCAAGAAAACGCAATCATAATTGCTTTATACACACTCAAAATATTCTTGAAGTTCTCCTTCAATTTCCAACCGCAGCGATAAGTAGGCACCAATTTTGTTTTATTTTAAATAATACAGGTACCCATGAGTTCATAAAAATGTACTCAAGATTAAAATTACTTTTATAGAACAACGCCACCGGCGGCGCGGCGCGCCACGGTGAAGGGAGGTAAGAAATTCACAAACAAACAAAAAAAAAAAACCTGTCAAGTCAAGAATTGATCAGAAATACAATTTATTGAAGGAATGTCATACAGAAATTTATTACATATTAAAGGTTTGCAGTACTTGACATCATCTCTCTAGCAATCGATGAAGCAGCAGAGACAAGCATTTTAAATTTTCAATATAGAGAAAAGAATGCGGTAAGAAAAAAATAAGGAAAGGAATTTTCATTCACTAACCAACCAGGGCAGGCGGAAATGATGTCAAAAGATTTATTTGTTTGCTACGAACTTGACTACAATGACAACTTATTTTTTAAATTATTAGAAATCTATTTAATAGAGCAAGCAAACAAAACGCATGGATATCATTGTAGTTTGTATCTTTTTTGACAGACGGCATTTTGACATTGCTTTTACTTTTCTCATAAATTTATTTTTAGTCTAACAAACAGCATAAATGTGTAAAATGGCGGACAGAGTCATCATCGTGGTCGTTGTTGTCGCCGTAGTCATAGTCTTAGTCTCCAAGCCGACCCGAGTTGCGAGTTGATGTGTTCCAACTTAAATAGATGAACACAGAAAGAACACTCCTCAATGCGTCACACTGCCTCGCTAATATTTAATGAGCAATATTTTCCTACGAACCACAAACCGATAGTCTGTCTACACCCAAGCATATGAACTTGCGCAGTTGTATCGCGAGTCACTCAGAATATATCTTTGTCAGAGAAGCAAGTTATACATATAATATAGACACACGAGCTTATCCATATATGAAGATATTTAATATGAAGCAGCTCATGAGATACCGCAACATTTTTTTCCCCCGTTTTTTTTTCACTCCAGACTTCCTGAAGAATATAATTTCAGAGCCTCAACGTTTATGAATTCTTATCAACAAATAATTATTGCTGTTTTTCATTTTGAAATAATATTAAGTTTTCTTTTTTTTTTCAAACTCGCTTCACGACGACGTTAAGGAATGTAATTTTTTTTCAATCCATAGATGGTAGGCATTGGCAGTGGAAGAATTTGCGTTGTATTTTCTAATCGATTTTTCTCTCTCACAAGAAAAGAAAAAATGACATTTTCATTTTACAAATTTAACGTCGATAGATGGACAGGAATTCGCGATGTAATAGGTTAAATTAAATGGTCTTTTATTTGGAAAACAAATTAAGGTTTGATTTTTTTTGTTCATTCTTATAATTTACTTACTTTTAAGTGACGAAAGGGACGAAAAGAATTTAGCACAGATAAATCTAATGGCACAAGTCTATACACTATATTAAATACACACTCATCAGACTGCGATGATGGTTCGTTGAGTTCAACGACGGCAGCGAGAAATATATGAGGGAAAAAATATCTCTCTGTGTCGATAGGTAGGTGGGTTTGTGTTCTACAAGTTCGAGGGATTTGTAGATTGGTGCTGCTTTAGCTCATTCGTTAAGAATTTGTGTGCAAGTGAGCTGGAGGTATGTGTTTCGAATCTGTTTTGGAATATTGTAGTAGATTTTTTAGATGGTATTCAATTTTACAGTTTGACGATTGTAGTAGAATTGTAAATTCTACAATCTGTACAATTTTGTTTTAAGTTAAGATTAAACGCGAATGTTTATCTTTTACCTTTTGGTGAGTGATGTAATTTGTTTTTAATTAAAAACAAACAATCTTCTGCGAACAATTTTATCTTGTCTTCGTGTTGTTCGAAGTTGAAGTGGAAGTAATAGAAAACAAAATCGTACAAGATTTCTTGATAGCCAGGCCGCCGTGGTATTTCGTATCTTTTCGTTTAACACAAAATACCGGTACATAAGAATTCAATGGAATAACAATACATAGGAATTTTTATTCAGCTTTATCACGAATAAATTTTTCCTGGAGGATTTTTTAGAAAATAGTTCATGACAGCAAAGTTCCCAAAATGGGAAAAAAGATGGGAACTTTTTTTATCATGAATTATTGTCTAAGATGGGAAAAAACTTAATTTCGAAAAATTCGTATCGCCAGGGAACTTTTTCCTTATTAGGAACAGAATTTTCCCCAAGTAAGCTGTAAGGGAAAAACTTACTGTGCTGAAATGGAAGATAGTTTTTTCTTTTGTTTGATGGAGAAAGATGTATAAGTCGTACGGCATAAGATAAACTCAGAAAAACTAAAAGGTTCAGCCTTGAAACTTATTCATCAATCCAAAAAAAAAAGTCATAAGACCGTGCTTGCTATAAGCTCTCTTCGACCTATTTTGATAGTGTAAAAAAAAAAAGTTAATATTTCTAGACAACGCTTTTAGCTCCAGGGCCAAGCCTCGAGTGTTCCGCTCCAATAGCTACGTTTTATTATCCTCACTAACCCGAATGGGTTAAATTTTTGCACACAAAACAGCAACAACCTGGAACTCTACAATTTGTTCTAACTATGGCGGATAGATGGCGAGTGTGAGACAAAAAAGAAGTTATTGTAGAGAGATTTATTAACATCAGCCATTTTAACAAAAAATAACAAGTATTCCACTCTTCAGTCAGTTCAATTAGAATTAATAAAAACAAGTTGTTTGTGGAAAAGCAAAATAAAATTTATCAGGATTGCGTCTCGGATAAAAACATAGCTTGAACTTCAACCTTCATAACCCAGATCGTTTTATTATCACGAGTTAACCCACCAAATGGGTTAGTGAGGATAATAAAACGCGGCTAATGTTGAAACCGTGGTATTTTATAGTTACAGCACTTGGGAAGTCACAGACACTGTCACAAGAAAGCTTCAAACGTTCGAGACATCTATTGTCTCGGAAACATCTTGAGAATTGTCTGGCCCAATCGTATTTCAAATGCTGAACTTCATGCGAGAACAGTTCAGGAACCCATAGACTCTATACACGAATACGAAAATGCTATGCTAGCAGTGGAACCCGCTTACACAAGAAGTCAGACAAGTGGTCCGGTCGATGAACAGTCGAACAGGTATCAGCACGACAATGGCCGAGTAGAACGCTAGTCAGTCACGACGAAAGTCACAGCCTAGGTAAAATACGATTTAACAACAAGAGGCATGCATTTTGGACTACCAAATGTACATATGTTTATTTCGGGATCAAAAATTAATAATAATAATTAATTTAATAAATTAAATTACTTGAATTTATGAACAAATAAATAAAATTCTTGAAAACAGAAAAAATAATAAATAGCTCAATAAACCCTTGGGTGTAATAAAATGTTGCCATGTACATTGTTATGTCTCAATTTATAAAATTAAAGCATATATTCAGGGGCCTTTTTATGGGATTCGCGGCGAATCGTTTCGCTAGCGAGTTTGACATTTTTCAATTCTTGCTCTCGCTTTCGCGTTCTTCGATTTGAATTCGACCAATTAACGAATTCGAAAGCGAATTTGAAATGCCATAATGTTTGTTGGCGAGTTGAAATCCGGCAGCTTTTTATTGGCGTATTTACAGGCGAAAGTGTTTATTCAAATTACTGGAATATTGGAAGAGATAAGTGTAAAACTGGAAGCATTTTTTTCGCTCCGCTGCGAATTCGTTAATAAGGAAATACGAAGCGAATCGAATTTGAAAGGTCGAATTGAAAACGATCTGTCGCGAATCCTATAATCATTCCTCAGTGTTTTGTGAAGACTTGTGAAACTAGTGGCCATCTTCACGAAGCACTTTTAAAAATAGGACAAAAATATACCGATCGGGCCACTTCGGCAGTGTTGCACCGAAGTTAGAGAGAATTCGGTTATGAACTTTATTATTCCTGGAATAACTTTAATGCTATCATTATTATTTGTTTACCTTTATCAAACTTTACAAATGTAACGCCGGTTTCTTGACAAAGGTCTAACCCTTAAAACTCGGTTTAGACAAATAACTCATTTGAGTTTTAACTCTAAGTCAATTCTTCACCAAGTTCTATCGCGTTAGAACTCCGATTTAGAACTTTGTAATACAGTGAAACTTCCATTAACGGACACTTCTCTTGGACGGACACTTCTCTTAGGCGGACACTTATTTTTTCGACGGAACTTGCTCCATATAAGTTACATATAAAACAATTTCTCTTGGACGAACACTCTCTTAGATGGACACGGACAGCAAAAACAACCAAATTTGAAAATTTTGTTTCTCTTGGCCGGACAATAAAGTGAGAAATGTTTGCAACGGAATCAATTAACATATAGAAACAACATTTCAGAGATGTTTTGCATAAGTTTATGTATATAATAATAAGTCTTCTATAAATGTTCTAAAGGTTTTCCATTGAGTTCAATGAACTGTCTACTTTGGAACTACGGGAGCGATCTTGTCCCACTGATGCACTCACAGTCATTCTGAATCTTTTTCTCATTAACCTTCACATTCATGAAACAGCCTGAGGAACTTCAAGATTGAGGGAATCAAATATGTGGACTGTAAACTCTTTTGGTCATAGTAAAATTCTTAATCTATTACCTAAAGAAATAAAATTAGATCCCTCTGACTACATGTTACCAATCTTAAGCTTTGATAGGCAATTTAAAGTTGATATCCCAACTATGCAAAATATTAAAATTAATAGCTCTGCAAAGGATTTCGAGATCACAGTGTACACTGATAGTTCCAAAATGGAACTTTGTGTTGGGGCTAGTGTTTTCTCTAAAGAACTGGGTATTAAAAAATCTTTAGAACTGCCCGATAGATTTAGCGTACTTCAAGCTGAGTTCAAGCGATTAAACAAGCATATCGGATTCTAAAACAAGTAGTAAAATCTGATAAAATAACGAAAAAGGTAGCAATTTTTATTGATAGCCAAGCAGCTATCAGAGTTAGAGATAGCAAGCAGATGTCCGCAAGTTTTAGCGACAATATAAAAATTAATGTAGGTGGGTGCCATGGCACAGTGACATTCAGGGCAATGAAATCGCTGATGAACTGGCCAGGACCGGATCAACCCTTCAAGTATCTTTAACTGAAGAAGTTAGGATTCCCTTAGGAGTCATGAAAACGGATATTGAAAACCATTGTCTTAAAAAATCCAACGTAGGAGGGAAAAATCTCACTAACTGCACTATCTCGCCATAGTTTGACCCACACGACCAGAAACGTTCCAAAGAACTTCTGATTAACTCTAGGTCAGACGTTGGCAAGATAGTTTGCCATTTCCACAGGCCACTGGCCAGTCGGACAACATGCCACGAAACTTGGTATTCCCCATAACGAATTTTGTCGAAACTGTAGTGTGTGAGTGCCCTGCGCTTCTTAATGCCACAACAATGACTTTGGGTGCTCCTTTCCTACGCGAGCTTAGCGAACTCTCATATATTAAGATTAAGAACTTGATTTTCTATCTTAACAAAACCAATTGGACTTGAACACTCCAAATCTCTTGTATGCACATTACTGTGCAATTTATTTATGTAAGCTAACACAAGTTTTATGGTGTCAAAACGGCGAAATAAAGCACTAATTGTGTTCCTGGCAGAGGCTGACAATAGCCATTCTAACCTACTTGAACCATTGAATTTGGATTTGAGTGGCAGAAATGGCTTTTATTGCTGCTTGGCTATCAATAAAAAAGGTGATGTCAGCGTGTGATATCGCCATCATGCATATTTGTTTAGCAGCGGTATTCATTGCCAAAATCGGTTGGAAGACACTACTATGGTTAGGGAGCCTAAATGAATTAACAAGGCTAAGGTTTGCTGAGAAGAAACCTGCCCCTAAATCCAGTAATTATTTTCGAGCCATCAGTAAAGACGGTAAAAGTCGATTAGTGTAAGGAATACTATTTTCCAATGTTGTCCATTGGGGAAGCTAGTAATAAACACCTAACAATAGTTTTTATCGGCTGTGTCTTGGGCGTAGGATCACTGCATTGGTGAAGAGTTTCGCTTTCAGAGCTTATTATCTTAGCTCTTGTTTAATATTTCTGAAAGCTGATCCACCATTTACTCAATCAAAATCATCTCTGAGGGCCTGTGCAATATAAACAACAAAGTCAATCGTGTAGTACGGCTCGAGAACGACCCTCTGTATTTTAAAGTACGTCCGAAGTTGGACTCGAATGTAAACTGATGAGAATTCGCCAGTATTACGATTGAATTAATTATGGGGAGGAATGAAACTGGCTATTTCACTAGAGGCATTACCGTAGAAATAACGATAAACAAGTTAATGAATCAGTGATGACTCGTATCACCAATCATTCTCACGAGTTCTTTTTGGAGTAGAGATGGGAGTTGTACTCAAGCTTTGGACAAATGTTTTAAAGATAGTAGGCAGATGAAATGTGGAGAAAATTTTGTTGGACCTTCTTAAGTAACCAAAACATTTGGCGGCATTTTTGGTGAAATCGCATATGTGCTCGATCCACAAGAAGTGGTCAGTGATGCACATAGCGAGAATCTCGTGATGTTCTTATGGACAGTGGTTCTCGATAAACACTGCGCGGTAGAGTAAAGAAAAGATCATGTTGCAGGAACAAATAGACATTATGGCTTTCTTCTGTCTGCCCCATTTGAAATCCTCGATTTATACAATCAATACATTTATTGGCAAGGCACGACGAATTCATTCAGTCAAACAGACGGAATACTTTTAACATTTTTACTCAAAGAGCCAGCGAGGAGGAGTGAACTGGTTAAAAGTTAAGAGTTAAAATTGGAATGTAAGAAACCTTAATTTGCAAATCGAAACAACCTGATAAAACAACCACTTCCAACAACAAAAACCACTAACGCATTCCGATGTTAGCTTACCCAAGCGCATAAAACCGCGAACACTGAGTGGCAGTAAATATTTATTTAGTGAATAATATCGGTGTATACGCAATGTGTGAAAACATTGAACTTCTTTGTAAGAAGACAAAACAATGTGAAATATTATTTCTAAACAACATTCCGATGCTAAGCGGAAGCCTAAACAATTGACCAAGGACTGACTTTAAAGTGATATTTTAAAAAGTTGGCTGGACTCCCAAATACGGCAGCAAATCAAGTTGCAGTGTAGGTAGCAAAAGCGCTTGACATCTATTGATGACATGAATTCCATAGATTTTAGCAAGAGAATATTATAAACGTACAAGTGATTATGACTCACTTAACACTTTTAACGATTTTGCTATCGCGGTCAGTATAAACCGGTGCTTTACTGTCTAACTATGAGCACAACCTGTTACATTCATATGAATATTACTTTGGGCTCAATGCAAGTCCGAATACAAAAAAAAAAAATTGCCATAACAGCGGAATATCTCCCACTGTAGAAAATCTCCCGAATCTGCCCATAACCTACAACAAATTAGCGAGCCAAAACATGTTCAAGATTTTTGTCAGCCCAACTATTACTGACCCGATCGACATGTTTTATCATATTAGCAAAAATACAACATAATTACGTCATTGCACGTACAACTTACTTACTCCCAAAACGAAGAAAAAAAAAACAACTACGACTTGGGAATTGAAGTTCTGTGAACTGCGCAAAGCTTGAAGGCAGCAGCAGGTATCGAAGAAAAAGATGGTGGAGAGACATTGAGCTAGCGAAGCGCTTTCCAATGAGTGTAATTTTTCATTGTAAATTTGATGAAATCAACTTAACCTTATAAATAGGTATCAGACTCCACGAACCGAAGGAAAGAAAAAAAAAACATGCTCTTCAGAGAATCGAATGCACCAGAAAGTGTATTTGATTTTTTTTTTTTTTTTTCAAGAAAAAAAGAAAATCATTTGTTTTTACTCACCGCAAAATATAATTTCATAAAAGCACTCTTGATGATGATTTAGAAATTTTTATTTTGGTTATATTTCTCGGTTTTTTGATTTTTTCACTGGCTCGCAAACGAAGAAACAATCTGCTTATTGACACAACTTCTTCTTTCTTTGGAAATTGGAATTCAGAAGAGAGGTTAGCTTTAGCTTCAGGCTGGTATCCATATAGTTTTAAATAGAAAAAGGGAAGATGTTATGGGTTTACACAATGATTTCGGTCGACCGATTTGGAATGTTGTCTCTTTCTATTGCTTTTTTGTAATAAACTGTTCCTAGTTTTTTTTCTGACTGAGGCCGTGTGCAGATTGAGTGGAAAAGTGGTTAAAAATTGACGTTTGGTTAAATTTTGACACTTCGTGTTGAATAAGGCCGTGTGCGAATTGTATGAATTGTGGTCAAAAATCGATGAATTTTTAACCACTACTGTCATATTTTAACCTGCTCTGCAGCTAGTTTAATTTTTAACACATTTTTTTCATTGTGTCAAACTTAACCCAAAGGCCTAAAATATTTTAAAATTCGATTAACTGCAGAGCAGGCTTAAATATGACAGTAGTGGTTAAATTTAACCAGTATTTTTAACGTAATTCGTGCAATTCGCACACGGCCTACAAATAAACATACCTACATAAGGCTTTTGGAAAAATTACACAAGACTAGTTGTCTTTTTGCCTTTGTAGGTCTAAATTATAATGAATTATGGCAGCGGATTCTGTTTTTGCAAAGAAATCTATCGTCCATGCCGAAAACGATAAATTCTAGATGACGCTAGGTACAATCTGTTCCCACTATTATCCCTTGTAAGTTGGCCAGTCGCCTAACAAGTAATTAATAGTTTATTTTGAACCGAGGACCGCCGTTGGCGGACCGTAAATTAACAATAAATGCTGAGGTCTTAGCTGGAAAGTAGGAGACATTGCATTGACAATCGCGGTTGAACATAAACCGCGGATCAACGACAGAACAATTCTAGAATAATAAATATTTTGTTTCCAATTTTAATACAAAATTTTTTGGCTGAACCTATGTTAATCCGCTGAAATGAATAATATTTTAAGAAATGAAGAAATCTACGTTTTTATCAATTTGTTCCCTCTTTGAACTATGGGTCAGTGTTTACCCTCGTGTAAAAGCTGAAATGTATGAAAGCTTGTTATTTTCGGTTTTTGTGCTGTTATAAGAAAATTAATATTATTGGCTACATTCTCATATATAAGGTCTTGTAACTGTAAATTAACATTTTTGGTTCGAACACATACAGAAACAAAAAAAATACATTTTTCAGATGAAGTCGCTCTAACGTGAATTTCGGAGTAATAACTGAACTTTACGAAAATGAACTAGATTAACAAATCTTTACACAGTACTGTACATAGTAACTTGTTTTCGTTCTGTCAACTGTCATTTCAGCACAAGAAAAACACACGTGCTTATTCCGCCGCTGCTTTTTGATTTTAATTTTTTCATAAATTGTAAATAAAGTTATTTCCTTAAATAAAAATGCCCAAGTCAAAAAGAGATAAGAAAAGTGAGTTCCACATTTTACATAGCTAAAAAACCATGCAACTAATTTGATTATTTTACAGTTTCCCTCACAAAAACCGATAAAAAAGGTCTCGCTTGGAAGCAACAAATAATTGAAGACATTCGAAGATGCGTTGAGAAATATCCAAATATATTTGTTTTCTCCGTTCAAAATATGAGAAACAACATTTTAAAAGAACTTCGCAACGAA
The DNA here is from genome assembly GCA_920937365.1 of Sphaerophoria rueppellii. NCBI lineage: Eukaryota > Metazoa > Arthropoda > Insecta > Diptera > Syrphidae > Sphaerophoria > Sphaerophoria rueppellii. The sequence continues at coordinate 19,602,854 of CAKKXW010000002.1, read as the reverse complement.
TGGAAACAGAATTCCCGATTTATATTTGGCAAAAACCGAATCATGCAAATTGGACTGGGGCGAACAGAAGCAGAAGAAGTCCATCAAGAATTGCACAAGGTAGGACGGTCTTAACTCTTTCTTTTTTTTCGAATAAATGTCTATATAAAATTTTACAACTTTTAGGTCTCTCGCAAGCTGCTTGGACAGTGTGGTCTACTGTTTACCGAGAAATCCAAAGAGGAAGTTTTAGAATGGGCCAAGAATTACTCAGCGGATGAATTTGCTCGCAGTGGATTTGTTGCTACAGAGACAGTCGTGTTACCTGCCGGACCCTTGGAGGATTTTGCACATTCGATGGAGCCCCATTTGCGTTCCCTCGGCATGCCAACGAAACTGGAGAAAGGAGTCATCACACTTTACAGTGATTACACGGTCTGCACGAAGTCAAATGTCCTCACGCCCGAACAAGCTAGGATACTTAAACTCCTAAACAAGCCAATGGCAAAGTTTCGGCTGACAATTAAGTGTTCGTGGAACAAAGAAGATGGATTCGAAATGCATTCGAGTTCCAAAAAAGACGTCAATAGTGAAGGAGAAGACGAAGACGACGACGACGATGAAAACGATGTTGAGATGGAAGAAAAGGAGGATGACGACGATGAATAGAATTGTTAAGTAGATTTATTTTTATATGAGTTAAAATATAAATTAAATACAATATTTTAAAGACTTAAAGAATGGACTCTTGTTGTTTTCGATTTGTGGGCTACAAGTTTTCGCATGAATTATCCGATAGAACCTGCTGTCAGGCAGATGATGCACCTCCAGCATTTTTCTTAGTTGGCTTGTAGGCAATGACATACCGCTGAGCTACTGGAAGTGGCGGCGAATATCCAGACGAATAGTTGCTATCCTCGAAAAGTAGCTCATACTCTTCAGTTGATGTCTGTGGCAGTTTGGAGACGATAGCCTTGTAGAAGCATGTCGTTTGTGGATACAAGGCCATTACTAGAGAAATCAACAAATTCATACTTCTGCAGTGCTTGAAGTGTCGATAAAATGATCTTACCCATTGTGTCCTTTGGAAACAGTGCATGTCCATCAGTCTCCGGATTGGCTCGCATTAGAGGGAGTGGAATGATTTTACGCTTACTGAGAACATGACGATCCTTTTGCTCATCGTCTATGTCATCGACCTCATATTTATTTTGTCCAATCAAATACTGCACAACTTCGGCCAGAATCCACTCTTCATCTTCGGAACCTTTGACCACAGCAGCAACAATATCACCAGCTTTGGCAATATAATTACTTTCGGCCGGTACAGCACCACAAAGTGGAGGAACCTTTTCTCCTGGTTTACTCACAAAGAGTGGCAGTGTCTGAGCCGATACCTGCAGCATTTTCAATTGAGCTCCACGACGTATTGCTTCTTTGTTGCCAGCATTTCTTGCTTGAATGCGACGCTCGTTGCGAATGTTTCTTATTTCCTGGATTCGAGCAAGGGCCTGTCGAATAACAAATTCTTCTTGAGTGGCATCTTGCAATCCAGTTTTATAGAGGCTCTTTAATTTCTGTGGTGGCAAATTTGACATCTGGGCACGAATTATTCCATTGAGATTCGTTTCGCAGCGTCTTCGCTCATCCTCAATTTCATGTATGGTTCTTTGGAGGGCTTTTAGGTTTTCCTTGAGTGGAAATCGTTATAAAATGGATTAATTTGAGTAGTGATCAACTTACTTGAATTTGTAAAGCTGCACTTTCTGCTGTAAGTGGCATTTTAGTCTTTATTGATTATAATTTTTAATTTGGAGGACTTCGGCGTAAATACAAATAAAATATTTTCGCAAGATTTTGACAAGGAAAACAATCAAGATTTATATACAGAGAGGAATCTACACTTTCTAAATGAATTACCAACAACTTTACTGGTGTGTGATTCTTTCAAGTGTGCGTTACGTCGTTAAGAACTGAACAGAATGGGCGCGTTCACTTAGATTTGGATAGGCTATCCGGATCATTATATATATTAAATGGGTAGTATCAAGAAGTTTCGCCATCTAGTTAGAAGCAGAGAAATGTTTTTTTAAAATTGATATTGAGAAACAAATTTCCAATTAATGTCTCTCTCTGCTTCTTACTAGATGGCGACACTTCTTGATAATACCTATAAAATATTACCTGCAACATGGACACCGATTGTAGCGTCATCTTGAGACAAGCTTCAGAAGCAATTATGTTTTGTTTTTTTACATATTTTGGTATTGAACGTTCTACCCACGGTTATGTATATGTATATGTTATATAATATTGGAGGCTCAAACCCAAACAATCCAAAGCTTTCCAGCAATTTCTTGTGTAGGTGGCTATGTGACAGAACAACCATTGAAATTCATAAACCGCTGATTACTGTTCTCGTATTTGAAAAACGAAAAAATGACAGCTGAAAGTATTTTTCAATTCTTTTTTTGCATGCATGCATGATGTCTTTCCAAGTCTAATATATCTAAGACGAAACTGAACGCACCCAATGACAAGAAAAACAAACGAAAACCTATTCCGGTAGCCTATGCATTCCACATTGAAACTGACCCATTCAATTTGATAAATCAGCTGACTGCCAGAAATTTGCCAATTCATTAAAAGAAAATAACTGATTCAGAAGCTTCACTCATTTCATTCATGTTGTGCACCAACTAAAGGCTGATCGGATGGCCTACCAATGCAAAAATGAACGGGGGGATTAGCAAAAACAAAACTCCAGCTGCTGTATAAGCCTTAAGGGGCCGACCCATAGAATCCGTCAATCCGTCAGCGTCAACGCATACGTTGCTGCCAACGTTTTTGCCGGACGGAACCGTCCCATAGAATACGTTGTAAACTTTGACAGTCTCATTTGATTAGTGTAAAAATTATTCCCAAAACCTCAAATCTGAACAAAAAAATTTAAATCAAAATATCAAAATCGTGTCAAAATTATTTTTTTGCACATAATTTTGATAATTCATTGCTTTTCCTTGTTGCTGTGGGAACACATTGAATTAATGAATTGACTGCTCGTCAAATTCAGTTGTCAACGGATCAACGGACGCAAAAAGTAGAAAGTTGAGCAGCTCTATCCGTCACATGCGTTGCTTATGGGACGAGTTTCATTAGAAAATGTATATTCTATTGTGCTGTCAGTTGAAATCGTCGACGCTGACGCACGACGCACGACGGATTCTATGGGTCAGCCCCTTTAGACTATCCATGACATTGTTCTTGAACGCACAAACTTTTTGATCTGCCTGTTATAGTAGTTGCCTTTCTCACAACCAGGTCTCGCCACACATACCTGGGTTGTTGAAACGAACACGCCCATTTGAATTTCCAATTGTCAATCGTTTGACAAGGAAAATACAAAACCGCGCGATTGTAATCCAAATCCACAAAAAGCCAGCAGGGCAGAACAATTTATTGTTTTTCTTTTATTACAATTTTTAAGGTTTTTTAAGAATAATTATTAGAAAATATTCAACATAAAATGCAAATATAAGTTTAAACTTCAGAAACACACCAAAAACTATACCATTTTTGGTGTTTTAATCCACAATAGCAAGCATTTTTTACTGCGCCCTTGTATCAACTTTTATCGTGTATAATGTAAGTTTACATATTTAATTTTGCTGAATTGTATTTTATTTCACATTTTCATATGCAATATTCATTAATTTCACTAAACAATGCGAACAGAGCACCAATTTTGCAACTTGATAACTTTCGTACATGCAGGTTTGTGATTAGCATTTTTTGGATAATTTAAAGAACTACCAGAATGCGAAAAGAAAATCGTGGTCTTTTTACAACTTGATTTCTCAAATGCTACATTTTGCTTTGTTTCAAGCCAATTGGATTTCAAAATAAGAACTCCAAGAATAACTTCGTTTCAGTCAAAAATCTTGGAACATCTTGGCCTACTCCAATCATGTCGGCATTCCATTCTTTTTCTAATCCTTGAATTTTACCTTAGATTTGTAAAACTTTCTCTATTCGACCAAACAAAAATAAATTCAAGCCAAACATTGCACTGTTTTCTCAAAAGCAGTGTCAATTTCTATCAACTTGTTCAAAGGCAAAAACAATTCTTTACAATCTACCATTGCGGTTTCAGGTATAAGCTTAAGTCTTAGGCATTTTAAAAGAGAATAAACGGTCCATCCTCTTCATTTAATAAATACATTATCAAATTTAATTTTGCTTTGCAGAAATTATGACAACTATAAAGTTGAAAATCAAAATCAACAACAGCTATGAATCGGAACCATCATCCGGAAGCGGGGTGAGTTAACATTAACACAAATCCCTTTAAAAATCTCTCTTGACTTGAAAACAATTTCCAGTCATCATGTATCAGTGAAGCCAATGAATATGAACATATTGATAGGAAATCTCGAAATCATTGCATAAAGCTTAATCGTAATTTATATTCGATGCCAATCATTAACTCAAGTCTAGATAAAATTGAACACTCACCGAACTCACCGCACTCACCGAGTGATATTAGTTATTACGATATAAAAGAAAGTGCAAGTCAGGAATCGGATTTCGAAGGTTTCACCGACTATCAAATCAAAGTTAGAACATTTTCCCCGAACAGAGTCAAAACAAAGTCGTTTTCGGAAGGTGTTAAACCGACCAAACAAAGTCCAAAGGCAACAATCAGCCATAACCGAGCTCTGAGCTCTTACCATGAGATTATGGTCGACCAAAATAGTTGTAATGCCGTTGACTTGCAATTAGCAAATGGTAAAATTATTTTGGCGCATCTGAAGTTGAACACAATAGTCCCGAAAAACTTGCAACAGAACTGACCTTTAATGGGAAGATTAGCAGTTTGACGACTTGTGGTGACTCTGATTTTAAACAACCAAAAGCTGTGGGTGGTGAAATGGCCGACGTATCGTATTCGTTTAAGTGCTCCAACGAGAGGTCTCCAGATTTGTTTGGAGATGATGACGAGGATGACGATGAACGTGTTGATAATGAGGAAGAAAAACCAGCGGACAAGTCACTCAATTGTCCAACAGAGTCGAGTTTTGCCGAAGAGAATTTGGATAACACTGCCGATGAGAATGCTAATTATCTGCGACAAAACATCAAAAAAGAAAAGGAAATTCTCAAACGTATTAAAAGTTGTCTGGCGGGCATTCCGCCACCGCCATCATTTACTATTCCACAAATAGACTTATTTTCTGCCATTGCAAACAATAAAGATGAAATACTGAATTACAAAACAGACATTGAGACAGTAGCTTCGGTGATAGTTTGCGAAGAGGAATCGCTATTCAAGCCGTCGCATCCTCTTGACGAAGTTTGGGATATGTCATTCAAGGAAACACTCGGCGTGAGAGGGCATGGATTTTGGTAAGACTTGCAGTCTCTTAAATAAGCGATTACCTTTTGAAATGTTTCTTTTTTTTTTCAGTTATAATTTATGCAAAGCTTCTGAGAGTATAGAACTACTTAGTCTGGCCGTTGTAGAAAGGTACATCGGAGCTGAAACTTCAACTTCGTACACAGCCAATTGCACGACTTCTCCGTCGAGTGCTAAAAAACGCAATTTGAGACAAAAGTAATTTTTGCTAATTTCATTTGCATAACTCTTTTTCTAACTAAACTCTCTGTCTATTGAAGAATGCTGACACAAACTACAGGCAACAACAGGCTCAGTCATTTGGCAAAACGACGTGCTGCATTCTCATCGGCAAATTTGTCCACAGCACTGCTTAAACCGCAAAGCTGTGCATTAGGTGGAATGCAAATTTTGTTGGACAAAAAGTATAACCTTGCAACTGTTTGAAATTAGGCAAATTTATTATAACCATTCATTCTAGGAAGGGAAAGAGTCGTCGAAAAGGAACAACGCCAAAAAGAATGACCCCTTCAAGCAAAAAGAAGAACAGTAAGAAATTTGAAAACATTTTAAAAAGAATAAATTGAATATATTTTGTTTTGACAGCGCGGAAAACCCCGTCATCGTCAGCAAGGAAGCGTCTCTTCCGATATGACATCGCCAAGCCAGGGCCCTCAAGAGAAACTTCAAAACGAGCTCTCTTCCAGAGTCCTGCTAAGCAACAACGAACCCTACCTGTTATTGCCGCCCTTAAACCGCCACTCAAGCCAGAAATCGCCAACCGAGTAGAAAAATCGAAGCGAGCTTTATTTTCGCCCGAAAAACCTTCACAAAGTTCCAAAAGTAGTCAAAATTATCTGCAGGGTTTCGGTAGTCAAATCTCAAGATCTCAAAACTTATTTAACGGCGAAAATTTAGAAATTTCAAATCTAAAAAGAAAGCGTACCGACGATGATGGCAGCTTCAAACACACAACAAAGCAAAAAAATATTCCGTCACGAGACTGAAGAACTAACGCCACGTTCACTCAAAATCAAGAGCCAAAGTTTTTGTGTTGGAACAAGTTCGACAAATGTTTTAAGCAGCAGCACCACCACCACCTTGAGCAGGATGCAAAGCAATACCAGTCTTAATTCGTCAATGGCTTCGACTTCGAGGAGCAGCACGGGAAGGCCAATAACCAAAGCGTTTTCGGATACGACTTTCAATTCATCAAGCCTTCTTACAGAAAACCACAGAAAGGTAGTTACACTTTAAATTCGTCTGTTGTTTCTTTTTGATAAAACAAGCTCGTTCGTTTCTAGAAACTACTTTGGGCAGTCTCTCAAGCTTTGCAGTCAAAACAAATCAACGTTACACATGCTAGTTTCAAGCAATTTGCTTCGGTCTTGGCCAGAGTCGTGAAAAGACTATTTCAGGAGTATTACATGAAAATGAATACCAGCACCAGTGATACAATGCTGAGGTAAGTTTTCGAACTCAAAAGAGAAACTAAAATAATGTTGCTTTTCTTTAGATTGGCAAAAAAACACGTTTGCAGTGTAGTTGCCGGAAAGAATGCCGATGACATCTACATCCTGGCTAGATCCAAAATCGAAGATGAAAGAAAATTATCTTCGACGAGATTATCTGGATACATTGCACCCGAAGAATTCGAAAACCGCAAACTAAGTTTAACCCAGAACAGCTTTTGTAGTTTTGAAAACACAATGATGGATTCGATTGCTTTGAGTCAGAGCTCAATTATATCGCAACCCACAGACGTACTAACTGAATCAAAGAGTGCAATCAAATTGGCTATTCAGCCGAATCCAAATTTACAAAAAAGTTCCTCCAAAAATAATCTCGACGGAATGGCTCTCCGGGAAAATGTTGATTGCGAACAACGCTGGTCCGCGCAAAAGCAACTATTCACTGGAGTCGAGAAACAAAATGTAAGTCCTTATGCCAACTCAAAGTCAACATCGAACGTCGTTGTCGTCGTCGTCGTCGTCATTCAGAAGCAGCTTATTTGATCTTAATTCCAGCACAGTCAAGGCGAAACGCCAAATTTCATTTGATAGTTTATAAACACAAGCACAATTACTTTTGTTGTTGAATAAAACTTTGTAAATGGATTTCGTGTTTTGATGAAGTAAATTTCGACTTAACGGAGAATAGACACATTGAATTGATAAATGTATAAAAATTCCAATCGAGAGGGTTCGAATCTTGATTTCAGAAGTATGTACATGCATTACTTTATTTTAATAATAAAAAAAAACGAAATTGTATTTATTGATTTAGTCAAAGTGAGAAAGTATTGTTACTTATTTAAATAAAATATTAATTACCATTTGAACGCAATGAATCTGTTTTTGTTTGTTTTGTATAAACGTCATTTATGGCTATACACATCGGTCATCCGACGGGGTTGGTGGACTGCACTGGAGAAAGTCACTTACTGCGACAAACTCAGCAGAGTCCAACGCACTGCATGTCTCTGCATAAGCGGGGCACTGAAACGACACCCTCAGCAACGTTGGACACTCCTTCATCTCACACCCCTCAACATTTTTAACAAACAAGTGGCAGCGAGCACAGCTATAAGGCTCAATGCCTCATCTCAATGGACCAACAATAATGTAGGACATTCCATCATTTTGAATTTCCAAAACCCCAATTTGGTAAAAACTTCCAAATATCCATTCCATCCAGAGATGAATGGGAAGACAATAAACTTCTGGATGACAAAAGAATTCATTTCTATACGGATGGATCCAAAACAAGTGATGGAGTTGGAAGTGGTGTGAACTCAGAAAAGCTTAATCTCTAATCATTGTAGCGTCTTCCAAGCGGAAATTTTAGCGATCAAAGAGGTTCTATCCTGGCTAAGAGAAAACGTGATACATATCAACTTCGGATATCCGCATCTTCTCTGACAGTCAGGCTGCTATTAAATCTCTTGATGGTGTCTCAACCAAATCTCAAACGGCCCTCGATTGTCGATCGTCGGAGATGGCGCAGCAATTTAACATTCACCTCTGTTGGGTGCCGGGCCACAGAAACATCACAGGAAATTTTAGAGCCGACAAACTCGCTAAAAATGGAACCGTCATACCTATTTCACCTGAAAGGTAGAAGATAGGTAAACCGTTACCTAAATGTAAACTTCTGCTAAAAGAAACAGCCTTAAAGATAACAAACTCTAGGTGGCACAATTTACCAACGTGCGCAGCCACAAAACTCATTTGGCCTTCGCTGGACCTAAAGCGCTCGAAAGAATTGTTATCTCAAAGCAGACTTCATATTAGCTCCCTAACAGGTGTTCTTACGGAACACTGTCTTATAGGCAGACACGCAACACGACTTGGTGTAGCCTCAAATGACTTCTGCAGGAGCTGTATGGACGAGGAAGAAGAGGAAACAATCTCTTACCTTCTCTGCACTTGCCCTGCTCATTCACTAAAGCGCAAACTTCATCTGGGAGAGTACTTTTATGATAATCCCAGTGAACTAGCTAACAAGGATATCAAATATTTTCTTCGTTTTATAAAAAGCTCAAAATGGTTCAACTAGTAAGAAGTTATTCTCTAGATTCATGTGGTATCACAATGTGCCTTTTCTTTTGGCCTAAGTGTGTGGATTCTGTATCCACAGCCATTGGTCTTTTTTTGACGTTTCTTCTTCTACCTCTAATCGAACGGGTTATGGTGTATGTGTCATTCTTCGGACGCTTCTGTTTTCAAAACAGAAGAGATCTGCTCTTCTCAGAACCATTCCGTCTGTCAAAGTCAGTCAACGGTTTCAGAAGACTTCTGGACTCTTCCGAATGCTTCTGGACGACCAATGGAAAACGACATGAGAGTTACGAGGAAAAAGTGCTACAAACGTATCTACAATCCCTTTGCGTCGTTCATGAGAAAGAAATAGCAAAATCGACGGATATTCCTTCATCGTCGTTGGCGGTGCTCATGTGAATGGTGCTTTACAGAAATTACCACCAGGAAATTTCTCTTTTTGTAACAACACTGGCGGATATTCTTTTAAGAAGTAAAATATTTATTTCGTGGTTGCCAACTTGTTTAATTTATGTTACATTATTCACTTCGTAGCCGAATATAGATATAAGCAACAGACATGAGAAATGCTTTTAATAGGCTTCTGAAATTATTTCATGCCTTATATGCTGTTTCCACTGACCCTAATCTGGAGACTAGGCGGAGTTGTTAAGAACAAATCTCGACTTTTCTGGGATCGTCAGGGACCTGATTATGGTGTTCGCGGCGAACCATTCTGCTAGCGAGTTTGACATTTTCCAATTATTGCATTCGCTTTCGTCTTATGTCGTTTGAGATTTGTGTGTAAAAATCTCAGATTCTCCACTGCAAATAGAAAATAGAATATGAAATCTCAAATCTTTTTTTGTAATTGTGTGCGTGAAATGTCAAATTTGATCGATAGAAGCAGTGTTAGTAGACGTAAACAAAATATCATTTTCTGACAATAAAAACGATTACATTTTTATTTAATAATGTTTCAAATGCGTAAGTTCAAAAAAAAAAAAAAAAAAAATTCACGTTTGTCGTTTCGCACATGTAACTTTTTGAAAGTGTGTGTGAAAGTCTGTGTGCAAATAGGTGTGAATCTTGTTAAAAATCCAGATTCAGATTTCTGATTCTCAGATTCATTTTTTTGTCATTTTCTTGAATCTCAAGACGCAAATAGAACATGAAATCTGAGATTTTTCCACTATTTCCTCTCTTCACCCCCCTTTCAGCTTTCAGATTCACAAATCTCATTCTGAGATTCGTCAATGGAAAACGACATTAGTTTTGAATTCGACCAATTAACGAACTCGAAGACGAATTTGAAATGCGTTGGAATCCCATAGCTTCTACATATTTGGTAGTCCTCTTTATCCTGAGCCTTCCACTGTAAGCCAAACTCAATTCTGAGCCCTACTTGCAGCTGCAGAGAAGTTAGTCTTTAAATAAGATTATCTACAAATAGCTGAGGACAAAAATCAAGAAAAAAAGGGTTCTGTGATCATAAATCGGAAAGCAGACCGACCTCGTAGATTTAGTGGTGACTGATAGAATGCGATTAAACCTTTGTTTTCGTGTAGGGGTGTAGGTATTTTTGATAAAGGCTACAGAAATCGAAATATTTACCGACTGCTGAAAAAAATATTCGCTTACAATGGCTGATAAGTAGATTATAAGGTAGGCCCTTATTTTGATGCACATTTATACAACGGTTGTCGAGGAAAATTGTGAATAATATCGATTTGAAAATGCGGTAAAATATTTGGGAATATTAAACATTTTAACCAATTGTCGTGTTTTTTTACTACTAGTAGCCAGCACAGCAAAATTTCCCTTGGCAAACAACAATAATTTGGATGATGATCTTGTAGAATAAAAGTTTTATGACGTCACTCTCAATCTTTATTGAACACCCCTCATAAATAAGTCGATTATTTGAATGTATGAGAATGATATGATAATTTGAGAATCTTTTAAGTAACTTAAACTTTGTTCAACTCAAAAACTACTTAAATCCTTTCATACTTGGTGTGAAAATAATAGCCTTTGTTTTAACAAAAACAGTTCTGTTGGCGTTTAGGGGTTATGTGTGTTGGTTTGTTAAGCAGAATGTGTTAGTTCGAGTTCGACATGTGTAGGTACACGGTTTTTAACTCAATGTTCATGGGTACTGCCTCTTGCGAAGACCTGAAAAAACGTTCAAGGATATCAACCCGTCGTGAAACGCAAGTACTTCTCAGCATAGACTCTCGGAATTGGCATTAAATTGTAGGTGCGGGAAATCTTACTTATGCTGGCGCTACAGTCCAGGTCGGACCAGTGCCTCACCCAACAAACTTCTCCAGCCAGCTCGGTCCCTGGCCAACTGTCTCCAGTTTCGCACGCCAATTTGGTTCAGGTCCTCTACCACCTGTGTGCTCCACCGGAGTCGCAGTCTTCCTCTTCTGCGACGTCCTTCCGGATTGGATTCGAAGACTCTACGAGCCGGAGCATTATTTTCCATTCGCTCAACATGACCCAACCATCTAAGTCGTTGGACCTTAACTTTTCTGGCTAGGTCAGTGTCGCTGTACAGCTCGTACAGTTCTTGGTTGAATCTTCGTCTCCATTCTCCATTAACGCCGACAGGACCAAAAACCACTCGAAGAATTTTTCTTTCAAAGCAGCCCAAAGCGTTTCCATCAGATGTTGTCATGGGACATAGACTGTCCCTGCACCATGAATGAGGACCGGGATGATGAGGGTTTTGTATAGTGTTACTTTGGTTGCTCGGTAGAGGACTTAACTACTCAATTGCTTTCTAAGTCCAAAGAAGCAGCGATTGTCAAGAGTGATTCTTCGTTTGATTTCTGCGCTGGTGTTGTTGTCTGAGTTGATAGTGGATCCCAGAAAGACAAAGTCCTTAACTACCTCGAAGTTAAATCTGTCTATGTTGACGTTTGCTCTAAGACGTCGATGTTGATAGTCCTTTCTTGTCGAAAGCATTAACTAACTTGGTCTTGCCCTCGTTAACCGCTAGACCCATCTTCCTGGCCTCCTACTCAAGGCTCACAAACGCTCCACTAACATCACGCTGTGTTCTTCCAATTATGTCAATGTCGTCTGCGTATCCTAGTAGCTGGACGGAATTTTTAAAGATTGTGCCTCTGGTGTTGACATTGGAGCTTTGCACAATCTTTTCAAGAATGATGTTGAAGAAATCGCATGACAACGCATCGCCTTGTCTAAAACCTTTTTTTGACATCAAAAGCGTCCGTTAGGTTTTTCCCAACCATGATGGAACAGCGTGAATTTTCCATTGTCATCTTACACAGACGGATGAGTTTTTCTGGGATGCCAAAACTAAACATTGCTCTATATAGTTGGTCTCTCTAGACGCTGTCATACGCGGCCTTGAAATCGATGAAAAGGTGGTAGGTATCGATTTGAAGTTCCTGGGTCTTTTCCAAGATCTGCCGTAGGGTGAATATTTGATCGATGGTGGACTTTCCGGGTCTGAAGCTACACTGATAAGGACCTATCAGGTTGTTGACAAAGGGCTTCAAACGTTCACACAGCACGGCAGACAAGATCGTATAGGCGATGTTAAGGAGACTTATACCTCTGTAGTTGGTTCAGTTCAGGGATCTCCTTTTTTGAGGATCGGGCATACGATGCTGAGGTTCCATTCATCGGGCATGCTTTCCTCCGACCAAATTTTGCAGATGAGCTGGTGCATGCTCCTAACCAAGTCATCTCCGGCTGCTTTGTACAGTTCGGCGGCTAGCCCGTCTGCTCCAGCGGCTTTGTTCGACTTTAGTTTAGATATCGCTATCTTCACTTCGTCCATTTCGGTGCGTGGAATTGTTGGCCTTCTGCACCCAAATTGAATGGTTCAGTATTGCTGACGGAGTTTTGGTCGTTATCGCCATTATACAGCTTGGAAAAGTGGTCTTTCCATATCCATATATATATAACTGTACACTGAACCAAAAACAGCAATCATATTGATAATTTTGTGCGTTAAATTGAATATCTTGTTGTCAATTTACAACCAATGACCGACGTAGTCAATATAATAATTTAAGATTTTCAATTTAATGACGCCATCAAAAAATCGATTAATCGAAAACCGGGGTTGTGACATTGATGATTTGCGTTGGTAAATGGAAAACTAAGTCATCATATTGAAAACTATGGTTGTCTCATGTAATATTGAGTTGTCATCTTGAAACCCCAGGTTATCAAATTGAAAAACACGGAAATCATAATGAAAACTACCATTGTAAAATTGAAAATAGTGATTGAACATGAAAATCGTTGTTGTCAACTTGAAGACAAAGGTTGCCAATATGAAAACTATGATTTTCTACGGTTTTCAATATTACAACCACTATGAAAGACATTAAAAATGCGTTTTTTGATGGAATTGAAGTGATTTTCAATTCTTAGAATGCTGCTACGAAATGTTTTTAATTCGAAAATGCACTCGCATCCAGGAACACGTGAATGCACTCGTATACTTACTTCTCCATATTAAGATTTATTATTGCTTTCATCCTGAAAAATAAGCTACAAGAACTGGTTAAAAAAATATACTCAGATTTAATATTTTGGAAAAATTTTACTTTATTTTATTATTTTATTATTAAATGTGAAATATTTACTATTATAATTTAGTTCAGTATAGTAAAAAATGTGAAAAAGATAACTGCTATCCATTATTCAATATTACGTGCGGCCATCGATAAGCACATCTTTCAAGAGCTGTCAAAATGCCATTATTTCTTCCTGTTAATGAAAATAAAAGAAAAAAATTTAAATTTTAAGGAACAGAATAAAACATACAATATTAAAATTGCCAAATTAGCATCATTTGTTTTATATATATTAATACATACCTTCAAAGATCAGATAGAATTGTTCTTGACCATGGTCGACTGTAGTTGATTAATTTTTAATTTTAATCACACACAACGTCCAATCGATTTAACACGCGTAAACCGACTATCTTCTGAATGTAGAAGATATAATTAGTTTCCACATTGAAAACAATTGTGCTAAATTTGACGATCATAGTTTTCAATGCGACAACTTTAAATAATAGATTATCGTATTGACAACTAAATTTATAAATATGAGGATAAAAATGCTTAAATCATCGAATTGACTACTGCGGTTATCAACGTTACTTCCATATAACATTTTGGTAACCAACTCCAACTACAAATGATGACGTATTAGCCATATCGGCAATCATTGTTGTATATCTGATGACTGTAGTTTTTAAATAACTGACGGTCAACGTTAGATTTTTATATTGACAACCAAAAGATTCTATTTGATCGTTCCTGTTGTTAGATAGACAACTTTGATTTTCAAATTAGAAACAAGAAATTGAAAATTTTAAATTGTCCCTTTTACAATTAAGTTGTTAAATTGTGAGACGACTTTTGAAAATTTACATCACATTGACATTTTTTTCATCAATTTGACAATTTACGGTTAACAACCAGTAATTATCAATATGACAACGGTTATTTTTTTCATTGTAACCAGTTATTTTTTATTAAAACTGTAAAACCGAAATATGATCTACAAGAAATATTCGCTTTTAATGTCTGATAGAATACTTGTTGTACAACGTCATAGACCTAGCCAGAAGGGTCAACGTCCAGAGACTCAGATGGCTCGGTCACTTAGAGCGGATGGACACCAATGCTCCGGCCCGGAAAGCCATCGACACTTTTCCCGGGGGACATGGGAGGAGAGGAAGACCGCGACTCATGTGGCGTACTCAAGTGGAAGAGGACTTCAATCAACTTGGAGTGCAAAACTGGAGACAGCTAGCTAAGGACCGAGCGGGCTGGTGGAGACTGTTGATTGAGCCATAAGTAGCTTTAACAATCCGTGAGTGTGTGTTAACATTTGGGGAACTTAAAATTTATGCCGATTCCGAAAGGCTGAGTTTAAAAGCACTTTTCCATGACAAGTGATACTCTTGGAATCGATAGAGGCAGTAACCATTTTAAAAAAAAAGAATTATGGCACGATTAGAATTCGAACTCGGTTATAAAAATGAAAAGAAAATTCTCGTCTTTGGTAACAATCGCGAAATGTTTAGCTAAGCTTGTTACTTATGTGTAGAGTATGTACGTTCATTGTTCGTAGTTTCATCTCCCTCTCCCTCCCCTTAGCTAGGTATGTACATAAAGTGAATCAAAGTTCAGCTTAAACGAAGAAGTGAATCATTTTTCTTTCGTGTCTTTTTCAACCTGTAGCTAAAGTAAGAAATAAATCCATTTGGCATTAAAAATGATGACTCCACAAAAAAAAACTTAGCACTATAAAAAACATTCACCTTATGTGCTTGACAATCTTCGTAATGAATGTAATCTTCCCTTATCCCTACTTCCAGCTTTCAGGAAATGAATTAACAGACGTTGCGGTAAGGTGGGATGTAAAAAAACAAATTCGAATAATTTAAGTAACCTAAACATTAGCTTCCTTACAATGTTCCCCTTAGATCACTCAAACCCCGCTGGTTGTTCATACGGTAGTACGAAAAAAGGCAATTTCGAACTTATTTGAGTGAGTGTACTCCTCGTCCTTATCCTTATAAATCTCAAAATCACACAACCAACCCCAGTTTAGTACATTACACGCACTCAAGATTACTTTATATTTCGATTTCAAAACTTTACCCCTTCAAGAATGGAACATGCGCCCAACGTAGCTGGAATACGTTTTCGAAAATTTCGCATCTCCAACAGGATGAACCCAATGTTCATCTCATATCCTTGTTTATATACGTTTACGATAATTTGTTTTGTAAACAACAGTCGTGCAGACAGTTATTGCTTGTTCCTTGTCCAGTCTGCAATTTAAATACGTCCTGATCGGAAGCATTCGGCAATGTTCTACGCGAAAAAGATTTTCTGAGTTGTTACAACTTACAAGTGTTGCTGCTTTAAGAAGGCAAAAAAATCCGGTCTGCGCTCTTTTTCAGTCTTGTGGTTGGAATTTTTTATCATCTTAAAGCTATGTTGATTATTCATACCTACATATAGATTCTCGACGTTACCATACCTAACCTAACAATAATTAATTGAACGTGCTGCGGCTAAGGATCATGTTTCTGGCATAGAGCGGCTATCGTGTTACACTATTTTTTTTTTTCTTTAGTGTGTGTGATATTAATTGCAGCAAAAAGGAATCTGAGCGAATAAATTAAAGTTACACTCGCTCAGAAGTGGGATATTCATTCAACGACTTGTGCTGTTAATGAATTATTAAGTGCTGCGGATGTGATAGAATATGCATTTGTACAGAAAGCATATGCAAATAAATAGTTTTATGTGAATTAATGGCGAGAAATGTATTTCTAACTCAATTGGATAACTCGATGTAATATTAAAGCGTAAGTATGGGCATTTGTTGAATCATTCATGAAGTATGAGAATGATGACAAGGTTTATGGTTATGAAAATTGGACTAGGACGGGCGATTTAATATTGGCGTAGGCACATCTGTTATTACATGGGATTGATGAGCATAATTATGTAAAATAAATAAGTATTTCTGGGAAAAAAATGGAGATGTGTTTTGTTCTGTCGCACACAATTGTTCTCATTCAATTCAAAGAAAAATGAGACGAAGGTAAATTTTTTTTCTCATATAGAACCGTTTTTCTACGAATTCAGTTTTATACTAAAACCGGTGACCCATTTTCCCTGATTTTTAGAAAAAATCCGAACACCTTTAAATTTTGAATAAGTGCTTGTATAGAAACTGAACAAATGAAAGATAAATTTGCTCCCTTATCCGACCCTTATTTGTATTTGTATTTATTTAATGGCCACTTAATATTAAGATTTACATCTTATTTATAATTAAGTTTAAATTTAGGACGTGACAGAGACAAGGTCATTCATTAAAAAAATTATGAGTAGAAAAAAATGCATACATACAAGTTTGAATAGTCAATAATACACATTACAAAAATAAGAAAAGAAGACAAATTAAGGTCTGAGCAAAACTAAATAAGACAAGTGAACAGAAAGCAGCAAGACTAACATCAATCAGGCACAAGAAAAACCAACTAAGACAAGGAATAGTACGAAAACACATTTTTCTTAAATTTCCCTACTGAGTCCGCACTCCTAACATGTTGAGGTAGGGAATTCCACAAACGAGCAGCATTAATAAAAAACTGTCGCTCAGACGTTAAACATGAAAACCGAGGAATAATGATTTGGTTTGATCGTGTTGAAAGCGAGAACTGGAACATGTCATACAGGTATGAAGGTTGACGCGTACGGATGATGTTAAAGAGCGTAATAAGAGTTCGGAGCCTAAGTAAGTTGTCAAAGGAGATGCCATAGATACTTTTGGAGAACTGAGAGATATGATCGTAGCGTCTGAGACCAAAGATATAGCGCGCAACGTTATTGAACACAGTATTCAACTTTCTTTGACTGACACTATCAAGCTTACAAAAAATTTCACAGCCATATGTAAGAATGGGTACTACAAGTGTTTTTGCAAGCATTTTACGAGTGTCCAATGGGATGAACTTTCTTGTTGGCCACAATAATCGAAGAGCTCCATAAGCTTTCCCAACAATTTGATTAATATGATCGTTCCAGCTTAAGGTTCTATTAAAGCAAATACCAAGATTTTTAGCGGTATCCACGAATTCTATTTTTGAGTCTCCAAGAAGAATATCTGGAAAACAGGCCAAGTCGACGGGCTTTTTAGAAATAACGAGGCATTTGCTTTTGAGTGGATTTAAAGTAAGACCACATTTTACTGACCAATTTAAGATCGATAACAGATCCTCATTAATTGCATCAACACAATCTTTCAACATTCCAACTGGGCAACTTTTCATAAGCTGGAGGTCATCAGCAAAGAGGTGCTCATCACAGTGGCGTAAGAGTTTTGGTACTTCGTTCACGTAAAGCGAGAAAAGTGATGGACCCAAGATTGAACCCTGTGGAACTCCGCTAGATATAGGCATAAAGTTTGAAGTTTTATTTCCCAGTACAACCGCTTGTCGTCTCTGGCCGAGATAAGAGGAAATAAGTTTGACTGCGTCAGGAGAAAAATTGTAAATTTTTAAAAGTTTTTGACACAGGATGTGGTGGTTGATAGTGTCAAATGCCTTAGAGTAATCTAGGAGAACCAAAAATGAAACTTTGTTGGCATCCAACGCCTTACGCACCCGTTCAACAACTTCCAAGAGTGCTGATGTACTACTGTGGGAAGGGCGAAACCCGGATTGTTTTGAAGCAAGAAGACCGTTTTGCAAGAGAAGTCCAGAAAGCTGTTTCTGCATTATTTTTTCCAGGACTTTGGATAGGAAAGGAAGGACTGCAATGGGCCTAAACTCCGTGTTGGCACTATTTTTGGGGATGGGTACAATTTTAGAGTCTTTCCACTTTGACGGGAAGATTCCCTTTGTAAGAATGGTATTATAGACGTAAGTGAGATGTGGCAAGATTATTGGGAGCATTGCTTTTAGAAAGGTGGGATGGAGGTTATCAAAACCAACAGCATTGGATTTCAATGAAATAAAGCTCTCGACAACATCTTCAGAGATAACACATGAAAACCCAAAAGCAGCTCCATTGTACATTGTAGAGAACTCTTCCGCTGAAAAGCTTGGAATGGAGTTCAAAGATGGTTGGGGAATTGAAGCAATAAAGGAGTTATTTACAGCATTACAATCCAGCTCACCTACACAGTGATTATTTGGTCTGTTTACTACCTCTTTTAAGTTTTTCCATAGCTTTCGTCCGCCGAGAGAGATATTTAATTTAGATTCGAACCTGCCAGAGCAGAAGGCGAATATTCAACTATCAAACCAACAATATGCACGGACAAATTTAAAACTAACTCAACTAGTTGGATTCATTAGGGCCCGTTGCTCAAGCAACTTTTTTACAACTAGCTTGCGATCGATTTGTGACTTTTCTCCGCAGACTAGGAAAACCGAATTGTGACCAGTTGATAGTTGTTTGAGTAGGACGTGTGATTTAATTTTGTTTTTTTTTTTTTCACAAATTTTTATATTTACAAGTATTCAACAAACAGTAGTACTGATGAAAACGATTTAATCAACTGTTATCTTTATCAATAATGTAGACAAAGAAAACTTGTACGAAGAGAACACTGGACCCATCCATACATACAGAAAAATTTGAAATACAGAATTTTTATTGCAGCAAAACATTTAAATGAAACGGATGCCAAATTCACTGCATTTTCCCGGTTGTCAAAGGAGACATAATGGGAATTGTTAAAGTTGGATCAAACAAACCAAGCCCTTTTCATCTCAATTAAGCTTCTTCAGATAAACTCCTTGAATGATTAAAAACCACTTATCTTTCCAATATCCTTTACCTTATTTACATAATCAAAATCCTTAATGTTATCAACCATCAAATGATTCAACCTTTTTCCCACCAACAATTTTCTATTTATCTATTTGAAAACGAATGCACCTAAAATTCGTGGTCTTATATCAACAATATTTCATTTGAAAACCTGTAACGGAACCATTGTTCCCCCTCTCCATCCTATACCACCTTTACGACCTTAGGTCTACAGGACCCTAAAGCCGGTCCAGGCAGCAGGATGGAGAAGGTATCCAGGCTACGGCTACGCGGCATGCTTGCTTTGCCAAAGGCTTGCTCGACGGGAGGGGGGGTTCTTGTAGCCGCAGCACTGGATGGTGTTACCTTTTTCATGCCAGAAAAAAAAATTAAAAAGGTTCTGAAAAGTTCCGGGGACCCGAAGATTCAGGAGGGGAAAGGCGTGTTACCGAAGGGAATTCCATACTTACGTCCTCATCTCTCACTCACCATGACCAATATGAACAATTTATAGGCTCATATCAATAAAAAAAAAAATATCTTCATTCATTAATCATAGAAATTAATAAAATTAAATATAATGTATACATGTAAATTTACAACACGAAAAAGTAAAAATTAATCATGATTTGAACAAAAACAAACATTAATTAAATTGGAATATTTATAAAAACAAAAAAATGTTTAAATAATTATCTTAAAATAAAAAAAAAAAAGATTAATACAATTATTATTATTCATTGATTAATTATTATAATTCAAAAATTAATTATTATAATTAAAATAAAATTAAATTGGTTTAAATAATTCTTAAAAAAAATTACCCTTATCCTCTATGGTGCACCATGATGAAAAGATGAATATTATTTAATTTAAACACAAAACACGAAAAGAGAGAGAAAAAAAAAACAATATAAATTATTTATAAGAAAAAGATAAAGATGAAATTTCTTTCTTCTATCTTGATGATTGATTATTCTTGAATGTATTTATTTCTTTTTGCTTCTTTTATTGTATTTCCTTTATTTGTTTGTATTTAATGTTTATTCACTTTTTTTTTACTATATTGATCGAGATATTTATTTTCTTAATGGTTTTATGAATTTACTTTATTATTATTTTTTCTGTTCAAACCATAAAAGTACATTTTTTTCTCTTATAAGTTCACTGTTTCTTCTTTAATTTGTATTTTGTTATATTTTTGCTTATATAATTTCTTTTCACCGTTTTCACATTTACACATTTATATTTCAATATACATTTGTGCTTTCTTTTAGTCAATGGTATTTTATTATTTTTTTTTTTATTAAATTATTTTTTTCAAATGATAACACTATCTCACATGCACATATAATATTAATTTGATAGATTTTATTAAGAAAAACACAGAACTGATCGCCTACTATGTGATAAGTGATGTTGTGTACTGTGTACGCTTAGTTTAGTTTTTGTTTTGTTTTTGCAGATCCTCACAAACCAAAGCACCTACAACTCTTATGAGTTTTGTGGGTTTTACATCAAGAAATTTCTATTTTTCTGTTCGATAAGCGATTCAAAAACAAAAAGAACATCCAAGATACCAAATCCACGTATGTATACGTATCATATCAAATTTCATATTTCCAGTTTTCAGACTCGTCCATATGGTTTTTCCAATGTCAACAGAATTCCAAAAATACAACATGCTAAATCCATAAATATCTGTTGGGCCGTTTGGAAGTCCATACCAGACATAGAAACAAACAATCACATCTATTTTTATATATAACTAGCTGACCCTGCAGACTTCGTACTGTCTCAATCTATACTCGATAAGGAGAACCCTCTACCCCACTACCCCCTTGTGCTACCCAGTACGTCTACCCATATCCGCTACCCCGTTACGACACTACGTTAAGGGGTAGTGGTTTAAAAGGGTATCGATTATGAATTGAGGCAGTACGAAGTCTGCAGGGTCAGCTAGTACAATATAAAACTGGATGTATATTTGTTTGTTTGCTTGTATGTCCTTTATGGACTACGAAATTGACCAACAGATATCTGTGAAATTTTCATTTTTAATACTGTTTATTTAGTGCTGGTTTCTGTGAAAAATATTATTGGAAAGACCTCATACAAGAGTTGGAAAACTGGAAAAAATGAACAAAGGGCGAAAATTTTACGTTTTTGCTTGGAATCATTTGTTATTTTGGCTTTTCGAATGGGAAAATAGAAAGTTCTGGATGAAAAACTCGGAAACTTCACTGATTGCAAATGGAAAAATGGAACATTTTGGATTAGGAACTGGGAAAACTCTGCGAAAGCACGAAGAATTTCAAGAATTTCACGAAAATTTTCAATGATTTTGTGACAATCTTACGGGAAAGTCAGCTAATAAGGGGGACAATCGAAAGCTGTATCTATGGAATTCTGATTTGTGTCAAAACACAACGGAAGAACGAGAGTTTGTTGACTTGTTCAACGAAATTTACTACATGTTCTAATTAAAGTAGAAAAGTTATTTGTAAAGCTTGAAAAAATTCAGATATGTAGTTCTTAATTTGGATCTTAGCAAATCACATTGCATTTTAAAAATATCTGTATTAATTATAATTACTCTGGAGCTGCTCTGAAGAGTGGCGAGACGAGGTTCGCAAGGACAGCTAGTTCTTTTATAAAAAATTGACTTGTTGATTCCATTACATATTATAAGTGTATGAAAAGATTATGACTTTTCTTTATAAAAATAACTGAGCTATACGGGTATGAATGAAGATTAATTATTTCATATACATATTTTCTTGGTGGTCAAATTTTGTATGAAACACAACTTTCAGCGTATATTAAGAGCAAAATACCATAATTGTTTTTTTAATTTAATTTTACATTAGGAGGTTTATTTTTAATTAGTTTAGTCCAACGCAGATGTGCATTTTATTAATTACTCGGAAACTAATAATATCATTGAAAGTTAGGCATGCGATGGATACACAAAAATCAGCAGAAGACTAGGCAATTACAAAGCTGATTGACAAACTTAATATGAGCCCAATGGCTTGAAAATTGTTTTCTTAATCTTTTGTAAGGAGTTTTAAGCACTATTCACATAAGCAAAACCAACAAACGAATAAATGAAAAAAAAGTGATAGGTGTTTTTCAAGCCCTGCTTCCTCACAAATCCTCAAGAATACCGTACTTATGATGCATAAACTTACTTTTTAGTATCAAATATTCAATTTTATAAAACAAGTATGTATGCTTCGTGAAAAGAATTCTAATTGATACGAACTGTCAAACTCTGTTCGCGTTCCACACAATCCACACTCACAACGAACGAAATGTTCACTTCACGCGCTTTTGAAATTCTTGTTTTGGTTTTGGTGGTCATTTCGCGACGAATTAAAAACTCTCATATGAAAAAAAAAGTCAAGATCGACGAATATCCGTATATTCGTTGGTCGTTGTTCGTGCTCATGTGAATAGTGTCTTGTTTCCGGAAGGAAAGATTACTAATATGATTGTTTTGGGAATGAAAACTTTTATCCCGAATAGGGTTAAAAGCATCAAACCCAAGGAAAAGTCATGGTTTGATTCAAGCTGTAAAGAGGTTATCAGGGAAAAAGAAGTAAAGTTCCGGTGTTTTAGAGCCAACCCAACTGAGGAAAACCGGAACAAGTTTAAACAAGCCAGGAAGGCCTGCAATGCCCATATTCGGCGGACCAAATTTTTACATGACCCAAAAATTAAGGCAAAAAATACTGCAATGTCCCAAAGGCAGTAAGAATTTTTGGTCATTTGTAAAAAAACATGAAGAATTCTTCTTCTTCCTCTGTCCCTACGCTCGTCGACAATGACACTCCAGTTGTTAGCTCGCTCGCCGCCAACTCTTCGCTGCCAGAGAGTGTCATGACTCCTCCAGTTCTTGAGCGCGTCAATGATTCCATGGGACAAATCTTCTTCCGCACTCGTGCTGTGGCGAGAGTATTAAAGGATCTCAACATACATAAATCCGCTGGTCCGGATGGTATCCCCGCTATTATTCTGAAGAGGTGTTCTTCCACGCTGGCAAAACCCTTGCGTAAGCTTTTCCATCTATCCTATTCTTCTGGGCTCGTTCCGAGCAGTTGGAAAACAGCATTTGTCCAGCCTATTCCAAAAAAAGGCGAATCTTCTTCTCCCTCCAATTATCGTCCGATTGCACTTACGTCCCTTCTTTCTAAGGTCATGGAAACGCTGATAAATTATCAGCTCAAGAAATATCTCGAAGACCGAAAGCTTCTTAATGACCGGCAGTACGGCTTTCGCAGCAACAGGTCCACTGGTGATTTGATGGTTTATCTCACCGAACAGTGGAACAAATCTTTACATCGTTTTGGAGAAAGTAAGATTGTTGCACTTGATATTTCAAAGGCATTTGATAAAGTCTGGCATCTTGCTCTTTTATCGAAAATGCGTGCCTTCGGTATCGATGAATCCCTTCTTCGTTGGATTAGAAACTTTCTTTCGAATCGTTCAATACAAGTTGTATTGGACGGATTCAAGTCTGAAACCCACAATATAAATGCTGGTGTGCCCCAGGGCTCCGTTTTGTCTCCGACCCTCTTTCTCATTTTTATTAATGATCTCTTGTCTGTTACTTCTAATCCAATAAATTGTTTTGCTGACGATAGTACCCTTAGCTTCTCATATTCGTTTCCAGATTCAAATCCCTCCTCTTCGGATGTGGAACTGCAACGGCAAAATATGATAAGCTCATTAAACTCTGACTTAAACAGCATTGTCCAATGGGGAATTAAGAACCGTGTAGAGTTTAATGCTTCGAAAACTCAATGCTGTCTTGTATCGTTGAAGCGAGATATACCCCCCTTGCCACTGTCCATGAGTGGCACTTGCATCAATGAGACCGAACATCTCGAGATTCTCGGTATGTGCATCACTGATCCACCTCTTGTGGTCCGAGCACATACGCGATGTCGCCAAAAATGCCGCAAGATGTTTGGGTTTCTTAAGACGGTGCAAGAAATTTTTCTCCCCGTCTGATCTGGCTATCATCTATAAAACCTATATCCGTCCAAAGCTTGAGTACAATTCACATCTATGGGCTGGTGCTCCAGCTACTTACTTAAGCCTCTTGGATGGAATTCAAAAAAGAGCTGTAAGAATGATTGGTGATAGAGAGATCACTGATGCATTCACTACTTTAGACCACCGTCGTAACGTTTCGTGTCTCTCTCTGTTTTATCGTTACTTCTACGGTAAGTGCTCTAGAGAAATAGCCAGTTGCATTCCACCCCTTAAACAATTCAACCGTAATACCCGCGCTTCCAGGAATGCCCATCAGTTTACACTCGAGCCCAACTTCGGTCGTACGCTCAAGTATAGAGAATCGTTCTTTAGCCGTACTACGCGAATGTGGAACTCTCTTCCACACTCTGTTTTTCCCGATCATTGCAATGTTCAGGAATTTAAAACCAATGTACACCGGCACCTCCTCTCTAGCCCCTTCCTTCTTTCCTAAAGTACTCACTGTGTCTATGGCATAAAAAGGGTATAAAAACCCCTTGAGTGTGTGCTCATTATAAAAAAAAAAAAAAAAAAAAAAAAGCAACTGTTAGCATTTTTTACCCAAGGAAGGACAGGACAGAAGGACATAAATCTATGAAGTAAACAATGAAACAATCACAAACACAGTACCACAATAAATATGGCCAGCAAAAGATTTAGTATTTTCCCCCATAGTCCCTTAGTTCGAAGATGGTCAGTCTCACAACAGTTGGCTGTGGTGAAATTCTGCAGAAAAATGCCGAAATCAGTTGTGCTACAAAACTGCATGAGGTACCCTCTTCTTTCAAAACACATGTGTGCTTAAATTTTCACATCATTTATAATGCATCCTTGCATCGAATGTGCCACCTGTCTATTGGTCCATATTTTTCTTAAGCTATAAGTATATACAGTTCTTTCTACGAGGAAAAGAGTGGTGAATCATTCCTCCATGAAACAAAAATAAATAAATAAATAAAAACAATGTCCTTGGTATGGACATTCGAAATCCAAATGAGTTTTAGAAATAACTTCCAAATTTATGAGATCCGAGGGACTGGGATTTAAATGGAAAACTTGTTCAACATTATCCTCGTCAGTTAAGCAGAAACATTTTTGGAAATTAAAAAAAGAAAAGGAAAAAAGTTTTACACAAGAAGACCATTAATGTACTCGAGCTTGCTTTTTAAGTTTTAAAATGAAAATTTGATGAATTTGATGAAGTATGACTGCACACATAATCTCACGCAGTTTTGTCCATTTAAATCCTGAATTTTTGGAGAGGTAAATACTATTTTTGTTTGTATGCCCGGCAAGGACATTTCCATATACAAACTCAGCTATCCGATTATTCTGAGAATTTGTATTTTAAATAAGGAAAAAGTTTTCGAGAAATTCTGATAAAAAATTTACATCGGTATCGCCTTGAACAGAGTGAACAATAAGTGGCATGTTTCCCTGGTTATGGGAGGAGGAGTTGTGGTTTATCATTTAAAAAACTCATAAACGAGTTTCATTTCCTTTAAAGCATTCAAAGACTTAAGATTTTCATACAAAGCTCATGCATCATTTGACGAAAGAAACCAGACGAGATAAATATCAGAGTATGAGATGCATACATTATAAAATATAGCTGTAAAACGCTCTCAGAATTTAAATATTATTATTGCATTATTTTAAAACATATACACATGTATTATTTTTCTGTTATGTCCATGTCCACCATATTTGATTTAAAATGGTTTATGGTTTGCTTGGACGTGTGCATCGGATCTCCAACACAATTTACCCAAACTCTCTTAATGTGCAAGGGACTTTTAAAAAAAACATTGTTTAGTAGTCAAAAGGGGGAATCAAAAAAAACATCCGTACACTGTGGCGTATACATAATTTTTTCTTTTTCTTGCTTCTATAAAACAACAACGTGAACACCAACAAATTCTATGCATATAAAAACTGATAAAACTCAAATTCAAAGCATTAACACCAGGAATATTTTTGCCAGTGGCTATAATATTTTCAGTAGTCCGACTTTAAACGCATAAATCCAAAACTAACTCTGCTTTAGGATAAGAAACGTGAATCTGAAGTCAAATTTATTTAACTTGCCAATAATACTGATTGGTCTTCCATTTTTCCAGTGACATTAATGGCCTTCCCATGTAACTTTTGATATCTTCGGAATTAAAACTATGAATGTAAAGTCGTTTTCCAAAGTTAAAAAGAGTGATTAAGTGCGTCGTAACGTGCTTCAAAAATATAACATTTTATTATTGTTTTTCTTTGTTTTTGTTTTGTTTTTAGTTTAAAGTGTACATTGATTTCCGTTGTCGAATAGTCTGCTTGAGGCTCTTTACATTTTGTTTGTAATAAGAAGTTTGTAATAGCTTACAGCCAATTGTTTCATTTTCAAAATTAAACTTATTGAATAAGCAAAACAAATTCGACTTTTGACTTTGACATTTCTATTTGTTTTACAAAATAAAATAATGGGTACTTTCTTACCTCAAGTTTCAATTGGAAAAGGTTCAATATATCTTTGTGTGTGGGTGGTTTTTAGAGGCATAGAACTTTAAGTTGGTAACACTGAATATTGCGGTGGCTATATTTTCAGCTGTCAAATATTTTGGTTTAGTTAAATTTGGTTTGGCATTTCAAAATGAATAAATTGACAACACAAAAACGCTTCCAAATTGTGCAAATTTATTTTATAAATACCAATGCTGACCAGCACGTTACAGTCAGTGATGACTGCTATAGCGCTATTGACTTTTTCATTCATCGATTGAACAACCATGTGGTGCGTGAGCTGTGGTTTCAACAAGGCGGCGCAACATGACACACAGCTCGTTCCCCTATTGATTTATTGAAGGAAACGTTTGGTTACCGGCTTAACGCATAACTGATTTAACGCCGCGACCCTTGACTGTTTCCTGTTCAGATATAAAAGGGGTATTCACAATTCTGTGCAAATAGTCTTGTATCGTTGCAAAAGTGTAATATTTTCTTGTACTAAAACAACAAAATATACAGACTACAATTTTGCTGCACTTTTGCACCTTTGCAACATCCTAGAACTATTGCAACAGAAAAATACAATGGTGTAAAACTTGTCTGGTTTAATTGACAATTTGGAAGCTGTCATTCTCTGTCACATATGTTTGCTTTTGACATTTTTACTCCGGTGTTTCTATATATTAGAAAAGGTATGTTCACGATTTACAGACAAAAATAAAATTTTGCAAACTTACACCTTTTTGTTGCACCGGATCGTGAATACTCCTAAGGTCCATTCGTGTACTCCCTAAAACTGCCCAAAACTGCCATATTCTCGCACTTTTTCGTTCGTTTACTGCCACTTATCGTAAAATCTGTCACTTTTGGAGGAGAAAAATATTTCCCCTATCTGCCGATTTTAGCCACAAACATTTCTTGTGGCAGTTGTGTAAGTTATGTCAAAAATTTGTTTTGCTATTAGTTTTGACATTTCATCGTGTTCATGTTTTGAGCACTTGCTCACAAAAAAATTGACGTTTAAAAAGTGGGAGAATTTTGTGTTCAACGCGTTCGTTTACTTTTGAGCAAATTTTTTTTTTCTGAGAAATTTATCCCCACTCCTCGAAATTTGACAGTTTTTATACAAACTGCCCAAAAAGTACACGAACGGACCTCTAATGTGAAATCATTAATCTGCCGATAAACCCGAAACGATTGACCAGGATGACAGCATCTGTCACATTATTGCGATATACGGCCACAAATGTTAGAAAAAGTCATCGAAAATTTGCCAGAAATAATATCCAAACTATAATACCAGAAAATTATCTTTCAAGTAAAATATCAATTTAAAAAAAAAAATCATCTTTTATTTTATTTCAATTCAAAGTTTTAAAACTCTATAAAAAAAAAACACCCTTTCCTTTATAGTTTATTTATATGCAAAAGGGACTGGTAAGAATAACCTTTTTGCAATTTGGGTTTCGGCAATCAAAACAACTTCAACCTTACTTTAACTTTACTTCGCTGATTTATGTGCAGAGCATAGTAATTTTTAATAATTTAATAATTAATAATTAATTAATTAAGTTAATATTAGGCGTGTTTTTTCTACTACTCATTTTATCAACTCACTTTAAAAATAGAAAAAAAAAACGGTTATACTCACTTCATACACAATTTAAAATATTTTATTTAAACTGTCATTGAAGAAATCCAATTTGATAATATTTCCTCAAACACGGCAAATAAATGGATAACGAAACAAAAAACGTAAGAAATCTCAAGATGAGTTTTTGAAAATATTAATTTTTTTATCGGCACAGATACTTTTGCAACTCCTTGACTCTTCAAGCGATGAAGATGGTAATGACTTTTTTCGAAGAAGGTTAAGTTCAAATGACTCTGCCCTTGATTTGCAAGATGGTCACTCAAAAGTGGAAAACTTCATTGGAACTATAGATGCATTCAGTGAAGAAGATTTCAAGTTGCATCTGCGGCTGAACCGCTTGACTGTAAATCAATTAACAAGTACATTACTTCTTTGAGAATTGCTGTACCTACTATTTTTATTTAACTGCGTTTTTTTTTTTGTTTAGTTGAATATTCACAGTCGGAATTCATCTCAAATCCATCAACTTCGTTTTATGCTGGAAAACCTAGAATTGGCGCAAAAAAAGAGGTACTAATCTATGTATGGTACATAAGCAACACTATTACTTTTAGGCAATTGGGGAATCTATTCGGTGTATCAAAATCTTCAGCCTGGGGTGTTGTGGGTCGAGTAAGCAGCTGGCTTGTTTCCAAAGCAGATGTGTATATAAAGTGGCCACAAGGAGAACGTATCTCTGAAAACTGCCGTCAGTTCGAAGCAAAAAAGAAACTACGAGGTGTAATCGGTGCCATTGATTGCACGCATATTACGATTGCTGCACCAAAATTAAACAAAGAGTGCTATTACAATCGTAAGCAAAACTTTACCATTGTTTTGCAAGGGGTCGTCGATTATGAAAAAAAATTCACTGACATTTGTGTTGGCGAACCAGGATCTTTACACGATAGTCGTGTTTTGCGAAGATCTGCTTTGTATAGAAGAGCCACTCTAACTTTGCCCAATTGTTTCCCAACAATACATTTCTGTTGGGTGATTCAGCCTACCCTGCTTCAAATTGGATAGTTCCACCTTACAAGGACTACGGCCAACTTACAGACCAACATCTAGCATTTAACTACCTGCATTCAGCTACAAGAATGGTAGTTGAAAATGCATTCGGCTTGTTAAAAGGACGATTTAGACGCCTAAACAAGTTTACTGAACAACGCAGCCTTGAATCGGTAAAGAAACTTACTGCGAGTGCATGTATTTTGCATAATATATGCATTACAAACAATGACGAATTTATTCCCAACGATCAAGAAACTTCTTATTTACCCATGAATCATGAAGAACCTGGAAGCAATTCAAATATCCGAGACATTTTGTTCCAATACCTATGCCGAAAAAATATAATTTGAAAAAGGCCTATATATCTACATGCACAATGTGAATGTTAAAAATAATAAAAAAACAGTTTTTTATTTATTCAAAATTTGTTTTATTAATTCAATTTTTCTATCCCTGTATTCACAGTTTTGCTTCCATCTTTCCGAAACACCTTG
This sequence comes from Sphaerophoria rueppellii, assembly GCA_920937365.1. Classification (NCBI taxonomy): domain Eukaryota; kingdom Metazoa; phylum Arthropoda; class Insecta; order Diptera; family Syrphidae; genus Sphaerophoria; species Sphaerophoria rueppellii. The sequence continues at coordinate 19,572,918 of CAKKXW010000002.1, read as the reverse complement.
CAGATCCCGTTCTCTTTGCTCTAACCGCTTTCGAAAATAATTGAAACGGTTACTTTTAGGAGCAACTACCGTGCGCGGTGTGGGAGCCATAGCTGGTCCTGGTGCAACTATTTCAGGAACGATTTCTACCGGGAGTTCCAAGTCCTGTAAAAAGAATTAATAAAAAAAGTTAAACCTGAAAAATGTATTGCAAGAACTGAACATGTATTATCTTACAACTTGTTGTTCCAAAGATGTACTGGGCACTTGGTCCGATAAGTTCACTGGTATGTCATGAGGGTTTCTATCCAACATGCTATCTTGGTTTACGGATGGACGAGCATTTTTTGTGTCCTGTAAGTTAGAAAATTGAATTTAAAAAAGAAAATACAAATAAGTCACTAAAAATGTCTTACCTCAAATAATCCTTGAGCACCAGCATTAAATGCGTCGCTCTCGCTATGGATTGGCTTATCCCCGAAAATTTCATCCATTTCTTCCATAAATGGTGGAGGACAAGGGGATGCGCCCGTTTTTCCTGCGTTGTCCTTTGCAGTCTTGTAGGATCTCAGCAGCGTTGTCATTTTCACTTCCAAATGGTTGATTTCTATACCAGAATCCTGAAAAAATAAACAATACTTCAATTTCTGCATTTATACATTTTCAATATTTTGATCCTTACAAAGCCGGCGGATATCATATCCTCCAGTATATGACCATATGCAATCCTTTTTTTTCGGCTATGCTATGAGGCTTTTGAAATTCATTTTTCCTTGCGCTATAAAAATGCAGAAATGCCTTCGTTTCTTCTTTTGTCCAACGTTTTGAAGGCCTAGATTTCAAATTGATTAATTTAATTCAAATTATTTAATTTAAAATTTAAAATACAAACCTTTTTGGCATCTTGAAATGTTCTAATTGGAAAAAATTCTAAAACAAAAGCTTAATAAATACTTTTTCCGTTTGACATTAAATTTCTTTATTGTTTCGAGCGCTGCCTGGATTTCAATATTAATATTTTATTGTCAGTATTCGTTTACTGAAAAAATATTACACAGTTTCGTTTGTTTTTGTTTTTCGATGAAAATAAAAAATGAGTAGCTACTAAGTAATAGAAAAAACACGCCTATTGTTATGTTTAAAATTATTGCAAACACTCCTTCCCGCATAAATATCGCTTTTCTCGTGAAACGATATGTTTAGGACAGACAAGTACCTTTTATGTATAGAAATATTGTTAAGGTTAGGTAAGGTTAAGTGGGCTGACAGTTGGTGTTGTTACCACCACACTTAGATCAATGTAGATCTTGGTAGAAATATTGTAACTTTCTGAAAATTAAACAACCTATGAATAATGTGATTCGTTTAGCCATTTAGAGGTCTTGACACAGCTAAGTAAGCTTTTGCCTGGCACTTCAGATGGTCCTTCTAGTTCATTAAAGAAGAAGTTGCCTAGAGTTTTTTTTGCTAGTCAGACAGAGTGAAGGATAGTGGCAGACAAAAAGAGCATAATCTTCATGATTGTCCTCATCACCACAGCCTCTACAAAGGTCATCGGTACTTAGCCCCATCTTTTTCTTATGTTAGGCAAGTAGGTTGTGTCCTGTAATTATGCCAATAAGGGATTTTAGGATGGGTTTGTTAAGAGCTGAAATCCTGTCTGATCTGTTCTTATCGTATCTAGGACGATTTTATTGATTTATGTTTAGCTGCGTTTTTCACTGCCAAGATCTCAGCTTGGAAGACGCTGGCACTGCTATGGTCAGGGAGCCTGAAAGAATTGGAAAGGTTGAAGCGTTCAGGGTTGAAGCGTTCAGGGTAAAAGCCTGCACCTACTCCAGTATTTATTTCAGAACCATCGTTGTAGATGGTAATGGTTGAGTTGTTAGTGTAGCGCACACTATTATCCCAATCTAGTCTATTGGGGAACCTTGTACTAAAAGATTTGTTGAAATCTAAGTAAGGGGTCATATAGTCTGTGCAGATATTGTTATCTACGTGTTTCGTAAGAATAGCTGCGCTGCACTCTGGCTAGTTTTCTAGATGTTATTTTTGCTGAGCCTAAGGGCGCTGTTTGCAGCTTATTCTTTGGACGAATAGATCTATGGGGGGAGATTGAGGATTGTTTCTAAACCCACAATTAGGGTAGTCCTCATCACACCACTAGGACTGATACAAGCCATTCTTTGTACTTTGGTAAGTGTTTTTAAATTCGTGGATTTCACCAACCCCTTCCACCAAACCAAACTGCCATAGGTTATAATCGGTCTGACAATGGCACTATGGCAGTGTATATCCACATTACTATTTTGGGGTTTGATGCTTCCGCACCATACAGCAGGACTGGGATGATAAGGATGTTGTACAATTTCACCTAAGTGGCTCGAGAGAGGGCTTTTCCACCCAATTGCTTTCTTAGCCTAAAGAAACAGCGATTAGCAAGAGTTATTCTTCGTCTGATTTCGGCACTGGTGTTATTGCCCTTGTTTATAGCGGAGCCTAACCTTACCTAGGTAGATAAACTCCTCTACTACCTCGAAGTTGTACGCGTCTATTGTGACGTTCTGCCCGAGCCGTCGGTGTTGAGTGTCCTTCCTGGAAGACAGCACTATCTGCACTATCTTCTTAAGAACGATGTTAAAGAAATCGCATGACAGTGCATCGCCCTATCTGAATCCTTTTTTGACGTCGAAAGATTCCATTAGCTCGTTGCCAACCTTGATGGAGCAGCGTGAGTTCTCCATCGTCATTTTGCACAAGCGAACGAGCTTGGCAGGGACGCCAAAACTAGACATAGCTTTGTACAGTTCATCTCTGTAAATGCTGTCATACGCGGCCTTAAAATCGATGGTATCGATTTGGAGTTCAAAGGTCTTTTCTAGAATCTGTCGCAACGTGAAAATTTGGTCGATGGTTGACTTTCCTGGCATGAAGCCACATTGATAAGGACCAATCAGATTGTTGACGAAAGGCTTCAGACGTTCACATATTACGGCAGAGAGGATCTTGTATGCGATGTTTATTAGACATATTCCTCTATAGTTGGCGCAGTTTAGAGGATCTCCCTTTTTCAGGATCGGGCAAACACAATGCTGAGGTTCCATTCATCGGGCATGCATTCCTCTGACCATATCTTACAGATGATTTGGTGCATGCTCCTCTCTAGCTCGTCGCCTGCTGCTTTGATCAACTCAGCAGGTAGTCCATCTGCTCTAGTGGCTTTGTTGTATTTTAGCCGTGATATTGCGGTTTTCACTTCTTCTAGGTCGGGTTCACGGAATTGTTGGCTATCATCGTGTCCGGTGAAAAGCTCTGACGGCAGTGTTTTGTTCGTCGTCGCCGTTATACAATCTAGAGAAGTGTTCTTTACAAATCCCCAGCATTGACTGCGATCCTACTATGATGTTCCCTTGTTTGAATACAAGGGACGACTTTACTATTTTCGATGTAGATCTACTTCGATTTTTGAAAACTTTTGAAAAATTACTTCCTACTGCACATCATCTCTTATTTCTTGAAATCCTTCAATTTTCCCAAGGTACACGAAAACAAAGATGTATTCGCATTCTATCAGTCATTAAAAACCAAAACTACATGCGAGGTCTCATTAGTGAGTTATGATCAAAAAAATATGTTTTTGCGTTTTGTCCTTAGGCTAGTGTAATCCCATGGAAATACTATCTTCTGATGAAAATGTCTACTGTTTCTCAGTAGCTGCTTGTCACACTTAATTTGTTGCTTGTTATTGTTAAATATTGTCACATTTAGATATTACCAGTTATTGTTTAATATTGTTTCATTTAGTTTGCAACCATTGACGATTAGTTACTCGTGAAAGCGCCATGTAGGCTTGGCTGCAAGAAAATATGGAGGTGCCAATGTCCACGAGGGCGTTTCTTAGACTTTGAATTTGGCTCTTGTGAATGGTAAGGGCATACGCCACACAGATTGGGAATTGTTCTCTATAAACGCATGCCCGGGGAATGTCGATCTCATATAGTTTGGTTGGACTCTTGTGTTTTCTAATCAGGGCCACCAGGTGCTCCAGACCTTCGATTATCCAAATTTGTATAATTTTCTCTTATGTGGCCATTTTACCCTAAAGCACTATTCACATGAGCACGAACGACGACCAACGAATGAACGAAAATTCGTCGATTTTGACATTTCTTACACATGAGAGTTTTAAATTCGTCGCGAATGAACAACCAAAACACAAGGCAAGAATGATTTTTGAGGTTATACGCGCGCGAATATTTTGTTCGTTGGGAGTGTGGATGATGTGGAACGCGAATACAGTTTGGCAGTTCTTATCAACTACAATACTTTTCGCGACGAATAAATTTGTTTTCTCAAATTTATTAACATTTGAGATTAAAAATTTAATGTATGCATCACAAATCAAACATCGTTTTGTTGACAATTTGTAAAGAAATACAGCTCCAAACGTATCTAAAATCACTTCTCTTCATTCATTCGTCGTTCGTTGGTCGTGCTCATGTGAATAGTGCTTAACCCTTCCTAATTTGAGCTCTCTGAGTTTATAGGAAGTACTAGTTCTATTCTCATGAACATGACTGAGTGAGTGAAATTTTAAATTTATAGCTTACTGGATGCGTTCTGGTCTCATCCAGATGTTCTCAAATAGGGACCTGTAAAGGATGGTACCCACCCAATAGTTGCATTCTTCCTCTTGACAACTTCACTCTCACTCATAATCCTAGGAATGCTCATCAGTTTACTTCGGTCATATTGTTAGGAATAGATATTCGTTTCTTAGCCGCACTTCGCGAATGTGAACTCTCTTTCAAACTCTGTCTTCCGCACCGCAACCATAGCAATGTTCAAGAATCTAGCCTAATGTACACCGATACCGCATTTGCAACGCCTCACCTGTGTATCTTGCATAGAAGGGTCTCGAAAACCTTTGAGTGTGTGCTAATATTATAAAAAATAACCAGCAGGTACCTTATTTTTCAATCTTTTATAAAAATCGCTTGATGAAATTAACATGAAAAAATATCTGGAATTCTCGTGTCCTGCATCTGTTTTCAGATATCTTGTCTAAATGTCCCGTCCATTCGTACGATAAAGTTTTGTTCTTTTCTTTTTTTTCAGAAACAAGAGAAGAATTTCAACATTTTTAAATGAGAAAATTACGTGCAGTCGAAAATATGATTGTTATCTTAAAAGCTGAATTACAAAATGACTGAATGACTTAACACAAAAAGGACCACAACAATAGACAAGTAAAAAGTATAACCCCACAGCATAATAACCTGCAGAATTAACTTACTCACATTTGGTTCGGTACAAACATGACCATAATAGCTGCAAAAACATCATCTAACCAACACATTGCTTAAATAACATTTTTTACATATGAAGTAAAGGAAGCTGACTGTAAACAACAACCAACATATTTATAATGTCAGATCTGGAACGAATAAGACTGGTAATACTAGGCGGTGCTGGGGTTGGAAAAAGTAGCATTCTCAAGCGTTTCCTATTTAAAACGTATACAGACAAATACCGATCAACTGTAGAGGATTTATATAACAGAGAATATGAAGTGGGTGGTGTAACTTTAAAGGTAAGATGAAATGAAAATTAAAACAAACAAATATTTCATAATAAAATAAAGGACTCTGACAAATTTAACTCCTAAATTAATGTCGCGTAATAGATGTTTTTTTCTTAACGTTATTTTATACCCTTGCAGGTTGACATACTGGACACATCCGGTGATATGCAGTTTCCTGCTATGCGTCGCCTTTCGATAGCGACCGCAAATGCTTTCCTGTTAGTTTATGCGACTACATCCTCCCCAAGCTTCGTTTGTGTTAAGCAATGTTTTGAAGAGATACGCGAGCAGAGAGCTGATTTTCAAGTAAGTGTTTATGTTTTGCACTTAGCTCGCCTTATTCAATTATGTTCTTTGTTAATTAAATACCAAGCTACAAATATACAATTTAATTATTATTCCATTAAAGACTATCCAATAACCCTTTCGTATTTTATTTCCCTCTCACAAGGACATTCCTATTGTTATAGCTGGTAATAAATCTGATCTGTCATTATCTCATCGAGAAGTGAGACTGGAAGAGGTTACAGAATGGATTAATTGTGAACTCCCAAAAATTAGGTTAGTTTTCTAAATGACAATTTTCACTTAAGATATTTAATCCATTTATGTGTTTTACTTTTTCAGAACCAAGGTGTTAGAGTGTTCAGCGAAGGATGACTACAACACAACAGAACTGTTCAAAAGCTTACTCTCACTTTCCAGGTACCTGCCACTTGGGAAAAATGAAGGAACGTCTGGTCTGAAGAGGAGGTCATCAGCATATGTTAGTGCATCTTCAAGTAGAAGTAAGTTTCACAAAGTTTTCTATTAGAATAAAATATTAGAAGTTAACGAATCCTTCCATTTTTATTAAATCCAGATTGTCTCTAAACCGAATTATTGTATCTCCGGCCCTATTTTTTACTAACTTCCCAGAGGAAGTTATTGCAAGGGGTCCGATTTTGTCAATCTCCTATTTTTGCATAACTCCATGTTTCGAGGTCACTAGAATCCGAATCAAGCGTTATTATGATGATGGCTGTGTGTATGTAGGTGTGTTCGTATGTGCGTATATGTGCTACGTTTTTTTTCGGCTTGATTATCTCGCGAACCACTCATCGTATTTTCATGAAATTGGTCTCATTAGACGCGATATTGTGTTGTTAAGAGCTGATTAGGTTTTGAGCGAAATCGGTTTAGCTGTTTTTTAATGGCAATCAAAAATTTAAGACAACCCTAATATAATGAAAATTATAATAATTTCTGCAATAATTTCAACAATAATGCAAAAATTCTTGTAGTTAGTGTGAAAAAAAAAAAACAATATTCAGGAGTATCTTAGACTATATTTGATTACTAGCTGACCCACTGTTTTGCCATATATATTCCGTTTCAAAAAATTCTTTCACAAAAAATAGAAAACTACAATATTCAGGAGTAATATAGGCTGTATTTTACTGAGCAAAGTAGTTGTGCATGAGTCCACGAGTTGGTACGACAAACTTTTGGCAGATGGCGCCACTGTTATTCAATGAACTTAATGTATGTCCTCAAATCATCAGTTTTATGGAATTCGACTTTGAAAAGCAGGGGGCCAGGGCTCAGAGGATAAAGTAATTAATCGCTAAGCCGAACGCTACGGGTTCAACCCCCAACTTCGGCAGAATTCTGTTGTATTAGTGTTTTGTTCTGTCCCAGCCGATGGCCTCAGTTGCCAATGCTGCTATGTGTCTGTAGTTCGTTACATTCATGTGCGAAGTACTGTGAAATGTCAATGTCAATGGGCCTGCGAACACGAGAATAATTCATCCGGACTAGAATCAGTTTAGTTGGCAAGGGAATCGAAGTGTGCAGCATGAAACGGACTGAAATTTTCAACCCGAAATTTGCTGGATGAGCGAAAAGACTAAAACTAACACATATACAAAAGCTGTCAGTTTTGGTACGATATAAATACTCACACATTTATAAGAGGTTCATGTATACATTTCTTCCCCAGTCTGAAATCATCTCGTGTGTGCTTGGACTAAAGAGTCAAACCCGTTTTAATCCAAAAATTATTCATCCCGTGTGTTCAGGCCCAATGACTTTGAAAACCAACGTGCGTGTACATTGTCAACTATACAACGAAAACAGCTAATGTTTTTACTTATTTTTCTACTCCGGGAAGTTAGTCGTGTGAACTACATGGGTCGCACTCATATTTTTTTCTATTTTATCTAGACAAGTTAACTAATTAGTAGTGTCTTTGGCTTAGTGGTTAGGTGCGTTGGCTGCTAAGCAGAACGTCGTGGGATCGAGACCTACTCGTGCTTCTCAACTTTGCCGTTCGGAATCGGCGTTAAATTGTAGGTCCCCTCAGTTCTTCACACGCACCCGGAGAATTGTTAATGAGAGTAAACCACTTAAGCGTTAGGCCCTGGCTCTTCAAGAGCTGTCGTGCCACTCTATTTTAAATTAACTAACTGAAATGATTTTAAACTAATTGATCGGTTAATTTAAGAAATTAAAAATTTGTTTAAAACAATTTATTTTTAATAAAGCACATACACATAATAAATAGTGTTTTTTATTTAGACAAAAACCGCAATGCAAGCCCTTCTGTACCTAATGACAAGAAAAATAACCAGTCAATTGTTGAAGGTGATACTGGGGCCAGTGGAGAGTCGAACTTTAAGCCAAGATCAAGGTTAGTCCATCAAAATCAATAAAAAGAAACATAAGTCTCGTAAAGAATTTTTTGTATTAATTATTACTTTTTATTTATAAAAAAAAAAATTGTCTTCTGAAAATCGTATATGGTACTTCATTCTTCACTTGTCACAATACAACAATTTTCTGAATAACTTTATTTTTTAATCTTATTTCAGATCTCTTATCCGAAGAGCATCAAGAAAAACAAAACAACAAATAAATAATGCTGCTGGTGATGATTGCAATGTTCAATAACTTAAAATAATGGTTATGGTTTATAGAATTTAAGAAAATTTCTCATTTTAATTGAATATGAAATAAGTTTAAAATATAAGAATTATTAAAACATTAAAATGCAGTGTTTGTTATGAATTTTGTGTTTTAATTAAAATCTTCTTTTTCAACCATCAATTCATAAAATTTCAAATACGTACACCGAAATTTCAGAAGCCAAGGTAGAAATCTGTCATTGGAATTGACGAAACTGAAACACAAATCTGGATCGATGCCATCTGTTTTTTCACATAAGAGGGTAGTTATAGTTATCATTGGTTTTCATCATTGAAACACATCATTGGAATTTTTCTGATAGGTCAGTTATAGCAAACATTGAAAATTTCTGTCAGGAATTTTTTCCTGCCGTAATTCTTTCATTAGAATTGTGATCGGATCATTGGAATTATACAAAATTGAAACGCAAATCATTGGAACGATTCGTTTAAGTTTTTGTGTTCAGGAAAATGTATTTCCGTACGGAAAATAGAAAAATACATTTTCAACGAAAAATAAGCTTGCGAACTTATATTTTCTTCTTAAAAAAAATTCTTTAAGAATTTTCCGGTCGATTGGTATATAAATTGCATTAGTAATCAAAAGAAAACTTAGTTAAATATCCATTCAAACATTTTTCCTGATGGATTTCAATGGCCCCTTAGCAAAATATTATTGGGCAAAAGAACATTTTTTTGTTCTTAAAAAAAACTATGAGTAATGGGGAGGGGTCGGAGGGGTCACTAATAGGTTAGGAATGATGTAAATTAGCCACATACTCACTTTTTGGGTAGTATGTTAGGACTCGTTATCTTCATGTTAGTAGTAATTATTTAAAAGAATCAATTTTCTCTTACTATCCTTTAAATTCTCTTTGAGAATATTTAGGGTAATATGTTGGTCCACGGTATTTTCTATTAAAACAAGATTTCCGACCCCAGATGCAGCCTTACATCCCCATACAATTACAACTCCAACACCGTGTTTTATTGGCTACGTTCAATCACCTATCGGATAGGCTATCTGGGATACCCGTATCGTAAAATTTCCTTGCGCTAGAAGTCAGGAGTTTCATTTATCTACTGTTTTGAGAGCGCAATCCTCCGTTTTCTATCAACCTCACTGATTTAAAGCTTCCTTCTAGGTTAACAAGACTGAAACCCATCTTCAACGATAGCATGACGCCAGTTTCATGATGAACAATGTCTTCATTGTACTTTTCAAGCTCTCCACTTATCTTGCTCGCACTTAAAAAAGGATCTTGATCAACTATGTAAGTGCTTGTTTTTTGTTTTATTCCGAGGAGTAAGTTTTCATGGTCGGCCGCTGCACGGCTTGTTTCCAACGTGTGTTTGTTTTTTAAGCGCTTAATAACGTTTTGAATGGTGCAACGGCTTTTAGAAATAATTAAGCATATTTTGTTCTTATTTTTATATAGATAAATGGTCAATAAATTGCCTTTCTTCTAGAATAATCCCCTTTTCTCACATTTTCATGACTTTTTTCACCAAAAATTGAACAGAAAATTTAAAAGACCTATAGCACGAAATTAATTGGTTGGTTGTAAGAAAAACCACATTAGTAGTTTAGAGACGAGTATAAGATACACACATATGTACCTTCTACAATATTGACAACCATTAGGAATGCAAAGCGTTCCTCAATGAAATCTTTTTTAAATCTTAAAAGAATTACTCAATAAATTACTGAAAAAGGCAGAGTCCTGCTCAAAAATTCCCTGAACAATCTGTTCTGTAAGCCTATAGCTTATTTATTAAGAATTAATGATTATTAAGATATAAGGCTGTTTGTAATTTTTTGTTTCCACACTTTAAAACCTGGACTATAAAATAAGTATTCAGTGGACATGGACACGTACATCAATACAATAAGGAATCAGCCATTGAATAAGAAGTACAGGAAGGGGTCTTATGAACAGGAATTGAAGCAATTTTCTAAGTAGTGTGAGTTTCACAAACACAAACGCATTACAACAGGGCTGGTCTGCAGTTGAATAGTTAATCTCAGGGCTGCCAAGCAAAATTTGATTAAATCAAGATTTCATCGATTTTGCTTCAACTTATTTTTTTCAATCTCAATTCTTTTTTAGGAAGCATGGTGTTTTAACACTTAAGCTGCACTGCACGGTTTTTAATGTTTAATTTTTTTATTTTCCAGTACATTTTTTGATTTTTCATCCGTAATTCATCACGTTTATTACGCCTATTGTTATACAACCAACAAATAAAAACGTTTCGAAGCACGATGGAAGAACTATTCAAAGCAAACGTGCACACTACGGGAACTCAACGAATTGCAGCGCCTTACCATCACGAACAGAAATAATACACCCCTGAACTCGACTGACAACACAGTCAAAGTTTGATAGCACATACCCTAAAATTGACAGCACATACTCTAAAAATGGACATCATCAGACATTTTTGTTGCTTCACTCACGTACACTGTACATGTAGCTAACAGCGCTTCCTGTACTTCTTATTCAATGGAATCAGCTGATTCTCCTCTCGTTTATTATCAGATGGTGCGTTCAATTTCGTTTGTCGTGATAGATCTCAAAATTGTTCACTTGTTTAGAAAGCTTTCTTTATTTATTTTTGAATTATCTGCTCTGCCAGATAGCCAAAAATTTTGGATAATTAATTAACGCCGATTCCGAACGGCAAAGTTGAGAGGCACTTTTCCATGACATATTGATACTCTTGTAAGATTTGTCAGTTCCTCGCAAGACGCAATTGGCAGTTACCGTGAAAGATGAAATAAATACTTTTTGGGCACGAGTATGATTCGAACCCACAACGTTCTGCATAACAGCCAACGCACATTACTTTACCACATACCGATACCACTACGCTTTAAAAAAGCTTTTGTTCGCCTTGATAGCTTTAATTTTTTTTAGGTTTGAGCCTTTACTATTTTTTAAGGCCGTGTGCGAATGGGGTTAAAAAGTTGTTTAAACTTGACGTTTGGTTAAATTTTGACAGTTCGCATTGAATAAAATGTGTTAAAAATATGACAGTAGTGGTTACCAATTCATCAATTTTCAACTACAATTCATCCAATTCGCACCCGGCCTAACATGGAAAATATGAACAAATTCTACCCGTATTGCAAATGCGGATAGCGGATAGTCAAGTCAAAGTAAAGTATCGCGCATGTTCCGAATTCCATAATCAAAACATCGGGGAAAAAAATGTTCGTTGACAAACTAATCTCCTTGTGAGGTGTCTTCGGTTTGTTTTGCTTTGTTATGGCGCGGGACTGCATAAATTGGTAATTTCGTTTTGAATTGTTTGTTCAATGTAATAGTTCCCGTTTGAACACGTATAACAAGTTTAACAATTTATAATAAGATATCACAAAATGTCTGTGCTTGATATATTTTCACTTCGGATTGTAACTGCAGATTTTTATATGGAAAAGCCAAAACCTGGCTTAGATCCTTGTTTTTCTGAGTTTCGAGCAAAAGAAATTAAAAAGGTAACAAAAACCGGTATATTGTTTATAAGGGTTTTACTCAAACAATTTTTATAAGGTTCCGATAATTCGCATCTTCGGCTCAACTCCAGACGGCCGAAAAGCATGCATGCATGTTCATGGCGTATTTCCATACCTATACATTCCATTTGATAAGAAAGACTTCGGATCCCAAGATAAATCCGAGTATCTTGTAGCTTCAAGTCTGGATAAAGCAATCAACATAACACTTGGTCAAAGTATGGCAGATGTTCAACATGTTTTCAAAATTCAATTGGTCAAAGGAATGTAAGTAATGAAATAAAGAATACCCCATTTCTTGTTTTAAGCTATCGTTACCGCTCTAGTCCGTTCTATGGGTACCATGCCAAAGAGCATCAGTTTCTAAAAATATATTTGTTCAATCCGCGTTTCATAAAACGAGCTGCAAACTTATTACAAAACGGAGCAATTATGGCCAAAACATTTCACGCTCACGAATCTCATGTTCCGTATATTTTGCAATTCTTTATTGATTTTAATCTGTACGGCATGAGTTTTCTGCATATTCCTAAAGAAGTACTAAAGTTTCGACGTAATAAAGAAGATGAAAGTAAGTCGTTTCTTTCTCTGTTAAATATTATGGTGAAATACTCTTTACCTCTTACAGTCATTCCATACGACGTTTCCGAAGGGCAAATTTTAGCTTGCAACATTGCCACTAAACAAACCACATCAAAATTGGAATTGGACATTATGTCCGGGTTTATATTGAATCGCTTTCAACTATACACTAAACAAACGTCGAATGCAAATCCTGGAATTGAGGCAATCTGGCAGGATGAAAAAGTTCGACGACAAAATCTGTCCAAAGAGTTAGAAACGGTGACTAAATATACAAAATTTCAACTCAAATTTGTTCAACTTAAGGTTAAACTTTAGGTTCCTCCCTTAGCAATTCCTCCAGATGAACCCCGTCCAAATTCGAAACCCACAGAAAGTGAAGATTTCTATCGTACAGGTTTGGAAACAAAACTGCATCAATTAGAAACAATGTCTGGCAATGAATCGATGATCAATGAAACCCTCGAAATAAGTAATACTGTGCTAAAAGAGAAGGTAAACCGAGGTAAACACCTGAGTATTTTGGTACAAATGTTCTCCTTTCAGAAAAGAACCTTCAATTTGAAAAGCTTACTTACGAATGCCGTCTATCCCGAAGAATGCACACAAGATGATGCACTGATAAATGCCTCTTTCATACCAAACCACTTTTCTAGTGGATCTGTTTTAGAACAATCTACAAGATTTACAAAACTCGATTCAACTCCAGAATCAGATAGCGCCTTCCTGGATGACACCATTGTTGATGAAGATGTAATACGCATTCTCACACAGCAGGAGCCGGTAGATGTAACTTGTATGCCCAATATTTAGCTTGCAATGAGTAAACAAATATAAAAGCAATCCTCAATTTTCAGTATGTGGGGAGGACTTCGAGGTATTAAATATTTTGCAACAACTAGAGGAGGAACAAGGAGAAAATAATGTCGACTTCGATAGTACTCTTGCTCCACTCTCACAAAGCATCCATTGTAAGATATTTTGTAGTCAGACCTTTAAGCATCTGAAAATAACTTGTAGATTTTAAGTTAGCGATCCGCAGAATACAGTGGTCCAAAAACTGTCTCTTGATAATAATTCGAGTGAAGACGAGTCGGATAACGAGTGTGCACATGATTTCACAATGGTTATGGATGACATTGATGATCTGTTGCTGAAATTAAGTCAGCCTTCGTTAGTAGACCTCTTTGTGTCTGAATTTCAGTAATTACCAAAATACTTCACTTAAATTTAGACTACCAAATGTTGAGCAATGTGATGGAGCCGACGATTTGTTGAGAACACCAAAGAAAAAGGTCAAAAGTAAGGTGTCGCATTCTCCAACTCTAAGTACACCAAAAAGAAATCGTCTTTATGAGTCGCCGAGGACTCCCAAAAGTACAGCGAAAAAATACGAACCGTTGCCGCTTATTATCAAATCGCGTTCTGTTAAAAGTAGTATTTTGTCAATATCTCTTTGAACTTTTGTTGATAGCAGTCTCATTTTCTAGAAAATCTTTCATCAGAAACCAGTAATCCCAAGGAAGTTGAATCTCCCACAGTAAGCAACATTAATCCCTTAAGTGAAAGGTATGAATGTCAAATTATCTAAGGTTTTGAATTAATCTGCGAATTATTAGGCGAAGATTATCAAGTCGGAGGAAAACCATTAACCTGGACAAGACTCACATTACCTGCGAACTTAAACCCGCCAGAAGAAAAAGCGAACTTAAGCTTAGAACATACAGTACGGACTATGAGCCGATCCCAGCGAAATTGTACAAAAAAAAAAACAATGCCGAAAAAGCTTCCTCTCTGCCCTCTGATGGTCACTCCAAAGCAAATCAAATTTTAAAAGAAAATAAAATGCATTGTTTTCGAGGTTCTATTGAAAGGAGTCAAGTGCGAAGTCTTGATTCGCCTCCAGTTGATATTTCTCAAGTTTTCTGGCAATTTTCTAAAGAATCATCGTCTAGCTTGAATTCCAGTATAAAATTGAGTAAAATAAGTCCAAAAGTGAAGCTGAAAAGATGCCTGCCTTCAAATTCAACACATACAGTTGAAACAACTCCAACAACGACTCAAGCCATAGAACGAAATGACTTAATTTCGGCTGAATCACCGCAAAACCACTCAGCCAAGAAAAGAACTGAAACTGATATCTGGCGAACTGAGGAAAAAAAGAAGAAATACAAGAACCGACTTGCTCTCAGATCAAAAGAACGCTTAAAACGCACCAAAGACTCAATGTCCGTTGATATACAAAAGCCCACTTATAATTTCAAGTCAAAAAAGCTTCGTATAGTTCTAAAACGACTCCATATCCAAGAACAACCAACTCCGATTAAACCGTTAAAGCAAGTGCCTTTCAAGGAGATTTCGCATGTTGTTGACTTCAAAACGCTATCCACAAACTCGCCACGAATTACGAGAACACCTCAACCGGACTTAATTAAGGAAATGGAAGAAGATAACTTGATTGACAGTTTCTGTGAACAATCCTTCATAATGGATAATACAATCTGTGATACCCCCACCACTTCTCAAGAAGGCATCATAATTATTAGACCCAAATACGAAACCGAAACCTACCGAGAAGTCAAAAAAAACTACAAACTTCACGATATACCTGATGTGGTCAACAAAAAACCATTCTACAGTAATTACCTCGACGTGACAAGTAGAAAAGAACTCGGCCATACTTTACTTTGCATTCCTGGGACGACTTTAAACGATGTTGAAGACTTTAAAAGCACAATCAGCGGCCTTGATAGCTTCTCCAATTGGCGAAGGAAAAAGCTTCAACACATGGACATTCAGTTTCGAAACGATGCTTGTATAAAGAAATATTTGTCAAATAGTAAAACAGTTATTGTCACTCCTGCCGTAATGCCACCGAGTAAGGATGATGCAAAAATTTGGCTGAAAGCGAAAGAACTTTTAAAACGAAAGGATATCGAGGGAGAGGAAGAGAAAAGTCCTGTAAAACCAGCTCGACAGAAAATATTGTTAATGGGGGCTGAATCAGGTAGTGATTCGGAAGATATGGATTGTACTTTGTCTTTGACACCATTGACTCCTGTCAATAGTTCGATAAATGTTCACTTGGAGAAAGAAGATAAAGAACCTTCAAAAGAAGTGTCGGAAGTCAAGAAATGTCTGTTCTCAAGTCAGGAACGTGTAGATTCCACTCCTGGAATCAATACAAGTGAAGCAGTAAGTATGAACGTTTGCTTTTCACTAAACAGATAACCTAACTTAAAAGTAACAAAAACTTAGGCAATGGCGGAACTTGAGAGACTTACTTTCCTCAACAATTTACACAGCTCACAAGGTTCATTTGACTGTAGTTTTGGAATAAGTTGTGCGTCCTTGAACAACACGTTCGGATTCAAAGTGAATTTAGAAAATCTTCAACAAGCTAAATCTGATTTTGAAGTAAGTTGAATCTCATGATCATAAAATCTTTCAAGATTTTGACAAATTATAACTATCGTCCTAGCACACATATCTCACGACTCTATCGTTGGAAGTCTTTGTTTCAACACGACAAGAATTACAACCAAACCCAGAATTTGATGCGATTACCTGCATGTTCTATGCCATAGAAAACAGTATCCCCTCATCGGAGACTTCTAGCTGGCCAACAAGTGGAATTATTATAATATCCGAAAATGGGAAGTGTTACATCAATCCCAAAATAAATAGCCTTGACTCTCGTGTGGAGATCAAACAATTCACAAACGAAATTGAAGGACTCAATGAGCTACTGGAATTGTGCTCTAAATGGGATCCCGACATATTTGTCGGCTATGAAATCGAAATGGCTTCCTGGGGTTATGTGATAGAAAGGGCGAAATATCTTAATCTCGATATTGCACCGTTACTTTCAAGAGTACCAACTCAAGCGGTGCGCCCTCTGTTCGAAGAAGATAGAGATCAGCTCACCGACTTGGATATTGAGGTATATTCTTCGGCTTTAATCTAAATAAATACTTGAAAAAATCTTATTACCATTTTTTGTAGTTTAGACAAAACTGTGTGGCAGAATATTACTGGATGTTTGGCGATTAATGCGATCGGAAATAGCTTTGACTTCGTATACGTTTGAAAATGTAATGTATCACATTTTGCATCGGCGCTGCCCGCTTCATACACACTCAGAACTGACCAAGTGGTTTGCTTTGCCAAATACCAGGTGGATTGTTTTGGAATATTATCTTGAACGTGTGCATGGAACATTGGCGTTACTCGATCAGCTTGACTTGATCGGAAGGACAAGTGAAATGGCAAAATTGATTGGAATTCAGTTTTATGAGGTGCTTTCTCGTGGTTCGCAGTTCAGAGTCGAGAGTATGATGTTGCGGTAAGATTATTTGGCACTTCTCTTAGAGACGATGAAAAGATTGTTCAATTTTGTATAGGATTGCCAAACCAAAGAATTTAGTACCGCTTTCACCCAGTGTCCAACAAAGAGCCCACATGCGCGCTCCCGAATACTTACCGCTCATACTCGAACCACAATCCCGGTTCTATCCTGATCCAATTATTGTACTGGACTTTCAGAGCTTATATCCTAGCATGATTATGGCATATAACTACTGCTTCTCGACGTGCCTGGGTCGTGTGGAACATTTGGGACAGTAAGAACCACCTAAACAAATAAACAAGCTTTTTCAAAATCGATCCTCTTTTTTTTTTTTTGAATAGATCGACGCCATTCGAATTCGGCGCCTCACAGTTACGTACATCGACAAATTTACTCAAAAAATTGCTCGAAAGAGACATGCTAACAATATCGCCCTGTGGAGTTGCTTTCATTAAAAAGGAAATTCGTGAAGGTGTTCTGCCACGAATGTTGAAAGAAATTCTCGACACCCGACAAATGGTGAAACAATCAATGAAATTACACAAAAGCAATACTGCCCTTCAGAGGATCCTGCATTCGCGTCAATTGGGCTTGAAGCTCATTGCAAACGTTACCTACGGCTATACAGCTGCCAATTTTAGCGGACGAATGCCGTGCGTTGAAGTCGGTGACAGTGTGGTAGCGAAAGGTCGAGAAACTCTTGAACGCGCAATCAAACTTGTAGAAGCTCACGAAGAATGGAATGTCAAAGTGGTTTATGGCGATACCGATTCGTTGTTTGTTCTCGTACCCGGTAGGGATAGGGCGGAAGCTTTTCGTATCGGTTCTGAAATAGCTGAGATGGTGACTAAAGATAATCCCCAGCCAGTCAAATTGAAATTGGAAAAAGTCTATCAACCTTGTATTTTGCAAGTTAGTTTTTCTTTTTTCGTCTTCTTTAGTGCAAATGCAATTTAATTTTATTTGTTTGCAGACGAAAAAACGCTATGTCGGTTATATGTTTGAAACCCCTGACCAGAAGGAACCGATTTTCGAAGCAAAGGGAATCGAGACGGTGCGAAGAGATGGCTGTCCGGCCGCAGTTAAAATGCTCGAAAAGACACTGCGAATACTTTTTGATAGCGCGGATGTTAGTCGAGTTAAGGAATATGTTTGCCGGCAATTTACAAAACTATTGTCGGGCAAAGCTAACGTCCAAGATCTTATATTTGCTAAAGAGTTTCGTGGTATGAAGGGTTACAAGCCGACAGCTTGTGTTCCGGCTCTTGAATTGACAAGGTAAGGGATTCGTGATTTTTGTTTGATTACAAAGCATTCTAACATGTTGTTATTTATAACAGGAAATGGATTCAGAGCGATCCACGTAAAATCCCACGTTCCGGAGAACGGGTTCAATTTATTATTACCAATGGCCCTCCCGGCTTGCCACTGATCAAATTGATTCGCAGTCCTCACGAAGTTCTTGCTGATGAAGGTTTGAAAATCAACGCGATTTATTATATAACGAAGGCAATCATTCCGCCACTGAATCGATGTCTCTTGCTGATTGGAGCGGACGCAAACGAATGGTAATTTGTTGTCTCCTGGTTCTTTAAACCGATTTTAAAGATGTATCCTTTATAGGTTTGCCAGTCTACCAAGAAAAGTTCTATTCAACACTGGTGTTGCTTCTGGCAATGATGCTATTTCATCAAATGCCATGAAAAAGAGTACAATTTCGCAATACTTTTCCTCGACAAAGTGCATCGTTGACTGTGGGCGACAAACGAAACAAGGAATTTGTTCGTTTTGTTCAAGGGATATTTCCAACAGTATGGTGGCGTTAGAAGATAAAATTTCAAAATTGCAAAGAGGATATTTTCTGACACAATTTGTAAGTCTGATCCATAAACAATCAATGGTCAATCATTTTTTCATGTCTCATGTACTTTTTAGATATGCCAATCGTGTTGTGGTCGCTCGGACAATATCAGTTGCGCATCCTTTGACTGTCCTGTCTTATATGTTTTGGAGATGAAGAAACGTGAGCAATCGAAAATTAATCAAATACGGAATATTATGCAGGATTGGATGCAAACGGATTTTACTGCTGTTGATTAGAATTAAGAGGTTAGTTTTGTATAATTGCTGGATCACTTGAAGTTGTTCAATGCATGGTTTGATTCAAAGTTGTATTTATTGAAAAACAACTGTTATTTATTTGTTAAAGTTAAGTTTGCACATTGTAGTAAAGTTAGTAATTTTAAGTTATAAATCCATTTGAAATCAATAACGACAATTTCTGATTCTATCTCTCCTTACAATTTTCCCTGAAAGGTTAAGGGGATAGAACTTTATCAAGTAATCGGTCGTAAATATATTCAGCTTTAAGTTTGAACTTTGAGGTAATAATGGGATCTGATAATAACACAACTAGACCAGAAATCAAACGAAGAATCACTCTTGCCAATCGCTGCTTCTTTGGACTTAGAAGACAATTGAGTAGTAAATTTCTCTCTCGAGCAACTAAAGTGTCATTTATCGAGTTTTTTTTTGGTCCAGCCTGTATAAATGGAGGTGAAGATTCAATCAAGAATTGTAAAAGCTGTTTAGCGACACTGGCCTAGCTAGAAAAGTTAAGGTCCAACGTTTTAGATGGTGGGATCATGAGAGCGAATGAAAAATAATACTCCGGTCTTAAGTCTTTAAATTCAACTCGGAAGGACATCGCGGAAGAGAAAGATCGTGACTCAGATGGAGCCAACAGATGGTAGAAAACCTCAACCAACTTGACGTGCGAAACTGGGGACAGCTAGCTAGGGACTCAGCTGGCAGGAGACGTTTATTGGATGAGTCCCAAGTAGCACCACTTTAATTAAGGAAAGAAAATGGAGACCTGATACGACCAACAACCAACAGCGATTAATTCAGAAGTCAAAGTATATCGAGTTAAATTGCTGGATCATAAGATGAATAGAACACAGTTACCCGACCCGAAAGATCTAGGAAAGACGATTCAACAACGAGGAGGACTTCAGCCAGTCGAATTTTGGAAGCATAAAATGCTAAGCAGGGACTGATTTAGCTGGAGGATACCCATTTTGAGACCTTAGGACATATAGAACAAAACTAAAAAAAAAAGCCTACAGGAAAAATCTATTGGTGGAAGCAGCTCTAAGTTGTTGTTGTTGTTCATATACAAAAATGGAATTAACAGACTCAGGCCTAACTACAACACTATCTTCAACAAATCCACCCAGCTCCCAGGCTATGCGGACGACATTGACATCGTCGGTCGATCCAAGAGAGCTGTACGTAGGCCTCAACTACGCAGCGATTGAAGAACAGGCGAAACACGTTGGTTTTGAAGTGAATGAGGACAAAACAAAGTTCAACAAACAAAGCGACATCTGTCCACCGCCTAAGACAAAATGTCACTGTTGATAGCAGCAAATTCGAGGTAATTAAGGAGTTCACCTACCTTGGAACAAACATCAATCCCACAAACGACACCTTAGTGCAGTGGTTTGGTAAAACAACTGGGTTCAAAACTCATCACTCGAAAGACAAAGTGTCTGCTTTACAAAACTTTGATTTTACCAGAGGAATTGATACTGGGCACTTGCGAAAGAAAAATTCTTCGACGGATTTTCGGTCCCGTATGCGACGATGGCGAATGGAGAAGAAGGTTCAACCGAGAACAGTACGAGCTGTACCAAGATGTTGATGTAGCCCAGAAAGCCAAAAAAAGACAACCAAGGGAAGGAAGACCGAACCTACGGTACAAGAACAAAGGCGTCGGCGATTGGAGACTGTATGAGAGGGACCGTTTATGATGCAAGGCTGCAGTATCTCAGGCTGAGATCCTTCATGGTTTGTGAATCGGATGAGTAAGTAAGTTGGCCCAACTGCAAGTGTTGAAAGAACACAAAAACAAATGATAAACCTACAGTGTTCCAAAGCGTTGATAAGAATCTGATAGGTACATATATGTATAGGCTCCCAATCCATGCAGACATCGTAGTCATTGCAAGCTTGGGCCCGCCGATAAAAGAAGATGTTTTTGGCTTGGCATTGTTCTCAATTCGTTCGATGTGGTCAAGACATTGCCTTATGACTACTTCCATTAACGGGCTCTGTAGGTATGTTATAAGAGAAACCATATAGGAAACCCTCCTGAAAGAGAGAGAGAGAGAGAGAGAGAGAGAGAGAGAAAGTGGCGCGACAGTTCATGAAGAGCTTAGGACTAAGGGGCTTCCTCTCATCAACAATTCTCCGGGTGCGTGTGAAGAATTGAGGAGACTTACAATTTAATGTCGATTCCGAACGGCAAAGCAGCAGAGAAGCATTTTTTATGATAGATAATACTCTTGGAAGTTTTGTCAGTTCGTCGCAAGAGGCAGTGTCCGTGAAAGATGAAATAAAAACTGTGGGCACGAGTAGGACTCGAACCCACGACGTTCTGCTTAGCAGCCAGCGCGCCTAACAACTAAGCCACGGACACTACACTACCTCCTGAAAAATAATTCGGAAAAAAATGATTTTGTCAAGCTCCTGATTTTCCATTTAAAAAAAAATAACCAAATTTCTAAATATTTGAAATACAATTTATTTTACAAAATTGTTATAAAAAAAAATGTCGAAGTATAACTTCTTATGACAAATATTTATTATTCGGAACAAATTTGAAGAAAGAAGTAAAACTATATTCTAGATATCCATATCGAACATAAGGCTATTTTTAGAATCCAGATCTGATGATTCCGATTCAATGCGGTGTCGCATCAAACAAGAACCATTATTATTATTATTAGTCTGTTTGCTTTGAGTTGAAAGATCCAAGCCACTGTCGTGTTTTGATGATTTCCTTTCGTTCTCAGAACGTTTGAGAAAATGATTGTTGTTGTTGTTGCTGCTCAACTGAAATTTCAAATTGAAAAATTTAAAATGTTTTATGACATCCGTCTTTGGATCAAAAATAAGAAATTACCTTGTTATCTTCATAATCAGCCGAGTCACCCTCGCTGTGACGACGTTGAAGAGCACGCTTCTTGTTCTTCTTTTTTTGATTTATCTTCCGGCGACCCAAAATGCTCGAGTCCAAGCTAAAACAATTTTTAAATTAACAAACATTCCAATAAGGAATGGCAAAAAAAAAAAAGAAAAAAATACCAACCGAAATACATTTTTCTTGATCACATCACTAAATCTAACAGTCTTCTTGCAACTCTCCGAGAGACCATGCTCAGAAGAATTATTCTCCTCTGGAATATCACTAAACGAATGCGACAATTTCATATCACCATCAATCGAACACGAATATGAATTATCATCGAATGAGGAACAGCTATCCGACATTGTTCGCAAATATCGGCTATTATGCTTGAGAATGCCCTTGTAAGAGGGTGCGCTTTGGTTGCGCGACTCTGACGAGCTTCTTTGTTTCCGATTGAAGGGAATTTGAATTTCGCCACCACCAGTTGATGCATTCTCTCTATTCTCTATTGTATCATTATTTTCAGATGATTTTGAATTACCATTTAATTTGGTGTTGTTGTTGTTGTGTTTGTGATTAATTTTATAGGCGGGAGCTGCGGCTGATTGCTTGTTTTGTTGTTTTATGTCATCACAAGTTGACTCGGAATAAGAACGATGTTTCTTATTCGGTTTGCGGCCTTTTTTATTGAAATTCTTGGACGACAATGAGCATCTCTTTGACCCATCTTCGGCTTTTTTTGGTTTTATTTCAATTTGAATTGATTTCTCATTGTTCAATAGCTCAACCGACACTTCTAATTTCGATTGTTTGTCATCGGTTTTTGGCTGTTTTGAATTGGCTAAAATGAATTCATCTTGAATTGTGAACATCTTGACATTGGAACTATCGCTCCCGGCATAGTAGTATTCAATGTTTTGGAATTCCTTCAATTTTATGTTCAAGACAACATTATTATCCCATGCTTCGGCATCGACGGAATCTATTTGGGCAGCACTTTGCTCAGCAAATTCAAAATAGAATGTATAATGTGTTGGATAGAAACCAGTGCCCAAGGATTCGAATTGCATATGAAAGAATTTCGCATCTTTAATAATTTTAATCGAGTCGTTATCGACGTTCTTAACATGCAAAACTATGGCAATGGTTTCATCAAGAATGTTTAGATCGAAATGTTGAGGAAACTTGTATTTGATGGATTTCTTGAGAAAGTCTGATGAGCTTTTTGAATTAACCAATGCAGTTTTTGGTTTCGATTCTGTAACTGTAACTAAAAGAAATATTCAAATTGATTGTTAAGAAGAAATGTGAACGTTTACTACCTTTCTTTTCAGATTCTAGATCGATTTCGGGAATATTGGAAACGATACTTCCGCCATGGCAACTATCATCACGGATATCACTCTCAACACCACTATCCTCACGATTAAAGTCGTGTATAGTTCGCTCTTTTTTAAAAGCTTTAACTGGCAGTGTAACAAGAAGTTTGTGTTTATCGGAATCGAACTTAGCACAGCCTTCCTTATCATTGACATCATAAGGCAGTTCAATATTTAATTTGTACTTTGCAGGGTTTTCACTCGTGAAATAGAGCCTCCTATCGGTAATGTCGAGCGTGCTATTGGCGGCCGAATTCAATAGTGGCAATTCGATTTCAATGACCAATTCCTTAGGAATTGTTATATTCATTTTAGCATCAAGTTCGTAGGTCATTTCTGACATATCCACCGGACGGCGATGTTTCAGAACATATTTCGGTTTACAGTATTCATCTATGCGAGTCGGAGTTGTCGTAGTAAATTCTTGCGTCGGTTCTCGGGCCGGTGCAGGTTTCGGGGGATATATATCGTCCAAAGGACTCGGCTCGTCCTCAGAATGAAGAGGGCCATTTTCCGACAGTTTTCGAATAACCGTAGAGCGTTGAATTCCTTTGAATTTAACAGTGGAGGACAATAAATTTATGCGGTCCAGCCGCACCTTGAATTCCCTTTCAATGCCATCGCAGGCAGTATCGATTAAACATTTCTTAAAATGCTCATTATTCTGAGCCAGCGTTAGGGCCTTGGGATGGAAAATCACATCGTACACCTGACAACGGCAATTCTTTTCATCGACATCAGGTCTAGGTGGGGCAATTGCATGCGGTATACTCCAATTGACACCCTTTTCACCATTTTGCGGATTTTTGCCTTTTTCACTTGTTGGTGGATTAATTTTCTCACATTCGGCTATGTTAAGAAAACACTTTAAATCACCATTCAATGAGGTTTCAAGAACAAATCCCGGCTCGGGGTTAAGAAAGGTCACGTCAACACCACGTTCGGCTTCTAATTGTTTGATTTCATCTTCATATTGCTTTCGATTTTTAGGATCTTGAATTTCTTCACAATAATCAAGAAAAAGCTTTCTAAATTCCTCTTTTTTTAGTGCGATGGTCAATTTCTCAAATTCTTCAGTTGTAATGTTCAAATTTTCAAAATCTGTATTCACCGACATGACACACAATCAATTTTTAAGCAAAATGGTCTTCTTATCGTGGAAGTTTTTATCACCGAAAAAAAATAAAAATAAAAACAATAATAAATACGACTATTGCGCAACTATTTTACTTTGGGGAGGTAGTTAGATTGAGTTATAGGTGTTTGTATTTGTTTTTATTTAGCAAGAGTTTATAAATTGGTAAATTGTTCTTTAGAATTGAGATAGTTCCTTTTTTCCAAATTATCTAACATGGAAGTTAAATATTTTCCCTTAAAATCTCCGGTTTTTTAGTTCTACTTCTACAATCTACGATATCGCTCGAATGTGTCGATTTGAGTTGAGTCTCAGAGAGAAATCAGAAAATGATAAAAGTGGAATTTGGAACTTGGAAGACATAAAAATAGAAATAGAAATTTCCAGAAACTATTTTTTTATATTTTGACAGTTGGAGGTTGGAGCAGTTGATGAATTGGGCACATTTTTATAGGAGCTCGTTCACACATTGATTTTTTTATACAAACATCTTGCACTCACAAAGCCATCTGTCGGATGTAGACAAAAATAGCTTTAAAACGTATGTCAGACCTTTGTATATATTTGGGGGGTACTATCAAGATTGGTTTTCTGCTTCTTCAGATCTTCTGTCAAACCAAGCAGAGAACACACAAAAGGGCTCTTTCCCTTTTGACAGTGCATAAATTTCGACCAATCTCAACTGTAATTTGATCTGTCGTGGAGGGCAAACAAAGCGCGATTTGCATACAATTTGAATTTGTTTTTGTATTTTATCTTAATATTTCAATAATTAATGTATCTAAAAAGGCTTTTTTATTCGGGAAATGAGTATTTTAAGAGATTGGATACAAAAAGAAGGAAGTTGGACAACAAAAACCAAAAACACAGCACTAAGGAGGCATTTTCTTGTACATTTTAACACAAAAAATCGAATAAAGAAGATAAAATAGTAACATTTTAACTTTAATAAATGAAAAATGTTCATTAATTTATACCGGGCCGGGAATCATGTAACCGCGATAGGTGATTATCTAAATTCGTTTATTCGTTTATTGATGCATTCTACTTTTACGTTGGTGCTATGTAAGCTGTTCAAAAAATAAACCTTTTTGATTTTTTTGTCGGCACACCACTGACTTTGACGAAACTATTTATGTTCTGTAACACACTGACATTATGAAATATTGTCTTCACCCCGATACCAATACTGGGATTGCAAATCTATTATGGTTACGTCTGGGTTACACCTTTTTCAGTTATATAGAGATCACTAACAAAATGGCCAATACTACTACGTACTAGCTTACTACACGGTGACTCATGAGTCATGACACTTTTTCACGGATTCTCTATTAAATTTCCATTCCTTTGAGTCGAACACTACTAGTACACACCATGATTCTTAAGTCATTGTATTCAAATTTTTGGCGTGCTCTATAATTTACTTTTCCTTTGATTGAAATGAAAAACACATCTCTTTCCCCGCTTTGTCAACTAGAAATGTATACTCATGAACCTCCAAGCAAGGACGGATTTAAACTAAACACAAATCCAAAAATTGTGCATAAGAATTGAAGAACGGCGGCCAAACATAGATGACGTTACATAAAAATTTAGAATAGAGATAAGGGGAAAATATTATATTCCCCTCCTTCAACAAGTGACAATACTAAACAAAAATTCTTGGGGTAAAAGAACAGAAAACAGTGAAAGAGACAAGACAAGAAGATTTAATACGCCGTTTTCGCGGAGTTTTCCATGAGATTTATCAGGGCGTTACAACCTGAACAGACTTTCTATCCATATAAACTCTATTTTGGTTATATTGCAATGCTTTCTTATATGCATTCAAACCATGGGTTTCAGATAGATGAATATTCAACATTATACTTATCACAGCATATGCCCATGTTTACACTATCATTTGCAATTTTTATACTTTCACACTACATTAACATATGCTTGCCAACGACCCCTACACTCGGTAATCCCTCCAACGAAACTATCCCCCACGGCAACACACTGCCCACCTCTATCTGATAATTCCGCTTCCATAGAGCAAAAATCTCCTGGAGTGGCAATCGGCTACCAGCTGCTCTATATTGCATCGTTGACCTACGTCAAAATACCACTTAGTATTAATTAAAGCTCCCCGTTACCGGTGAATTATCTCCCCCCGTATAAACGCATTTATATCGACTTATTTTCCATACATTTGGAAGCCCGAATAGCTACTTTTGGTGTCGTTTATTACATATATTTTGTAAGCACCAACCTTGGGTCGGCTTCACTCACTGTCTTCAAGAAAACATTATTAGTTTGTGGGTTACCACAAAGTGTACCAAAAATAAAAAACCAAATACACCCAAGACAACCGGATGTTCAGTTTCATTTGAATTTAATGTAATACTACTCTACCCCCCCATACAGGGTTTCCCGACGAAAAAACTATTTGTATTGTATTCCCGAACTGCGTTTATGGAAACTCCACATAATTTTATAGGATCGGAATGATTTACCCTTACCTTGGCTCTTCAATAGTTGGCATAACCAGCAACGAGATGCAACCGAGTGTAACCGTTCCTAACCCACTCCAAGGGCCTTCACATGAAATATGGCTTTTCACTGCGGTTATAGGTTTGCACTCTAAATTAGCTCTATGTTCTCCACGCCATATTCGGATTCAGTACTATCTAGGCCCATCTTCGGAGAGGGTGTGTCCCAGTGTCTCTTTTTAACCCCGGCCTGCAGCTCTACTTTCCCCGTGCCGCATTTAAGCTCTACGGACGGGTGAAATGCTTTGTTATAAATAGCGTTTTTGCGACTATTGTCAATTTGTTTCGGATCGTCCACATTGTATATGAGACTACCGAGTTCGTCGAATTTCCCCGAAGGGAGATTATCGGCCGCCCCACTTTGCACACAAAGTAGAAATAACTTCATCCTTCCTTGGTAAGTCCCTTGGTTATCACTTTTACTTTCAATATTAAACCGACATCCCTTTTTATATGGTCGAGCCTCTAAGTTAAAATATTGGATATTTTTCTGTCCTGGAATATTTCACTGACATCAATGCCCAATTTCGATAGGATGTTATACTTAGAGCCACGGTAAAAGTAGAAATCCGGGGCCAATTAACAATGATAGTCTCATATCTAAGCTCCAATTCTAAAACACAAATACAACGCAATAAAAACTTCTGTGTGAAGTGATAATTAGGTACTTACAATTTTACTTTCATTTTATTTGAGTTGTCACATCTGGCAACCAAAACATAAGCCAATGCTTGAGCATAAGTGACATTGCATTAGTTGTAGGTAGCTGCTCAAAAACCTCAAATGGTTTGATTGGATCGGATGTACACTAGATGCACAACTAATCTACAAGTTGGATAATCAAAAATGGACTATCACTAAAGTGATATATCAATAATCACGTTAGGAGGTTAGCGAGATTCCACCCCTGATATTTGCTTATCAAGTATCGCCTTAATCTGCGATTAACGTGATTCCCGGCCCAGGTTAAAGGTAATGTTTTATTATATTTCTTGTTTAATGAATTTCGACCTAAGTGAAGTTGTTTGCCCGACGACAAGGCGTCATCTCGTTTGACGTTTCCCGCCGGTACTCCATACAATATTATGTATCAGTCGAATTCCATTTCGATTATACCTGTTAAATTTATATACAAAGTGTCAGACATCGCTTCTCTCTTTCACGCGACACAGTGTTGACTGGCACAACATGCATTTACAAATTTTTTTTTATCTTGTAATCATTTTCAAAGCAAAAATGTTTTTTAGTCTTTTTAAAGAACTATGAAAATTATTTGTTTCATTAAACGTTATCATAATTATCCATCTCACTTTGTGATAAAAAAAAAATTGGACAGAACAAATTCAATAAAATTGTTTCGCGAATTCTTATCTGAATACGGTCCTTCAATTTCAAAGGTACCTGAATGCATTCATTAAGAATTTACCAATCCATATAGAAAAGTCCCATGGTTCTTAAAACATGTCGCTTATTATTTTGATTTGATTTTTGATAGTTAACCACAATGGCTGCCATTGTATTTATAATTATTTTAACTTCGATTTTAAATCAAAATATCGCCAAAGGTTGGTTAAATTTACTAAATAAAACAATACTATCAGCTTCCATGCAATCAAACAAATCCGTTGATACATAATTTGTATAAATTCGTTATTTATTTAACCCCAAAAAAGTGTCGCATTTATTTTCATTTGTAGAACGAAGAAAAAAAAATAAATCGCAATGATCCAGCTGGACTTGCATTCATAAAAAATATAATGGCGTTTTTAATTGGCAATCTGGAAGTAAAAAAAAGCATTCTGAAAGCGTTCAATTGGGCAAAAGTGACAGTTCTGATTCTGAAAAGAAGAGAATTTCCCTTCTGATTTCAAAAACAGAATGCTTCTTTTTCGATTCCAGATTGCCAATTAAAAACGCCATAAATATGATTTCGTTTGTGTTTTTTATTATTTATTTTTTGGGTATTCCAAAAGATATATTTTGATTGTTTCCAAAAATCACTTCATTTGCAAGGCTTGAACCTTTGTTATTGTTTAATGAAATTTCAGGTGAGATAAATGGGCGGCTACTAGAAGAAACTCATGAAAATATGGAACTCGAAGTGAGCCATTCCAGCGCTAGAGAATTTCCGCTGCAAAATTCTATACAAAAACATCCAAGGTATGTTTAAGATTCGAATCTTTTGTATTTCATTAATTCCGGGTCAATGAAAACGTTCGTTCAATAGCTTGAAAGAATTTATTGAAAACAATTAGGTAACCATTTTCTGGTTGATTCTCAAAGCTATAACCAATTTCAGTTGCAGTTGAACGAATATTTACATTACTCGATCTTGTAGAAACCTTCTAGACTTAGTTTTAGAACTCCCCCTTTATAAGATATTTAAAAATTTTAACATAAATAAATCCCAATATATTCCCTGCATATGCTACTACCTCTAGGAGACATACAAAGTCAAAAAGAAGAATGCGAAGAAGGTAAAAAGCATCACATTCGGTGAAGACAATAATAATTTCATTCACGATTTTCGATGCCGATGCTTATTTGTGGTGTGCTGCTTCGTTTTTGTCCTTTTTTTCGTGTTTCTTTTTTTGTATTTATTCAAATTCATTCGTTTGAAGTTTCATTTTTCGTTCTTTGGCGAATTGCAATTTGTTTTATGAACACGCATGCTGAGTTAGTTATTTCTTATCACAAATGGCTTAATTAAAATTTCTAATTGCTTTCGTTCAATGCTCAACAGATTCAAATGCTATTCGTGTGAATCGCCTTGCAAGAATGCAACACATGATGCTCATATGTGCCAGAATGCCATACAAGTAAGAACTTTAATGTACCATCTGTTTGTTTGATCTCACTCCAACTTGCGTTTGTTTATCTGGACAGTGTTGGAAATCAAGAACTCGCAATGCCTATGGAGAAGAGAATGTCTCTCGAGGCTGCACTACATCGCCCGAACAGCTGCCACTGATTTGCAATCAGAATCGAATGAATAATCTCGCACCCAAGAAACGACATGCTGTGGTGCAAATCAATGTTGTTTGCTGTTCAGATGACTATTGCAACGGGGGGGATTTTCCTGAATTGCCTCCTGTTTTTCAAAGTATGTTGTCGTTATATCTACATCTAAATCTTAAAATAAATATTTTTTTTTTCTTTAAGATGAAATAACTCAAGTGGATCCAATGGGAAATGGTGTTGTAAAGTTATCATTTGCCATACTCGGTCCAGTTTTTGTTATTTTAGTAATTGGGACTATAGTGCTGTATTTTTTGCGCCGCAAACATCAGAAAAATTTGAATGCATTCAGAAATAAACAAGATCCGGAATCTTATTTAGTGAGCGATGATATGCTGAGGGCTACCAGTGCGGGCGATAGTACTTTGAAGGTAAGTGACACAAATATTTTCAAACTAAGTAGGGCCTACAAATTTGGAGGTTAGTGCAAGGTGCTGACAACCACTCCACAGTAAGAAACTTGATAGTTATGAGAGAGACAACAGCCTCGATTAATGACTCCCCTGTTATTGTAACCAGACCCGGAACGACAACGGACTATGCATTGAGAGTTTGTACCTAGAATGTAAGAACCCTCTACACTCCAGGTGCAACTCAGAAACTTGAATCTGTCCTCTCGCAGTATAAAGCAGACATTACTGCGATCCAGGAAATACGATGAATAGGATCAGGGATGATGAAAAGGAAAAACTGCGACATTTATTACAGCTGTCATCAAAGAATGCATATATTTGGATGCGGATTTGTCGTGGGAAATTTGCTTAGATCGAAAGTCATGGATTTCAAGCCAATTAGTGATCGCCCGGCTGTAAAACTACACTACAAAACATCAGTATAATATGTGCCCACGCTCCTAACAATGATGCTGAGGAGTCTAGCAAGGAGGATTTTTACGACCTCTTGGATAGAGCCTACGGAGCCTGACAAGAAAACGACGTCAAAACCGTCGTGGAAGATTTCAATGCAAAAATCGGGAAGGAAGACAAGGAAGTAACGCTTTGGCGAATTAATTACGAAAGATATCGGCTTCTGACTAATCGACTTTGCTGCAGCTCGTAATACGGATGAAAGAAGCAGTAGGTTTCCAAGACGAAAAGATGTACACAGCAACCTGGCGCATATTGGATGGTCGAACCTATAACAAATCACCATGTGCTAATCGTGGAAGGCACGCATCCAACATCTTGAACGTGCTTGCTTTCCAAAGAGCAAATGTCGATTCTGATCACTTTCTGCTATCAAACTATCGTTTTGCCTTAGCAGTGAACACCAGAGTGAGTGACTCTTTGACCGCCTCTCAAATACCACAGATGTCACTACCATAGGTTATCAGCCACCCCCGGAAAAAAAACCCGCGGTATGATGATGAGTGCGCGTTATTGAAAAGAGAGACGGAAAATGCGGCAACGGAAAACAAGAGCACCCAGAGAAGAGTACCGAACCAAAAGGAGAAATGATGGAAAAGATTGAAGGAAGAAAAGAGACAGTTTCTCCCAGCATCAAAGATCTAGAAAAGTCTCGGGCAAAGAAAGAGCAATCAATGAAGACCCAGTCCCAGCGCAGAAGAGATAGAAAGAGCCATCCAAAAGCTAACAAAATATCAAGTCCGCCCGGTTGAATGGCATACCGTTCTGCAATAATACAATAATCTGCATGTACCAGTGTGGCCTTAGGCCAGGCAGAACAACTTATAGACCAAATATTCACACTGAGCAGATCCTGGAAAAGACGAACGAACGATAGAATATTTCAAGTCGAAACCAACCATCTTTTCAATCGACTTCAAAGCTGCTTTTGATTAGTATTCCACTCCCAAGAGCTTATGATGCGATGTCTGAATTCGGGATCCTTAACAAACTGATCCAGCTGTGCCGCATAACGCTAAACAATCGCAATGCAAGTGCAAATGGTAAAAGCTCATCCGAGTTGTTTCAAGCATGCGCAGGGTTTAGACAAGAAGCACGTGCTGTCATGTTCTTTCTTCAACATAGTAAAATAAATAAAAAAAAAAAAACGGAAATCACTATATTTCCACAAATCCACCCAGCTATGCGGACGCGAAAATCATCGGTCAATCCAAGCGATTGAAGAACAGGCGAAAGTCGTTGGTCTTGAAGTGAATGAGACAAAACAAAGATCATGCTATCAACAAACAAAGCGACATCTGTCCACCGCCTAGGACAAAACGTCACTGTTGAGTTAACGTAACTTGAAACAAACATCAATCCCACAAACGACATCTTAGTGGAAGTCCATAGAAAAATTACCCTGGTGAACCGGTGCTGCTTCGGCTTAGCAAAACAACAAGGTTCAAAACTCCTCACTCGAAAGACAAAGTGTCCAATTTCCTCAGATCATGCATTACGATTTGGCGTCTTCTCAAATTATTTCTATAGAAGCTGTATTGCCGAAAATTGAGAAAAAAACAATTTCTCATCTGCTATTTACATGCTGTAAGTAAGTAAGTATTTACATGCTCTGCGGTCTCCATAAGAAGGAAAACTCATCTAGGAGAGCCGTCTTATAATGACACCAAAGAACTGTCCAACACGACATAAAAAGTCATTTTTGCTTTCTTAAATGCTCAAATTGGTTCATCTTGACACTTGGTTTTGACTGTGCAGGCATCCGCGTTGTATTGATCATGTAGAATAATTTGTTGCTGGTCCACTGCCTTTAGAGGAAGCAATCCATTGTCCGGAGCTGATCTGAGCGGAACAACATCTTCATCATATTTTCTCAGAACTGGTAGGGAAAGTCGAGAGCTTCTTGAAAACATTGTCAGTCGCATTGAGAAAGCAGGGGTTCGGTATACTTTCTTATGTTTGCTTTGCTTAAATGCAAATACATTTCTGTTATAGAGGTGAAGCACTTGGAAAGTTGCTTCAAATATAAACAAACAACGGCCTCAACGAAAATGATCAAGCATTTTTTTTTTACCAACAGGAATATTTTCAACATTCTGTAACATCGGGCTCTGGAAGTGGTCTTCCTCTGCTAGTTCAAAGGACGCTAGCCAAACAAATCACCCTAGTTGACTGCATTGGCCGTGGCAAGTATGGAGAAGTCTGGCGTGGCATATGGCACGGCGAGAGTATTGCTGTGAAAATATTCTTCAGTCGTGATGAAGAGTCCTGGAAGAGAGAAACTGAAATATACAGGTTTGCATTATTTTGCCTTTCAGTTGTTTCGTTAAAATTAGACTTGTTTTTTTCTTTCTTCCCAAGTACTGTACTCCTGCGTCACGCAAACATTCTTGGCTACATAGGATCAGATATGATATCAAGAAATTCCTGCACTCAACTATGGCTCCTCACACACTACTATCCACATGGATCTCTGTTTGATCATTTGAACAGGAACGCCCTCAGTCACTATGACATGATTATGATATGTTTGTCCATAGCAAATGGACTTGTACACTTGCACACGGAAATATTCGGAAAAGAGGTTAGTTTGATTTCATTCTTTAATAAAATAAATTATATCATTTTGTATTGCGTTTAAAGGGAAAACCAGGAATAGCGCATCGTGACTTGAAATCGAAAAACATTTTAGTCAAACCGAATGGAACGTGTGTGATAGCTGACTTCGGGTTGGCTGTCACGCATTCACATGTCACCGGCAAACTTGATCTTGGTAACAATCCAAAAGTTGGAACAAAACGTTATATGGCACCAGAAGTACTCGATGAGAGGTGCGTTAAACAAATTAGAAGTTTTGATAGAATGCCATTTAATATTACCAACTTTTTTGTTTTAGCATAAATATGCACTGTTTTGAGGCACTCCGTCGGGCGGATATTTATGCTTTGGGTTTGGTTCTGTGGGAAGTTTGTAGGAGGACAATATCAGGTGGAATAGCTGAGGAATACAAAGTTCCATATTATGATGTGGTGCCTTCGGATCCAAGCTTTGAAGATATGAAGAAAGTTGTCTGCAGCGATAATCACCGTCCATCGATACCAAACCGCTGGAGTTCAGATCCGGTAGGTTTTTATTTACGCCTCAAAAAGAGAAGTCAGTCAAAGCATATTCTGTCCCCTTTGTCTTGCTGTTTTTTCAAGCATATCTAACTTATTGACTTTGAGAGTTCCCTTGTTAACCTTGCATTGAAGTAGCATTGACATTTTTTTTTTTCATATTTTTTTTTTTCAGTTACTGGCCGGAATGTCAAAGCTAATGAAAGAATGTTGGCATCAAAATGCCAATGTTCGTTTACCAGTGTTGCGCATCAAAAAGACTCTTCACAAATTAGCTTCCGCTGATGATAAATTTAGACTACAGTATGACGAAGTATGTGTTTAGTTTTTTATCAATTTTACATTACAAGAGAAACACTGAGACAAGCAAAAAAGCAACTCCATTATTTAAGTCTTTGATACGTTGTTTTAACGTACGGCCAATCTAAGTTTTAAACAAAAATTGAATATTCGCATAAACAAGAGTGTACACTACCGGTCAAAAGTTTGAGACCACCTCTGAAATTTGAGAAATATCGAGTTTTAACCCCGAAACTGTAGTTTTAGGAAAAAAGTTAATACGTGAAAATGTGAAGGACATGTCTTGTTGTAAATGATAGAAAAACATAAACTTGTTTTTTACTAAACATAAATTATTTACATATTTACAAAACCAATTAAAGACCTAAATTGAGTTTTCATCAAAAAACCCTCATTTAAATTCAATAATTTAACAATTCTGGGCAATCTTCTTACAAGTTTTTGTATTTTTTCTTGTGGAATATTATTCCAACAATTTTGTAGAGTTGCCCAAAGAGCAGATTCCGATGTTATGTGGTGATTCCGGACATTTCTATCACGCTCTTCCCATAAGAGCTCAATGGGGTTAATATCTGGAGACTACGGTGGCCATACCATTACTTTTAGAATTTCCTCGTCTCATTTTGTTTCAGGTATTCCTGGCAAAGTTTTTGAGGTGTGTTTCGGATCATTGTCTTGCTGGAATATAAAAGTTTCACCGATTAATCGGAGTCCAGATACTTCTTTATCCATTTTTCGGGAGTGAGTGAGTCTCATCAGTTATCGAACGAACGAGTAACCTCATTGGGATTATGACATTCGATAGGTCACATATCGTTTAAGAATACAAAAATGTAGTGGTTTAATCGAGTCTCTATTTGTTTTGAAGGAATTTTGAAAGGTTCGACAAATAATAAAACAAAACTTGAGCGAAATAGCAGAGGAAGAAATATATATATAATATATATTTTTTTTAATGAAATAAACACAGTTCGGCTTTTAACAGAGGACGAGATTGATGAAGCCATGAAGCTTAAAATCTTGATCAAAATGGATTATTGGCAAGAAATTTCATAATAAAATAACAAACAGTAAAATTTAAATTTTTTCTCAGAAAGTTCCTGCCATCAGCGAGGTGTTTGTCGAATGAAATTACGCTCGATAGCTGAGCAGAGAATTTAAATTATTTTACTAGAAGCTCGATACATAGTTCGATATCGTGAGAGGTGATGCCAAACACACATAATTTAGTATCGTATTACTCGATAACGGATGCCGTTATTCGGCCCCAGATCTCTCACTTCATCGCATGAGAAACATCCCCACACCTTTACTGAACCGACTCAATGCCTTATAGTTGGGACCATACAGTCAGGTAGCATCTTATGTTCAGCGCTGTGCCTGACGTACACTCTGCGATTTCAGCCAAACACCTTGGACTCATCGCTTTATTAGACTGTTGAAGTTGTTTTAGGGTCGTAGAAGTGGTTTCTGCACTGCAACGCGCCCAAAAAGTCCAGCATGCCTTAACCTTCGTTGTATCGTTGATACAGATAGTGGTTCTTCCCGCATTTCATTGATTTCGTCGCGTATTTCTGGTGCTGTTTTCTTCCTAGAACACTTGCTTATGGTGATGATATGCAGATCTTTGGTTTTCGTCGTTACTTTAGGTCGTCCTGACTTCCTTAAAACAACCGGTACTAGAGTAACGCTGTATGGTCCTGTATACTGCTCTTTTAGATATCTTCAGTTTTGTGGTGATTTCTCTTTGTGAATAGCCTTCTTCAATGAGGGTTATAATCGAAGATCGAGTTTCAGTAGTTAATTCCTTTATAACGGTCTCAAATATTAAATTCGATCAAGCCGAACATTCGGCGCAATCGAGTTAAACGTCATGAAACGTCATCGGAGACATTTTGTCAGAACTACTCGAAGCATTCGGGAAATCAGACAATCGCTCGACTTACTCATTGCCGATTATATACAGAATCCTGAACAACCCTTCACATTCCCAAATCATAAAAAATGAATGTAAAAAGTCATAAAAATTACAAACTACGGGAAATCCAAACAGAAGTCAAAAAACCATAATTGGGTGTTTTTTACCTTTTTTCACAAAATTCCTTATAATTTACAGAAAGGGATTAATATCTGGTGTTTTTTTTTCACTTGTACCTTTTATGAATGGTTGTCAATGCAGGTAAAAAAAAATCCTATTTTCATTCATAAACTCAAGCGCCAGGTACAAATAAAGCAACCATTTGAGGGTGGTCTCAAACTTTTGACCGGTAGTGTATGTATAAATTCTCTTCATTCAAACTGATTGTGTGTTCGTTAAAAGTACACAATATTTTAAGTACTTTAGGACTATTGTAGAATTAAGGTAGATTTTAAGATATTCTTAAAAAAAAAAACTATTTTTTTTCTTACACAAAAAAAAGTAAATAACCTTAAATAGTAATAAGAAATCAAGACAACAAATTGTTTTTGTTTCATTCTTTCAAGTGAATGGATGATTTAGTTTAAATTGTAAGGGGAACCAAATCGAAGTATGGATTCTTTTTATTTGATTCCGTCGTTTTAACGGCTCATAAATTCATAAAGACTTTGAATTGTCCACGTGTATCTTTTTGTGAGCTTAAATCTGAATTTAGTTTTTCTTGTTTGCGTAACGTGCCTTTAGCCTGCCTTAAATTTGAACGGAAATTGAATTAAAAATTCAAACCAGTGCCTCTTAAAATAAATGAAACATACACAATTGTTTGCTTTTTGTTTTAAACGAAATAAGAACCTTGACAACACAGAAACAAAGACACGCTTAAAATTGTTGTAAGTTGGTTAGGTTCATTTTGTAGCTTTTTAGCGTTTAAATTCGATGCAAGTGCCATTATTTAAGAAACATAATTATTATGTTATTTTTCTTCTAACTGATTTCTTCGAAACACTATTTTCCCCTTTTTGTATAAGTAATTGTTACGGCCTGTTTTGAAAGTTAAGTGTTACTGGCAAATATTTAACATTGCAGCTATGAACGTAATAGAGGAATAACGACACAGTTTTCTTTAACCGTTTGTTGGGTTCTAAAAAACTATGCAGTAAAATTACGGAATGACATATGTTTGCGACAAAGAACTGGTGCCTGATTATGGGATTCGCGGCGAATCGTTTTGCTAGCAAGTTTGACATCTTTCAATTATTGCTTTCGCTTTCGCTCGCCTTGTTCGTTTTGAATTCGACCAATTAACGAATTCGAAGGTGAATTTGAAATGCCGTAATGTTTGCTGGCGAGTTGAAATCCGACAGCTTTCTTATTGACCGATTAGGAGGGTTCACATGTACCATTGGCCATCAATGCTCGATCATGTGAACACAAAGACAACTGCTGGACCAACATGTTGGACGGATTTCAAAATTTTTTGATAACTTGGGTAGCTCTTCTAACCAACCAACTTGTGCAAACAGATGCTCGACAACTTCGGTGTTAATTTTCATTTCGTAAATGTCTCGGTCACGTTCATATCATGCGGGAATAATGGAAATAATTGCAAAAAACCTCCACCCTTCCGTCCCATATCTATTTCTTTATTCTCAATTTTTTTTTCTTTCGTTTCCCTTTCTTCCTATTCTTCTTCGAGAATTTCATTTATGATTTAATGAGCCCAATTTCGTTTCGGCATATTGCGTCTGCTTGCTATGAAAATTTCAAAATAATGATGTTCGACAACATTCATGTGAACGCAAAATCGGATGTTGGGTTCTTTTTGACGCCGAGCCAATGTTATCGAGCATGGAATATTGGAAGAAATAGTCAAACCAAAAGTGTTAAATCACTGGAATATTGGAAGATATTTTTTTCGCTCCGCCGCGAATTCGTTAATATGGAAAAACGAAGCTAGTCGAATTTAACGATCGAATTGAAAACGATCCGCCGCGAATCCCATAATCAGGCCCCTGTACATATTCATTTTTCATTTCATATTAATCGGTTGTTGTCGATTGATAATGAAAATCTAAATAATAATTTCGAGTTTTAAAAGAAACCGAATATATTTAAGTAAATGCAACTAATCGTCTTTGGAACTTAATTTTCACTAGAATAAACTTAATTGTAATTGTAAATAATACTTTTCATCTTTTTAGTTTCATCAGTAAAAATAGTCGTAGTTCTATCATTAATAACTCATTTACTAATTTAAAAAAAAAAAACTAGGCGTGTTTCTGTCTTTAATTTTAACGGAATAAATTAGAAGCTCATGTACTCTTAAGGAAAAAATTAATAAATGATTTTTTGTTTGTTTTAAGACTTGTAAATAATTATATGTTATGTATTTCCATTTTGTCATTATTAAACTGTAAGAAATAAAAAAAATAACAACGTTTTTAAACATTTGTTTTTATTTTTTTTGTTGTTTTAAGTAAAAGCGATAAAGTTCACCACACTGGCTGAAGAGTAGGAGAAAAAACTCCGAAAAAAGCTTGTTTACAGTATCCAGTCGATTACATGGAGCATCAGAACAAAGGTCTTACACAAAGAATAATGTAACTCTAATGCAATTATCTCGGTAACCAGGGCTAGGAATTGAGTTTAAAAATAAAATTAATAGATAATAGAGTGGCGCGACAGCCCTTGAAGAATCCATTTCTCTGAGGGCGTGTGAAGAATTGAGGGGACCTATAATTTAACCTCGATTTGGAACGGCAAGTAGTAGTAGTAGTAGAAATGGCGGCCACAAGCAGTCTAGCTCGGTGACCCAACTTGTGCCGTTTTGATACCATAAAAACTCGTTAGGCCTGTAAAATTAAAAGACGGGTTGTATAAAATTCGGAGTTTTTTGTTTTGAGTTCTCTAGCTAGCGATCTCAAGTTCGAAGAGGAAATACGCTTTAAATCCACTTTGTTACGTTTAGGAGATCAAATCTTTGATCTTCAGTTCGGAAAGCTCATTAAGGTCATTGAATAAAGATTTTTCTGGTTTTGGCTAGGGCAGGAAACTTACACAGGAAGTGACGAACAGTTTCCTTTTCTCGCTTGCCCCACAACTACGACAAAAAGTGTTGTCGATTTCATCATGATTTTAGAAAAATGTTGGACAGAAAAAAAAAATCTTCCAAAACCCATCGAATGATACATCAAAAGAAAGGTCTGGTCGAACTCTGTTCACCGAAATGGGTTTAATGTTTTTTGAAGGACTTGCACCCAAGATATTGGTTAAAATGTTAAATATTCGCAAATACTTTCCCGCAATTTCAAATCGATGTTTCTTTAAATTTCCCTCACAAACCGTTATATAATTGTTCATCAAAATAAGGGCCTTCAAGTATTCCATCTACCATAGAATTCGAATCCTTTTTTCAGGACTTGGATACAAAGTTATGGTCAAATATATAGTCGATTTCTGCTTTCAGAAAATTTCCTATGATTTCAAATCGCCATATCTTACAATTTTTCCAGGAAGCCAAGTGATGCATTCTATTCGCATTCTATCAGTCACTGAAAACCAAAATTATCTGTCTGGTTACCGAGTTATGATCAAATTACTTTTGTAATTTGGAAAGACAATCTTCTGATGCAAATATCTCCGCAATAAGGGCTCTGCTTCAGTTATGAGTTCAGGACAATGAGACATATGAAATATGTTGAATTTATCGAAATCTATTTCTTCATGACTTCCGAAAAATATGAGGTAACCCTTTACCAAAATTTTGGACAGATAAAAAAATTCTTCCAAAACCCATCGAATGGTACATCAAAAGTCAGACAAAAAAGGCTAGTCGAACTCTATTTATGGAAATGGGTTTCACGTTTTTTGAAGGGCTGGTACCCAAGATATTGGTTAAAATGTTCAATCAAATTAAATCTCAACACTTCCCTCGACAACCGTTATAAAATTGTACAACAAATTAAGGGCTTTACAGGTGCTCCATCAGCCATTGCAATCGAATATTTTTCCAAGCACTCAGTTATAAAGTTTTAACCAAAAATCAATTTCTTTTGATCGTCTTTTATATGGACCACTTTTGCTGTCTTGCTTACTGCGTTCGCAGGTATTGGAGAACGTGAGGGAATATAACGAACAAGGATGTTCCGAGTTCGATTTTGATTTCTGTTGGACCAATGTCTGTTTCTCTTTACACGCTAATTTCCATTTGTCTTTCCAGAGAAAGAGGTGTAAATGGAACGATAATTTAAACAATAAAATAATTTAAACTTTGGTTTTACACATTTTTAATGATTCCTCATATTCTTATCTTTTCTGGAGTTTCACATTTATATTCAATTATATCAATAATTACTTTCCTGTGCAAATAGCTTTGTTTCGCATCATTTTTATTTAATTTATTTTCTCTTTAAAAAGAATATTATTTATTTTATTTTTTTTGTAATTTTTTTTGCCAACAAAATAAGGAGTCCTTCGTTTTAAGCGACATAGTTGTATTGATTTTGATTATCCTTATCGCGTTCCATGTAGTCTCTGTCGATAAGAGATTCAATTCGTTTTTTCAAATCGGCAGGCTTTTAAGTAGAGAGACAAAGACAAGATTAATATCAAATCAAACCCATAGATGTAAAGAGATTACCTTAACAGGGAAAGTCAGTTGATTAAATAGTTCGCCTATCAAAAGATTATGACTTAATGTTTTTCGCATTTTCATTATCCTAACTATAGCGGCATCTATTTGATACTGTCGATCTTGGAATACACGTTCCTCTGTGGCTTTTTGTTCTTCCGCCTAGAGAAAAGGTGTTTTTTTTTTTCAATTTTAAATCAAAAGACAAAGAAAGTATTTCTTACCGTTTCTTTCATCTGAATTTGGTTTATTTTAATCCTAAAGAGTTTGTTTGTGAATTCGTTATTAAATTGGAACTGATCCTTGTCTTCAACTTCCCTGCTGCGAGGGATTTTCGTCAGGACACGGGCTTTGCCACAGGCAAGAGATTGCAGCGTTCTTCGTAGTTCTCCATCCTTGTAATTGAACATGTGTATTATTAAACAAACAAAAAAACTCATATGTAATGTTAAACATACTTCTATGTTACACGCTGCTTTAACTTCCTCAAAACTAAGGAGGTTCTTGTCGTTGAACAGCAATAAAACAAGTGCTTGAAACAAGGACACGAGGAGATCTTTTGGCCCCTGAAAATATCACAAATTGCAATTATTCTTATAAACATCGGTTTCCCTTTTTTTTTTTTGAGAAACTTACATGATCGAACTGAGCTTTAAGAACACAATGGCCAAGAGTTGGCTGCCACTGTAATTTCCTACCACTATGTTTGGCCAGATAGAATTTATTGAATACCTGTTGTGGTTTAACTAGCTGTGGTGGCATGGTAACTTCAGTTAGTGGATAAGTTGGCCAATAGCCCATTGTTAGGATGTTCACAGTCAAATCAATGTTTGTGAATTCTTTGTCCAAGTTTGCGGTATATTGCTTGAATGCGATATTGATGTCACGGCTCAATTCCATGTCTTTGAACATTCCTTCGAGTTTTGATGTAAAACCTCCGCCGCATTCTTGTTTAAGCTTGGACAGCATACTCTTTTCGGCATCCACCGAGGCAGATTTTCCCACAATAAGTCGTTTCGCCAGGTCCTGCGAAAAGGAGGTATTTTTAAATATTCTGTTGAAAACAACCATTTGACAGCCAAACCTTCTTGTAAAACGCTTCGAATACATCTTTTCCATGAATGAATCTAAACAGCACCATGATTTTATCAAGAATCTGTTCCAATTCCTCCTCTGTTGCTTCTTTGTTGCCCGCTCTCAATTTCATGTCCACGTATTTTGCTTCAGATTAAAGAGAATCAATTAAATTAGAGAACAAGGGGGTGAGATATAATTACCAATTAATTCAGCTGGTTTATTGGCTCGTTGATTTATAAAGAATTCGAATGCTTCTCGCAGTGAGTTTGTGTACTTTTCATTGTGTTCGAAGCACGTTCGCACAATGACATCCATTTTGTCCTTGAAATCAAGCAAATCTTGCACCATGCTCTTGTCCTTTTCAGGATCGATAACAATGGTTCGTCCTTTTTTCTAATAAACCAAGAAATTCCACTTGCTAAGCTTCTTTACAATTGGTAGAAGTATACAAACCTTTATGTAACCATTGAAGTTGCCGCACAACTCTGTGGTGCCGTTTTTGACACGACTCAATAAACTGTAGAGCAGTGTCAGTTCGGTCAGTCTGTTTTCCTCTAGTAACGTGTCTAGGCCTTTTTGTAAAATCTGTGTTAGATGTTCAGCAAGAAGCTCCTTTTCAACTGTATATATAAGTGGATATCTAGAATTTAAAAATTCATTAGGTCAAGTTTCTTTTTGTTTTCGGCAGCATTGTTACTTTGTACTCGAATCCAAATAGTGTAGCAATCGTTCGTTCTCTTCGGCGAGGCGCTTATCAACATGTTGCAGATATTCAGGCACTTCCAACTCTTGCATTTTGCGCTGACCTTCGGCCTGATAAAGTTGTTTGGTTGCAATCAAGAATTTATCCTCGAAGGCGCTTGAATAAATTTGCAAATCACATAGCATGCGAACGAGACTCTTGAGCAATGCACGATCAACGGCATCGCCGTTACGTTCTTTTTCAATTAGCAAAAGTAACCCCTCCACAGTGCGTCTTTGGACTAAACTGTTGAGGGCAATATGGGTACGAAAGAGATCCAGTCCCATGTCCCTAAAAGAAAAGCATACAAGCAAGTTTATAAACGAGTGTTTCTAACAACAGTTTGAAAAAACAAACTTACCATATAGAATGAACAGTCGGATTTTGTAAAACATAAGTGCGGTCAAGGTACAAAAAAATACTACGCATCATAATCATTTGATGACAGAATGATTGCCACCATCCATTGATTTTATTAAGAAAAACCTTTAGCAAACAAAAATTGTTATAAGCTTGAAACCATAGAACAGCAAGAACTCACCAATTTGTCCATGCTTTCACCAGTAAATGAATCAACATTCTTTTTGACATGATTCTCAGTTAGTGCTGTCAATTTTGCATAAAGTTGTGCATCCATTTTATGACTGCACATATTTTCCACAGCCTGATAGAGTTCTTCGAGCGAGTATTGTATTGGTTTTGATAATTGAATTGCAATGACAGCCTCTTGCAATTTTTGACATGTTTTTTCTGAATAGTTTTCTGGGAGTGTTGGTTTCGCTGTTCAGAAAAGAAATAAAGTATTTTCAATTTTTGTTTTTGATATTCATTCAAGACAAGTCAGTAGAGTCTTAATTGTATGTAATGTAATGCTTCAACTAAGGAGTTTCATTTAGTGCATCCTAAGTTAAAATTTGAATAAAGTAAAGTGAATATGAGATGTTTTCGTCGTTTCTTTAAAGGAATATGACATCGTTTCAATTTCTGCCGCGGCGTTTTTTTTTTTTTTAGTGGCGAGTATCCGCAATATGACGGCTGAAA
Source organism: Sphaerophoria rueppellii (assembly GCA_920937365.1). NCBI lineage: Eukaryota > Metazoa > Arthropoda > Insecta > Diptera > Syrphidae > Sphaerophoria > Sphaerophoria rueppellii. The sequence goes on along the minus strand of CAKKXW010000002.1, from coordinate 19,529,226 downwards.
TCCAACAAAGCCGCTGGAGCAGATGGACTAGCTCCTGAACTGTTCAAAGCAGCAGGTGAAAAAGGGAGATACTCTAAACTGCGGCCAACTATAGAGGACTCTACTAAACATCGCCTACAAGATCCTCTCTGCCGTAATATGTGAACGTCTGAAGCCTTTCGTCAATAATCTGATTGTTCCTTATCAATGGCCTTCAAACCAGGAAAGTCAACCATCGACCAAATTTTCACGTTGCGGCAGATCCTGGAAAGGACCTATGAACTCCAAATCGATACCCACCACCTTTTCATCGATTTTAAGGCCGCGTATGACAGCATCTACAGAGACGAACTGTACAAAGTTAAGTCTAGTTTTGGCGTCCCTGCAAGCTCGTTTGCTTGTGCAAAATGACGATGGAGAACACACGCTGCTCCATCAAGGTTGGCAAAGAGCTTACGGAATCTCTCGACGTCAAAAAAGGATTCAGACAAGCCGATGCACTGTCATGCGATTTCCTTAACATCGTTCTTGAGAAGATAGTGCAGAACTCCAACGTCAACACCAGAGGCACTATCTTCCAAAAATCTGTTCAAGTTCTTGCGTACGCCGATGATATTCATATATAATGGGAAGAACACAGCGTGATGTCAATGGCGCCTTTGCGAGAATTGAGACAGAAGCGGCAAAAATGGGTTAAGCGGTAAATGAGGGAAAAAACGAAGTATATGCTGTCTTCGAGGAAGGACACCCAACACCGACGGCTCGGGCAGAACGTCACAATAGACGCATATAACTTCGAGGTATTAGAGGAGTTTGTGTACCTAGGCTCCGCTATAAACACGGGCAATAACACCAGCGCCGAGATCAGACGAAGAATAACTCTTGCTAATCGCTGTTTCTTTGGGCTAAGAAAGCAATGGAGTGGAAAAGCCCTCTCTCGAGCAACTAAGGTAAAACTGTACAACACACTCATGATCCCAGTCCTGCTGTATGGTGCGGAACCATGGACCTTGACAAAATCGGATGAAAGTTCCTTAGGCTGTTACGAGAGGAAAGTTCTTCGGGTCATCTTTGGCCCCGTATGCATTTAAGGGGAATGGCGAAGAAGAAGCCAGAAGGGTCAAGGTCCAGAGTCTCAGATGGCTCGGTCATTTAGAGCGGATGTACACCAATGCTCCGGCCCGTAAAGCCTTCGACACTATTCCCGAGGGACCTAGAAGGAGAGGAAGACCGCGACTCAGGTGGCGCACTCAAGTGGAAGAGGACTACAATCAACTTGGAGTGCAAAACTGGAGACGACTAGCTAAGGACCGAGCTAGCTGGCGGAGACTGTTGATTGAGGCACAAGTCCACAACGGACTGTAGCGCCACCTTCAGAAAGTAAGTAAGAGTATCCGAAGTATCCATCACCCCAATAATCACAGCAAGCAGTGATCTCGTTTGGATTGATACCGTCCTCATTTCAACGGTTTTTTTCACGTTCATTTATCCAGGATTGGGCCTTAGGTCGTTTTCTATACTCTTTTATATGTCAAGAGTACAATCTGAGTATCAGAAAAAGCAGAGTGTTCGATAGGAGGTGCGGTGTACATTGGTCTTGAATTCCTGAATTGCAATGACTGTGGAGCACAGAGTGTGGAAAAGTATTCAAAATTCGCGTAGTACAGATACAGCTAGGTTAGGTTAGGTTACACTTAGATCAATACAGATACATTGTGATATCCGTGACTATTTCTACTCAAGCTAATAAAAACCTATGTGTTTAGTTAATCAAGCCATTTGGAGGCATTGGTGAAGTTGAAGTACTAGAGAGTTCTTCTAAGACCCCGAAGAAATAATTGCCGAACAATTTCGTCCTTTTGTGGGAGAGTGAGGGGCAATGACATACAATGTGTGGAGTGTCTTCATGCACCTCCTCGACACCACATCCTCTACATAGATCATCTAAACTGATTAAGCCCGGTGATTATACTCAGAATAGATCGAAGTGATCTATTGTTTTATTGCATAATCTTGAAACAAGCTTTGATTTTACCTCATTGCCGCTTGGCTATCAATGTAAAAAGTGAGTGACAGCCCGTGCTATCGCCATCATTAATACCTGTTTAGCAGCTATTGTCACTGCCAGGGTTTCCGCTTGGAAGACACTACTGTAGCCTGAAACCCTAAGCGAGTCGGTTAACTTGAGAGATTTAGAATAGAAGCCTGCACCTACAACATCCATCTGTATAGATAGCTATTAATGACTGACTGGAATATGGTATGTTATCAATCCATTCCTCTCTGCTTGAAGAATGCAACCTGGAATCGTTTGTGAAACTCAAGTTCGGGTGATTTACAGTCTGCCGTAGTTCTATGACCCATACCTTTATGAAGGATTTGAGCATGTCCTATGGAACTGGTTTTTTCCAAACTTTAGTCTGACTAAGTCGCAAAACACTTTTAGCTGCAGATTCTTAAACAAAGAGATCTAAAAATAAATAAATAAATAGAATGGCGCGGCAGCTTTTGAAGAGTCAAGGCCTAAGTGGCTTACTCTCATCAACAATTCAGCGGGTGCGTGTGAAGAATTGAGGGGACCTGCAATTTAACGTCGATTCCGAACCGCAAAGTTGAGAAGCACTATTTCATGACAGATTGACACTCTTGCAAGTTTTGTCAGTTCTTCGCAAGAGGCAGTACCCATGAAAGATGAAATAAAATGTATGGGCACGAGTAGAACTCGAACCCACGACGTTCTACTTAGCAGCCAACGCACTAAGCCACGAACACTACGAACAAAAAAATCTAGGGGTTCGTGCTCTTTTCTAAAGCTTTCCACCAAATCAGATTAGTATTGGTCTAATTATTGCAGAATACATCCATCTGATAATTTTAGGGTTTGGTCCCCAGATTTTCCCGAAAGTTCTATTGCAGGAGTAAAAGGCAATCGACGATTTTTATATCTTTCTTTGGTGTTAAGACCCCAGTTTAATTTTTCATTTACGATATACTTTGCATGATCAGTGATTTTAAGAGGACAGCCTTTAATTGAAGGTAATAGTAGTTGGGTATTTTATGTTTGTTAGTAAACAGCACTAGTTCTATCTTAACTGAATTGACTATCAGCCTACAGTTCCTAGTCGATTAACTTTACCAACGAGAGGGCATATTCGATTTGTTCACTGATAGTGGATAAGAACTTGCCCGTCGCTAACAATGCAAGATCGTCAGCGTAGGCTTTTGTTTAAAATCTACTTGATCTCAGCTTAGAGAGTATGCCGTTCATGACAAGAACCCAGAGTAGCGATGAGAGGACTCGCCCTGTGGGATGCCCCTGGATGTAGAATCGAATGAAAGCAAGGGTACGTTATAATTTCATTCAACTGGATGCCCCTTGAAAGCAGTGTACGAACTTATTAATCTTATTAGAGAAGTTATCGCGATAATCTTTAGTATAAAAGTTCATGTTTACAGAATATGCATGTACAAACATAAATGTACATTACTCCAAGTCGCAAAACTAGCTTAGGAAACAAATGAGTTTTTTTACAACATTTTCAGACTTACATTTGAAATTTTTAATAACAATCTTTTTGACATCTCCCGGCTTTGACATGTTATTCATGGAGGTCTTGTTCAAAAACGATGATCTATTTTCCGTCACCTGAGCGTTGTTGAGCAATGAAAAGTTTGGTCGTCTCTCGCCGTTGGCCGATCCAAATGGAACTTGGGGATTGCTCATATTATTGCCGGCTGCGTTATTTTGACGAACGAAAAACTTATTATTGCTACTGTCGTCGGACGAGGTAAGTTTACTTTGTTTTAGATTCTCAGTGTCCTCGACGGTTTCCATTTGTTTGTATTTTTTCGAAGCGCTCATAGTAATTTCCCCCCGGTTGAGTGTTTTATTGGCCTTTTTGGGGAAATCGGTTGCGGGTACACTATTTTTATGCTCTGCTTCGTCTGCTACTCTTCTCGTGCCCTTTTCCTTCTGTCTTGGCAATGGAATAATTCTTTTTTTTTATGCACGCACCACAGCTGCAAGAGTAGAAAAAAAAATAACTAAATCAAATTGTATATGGGTAGACAAAAATATATTTTTATTTTTGTTTTAGTCAATTGAAAATTGTTTTTCATGAACAATTAAGCGATGATTGTGTTTTCGATGTAATAATGGTTTTGGACAAACAGAGGGTTCATTTGCAGTCTGTTTTATTTTTCTTTGAGTTTTATTTTTGCAAGACGAACTTTTTTGTGCTTTGGATGATTGAAGATTTGCAATACTTACTCGGCTTGCACTATCACTAAATGTGATTATTTACATTAATCAATAACTAATCTACTGGTAAAGTATATAATTGGCTTAATATGAACTATTATTGGGGATAAAATAAGAATTATTTGAAGAACAATTTTAAACAAAAACACACGACTACCATTTGAGGGTGCTTATAGGGTTTGTTCAACAATACAGATGGCAGCAGCGCGTTGAATTGTCAAATAAGCAATAGTGATGCCAATAAAACGGAAAAATCGTGATAGAATGGACGAATTCAGTTCTCAGTTGGATATAATTTTGTGTTTGAAAAACAACCGCTGTATGTAATGTGGATGTTGAGTGAGATCATAATTTGGAAAATAGACGATTAATTCAGGCTAACGATCGCATGAATTAACGATTATCATCTCGTTATATTATAAATTTATATACAAAGGTCGCGAATGAACAACCAAACACAAGGCAAGAATGATTTTTGAACAGCCCGAACATTTTGTTCGTTGGGAGTGTGGATGATGTGGAAGAGTTTGGCAGTTCGTATCAACTATTTCGCTACGAGTAAAATTGTTTTCTCAAATTTATTAACATTTGAGATTAAAAATTTAATTTATGCATCACAAATCAAACATAAACTATACTTTTATCGTTTTGTTGAAAATTTTAAAGGATATACGGCTTCAAAAGCATCTAAAATCACTTTTCTTCATTCATTCGTCGTTCGTTGGTCGTGCTCATGTGAATAGTGCTTTACTGCCTTGAATTATGTTTGAATAACTTAGACTGCTATTACACGATTACTCATGAGTTATGACTCTTTTTCGAAATCTCTTTTAAAATTCGAACACTATTACACCTTGACTCTTAAGTCATGACTCAAATTTTCGCATCCCTCTTTAATTCAGATTTCCTCCTCGCAATGAAATGAAAGACATTCGTTCCATTGAATAGGGGGGTTTACATGGTCATACATGGTGTGACAACATGGTTGGACAACGGCATGACAGCATTGCGTTTACACGAAAAACGATGTTGTACAACATCAGTTTGTGATTTTTCTTCTAGAGTGTGGACATACTACGGCGAGTAAAATTTTAGCTTCAATTTACTTTCCACAATTTCGGATAACTTGTGTAAATTTCAAAAAATTCCCTCCAAAAAACATTATTGCAAATTGACAACATTTTCAACCAAAATTTCAAAACGCAATGAATTGAACGTCGACGAAATGACTTCAGTTGTACAACATGTGTTTACATAGGTTGGATGGTGTGACACACCACCAGGTTTTCCAAAAAAATGGAAAACCATCCAACATGGTGTGGCAAGCGGTTGTTTTAGCGTTTACATGATCAAAATCGTCATATTCACACCATGTTGTCACACCATGTGTGACCATGTAACCCCCCTTATAAGAAGTACAGGAAGCGGTATTAGCTACATGTACAGTGTACGCGAGTGAAGCAACAAAAATGTCAAACTTTGACTGTGTTGTCAGTCGAGTTCAGGGGTGTATTATTTCTGTTCGTGATGGTAAGGCGCTGCAATTCGTTGAGTTCCGGTAGTGTGCACGGTTGTTTTGAATAGTTCTTCCATCGTGTTTCGAAACGTTTTTATTTGTTGGTCGTATTACAATAGGCGTAATAAACGTGATGAATTACGGATGGAAAATCAAGAAAATGTACTGGAAAATAAAAAAATTAATCATTAAAAACCGTGCCGTGCACCTTTAGTGTTAAAACACCATGCTTCCTAAAAAACGAATTGAGATTGAAAAAAAAAGTTGAAGCGAAATCGATGAAATCTTGCTTCAATCAAATTTCGCTTGGCGCCCCTGAGATTAACTATTTTACTGCAGACCAGCCCTGTTGTAAAGCGTTTGTGTTTGTGAAGCTCACACTACTTAGAAAAATGCTTCAATTCTTGTTCATAAGACCCCTTCCTGTACTTCTTATTCAATGATTCTTTCTCACACTTTCAAATAGCATGGTATACAAGTGAACTGGAGTAGTGGCCGTAGCTTAGTGGTTAGGTGCGTCGGCTGCTAAGCAGAACGTCGTGGGTTCGAATCCTATTCAGGCCCAAAGTTTTTATTTCATCTTTCACGGACACTGCCTCTTGCGAAGAGCTGACAAAACTTCCAAGAGTATCATCTGTCATGAAAAAGTGCTTCTCAACTTTGCCGTTCGGAATCGGCGTAAAACAGTAGGTCCCCTCAATTCTTCACACGCACCTAGAGAATTGTTGAATGAGAGTAAGCCACTTAGGCCTTGGCTCTTCAAGAGCTGTCGCGCCATTCTATTTTTACAAGTGAACTGGAAGCAAGACGAATTTAAATAAAACAAAATACGAAAATATTGAATGAGAAGTGAAGACTTCAAAAATGAGTCGTATAAAAATTTGCCTGCGACTCACCGGACAAATTATTTTCCTTTTCAACTTTTCGAATTTTGTTTCTCTTGCACCAACGTAGTTCAAAAAGAGTCACGACTCAAGAGTCGTCATGTAATAGAAGTCTTCCGGATGAAGTTCAAATAAAGGGGTTTCCAATAAGAGGTGTTATTTTGATATTTAAAGAAAAATGGCATTTTTTGAGAAAATTGATCGGACGTTTATTTCATTATAAAGGGGAAGGTTTGCCGTTAATAAAGAAACACAACATCAGCCAAATGGCCGCCACGACCACGCTTACAGGACCATATCCTTTTCATGAAATTTTCCATAACCAAATCGCAAAGTGGCTGCCCTATGTCCTCGATAGCCTCACGAATTCCATCTTTGAGGCCTTGAATCGATGCTGGGCTGTTGGCGTAGACCTTATCTTTCACGTGGCCCCAAAGGAAGAAGTCACAAGGTGTTAAATCACAAGATCACGTTGTCCAGATCAATGTCATCCAATTCCGGCCATAAAAAATCATTAATCATCGCTCGATAGAGCAATCCATGACCGTAACTGTTATTTTAGTTCCACGAACCGTCTCTGCCAAATGTTCACCATTTTTATAGTGAATTTTAATAATTTCAATGCGTTGTTGAAGCGTTTATCGTTCCATTTTTATTAATGACGGTGTTTCTACTTGTTAAATGTCAAAAAATGACAGCTTCAAAAATTACAGCTACTGAAAAAGCGGGCTATTCAAAATAACACCTCTTATAGGAAAACACTTTTTCTTACAATTTAAATTTCGCAAAAAAACTTTGATAAAGAAAACAGAGTTATATTGAGGTATATTATTCTTTTATTTAATAATACATTGGCGTTTAAATTTCACTTTCAATTTTATTTTATATAATTTATTATGAATTTTCGTTTACAATTTAATTTGAAATCAATTATAAACAAGTTTTTTTTTATATATATAAATTATTCATACAGTTTTCATATTAAATAATTATTCAAATTGATTTTAAAATTTATTTTGTGAATGCTGTTAATAAATATGAATACTGAAAAAAAAGTATACAATAAAATATATTTATATGAAATATTTAAATATATTAATAAATAGGATATTAATTAAAAATACAAGTTTTGCTCATAGTGTAATTTTTTTTTTCATTGATTTTGATATTTTTGTTTGCCATTGTCTTTTTTGTTTACTTTGATTGCAACATTCTATAACTTTTGTTGTATATATATTTCGATTCTTTGTGTGTATTTCCTTGTATATATAATTTTCTCTCTATATACATTCATATAGATTTTGTTAAAATTTGTTTTTATATAACTCTCTGGATAACTTTGAAACTGTAACATTTTTCAACTTTACTTTAAAATGTCTCCAATAACACAATAAACTTTTCATTTTCGTATGGCAGCGTGGTATTTTTATTTTTTTTTGCTCCAGTAAATATTTATTTACATGCATTGATTTATGTTTGATCATGAAGAAACTACATACATTAATTAAATATATTTAACTGTTATCTATATATATATGGTTTATGTTTTTGTTCGGCCCAATCTAGGTAACCGTCGTCGGAGCGGAATTTTCTCCGATTTCCTCCGAATTTTGCTTCTTGATAGTTCTCCGACAGGCAAAATGTCTCCGATTCGGGGGAAATCGGAGAAAATCACGCTCCGACGGTTACCTCGTTCGGTATGGTTATCAGAATAGAATAATGTAGTCGAATAAGATTAAATATAAATACATTGCATAAATGTATTTCTTTGTTCGAAGTTTTATATATTTATTACAGATCTTAAGAATTAATGTGTTTAAAAGAATATAATACGACATTAGTTAAAGTATGAAATAAAGAAAAGATCTCGGAACATAACTGTTCATGAAATAAAATTATACTTTTACAAAAATATAGACCTACTACTTGAGGAAAATTGTGCAGTTTGTATCAATACCATGAAAGATTACAGTACATAACAGTTAATAACATAATATGAATAATTTAATTAAATATACGATAATGATACAACTTTTATTTGTGTACACAAAAGATATTACTTTAAAATGACAAAACAGAAGTTATTTGATTTAAGATGTCTCTAAGGTCAAGTCTTTAAGGAACTTGGTATAAAATCAGTGAGAATTAAAACATCAACGTATTGAAGCCTATTTGTTTTATTTCAACAACAAATTAGGAAAGAGTAATTTATGGATCTGACTAAAACAGAAGGAAGATATTTACGATAGAGACAATCATACGAAAAAGGTAAGTGATTGGTTTCTTTCGAACTCCACTATACATAATAGGATATAATTTTAGTAAGTTTGTTTTTATCAAATATCAGTGCACTCCTCAGTGGAGTGCGATTTTCAATCGGGCAACATATGAACGAAACTAACCGGAAACATGCCACGTCTATTTGGATGTCCCTCGATTACACCTTCCATCCAATTTTCATCATCAGTTCGTTCATTGAGAACGATGAGTATTTCGCCTTCTTTGAATTCCAGTTCGTCATCATTATCAGCAACGCAGTCGTAGAGAGCGCGACATCTTCGGTGGCCGTTCTAAAAACAAGAAAATGTTTAGGTAAGACATAAGTTAACTAAATGAGTTAAACGGTGGTGGTTGGATGTTGTAGGATCTGGGGACGTATGCTGTAACTTTTCCTATACACCAAGTGCTTACTTTAACTCCTCGAGGTAACCACCGGGTTAAGGCCAACAATTCCACCCACCCGACATGGACGAAGTGAAGATAGCGATATCTAAACTTAAGTTGAACAAAGCAGCTGAAGCAGACAGGCTAGCCGCCGAACTGTACAAAGCAGCTGGAGATGATTTCTTAAAGAGCATGCTCCAGCTCATCTGCAAAATTTGGTAGGAGGAAAGCATGCCCGATGAATGGAACTTCAGCATCGTATGCCCGATCCTCAAAAATGGAGATCCTCTGAACTGCACCAACTACAGAGGTATAAGTCTCCTTAACATCGCCTATAAGATATTGTCTGCCGCGCTGTGTGAACGTTTGAAGCCCTTTGTCAACAACCTGGTAGGTCCTTATCAGTGTAGCTTCAGACCCGGAAAGTCCACCATCGATCAAATATTCACCCTACGGCAGATCTTGGAAAAGACCCAGGAACTTCAAATCGATACCTACCACCTTTTCATCGATTTCAAGGCCGCGTATGACAACGTCTATATAGACCAACTATATAGAGCAATGTCTAGTTTTGGCATCCCAGAAAAACTCGTCCGTCTGTGTGCAATGGAAAACTCACGCTGTTCCATCATGGTCGGAAAAAACCTAACGGACGCTTTTGATGTCAAAAAAGGTCTTAGACCAGGCGATGCAAAGCTCCAATTTCAACGCCAGAGGCACAATCTTTCAAAAGTTCATCCAGCTACTAGGATACGCAGACGACATTGACATAATTGGAAGAACACAGCGTGATGTCAGTGGAGCGTTTGTGAGCCTTGAGGCGGAGGCCAGGAAGATGGGTCTAGCGGTTAACGAGGGCAAGACCAAGTTAATGCTGTCGACAAGAAAGGACTACCAACATCGACGTCTTGGAGCAAATGTCAACATAGACAGATTTAACTTCGAGGCAGTTAAGGACTTTGTCTACCTGGGATCCGCTATCAACTCAGACAACAACACCAGTGTTGAAATCAAACGAAGAATCAGTCTTGCCAATCGCTGTTTCTTTAGACTTAGAAGGCAAAAGTGACACTCTACAAAACCCTCATCATCCCGGTCCTCATGTATGGTGCAGAGACATGGACTATAACATTATCTGATGAAAACGCTTTGGGCTGCTTTGAGAGAAAAATTCTTCGAGTGATTTTTGGTCCTGTCTGGGTTAACGGAGAATGGAGACGAAGATTCAACCAAGAACTGTACGAGCTGTACAGCGACGCTGACCTAGCCAGAAAAGTAAAAGTCCAATGACTTAGATGGTTGGGCGATGTTGAGCGAATGGAAAATAATGATCCGGCTCGTAGAGTCTTCGAATCCAACCCGGAAGGACGTCGCACAAGGAAGACCGCGACTCCGGTGGAGCACACAGGTGTTAGAGAACCTGAACCAACTTGGCCTGCGAAACTGGAGACAGTTAGCCAGGGACCGAGCTGGCTGGAGAAGTTTGTTGGGTGAGGCCCTGGTCCGACCTGTACGGTAGCGCCACCATAAGTAAGTTAGTAAGGTAACCACCGGGTAATGGTTATATCTCCAGATATAACCTACGAAACTTGTAAGCGCGGGTGCAAAACGGAGGAACAGAAGCACCTAATCAATGGCCCAAAAAATTTATAAGATAGTGCGAGGGGCTAACAACCCCTCCACAGTAAGAAACTTGATAGTTATGAGAGAGACAACAGCCTCGGTTAATGACTCCCCCGTTATTGTGACCAGACCCGGAACGACAACGGACTGTGCATTGAGAGTTTGTACCTAGAATGTAAGAACACTCTACACTCTAGGTGCAACTCAGAAACTTGAATCTCTCCTCTCGCAGTATAAGGTAGACATTACTGCGATCCGGGAAATGCGATGGATAGGATCAGGGATAATGAAAAGGAGAAACTGCGACATTTATTACAGCTGTCATCGCCGTGGTGTGATGATGACTGATGAGTGCGCGTTATTGAAAAGAGAGACGGAAAATGCACGTTTGCAGATGCTGCAACGGAATGCAAGAGCAGCAAGAGAAGAGTACCAAACAAAAATGAGAAATGAGAAAAAGACCCTACGAAGGAAAAAAAGAGCATCCGCAGTTTCTCAGCTCTAAGATGAGGCCTTCACAGCGATTGAATAACAGGCGAAACTCGTTGGTTTTGAAGTGAATGAGGACAAAACAAAGTACATGCTATGAACAAACAAAGCAACATCTTTCCACCGCCTAGGACAAAACAACGCTCCAGTCAAGAAAGTCTTCATCCCAGCCCCCAGGTTAGAGACGGCAAAGGAAGACCGAACCTACTGTACAAGGGCCAAGGTTTCGGCGACTGGTGACTGCATGCGAGGGACCGTTCACGATGGAAGGCTGCAGTATCTCAGGCTGAGTTCATTCATGGATTGTGAGCCGGATAAGTAAGTAAGTAAGAGAGTAAGTAAGTAAATGGGTTAAACGATAAGATACTCACATAATTGTTAAATTGTTTTCCTTTTAGATTACTATCTGGTGATGCATTAAGACGTTCGTTATCAATTGCTGACGTATTTGAATCAGCTGAATGATCAAGACCACTGGAGGAATCCATTTCTGACAACCATGGCTCATATTCAGTGTAGTTTTGATTGAGTAGCTAAAATAAAGAGACATTACGAGTTAGTGATGAACAAATTATGACCAAAGACCAAAGCAAAACAAAAGAAAAAAAAAATAAAACAGATAAAAACACACATAAAGAACGATGTTAAGCGGCCGGCAGTTTGTTAATAATGTAACTGCTATTGCTATTTGTTTGCTGATATAAACTCTCTATGAACTCTTTTTACAAGGTTTTTAGTTGCAATTATGTACAAACACACACGTGACAAACACTATTTGCAAGACCCTGTTAGACTACATCAAAATTCTTGTTTGTTTTTCGTTTATTGTAATAAATACCGTTTCTTCGCTGGGACTGGATATTTTCTGTAATTTTCCAGCTTTACGCTGCAACAAAAATGTATGAGTTATAATTACTAGAAAATAACAAATAATTGGCTGGTGTCTTAAATCCAAATTAGGTCGGTATTTTTTTATGAACGAGGAAGTAAGAGATGACCAATGCTAAAATCAATCGTGCTTGCCAATATCTGCTTTTTGGGACTTAAAAGTCAATGGAGATGACATGGGCCTTCCATAAAAGGGGCGAGTCAATTTTTGAATATATTCTTTGTTCTAATTTATCGTAATAGGGGCAATCAACCTTCCTTTCCATACAAAAACAGGGAAGAAATCATAGATTTGACTCTCATTAGTAATAATAGTAAGATTTCAGTTGAAGACTGGAGAGCCTCACCTAAATAATCTTTCTCAGATCACTTTAGGATACTCTTTTCTATAGACAAGAACTTTGCTGAAAAGAAACCTTATAGGAACCCAACTAGAACCAATTGGCAGTTTTAAACTCTAGGAAGGAATTAAACAGAATCTGCCACACTAACCAGGTTAAGCTCTGCTTAGATGAAGTAGCCACGAAAGGGTCAGAAGCAGATACAAGGAGTAGCGACCATTCAGATAGAGGAACACTCGTTCCGATTTGGGTACTCATGAAAAAGATATCCTTAAATCAAAAGAGAAAATCAATAACTTCTGGAAATCCAGGGACGATTGCGTAATCTTTAGGAGTTTATGGCCTAACACTAATGAAAAGGAAACTCGGTATATTCTATCGCTGAGTAAAATGAACATTGAGATCCTGATAATTGTAACGGGTCAATGCGCCATTGGCACAATGGCCAACAAGATAGGGGCTTTTGCACCCGATTTCTGTAGGAGTAGGAGGATGAGCAGGAAATAGAAACCATTAAACACCTGTTCTGTGACTGTCCGAACCTCCAAACTAACCGACTCCGTTATTTCGCGAACAGGTTTGTAGGGGAACTGGATGATCTAGCACAGGTCTCAATGGCAAACATGAGGACATTTATAGATAGCACATGCTGGTTCGTTAACGAGCCGGTCTACGTTAATCGGCAAGTTTGAAGAACATCGATGCTAACTTTCATTTTTATAGGGGATCACAATGGACCAGTAGGCCCCCGTGTATGCCACAGTTCACGCTGTGCACACCCCTTATCACCTAACCTAACCTAACTTGACATGGGCCTTGTAACGGGTTGTACAGGAACTCCTAGATCTCGCAAGAAGCACAAACAATGTTCAATAGCTACGACTGCATGTGGAATGAACGGAACAGTGACCTGCTCCGGCAAGTCTTCGATTTCATAACATTGACTTGAATTATGGAAGCCAAATAACAAAGATCAGAGCTTATAGAGATATCAAAAGGCTTTTAAAAAAAGTTGAGGTTCAACACACCGACAAAAAGCATTTAAATGAAATAAAATTTAATTTGTTTTTGATTAAATGAAGACAATGAACACACAAGCCCTGCGTTTCAATGGAGACAATGTTGAAGATATTCGTATGAGTCAGTACCTTACGTTTTAGTTTCAAGTTAATTCAGTCTTGGAAACTGATTATTTAAGTTATTTACATAGTCCATCACTGGCTGTAATTTTGTTTCAAGTTTTTTTATTTACATCCATATCAGATTGTGGAATGTGGATGCATAGAAAAAGAATAAACTAATGCAAACGAGTTTTTACCTTTCTCGGTGGTGCGACGGGTCCTTCGTCTATAGAACTTATACTCTCATTTGATTGTCCATTGGATATTTCTTTTTCTGAAATCAAAAATTACAATCATAAGTTTGCTCTTTACAATTTAGTTTTGAATTTAAAATTACCATGCGGTGGACCTGGTGGCGGTATTTTCGGCCTTGAAAGGGATTTATCAACATGTTTTAATTGGGGAATTTCACCGGTGGGTGGAAGAACAAGTTTGGCTCCAGCCAAGTGCCGATTTAACGATTCCCCACTCGGCGAACGTTTGTGACCAAAGGTTGTCATTTGGATGAGACTTTGGCTGCTACCACTCACCCCACCTCCGCCGTCATACAATCCGCCACTAACTTTTGTTTGTTGTGTCATTTGCGGATCAAATCTTTCGTATACTTTATTATCACAATGGAATATTGTGCCTCGTGCACTGTCGACGCTTCGCAAATGCGGCAATGTGCTATACACCGCTTCGGATTGATTCTTATTGTTGACAGTGCTGCGAGTGTCATTGTTGTCGAAATTTTGTGAATGTCTAGGCGCATGGGGTAAGGTACCATAGAAGGAGTTTGAGACTGGAGGTGGAGCAGGTGCTGTACGTTTTTTTAATGAATTCATATTTGCTATAAAAATACACAAGGCGGCGTTATATGAGACAAAAGGAATTTTATTTTTTGATAGTTACCAGTTGAAGTGGATTTCCTTGCTCCCTGTACAAGGCCACCTCGTTGACTGCTCGTTGTTGAACCGGGACTTGAACCACCTCCACCAGTCAGATATTGCCCGATGGGAATGTGTTGTTTTGGGCTTGTTCCGGCCTGGTTAAAAGGTACAGTTGTTGTTGGCAACTGAAACTGTCGATTAGGACAGTTGGAAATTGGACTAGAACCACTTTGTATTGAATCACATGTCGAGGAACGCGAACGCAAGATGGGCGAATCTCCGCCAGCAAAACTTGGTGGTCGGGAACGTGATTTCTGAAAAAAACAAAAAAAAATTAGAACAATAATTTTAAATTTTCATTTGAGTTTGATAGAATGTAAACATACGCGCTCATCAATGACCGTATCGTCGTCAGAGAAGTCGGTGGAACCATCATCATTTGGTAGATTCCAATCGGTGTTGATATGATCAAAAGCGCTCTTCTCTCTTCTAATGGCACATTCAATCTACAAAAACAAAGGTTTTAACGAATATACAACAATTTCGCAAAAATTCTTTACCAATTCCTGGCACGCATTGTGACCCATTTCTTTGGCAATTTCTAAAGGAGTTTTATTTTGCGAGTTCTTAAGTTCATAATCAGCTCCAGATCGTAACAGAAGTTTCAAACATTCACGTCGATCGTGCAGAGCACACAAGTGTAAAGCAGTATTTTTTCCAGTCATGTCTATGACATCTGGTGGATTTGTTGCCTTATTAAGGCCCTTTGGTGGCATATTTTGTATGAGGAAATCAACTATATGCAATGTCGAGCCCATTTCGCGTAAAATGGCCAAGTGCAGAGCCGTCTCACCATCATCCGATGATGGTAAACAACATGTCAAATCGGCTCCTTCAGCCCAAACTTGCAGAAGCTGACTCATATCAGCATTAACGATGGCTTGTTCGAGATCACACCGAAGGTCATTGTCATCGGCACAAGTTCGCATTACATAACGCTTGGCGACATATTTGGCGCGTATGAAGTCATACCGTTGTTCCCTATAGTTTTTTAACATTTGATAAGTACAGTTTTTTTTAAGGTAAAATTTTAAACATCAAGACATCTTACATTGTGCTATCTGGCGTTAGTTTTCCTCTACCCAGTGTGGCTTCCATAATTTCGTTGAGTGTATTATTGCCCATTGCACGAGCAATTAATAAATTCGCTGTTGTTAGGTTGTCTAATGTTAAGCTCTGTATTCTTGAATGATGCACGCCCAGATCTCGATGCACGCCCGAACACTGAATGCATACGAGCACCCCAAAATTTAAACTTATCCATGTGACATCATTACGAGAACCACAATCACAGCATTGGTCGTTTCCTGGTAGATTTTGGACGTATCTTTAAAGAATAAATTGATTAACTTTTTTCATATGCAATTTTTTTTAACAAATTGTAAATATAACAACAAAATCTGTTAACAAAACCGTTTTGGATTTGCTCTCGCAAACAAAGACACCATAATCATGGTTTTAGACGCGAGAAACTTCTCTCTTTATGCCATATTTCATCAACGTTTAGAGTTGACATTTGTTAAAAAGTTAAGCCTTTTTCTTGCAATTGAAATCACTTATATCTACATACACTGTCAGTCAAACACCCCCTAAAACGATTCTCTTTTTCACTCGACTAAGGAAGAAGATCTTGTCTGCCGTGCTGTGTAAACGTTTGAAGCCTAGGTATTTATCAGTGTGGCTTCAGACCAGGAAAGTCCACCATCGTTCAAATATTCACCCTACGGCAGATCTGGGAGAAGACCCAGGAACTTCAAATCGATACCTACCACCTTTTCATCGATTTCAAGGCAGCGTATGACAGCGTCTAGAGAGACCAACTATATAGAGCAATGTCTAGTTTTGGCATCCCAGAAAAACTCATCCGTCTGTGTAAGATGACAATGGAAAATTCATGCTGTTCCACCATGGTCGGAAAAAACTTAACGGACGCTTTTGATGTCAAAAAAGGTTTAAGCTAAGGCGATGCGGTGTCATTCGATTTCTTCATCATCATTCTTGAAAAGATTGTGCAAAGCTCCAACGTTAACACACTAGGCACAATCTTTCAAAGTTGGTCCAGCTACTAGGATACGCAGACGACATTGACATAATTGGAAGAACGAAGCGTGATGTCAGTGGAGCGTTTGTGAGTCTTAAGACGGAGGCCGGGAAGATGGGTCTAGCGGTTAACGAGGACAAGACCAAGTTATTTAATGCTGTCGACAAGAAAGGACTACCAACATCGACGTCTTGGAGTAAACGTCAACATAGACAGATTTAACTTCGAGGTAGTTAAGGACTTTGTCTACCTGGGATCCGCTATCAACTCAGACAACAACATCAGCGCTGAAATCAAACGAAGAATCACTCTTGCCAATCGCTGCTTCTTTGGACTTAGAAGGCAATTGAGTAGTAAAGTCCTCTCCCGAGCAACTAAAGTGACACTCTACAAAACCCTCATGATCCCGGTAATCGGGAAACATGGACCATGACAACATCTGATGAGAACGCTTTGAATGATTTTTGGTCCTATCTGCATTTATGGAGAATGGAGACGAACCTTCAACCAAGAACTGTACGAGCTGTTCAGCTACACTGACCTAGCCATAAAAGTTTAGGTCCAACGACTGAGATGGTTGGGTCATGTTGAGCGAATGGAAAATAATGCTCCGGCTTGTACAGTCTTCGAATCCAACCCGGAAGGACGTCGCAGAAGAGGAAGATCGCGACTCCGGTGGAGCACACAGGTGGTAGAGGACCTGAACCAACTGGCGTGCGAAACTGGAGACAGCTAGATAGGGACCGAACTGGCTGGAGAAGTTTGTTAGGTGAGTCCCTGGTCCGACCTTGACTGTAGCGCCACCAGAAGTAAGTAAACCAGGAAGTCATATATTCCCCAAAGTTCAGTTACACAAGAGGACAACAGCCAAAATACCACAGGAGACAAATAAAAACAAAAATGTCTGTATTGGTTAAAAAAGTCGAATAGTTTGTATTTGGTAAACAAATTTTACATCTAGGAACTTTAAAGTTTTAATTTGAAATTTCACCACCAGTTTGTGTGCATTTGAATGCCCTTTGGTGGTTCAAAACTTTTATCATCTGCAACTCTTTTCCAGGCTCGAGAAAAACATGGTGGTCCATGATGATGATGAAGATGATGATGTCCAAAGCGATGTTGCTCCTCAAACTTGTGATGGTGCGGTGGCCAAAAATGTGGATGTTTGTAATGTTGCTGATGTTCGTGATGATGTTGATGATGATGGCCGAAAAATCCATGGTGACGATGTGTTTCTACTTCTGGCTGGTCACTATTCTTTTGTCCATGACCACGGTGAAAGAAGGGTCCGTAATGATGATGGGGCTTTTCAATTTTCGGTTCGGTATTCATTGAATTTGAACTCGATGGTTCATGATGGGGATGTCCAAAATGATGATGAGAATAGAAGCAATGTCTCCTTGGCTCTTCCGGCATGCTTTTGTCGTTTTCTTTGGGCGCCATTGTATAAAACTGTTTTGATTTCTTACTCTCAAATAACTTGTGTCTCTATAATTGTTTATTCACAATAAGCTTTTGCTTTACTGAATAAATTTACTGAAATTTCAACTACTTAAATACATTTCTATCCGGAGTCACTCAATGTGCAAACTTTCGCTTATCGAGTTGATTTTATCGGATTAAAGAAGTGGGATCGGTCTTTTTGAGTATTGTTTGTTGATACCAAACGAGTGAGAAATTTCATCATCGTTATTTCATGACTTGCGTTTTTTAAACGCTAACGTAAAAGCACTATTTTTTTAATGAATGAAAAATCAGGTAAGTTTTATTTATAGAAATAAAACAAGAAATTACTATAAAGACAACGGCGCATATAGTAATTGTAGGTATTTCTAATTTCTAGCTTTTTTAAATTCGGCTGTTTACATTTTCGGAATATTTACTCAATTAATTAATGCTAATATTTAATTAATATATGATTATGTAAATGAAGGCTCCTGTTTACGCCTTCCATTCATCAACAAAAATCATTTGTTTACATTTTTTTATTTTTAGAAAATGCCAGTCATGGAATAAGGGTGATGAAATTTGCCACTCGTTTTGATATTTTGTGAAAAAAGAACTCAAAAAGAGTGATTTCTCTGTGTTTAATAGAAAATCGATAAGCATATTTTAGTATTTTAAGTGTTTCAGCTAGGAAGTGTATTTAAATAGTTGAATTTGAGTAAGTTTATTCAGTTAAGCAAAAGTTTATTGCGAATAAACAATAACAAAGGTACAAGTTAGTTAATCATTCGAAATTCAAACAATTAGTAAAAATGGCACCTAAGGAAAACGACAGAAGTAGCCAGGAAGAGCCAAGAAGACATTGCTTCTTTTCTCATCATCATTTTGAACATAAACAAAATGAACCTTCGAGTACAATGAATACCGAACCGAAAATTGAGAAGCCCCATCATCATTATGGACACTTCTTTCACCACCATGGTCATGGACAAAATATCAAATTGAACAGAAGTGAGCAGCCAGAAGTAGAACACACTTCGTCACCACGGATTTTTTGGCCATCATCATCATCAACATCATCACGAACATCAAGCAACATCACAAACATCCACATTTTTGGTCACAGCACCATCACAACTTTGAGGAGCAACATCGCTTTGGACATCATCGTCATCATGGACCACCATGTTTTTCCCGACCCTGGAAAAGAGTTCCAGATGATAAAAGTTTTGAACCACCAAAAGGAATTCAAATGCACACAAACTGGTGGTGAACAATGAACAATGAACATAACATACAATTAAATTATTGAATGTTTAGATTTAAAAAAAAAAAATAAAAATAAAAAAACATATTTTTCATCTAATTAATAAGAAAATTTTGGTTTTTACTTTAGACTGAGGTGTTTCTAATTTTCAAACTATTCGAAATAAAAAGATTGATGTTTGATACCACAGTTATTTACAAGACACGGAAATAAAATCCTATCCTCACTCCTCAAACTCGATTTTTTTCAACGGGTACCCTATATCTCCGTAAGAAGACTTTTGTGGGAGGAATTTTATTTTAATTAAAAATGAAAGGCTCCCAAATTATGTTAACCTACCCACCACCCTTCGTTAATAACAATTATTAAAACCTTTTTCGCACTTAAGAAAACTGTATACACTCGACTTAAACGGGAGGAGGTTGTTTGGAGATTAGAACACTGAAAATGAGAGACTATCTTTTAACTCCAGCGACTAGAGGATGTTTCCCGAAATCAATAGGATATTTAGAAAAAACTGTTATTACAACCTTGTCTCGAACTTCAGAGAAAATAGAGTACTTCTGACAAGCAATATTGGGTGATTAGATTAGCTTCTGAAAGTGGAGATATTGGGAACTGCTTTTAGCAATTCTAAAAGACGAATGTTAGCACCGAATCTGGCAAACAGCCATACTTCATCACTTCTAACTCTTACTTACTTACTTATGGTGGCGCTACAGTCCAGGTCGGACCAGGGCCTCACCCAACAAACTTCTCCAGCCAGCTCGGTCCCTGGCTAACTGTCTCCAGTTTCGCACGCCAAGTTGGTTCAGGTCCTCTACCACCTGTGTGCTCCACCGGAGTCGCGGTCTTCCTCTTCTGCGACGTCCTTCCGGATTGGATTCGAAGACTCTACGAGCCGGAGCATTATTTTCCATTCGCTCAACATGACCCAACCATCTAAGTCGTTGGACCTTAACTTTTCTGGCTAGGTCAGTGTCGCTGTACAGCTCGTATAGTTCTTGGTTGAATCTTCTCCTCCATTCCCCATTAATGCAGACAGGACCAAAAATCACTCGAAGAATTTTTCTCTCAAAGCAGCCCAAAGCGTTTTCATCAGATGTTGTCACAGTCCATGTCTCTGCACCATACATGAGGACCGGGATGATGAGGGTTTTGTAGAGTGTCACTTTAGTTGCTCGGGAGAGGACTTTACTACTCAATTGCCTTCTAAGTCCAAAGAAGCAGCGATTGGCAAGAGTGATTCTTCGTTTGATTTCAGCGCTGGTGTTGTTGTCTGAGTTGATAGCGGATCCCAGGTAGACAAAGTCCTTAACTACCTCGAAGTTAAATCTGTCTATGTTGACGTTTGCTCCAAGACGTCGATGTTGGTTGTCCTTTCTTGTCGACAGCATTAACTTGGTCTTGCCCTCGTTAACCGCTAGACCCATCTTCCTGGCCTCCGTCTCAAGGCTCACAAACGCTCCACTGACATCACGCTGTGTTCTTCCAATTATGTCAATGTCGTCTGCGTATCCTAGTAGCTGGACTTCTAACTCTAGAACGACTTTATCCCTGAGAACCGCAAGTCAATGAAGACAAATGGGGATGTTAAAAACTATTTACCTCCGATTGAAGCAATAAGACATCTAACCCACCCTTTTCATAACGCGCTGAATAATATACATATTATCTAGTGCGTTGGAAGACAGTTGTGTTTCATGTGTATATGGTTCCAGGTATAGGGACAGGTAGCCTTACTCAGGCAATTGAGTACCTACAGAACCGGCCCAAAAATAGAAGGCATTAGAATTCTTTTGCGGCTTGGTCGAATTCAGCGATCTCAATCCAGATGACTGCAAATTGATAATAAATGTTTATAAATGCGAACCCAGTTGGGGTTCTGGTCTTTGTGGCTAAAATTTAATATGTTCACGCAAAAACTACAGCTCATTTTTTCTTGCAAGTTCGATATTTCCAAAACAGGTTGCTATTCAAAATTAAGCCGTTAATTCATAATAATAGAGTGGAGTGACAGTTTTTGAAGAGCAAAGGCCTAAGTGGCTTACTCTCTTCAACAATTCTCTGGGTGCGTGCGAAGAATTAAGGGGACCTTCAATTTAAATTATTCCGAACGGCAAAGTTGAGAAGCACTTTTTCATGACAGATGATACTCTTGGAAGTTTTGTCAGTTCCTCGCAAGAGGCAGTGCCTGTGAAAGATGAAATAAAAATCATGGGCACAAGTAGGGCTCGAACCCACGAAGTTCTGCTTAGCAGCCAACGCACCTAACCACTAAGCTACGGACACTACACATAGATATATCAATTAAAAATGAATAAATTTATTCGTTTTGTATCATTTTAACGCTCTATACCTCTAAGAAGAACTCCCGACGCGTCACCATAAGTGCTTAGGCAGGTACACTGTCAATAAATATTACTATGCTTGTCATCAAACATTTCGTTTCATCGATTAACTAGACACTAGACAAGCATGACGTTAAAAGCTCATAAATGTAAAAATCTTCTTTACTTCTTCATTTGTTCTTTGAGCTTATGAAATATTACAACGAAAAAATGATGCCATTTTAATACCCGAGTACGAGTTTCTTAACTCATAGAAACAACACTCAAAAGTTTATTAATAAGATATTACTCGACTACCTACGCAGCAAAGCCAATGAAACGGCAAAGCAATAATCTAGCTTTCAATCCGAATTGATGGATGGAAGATAAATTTGTTTATTTGAACAAATAGATAATAAACTCACTAATAACAAAGTCATTTAAAACTCACTCAAATACGATTTTTTAATTTGTGTTAAAAGAACGCCAATTTGACTCAAATTAATTCAGTTGTTGGAAGAAACGTTTTGCCTAAACAAGTAAACTCAGTTGAAACGAAGATGTTCTTTTTAATTCATAATAATAATTGGAGGCCGGATCTATGGTGCGGTAAATTTTGTTGCGTGGAAAATCAAAAGGAACAATTTCATAAAATATTTCACCGTAATCGATGTCAAACTGTTGGCTGTAAAAGAAATTGTGTGTGTCAGTGTAGACAATCCTGCTGTCAACTTTACCATGGCCGAGTACACTGTTATCACGGACCATTTCGTCATGGAATAACGTTTTTGCAGAAATTGGGATTTCTATTGTTTTTATTTTTTAATCGAAAATGGCTGTTTTGGTGGTGAAGTGCTAGCAAATACAATGTTGTAATGAAAGAGAAAAAAGTATTAAATTATTTTAGTTTTTAAGACTGTTAAGTTAAACTGTTGTTTTATTTTGTTGCTTTACTTTTGGATCCTTCATGTTTTTGAGAAAACAAATTCTGAACACTTGTTTTCGAGAATTTGTATATTTTTACTGCCATAATTTCAAAAGAATATGTTTACCCAAATAAGTTGCAATGTCGGCGGCTTTTCTCTCTAGGAGTTCAGAGTGCTCATGACTAAGTACTGATGGTAAGACTATCCGTCTTACCGTTTCAAAGTAATGGTAAGGTTTGTGGATTTTAAGAGCCTGGAAAGACTAAACTTGGTTCTTTTGGGCAACGGACGTATTTCTTCTTCCATATTGCTATCGACTGTTGCTATAGACCTAATGTAATTGAAGGCTAGTCCACTATAAATATGGATGGGTGTGAATAATAATCTGGATCTGGATACCTTGAAACGTTGGACATGGTCAGCCCACAAAATTATATCAGTTTATTTGGAAGACTGATCTGGATTTTTTTTAGGATTGGTGATCAGATTTTCTTCTCCGTCCGTATAAACTGGCGGTATAAACTGGCACTAATACTGAGACCATGGACGTGACTCTGCTTTCAGGACTTACTCTTTAGCTTCTTAATTTGAGTGTGCCAAGCGGATGCAATGTGTTGTTACCCTTGGAATACCGTACCAACAAGATAAGAGTCGATGTTCGCACCTCGATACGAGCGTGTAGCGATCAGGCAAGATGAGGTGGTGGAGATCTATCAACACGTTGTCTGTTTGGTTGCTAGTGACTCTATCAGAAGAAATAAAACACATTGGTCAGCTGCTTGCCTTCAACATCTCGAAAGTGTCACCACAGTCTCTACGAGGCAGCCACTGGAAGAAATTTGAAGAGATTGGATTGGTTACAGATATTGTTAGGCCTGTGCATCATGGGTTTCGCTCGTACCACTGAAAATATCGTTGCTGTAAGTGAAAGTGTTGCCGAAGACCCGTTGAGTGTGGATTTCTCGTCGTTCTCAGGATTTAGGACTATCTTATGGCACATTGTGGCGTATTTTGCATTTGGATCTACACCTACATCCATATAAAGTCCAGCTCACACAACAACAACTCAAGCCAGCTGACCAACGGACAGTAATTTTTCGAATAACATTTTCTTCAGCGACGAACCACATTTCTCACTCGGTGGGTATGTTAATAAACATATTCGGGGTTCTGAGAATCCTCAAGTACTTGAAGAGGGGCCATTTAAAATTCTCTAGGTGCGTGTGAAGAATTGAGGGGACCTAAAATTTAACGCCGATTCCGAACGGCAAAGTTGGGAAGCACTTTTTCATGACAGATTGATACTTTTGGAAGCTTTGTCTGTTTCTTCGCAAAAGGCAGTGCCCGTGAAAGATGAAATAAAAACTATGGGTACGAGTAAGAGACTCGAACCCACGACGTTCTGCTTAGCAGCCAACGCACCTAACTACTCAGCTACGGAAACTACTACAGAGGCCATTACATCCACATGGTCACTGTTTGGTGCGCTCTTTGGTCCGGAGGTGTGATCTGACCTTAATTCTTCAAAAACGACGATGGAGCGTTATGGTCATGGTGACATGATAACCGCCTTTATTTGTCTGCTATTGAAGAATAAGACTTGTGGTTTCAATAAAACGGTGCTACATGCCATACAACTAGAGCGAAGATGGCTTTATTGCAAGACACATTTCCTGGCCGGGTCTCATCGTGGCGATATCAGCTGTCCACCGTGATCATGCGATTTGACACCACTGGACTTAAAATAAAAAATTTTGAGTTGGTCTTTAGCCCCACTACTTCTGCTTTTCTCTTCACCATAAAATAAAAGAAACGGTCTTCTAAAGCACTTCATGTTAAGGCACAGCAAGTTTTTCTCTTACAACTTACTTGGAGAAAATTCTGTTCCAAATAGGGAAGAAGTTCCCTGGAAAAAATTATTGGCGATACGATTACCGAGATAGTTATTCCTTCTATTGAAGAGTGCTGAGCAAGTACATAAAAGGTGTTGGACTGTTTCCTCTTCCTTCACGTTCATGCAGCTTCTACAGCATGTCTACCTATAGGGCAGTGTCCTGTTATGACTCCAACTGTGGAGCTTAAACTTTGTCTGTCAGGAAGATCAAACCTTTTGACCGTTTCAGGTCTTTGCTTGGATATATTTGTTTGGTTGCTAGGCAGATGGTACCCTGTGAGCCCGTGACCATTTAGCATTTGTTGATTCTAGAGCATATTGTTTGAGAAGATATTTGCCTGTAGAATGTAGTAATAATGAACTAAAAATGAAAACACGAACCACGATCACTTATAATCCTACGTGGTCGACTATAGTACTTGTTGAATTTACTGCATATAGCTTAACATATTTAGTAAAAGCATCTACAATTACAAAAATGTGTTTTCTTTTAGAATTAATTGATTGAAGAGGGTCAAAATGATCTACATGAATGGTATCGAATGGAATAGGCTTTTTTGGAATTTGGTGAAGAGTGCGATTAGAACAATGTGCTGGTGTGGAATATGTTATGCACTGAAAACAATTTTGAATATACTTCTCAGTTTTTTCATTCATTTTTGGGAAATTAATTTGGTCGAGACATTTTGTTACACCCACATGACAAATTTGTTCATGAGCCAGTCTTATAATTTGTAATTCCATTTCTTTCGGGACTTATAACAATAAATTTCCATTGTTTAACTTTCGATAAACTAAACTGTCATCAAGAATAAAATTTGGAACATCTTCTTTTCCCAACTTTTCTCGTATTTGAACAATATCATGATCTCTATTTTGAGTTATTTGCAATTGCATATCTATATCATCAGGGTTAACTACTGAAATAACATTTTTGACGTTTTTAGATATTTCAATACATGACACTGGGTAACGGCTTAAAGCATCAACATGACCCATTAAAAAACCATTTCTATGTTGAATAGTGTAGTTGTAATTTTCGAGCTCTAGCGCCCAAACATTTGAGCAATTGTAACATAGTATTCTTGAGGTATCAAAGTTTGGATTTGGAACTGATGATTTTATCTTAGTTGCATTAGTTGTACACGAGGTCCTAATTGTTTCATTTGATTCTTGCTGCCTATGTAATTGGCTATTGAGATGTTGTAAACTAGAAGCCGGATACAACACAGCAATATTCACAGAATTGTCTTGAAATCCCTCTATTATAAATGGAATGACTTGCAACTCATCAATATTTGTTCGCGTTGCCAACTCTTGCTTTTGAGAATATATCCCATTAAAGAGAGTTTCGATGAACGGAAAGTGGTTTTGCGTATCATAGATCATTTCCGAAACACTATACGCATGCCCAAAATTCGACAAGAAATTGTTACGGAATTGAAGATAATTTGTAGAATTATCTACACGAAGAAAAAGCTCAGCAGCGGAATCCGTTTTCATTAAACGTCGAAGTAACTTAAGTCGATAAATATCGTCACCATCAACCGAATCACAAGCTCTTTCGAAATTTTCTAGCCACTTACGGGCATCATACGCTTCATCACCAGCAAATGGAACAATATAATGTTGAATATCTTCGAATTTCGAGTTAGACAAAACATTTGGAGTGAAATTCAGTTCTTGTTGCAATTCTTTCAAACGGCGTCGTTTTTCCATAACTCTAAGTTGTGTATCAATTACAGCTTCTTCTTCTACCAAAGACGCATGATGAATTATTGATCCAGAAACTGGATCAATGTTTTGAACTTCTTCCTGAATGGCTAATTCATCTTCTTCATTCATTATTGCGTTTTCGGAATTTTCATCATAATCGGAATTATTATTTTGTTGATTAAGCTCATGGATTTTTTCATCATACAGCTTCCGTAATTGCGTCAAGGTAGCTGTGAAAGTCAACGTTTTTCTCTTTGAGCCAGATTTGAATTTCGGGCTTGTTCATCATGAAAAATATTTTTCAAAATTTTCAGAAATATCCCACTTCTGGAGTTGTAAGGATGTCCTTCTCAGAAGCAAAGAAAACAATCAATGTTTATTCTTCGATTTTCAATGATTGACTGAATATTAAAAATTTATTTTCATATATATCAAGTTAATGTTTTTTTTATAAAGATCAAAACAATATTTAAGCAAAGTAAGTTCATAACAAGTACAATAGCAAAGTTCCCAAACTGGGAAAAAACTCCAGTGAAAAATTATTCGTGATAAGGCTGATTGGAAAAAGGATATCTTGTATTAACCTAGTTTCGTTCCCAGAAACATGTTGCTTCAACATAAACACACACGATTACCATAATCAGTAAATCAGAGACTAAATGAAATCCACTTACCTTATTACAGTCTTTTGCAGCTCAACTAAACTAGGACTCATTTGTGGGTTAGCATGCTGGAATGCCTTTGTTAATGCCTTCTCCTTACAATTAACTAACACAGCCATCCACGCCTTTTGATCGTTTTCATCCTCAGCTTGGAAATGATATGGACGATTGTCTAAAATAATTTTTGTATAAATAAATTAGATATTTTTGAGAGAAAAAAAAGATAATTCATCACTCACAGCTTATTAGGTCAAAACCTCGTTTGTCATCCGGCACTGGCTTTATTTGGCATGTCAGCAAATTCACTCGTGTGGGTGCTTTAGTTTCGTCCGCATGACATATATCCAAGAAGCCATCGGCTGTGACTCGACATCGTCGCTTCTGCCACACTCGGCGCACCTTGCCTTCGCTCTTCTTAAGCAAATGCCCAGACCGAGTGATGCCGTGGTGTTTATCGCCTTGCAACTGGTGCAATGAATAACCAGTTCCCTTGTCCGTTGTAACATTTTCAACTCGCTCAAAATCGGGCGTGCTGCGGAGCAATGTTCGCAGGTCCAACAAGCTGCGTCGATCATCGTCTTGTTTTTGCTTAATACTCTGCAGCTTGGCACTTAAATCTGCGATGTAGGTGCCAAAGTGATCTATGGTCTTCAAGCCGTCCTTGAAGTAGCTGCACAAAAGAAACAGCAACAGGTATTAACTTAAGTCCTAAAAACAATCCACACACACACACACTTACTTATTCAACGCATGGTAGTACTCGATAAAGTGCTGCAGCAACTCGATGCCAGTCTTTGTTTTGATTTCCTTATACTTAAGCAGATACTGTAAGAAAATTGAAAGAGATTTTTTTTTCTGGTGTTCCTCTTTTGTTTGTCAACAAAAATATTGCAGACTCGGAGTATCATCATTATTTTACCTCGCACGTTTGAAGCTGATATATTCGGCGTTCCTTCTCCATTTCTTCGGCAACGGCAGCGGCATCGATTTCAGTTCGCAGCATGCCAGCCTCCTTGGCTTGAGCCTTCTTTTCTTTTTCGATCTTTATAAACTTTGCTTCGTAGTCTTTGGCAGCTTTGTCAAAAGGCCGTTTCATGTCGCCCCGCACGCCGCGCAACTCTGACTTGAGCATCGAATCAACTGGAAACATGATGATGTTGTTTATATTTTGCATCTGAGAACAGAAAAAAAAATCGAAATTGGAAATTTTGTTATGTTTTGATTGAGTAGCGCACTGTGCACTAGAATAAGGATTACTTACCAAGGTCTTCATGAGGGCACTCAACTCTTTCGTGACGATTGAAAACTTTAAGAACGCAGCTCCGATGTCGGGCTCTTCTTGGTCGATTACTTTGCCACCGAGTCGTTCGAGGGCACGCACCAGGAACATTTCATTGTCGACGTGAGCTTTGAATGAAAAATTAATGATCATTAATACATTTTTGTTGTTTATTTTTAATTTATTAATGGAGAGGCTACGAAGGCGTTGGTATATAATTTTTTTAGGAGGAATTATTTTCGACTTACTATTGCCGGAGTTGTGAATGGCTTTAACAGCTTTTTTGAGTTTTGTTAAACCTTCTCTGTCGATTTCCAGGCGCTAAAAAGAAAACAACAAAAAAGTTAGTCGACTGTAACAATACAGTTTTTCCAAGAAATAAAGGTCTTGATGGGTAAAAGAAATCTTTGAAGAGCCAAGATAATTCCGTAGGGGTTAAAAAGTAAAAACGCTATTTCTGGTTTTCAAAACAGAAATTGCTCTTAATTATCATAGGACCAGCCTAGGACTCCACTGATGTTTTGGTTTCCCATTGCAGACTTTTTATTGTTTATCAATTGCGATGAATAGACATACATTTTTACAAACTCCTCAAAGTATGCTATCTTGTTCCGCATTCATTTTTTCTAAAAATGCATGTCTATTCATCGCAATTGATAAACAATAAAAAGTCTGCAATGGGAAACCAAAACATCAGTGGAGTTGTTAGCGCAGTGCGTAGTGCATTGGCTTCTCAACTAGCTGGTCCTAGGTTCAAATCCCAAATGTGAACTCAAAAAGTTTTTCGATTAAAATGAAAAACCAACAAGACAGCAACACTAATAAAGGAGTCTGATGATCGGCTTGGCACCCGTGAAATAGCTATAACTCCAGCCAAATAAAGGAATTGACGGAAAAAGCCATTGGTGGAAGCAACTCTAAGTTGTTATCGTTGTTCAAAACACATAAATTCTGAATTCGTTCACTTGGCACAAGATGACAGTTCTTGTTTTTCTAAAAAGAAGAGAAAATCGATTTTGGACTTGAAGTCGGAATCAAAACAGACATTTTTATAAACGTGCGTCGGAGGGGAAATTTCAATTCTTAGTTTTTTGGGCAATCAGAATATCTTGACTACCGCCAAAGCCGAAATAAAAATACAAATGATTTGACAAAATAGGTCTGTTCTTTTACTCCCTAGAACTCCCAAATTCTCACACTCCAGTTTTGCAAGTTCTGTCACTTTTTAAGTAGAAAAATATTTCCCCATAAGAAATACGTTGAATATGGTTGACGTTTGATATATGTAATTGTGTACATTTCTGACATTTAGGCTGTCAATTGTTCTTTTACTTTTTAGGAAAATGACAAAATTTCATCCCCACTTCTCAAGCGAAGTGCAAAAAAATTATTGATTGAAAAAAAAAATGATTGGAAAAAGGAACAATTGGAAAGATTGAATCTTTGAAATGAACGAGATGTGAACGATTGTATCTTTGAAAATGAACGATTGACACAGGTCTACTTCTCGAAATTTGACAGTTTTCACACAACTCCCGAAAAAGTAAAAAAACCGGACTTAATAGGCCAGTTCCACCTAACAACATTTCACTGAGATCTCAATGTCACTTTGATTGAAGCAAAATCATTTGGTGGAACACAATTCTCAGTTTTCATTGAGATTTAATGGTTACCTTACATATTGCTGTTGCAAATATGTGAACCACGTCAAAATAGCTGAGTGAGAAATCGAATCCAAAATAATTTCACCTCAGAGATCTCAGAAAAAATCTCAGTTCTCAGCTGAGATTTCTTGTTCCTTTTAAAAAATCCCTGAGATCTCAGTGAGATCTGAGATGTTGTAAGGTGGAACTGGCCTAATGTGTCAGGCAATTTAAGGAATTCAAAAATTGATATTTTTTCGGCGCCTACTAGGTTAGGTTAGGTTAGGTTAAAATGGCTGTGGATACAGGATCCACACACTTAGGCCAAAGGAAAAGGCCCTTAGTGATAGATAACACATGAATCTAGAGAATTACTTCTTACTAGTCGAACCATTTTGAGCTTTTTATAAAGCGAAGAAGATATTTGATATCCTTATTAGCTAGTTCACTGGGATTATCATAAAAATACTCTCCCAGATGAAGTTTGCATCTTAGTGAAAGAGCAGGGCAAGTGCAGAGGAGGTGAGAGATTGTTTACTCTTCTTCCTCGTCCATACAGCTCCTGCAGAAGTCATTTGAGGCTACACCAAGTCGTGTTGCGTGTCTGCCTATAAGACAGTGTCCCGTAAGGACACCTATTAGGGAGCTAATATGAAATCTCCTTTGAGAGATAACAAGTTTTTAGAGCGCTTTAGGTCAAGTGATGGCTGGTTTTGTGGCTGCGCACGTAGGTAAATTGTACCACCTAGACCTTGTTATCGTTAAGGCTGTCTTTTTTAGCAAGAGTTTGCATGTCGCTATCGGTATACCTATCTTTTCCCTTTCAGGTGAGATGGGTATGACAGTTCCATTTTTAGCGAGTTCATCGGCTCAACAATTTCCTGCGATGTCTCTGTGACCCGACACCCAACAGAGATGAATATTAAATTGAGATGATCGACAATCAAGGGCTGTTTGAGAATAGGTTAAGACACCGCCGTGAGATTTAATAGCAGCCTGACTATCCGAGAAGATGATATCAGAAGTTGATATAACGTTTTCTCTTAGCCAAGATAAAACCGCTTCGATCGCCAAAATTTCAGCTTGGAAGACGCTACAATGATTAGGGAGGCGCGGAATGAGAGGCTTAGATTCAGCTTTTCTGAGTACACATCACTATCAACGCCATCATTTGTCTTGGATCCATCTGAATAAAAATGAATGCTCTTGTCTGGATTTTTGTTCTCCTCCCATTCATCTCTAGATGGAATGGAGACCTGGAAGTGTAGTCTAAGTACTTTGATATAGAACCGAAGTAGCTCAAATGATGGAGTGTCCCAAATTATTGTTGGTCCATTGAGAGAAGGCGTTGAGTCTTACAGCTGTACTCGCTGCCACTTGTTTGCTGAAGATGTCGAGGGGTATTAGGTGGAGGAGAGCATCTAATGCTGTTGAGGGTGTTGAGGATGTTGTTCTCAATGTCCTGATTATGCAGAGACATGTAGTGCGTTGAACTGAGTTTGTCGCAGTAGGTGACTTTCTCCAGTGCATTCCACCATACTGCAATCCCGTATTGGTCGGAAGACCGATGTATAAAGACAATATGTTATGCGAGGTTGAAAACCACATTTGCCATCTATGGCTTTATAGCAGAAGAAAAGAGCTACTGTAGCTTTCTTAACTCTTCTTCAATGTTAGGTATCCAACTTATTTTTTTGTCTAATATCAGATCAAGATATTTGGCTTCATTGGTAAAAATTAGTTCTACACCTTTCATAGAAGGAGGTACAATTTCTGGAATTTTGTATTTCCGTGTAAAAATGACGAGGTCTGTTTTTTGAGGATTAATATTAAGTCCACAGTGATCAGCCCATCTACTGTGCATAGTAAGTGCGTTTTGGAGGAGGTCTCTCAGGGCATTTGGATGTTTTCCTATGACGGCGATAGCAACATCTTCGGCATACGCAAATCACTCTGAAGCCTTCCTTCTCGAGGGCTATTAGCAGTTCGTTAACAACTATGTTCCACAGAAGAGGGGACAGAACACCGAAGCCGAAGGTTAGGACGAATTCGACCGAAGCCGAAGCTTGAGTACCTAGAACTAAACGTCTTAAGTTTCGATTAAGCAACCGGGCCTTAATGCTTTGCAACATTGCGCATTCAAATACATTTATAATACATGATGGACCTAGTGAATCATCTTTAAATCTGTGTTCGAAATACCTGAACCACTAAAATTATCACATTTCTCAAAAAGTCTTATTATTTATAAACAAAAAAAAGTCATATAAGAATAAGAATCATTAAGAACTTAAACGGAAATGCGTCACTAAATCTAAAACCGATTTTTCTTATCACACTTAGACTCTAATTGCATATTAATTGCCTATCCTCTTGTTCTGGTTCTCATTCTCATGTGTCTTGTGTGTAAGTTTCAAATACTCGTTCTTTTGTCGATAGCCAAATTGCTTTTGTTGACGTTGCTTGAGAATCCTTCAATGTTGCCGAGAGTGCAGAGAGGAAACCTCAATCAACACATTAAATACTTCTGACTGACTTGACTGCATTGTACATACATTGTCGTGTTGCAAACTGATATCTCCCTCAACCAATTAAATAACAAACAAAGAAAAATGCAGTTCAACGTCTCTGTCAACAGCCACACAAGACACCCAAGTCGGGCTAACTAACCAGACCGTATGCAAGTCCAAGCAAACGAAATGGCCTCAAAAAAACTTGTAATTCAATTCACATCATCAACAGTACATCGGCGGGTATCAGGATTTAACTCAGAATTGGGCACACATTACACACAATGGCCGCAAAGTTGAATCGCGCTGGGTGTAAGGAACCTTTATTTCGTTTTTGTTTCCAAATTTGGTGTTGATAACACAAAGCCGCTTTTTTTTTTTTTGGGAGCCGCAACAAAGCTGAGAAACCCATAGAACAAACAAACAAAACGACGAAGAAGACGACGACATAAAATAATTTATCTCTGAATCATTTTGAGAATCAAGATTCGAGTTCTGAAAGCGCAAATGAAACCGAGAGGCGTTGCCGTAGCCTACCGGCTATACTTTGTTTAACCTCATTGATATGCAATTTTTATTCGCTCTCCGCTACCCGAGTACCCTCATTCAACATCTCAGTTAGTAAATATTTGTGCGATTCGCAATTCGTGAAATTTATTTCATGCTTTGTATTTGCCTTTGTTGTTCATCATATTCCATGGCAGCAGAATGAGGCATAAATATGCATCTGCTGCTGCTGAAACTAGTATTGACTTAGAGTAAAGAGCTTAGAGAAAAGGTAAGGCTTTGTAAGTTACTGAAACAGTGGCAGAAGAATGTTTTTGTGTTTTGCATTTGGAAATTGTCAAAAAGAAACTCCCATAAAACTGGTTACAGACCTTTTTTTAAGGTTGAACATTTTAACAACTCTGTGGGGAATCTGACAGTTTAGTTTTCCATCTTTCTTATCTGTCAACTGTCAAGCATGATTGATATCGAAAGATAGATAGCTCTTCTTAAAATGCTGAAAATGATTGTTTGTAAAGAAACACTTAAGTGTAACTGCAAGATACTTTTGTAGCCCACTGTTAACTTATAGATGCACATCTCTTCTGTGCAAAGAAAAAGGATCGCAAAAACTAAACATTTCACAAAGGCAAGTTGTCGCTGTCCATTCAAATTGCTCGAAATAGGCTAAGAGCATTGAGAAGACTAGAATAATTATTATTATTGTTGTTGTTGGGTATATGAATGCCAAGCCTATACATGGTTTTGCTTCACATTGCATTCTAAACTAATCGTAGTGCTATGACGTAATCAAAGTACTTCACGAAGTCAAACAAACAAGTGGTTGGCTTGAATGGTTGGACATTTTCATTTGGAGAGAAGCGAGAATGTAATGCATGCATTTATCTAGAAACTGGCGGTCT
Organism: Sphaerophoria rueppellii; assembly: GCA_920937365.1. Lineage (NCBI taxonomy): Eukaryota > Metazoa > Arthropoda > Insecta > Diptera > Syrphidae > Sphaerophoria > Sphaerophoria rueppellii. The sequence continues at coordinate 19,495,405 of CAKKXW010000002.1, read as the reverse complement.
GTGAATAAATTGTTTAAATCAATTGGATACAATATATCACTGGTGACATTCTGAGTTGATTTGGAAACACTTTTATGAACTGACATAATTTTTAGATGCAAGTTGTTGTTAGTGTTGCAGTCGAATGTTGCAAGGTCAACCTCGACATACGTCGGGTTCACATTTTTGTGTGACAGCAGAAAAACTTTTGATAAGGAGTTAAATTTAAGATTTTTCATATGGTTAGTTTATTTTTAAACTGGGACAGAACATGGAGCTAGCTGGACGTTCAACCAAGTCATGAAAATATTCTGAAACGCGTTGTCATTTTAGCAAATTATATTTGAAAGATGTTCGAAGGGTAGACATAGTGCATTCAACAGGACACAAGCGTCCACAGCAACCTCTGTCTATCACCTGAAGATTGGGTTCCAATCCCAGTGGGAGGTTATGGGTGTCAGCAAAGAGAGAGAGAGAGATGGGGAGGGGGTATGCGTCCACAAAGGCATGCCTCCTTTTCAACAGGCGGCAGCGGAAGAACTCCCAACATGGATTCCACGGTAGCGTCTACAGTTCCAGTCAGGATGAACTACTAAGTGAACACCTTACAGGACCGCGTATAAGGAGCGGTTTGGACGGCTCTCTGTCTTTGGAGTTAAACCAAAGACCTGACCCTCCAGGTTGGGGTCGTGCGTCGTCGGGGTGACGGTCCGGCCAAATAAAGAAGAGAAAGAACAGAACAATGATGACGACCCACGCAAACGATTTAAGGACAAAGAATTTCGGTTTTGCACTTGGAACGTTAGGTCCCTTAACAGACCACGTGCAGCCGAACAACTAGCGGAAGCCCTTGACTGCTATGAAGCAGATATAACCGCCATAAAAGAAATGCGATGGGATGGTCTGGGCCTACGAAAAATGAACAACTGTGATATCTTCTATGGCGACTGCTACCGGGAACAAAATCAGCGACTATTTGGAAGTGGATTTGTAGTTGGGTCTCGACTCAGTTTTAACTCAGTGAATGAGCGTATCAAGACTAATACACCAACGTAAGCCTCATCTGTTCGAAAGTTTTACAAAAAGCTAAAACAAACCACATGGGTACACCCCGAACCGAAGACTATAGAGACAATCATGGGAACATCGTAGTGGAACCGCAGTCAGTGCTGAGGATATGGAAAGACCACTTTACCAAGCTGTATAATGGCGATGACGAGCAAAATTCCGCCAGCTATACAGAACCATTCAATTTGGGTAAAGCAGGCCACCAATTCCACCCACCCGACATTGACGAGTAAAGATGAGTAAAGATAGCGATACCCGCTGGATGATTTGGTTAGGAGCATGCACCAGTTCATCTGCAAAATTTGATCTTGGAAAACATGCCCGACGAATCAGCATCATATGAACGATCCACACGAAAGGAAATGAACTGCACCAACTACAGATGTATGTCTCCTTAAAATCATCTACAAGATCTTGTCTGCCGTGCTGATGTGTGAACTTTAAAGCCTTTCGTCAACAACCTGTTAAGTCCTTATTCAGTGTGGCTTCAGACCCAGAAAGTCCATAATCGATCAAATATTCACTATACGGCAGATCTTGGAGGAGACCCAGGAACTTCAAATCGATACCTACCATCTTGTCATCGATTTCAAGGCCGCGTATGAAAGCGTCTATAGAGACCAACTATATAGAGCAATGTCTAGTAGTAAAGTTCTCTTTCGAGCAACTAAAGTGTCACTGTACACAACCCTCATCATCCCGGTCCTAATGTATGGTGCAGCGACATGGACCATGACAAAATCCGATGAAAACACTTTGGGCTGCTTCGAGAGAAAAATTCTTCGAAAGATTTTTGGCTCAGTCTACATAAATGGAGAATGGAGACGAAGATTCAATGAAGAACAAAAAACAACTGACCTAAACAAGAAAAGTTACGGTCCAACGACTTAGATGGCTGGGACATGTAGAGCGAATGAAAAACACTGCTCCGGACGTCGCAGAAGATGAAGATCGTGATTCAGGCGGAGCACACAGGTGGTAGAGGACCTGAACCAACTTGGCGTGCAAAGCTGGAGACAGCTAGCTAGGGACCGAGCTGGCTTGAGGCGCTTGTTGGATGAGGCACTGGTCCGACCTGGACTGCAGTGGCACCATCATAATGAAAGAAAGAAGAACTTGAAAGTCAATTTCTCTGTTAGCATTAACATTAAAAACAACGCCCTATTTAACGACATAGAATCAAACACTTTAATATTCCCTCAAAAAAAAAAAAAACAAAAATCTACCGAACTAGAAAATTATTTTGACCTTCTCTGTTATAATCTCATTATTGCAAGAACCCTACAAGCCTCACAATTTCTTATTTCTACAAACCACTAAAGCCCTTCTATTCACTCAAATCAACCAACCAATTTGCCTCTCAATCTATCATAGAAACAGAAAAAAAAAGCATCTAGTTTTCTCTCTTGCCATCCCAATTACCCTTAATTAGCTATAAAATGCCACAATCTTAAGATTTAAATTCCTCTTGGTGACACTTGGATAATCTCTTCTCGACCCATTGCTGTCATCTTTAGGTCCCTTAAGAAGACTTTATTGTATTCTTTTCTTCACTGCTGTAGCACATGAGCGGACGAAAAACAACAATATTATAAGAAAAACAATCAAAATAATATAAATCTATAAACATCAATGCTTAAACGCAATATGTAATGTAAACAGCACTTTATTGAAATCTGTAGGACTTATGCATGTGTATATGTGTTGTCAAGGATAAAAAAGACTTATTATTACATTTCGATTGTCAAAATATTGAAATCCGTAAGCATTCGTCCTACCATACAAAATTTGAGCCACTGTACTGTTTTCATGATTTCAAATGTCAAGTTGATTAACTTTGAACAGGGTTGTTATAAATATTTTGATTCTTCCCTTTTTATTTTTTTCCTTTTTCAAATAGTTTTTTAGCTAACGGACATTTCTTTCATCACCAGTTGTTTTTAAATTTTTTTCAATGAACGGTTCTGTTAAGAATTCGTACGTCATTTATTGAAGACACACACATAAATATTTCATGGTACGTCAAGCATAGCTTGTCGCATTGTCATTGTCATCATGAATGTGAGACATTTTGCATTCGCACTTGTTAAGAGTGTCCAGTGCGTTCAATTTGTTCAATGTACTAAAAATTTCACAGAACCAGAACCAATGCAATGTAGACGTGAATACAAATTATCCAACTCAGCAACAACCACTAAATCGAATGATTCAATTAGAGCACTTGACAAACAACAACCCCAATTAGAGGTCACCCATTGACTTTTAATAGGGTGTAAACAGTTTTTTAAGCTCATTTGCATAGTGTTAAGAAGGTGTTGGTCAGCGGAATTACTAACCTGTCAAAAGTTTTGCCATAAAAGTAAAAATGTGTAAAAAAAAAGAAACAATAAAAACAAAACAAGTAAGATGAGCATAACGTAGAAGTAACTTTTATGTCTGTTTCTGTGTATGTATTTACATTTTTGTTTTTGACATGTTGCGGGCTTGTGGGAGGTTGTTTTCATCGAAGCGGGTAGGTAGTCTTCGAGTGTAACAACTTATAAATAAACCCTCTTTACACTCATAAGGCAACAAGGGGTTGAAATAATGGACAAGCTTTGCGTTTGCACATCGGCATAGATAAATAGAAAAAAATGCACTTTCTATGATTTTTTTGTTTTTTGTTTTAAGAGCTCAACTTGTCACTTCTACCTGAATAGATACTACTGACTAGAGGTTGGTTTAGTGTTCTTGAACAAGCACTTGCGTCATAAAATCTCTTATGCAAACCAACAACACGATGATGTTCGTTATGTTCCTTATGCACCTTCGGCGGCAATTTCATGATGTCTTTGGTTGCCTTGTCATCGTCATCATCGTCATCGTCATTCTCAACACGAGTGTTGTCAAAAAAAAGTGACACATAAATAGAAAGAGAGCTTGTCGTCCAAGCATTGAACGAAATGTTTCAAAGAAACGAAAATAGTTTTCTACCTTTCAATTTGTGTGTCGTGCTTTTGGTGCTGGCAATATTCAAGGTAAAATCGATTTTCTTGGTTTTGGTTCTTGTGTGTTATTTTTTTTCAAGAGAAACGCTACGACGAAATTGAATTGATTTATTTGGCTCACAATTCTAGGAATGTTCAATAAAGCCCTAAAGTCATATAAAATGGTGATATTAGAGAGCGCGAGTGTTCTAAATTGAAGGGGTAAAGAATGTTTATGCGTGTACTTTTTGAGTTGATAAGATATCTAGAATAATATTTTGTGATTATTTATTTATTCACTTGTTATTTTATCGCTGTTTTTACTCTTAAGATAAAAATAGTAGATAAGTATAGTTCAAAACATGGCTAGGTTAGGTATATGTGTTTTTAAGGCGTATATACCTACCAAAGTCATTGAACATGAAAGAGTACTTGCAGCAGAAAAATCTCACTGCACTTTGGCTTACATTTCAATTAGGGAAGTAAATGTTCCTTCATAGTTAATAACTGAAGCAAACCGAGAGAGAGAGAGAGAGAACTCTACAAGTTCTTTTTGTGTTGATAGTTGAAGTATAAGGCAACCTAGTTGCTGGGAAATGCTTGCAGAATTGGAATTTGGTTCTTAAATCAAAGGATTTGGTTTTTGAAGAGTATTAGAGCTTGATTTTGTGTGTATGTTTGAAGCGGTTACCTTTCGAAAGAATAAATCTTGTGTGTGCATTAAGAGAGAGAGAGCAAGTAAAATATGTGAAAATAATAAAAATTGGGTTAAGCAGAAGGACTTTTAGCAACTCTATTAATTTGCAGCCTTTAAGTTAGAAATGTATGAACAGTGCACTTACACTTAAGGGCTAACTATAATTAACGGAACGGAGCGGACGGAGACGTCCGTAACTGAGTGAATACAAGGAATTCCTATATTGTGCCCTAAATAGCGGATTGCTCCGTTTCATCGATTTTCATTCAGTTTTGCTTACGGACGTAAACTGCGCTCCCCTTCGCTTTTTACGGACGTTAATTTGACAGCTGACTGGCTTTATTGATTTTTCTGAAGAGGAATTCGATTTGTTGTTGATTTTACTATTTTAGGTAATTAATTTCTTGAAATTGCTTGTTTGTTACATGGCAACCGAAATTCACAAATTATTGGAAATAAAAAACAAATATTTTATTTTGAAAGATTTTTCCGTACACATCCGTTCATTATGGGTAAGATGTTCTCATGGCAGTTAGGTAGGGAGCGTTTCGTTCGGTTCTGACACTAGCTTCAGCTTACTTGTGCTCATTATAGTTAGCCCCTTAGTCGATCAATTCTTTATGCAACATTAATTCAGCAAATTGGTCAAAAAATCAACTTTATTTCAATCCCTTATAGTCGAAACTCTTACCAGATATTTTTAACCAGATTAAAGGTATTATACCTCAGGATTATCCATATCTTTTTTTGAGTTTCGAACTCTAAACTTCTCTCTAATTGGTTATAGGTGCATAGTGGAGATATGGATTAGCTAAATCCAACTGGTTTTGTTGATATAAAAAATCAGGTTCTTTAAGATCTACATGATCTTCAATAGGAGCTTCAATAGCAGTTGTTCTGGCGTTAAGTATGCCTGATTCTCACATAAAAATGCTTAAATCTCTCCCTTTGCTCCACATCTCCAAACAAAACTCGTCGTAGGGAATACCAAGCCCCATGGCATGTTGTTCGTCTGGCCAGTGGCCTGTACAAATGGCAACAATTATACTAATGTCTGACCTAGGCCTGTATAGAAGTTAATTGGTTAGTGGGCTATATCTGCCTTGGAATAATGCAGTTGGTGAGAGAAAGTGGTTTTGAATATCTGTTTTCATGACTCCCTACGGAATCCTGATCCCACCCCGGCCAGTTCGTCAGCGATTTCATTTCGGAGAATATCACTGTGACCGGGTAGCCAAGCAAGATTAATTTTAATATTATCTTTGCAGCTTGCGAGTTCTTGCTTACACTTTTTAACGATTTTGTATTTCGGCAGTGCCTAAAGCCTTGGCTGTCAATAAAAATTGCTGTCGGGTGTGACTGCTTGTTAAATTGGTCGTTAGTACTTCAGCCTGAACAAAGCTGCCCCTATATCGGGCAGTCGAAATGATGCTTTAATACCTAGTTCCTCAGAAAAGACACCAGCCCTAACAACGAGCTCCATATTGGAGCCGTCAGTATATAATGTGATGTCGAAATCTTTCGTGGGGCTTTTACTTTTCCAATTCAATCTGGTTGGAAAGTCAACCTTAAATTGTTTTCCAAAGTTAATGGTTGGTGTAATGTAATTAGACTTTTACTATGACCGATAGATTTTGTAATCGAAATACCGGATTCCATTATCCTCAAGGCGTTGCAGGAAACTGTTTCATTAATGTGAATATCTATGGGAAAGAGATTTAGAAAGACCGTATGTGTATCAGTGGGCAGGATCTCTTAGTTCTAATGCAGGCAATTCTTTGTACTCTTTTCAAATTTTCAAGACTGTATTTTTTGTCCAGGGTTGACCACCAAACAATTGATCCATATGTTAAAATGTGCCGTGTAAATCCAGAGAATCAAGTGCGGCCTCTGACCCATTTTTTGCCAACGGTTTTGTTACAGGAGTAGCAAGCATGGTAGCTTTCCTTATACACTTTCGTCTATGTTACCTTCTTTTCTGATTCAGTTTGGGATCATTTTGATAGCTGTCAAGTGATTTTTTTAAGTTTGTTTTGACATTTCAACATAAACAGACTGAAGTAATGCCAGAAAAAACACTTCCAAATTGTGCAGTTAACATTTCTAAAAGTTAAGTTTGCAAGAAAAAGATTACAATGAAAGTACAGAGTTTCAAATAAAAGATGGCCGTTAAAAGAATTCGATTTCACTGGATGTGTGAATGTGAACAGTTAAAAAATCTTTTGTTTAAAAAAAAAAATGTTCCGAAATAAAAGTTCTGCGTGTAAGCCATTTTTAACTTCATAGAGGAAGTTATTGTAATGGGTCCGATTTTGGGAATCTCCAATTTTTGCATATCTCCATGTTTCGAGGTCACTTGAATCCGAAGCAAGCGTTTTTATGATGATGTCTGTGTGTGTGTATGTGTGTTCGTTCTCGATTATCTCGCGAACCACTCATCGTATTGTCTTAAAATTATTGGTCTCATTCGACGCGGTATTGTCTGTACAAATTTATAGACTGAAATTGGTTTTTCCAAGTTGATTTAAATGAAGAGAAGTACCTGAATGCGAATGAGTTGCAACCCACATGAATGACTGGCAACCTTGAAGCAGTTTTGACGATTTAAAACTGTGAATATTTTTGAATATTTTTTTATTTATAATTTTTTTTATTTACAAATTTTACAAATTGTTAGAAGTTGATTAGGTTTTGAGCGAAATTGGCTTAGCGGTTTTTTAATGGCAATCAAAAATCTAAGACAATCCTTATATATAATGAAAATTATGATAATTTCTGCAAAAATTTCAACAAAAGTTCAAAAAATCTTTTTTATCAATGTAATAAAATATATTATTTGGCAATCATTTGTTATACACAATTGAAAATTAGTTGAAGCGGATTTATTTTCGTGGATATAAGGAAAAAAGTCCATATGAGTGCAGGAATAGAAAATGTATGACTTTAAATCGGTTAAAAACTCAATAGCATTATTGAAACAATATTCAGGAGAATCAAATACCATATTTGATTACTAGCTGACCCACCAAACGCTGTTTTGTCATAAAAATGTTAGCCTTCGGATATACTATTCTGATTAGAAAAATTCTGTCACTTATAGAAAACTAAAAAGTGTTTAGAACTTAAAAAAAAAACACACAAAAAATTCGAAAAAATGAATGAAATATTTATTTGAATCGATAGTTTGAACCTTGCAATTTAATGTTTAAAGATAATTTCATACTAATGTTGACCGCGGCTGCGTCTCAGGTAGCCCATCCGCTGAGTCCAATTTTGGCATACTCTTTCGCACATATCGGCCGGTATTTTACGAATGAATGCATGGATGTTGGCTTCCAGTGCGTCAATCGAAGCGGGCTTGTCCCCCACAAAAAATAGTCGAATGGTGTCAAATCGCACCAAAAAAAAGTTTGTTATCATCGCTCGGTAGCGTTCACCATTGACAGTAACGCTGCGATTCGCATCATCTTTGAAGAAATATGGCCCAATAATGCCGCCGGCCTATAAACCGCACCAAACAGTGGCTTTTTCGGGATGCATTCACTCCAAATGCGGCAATTTTGCTTATTAACGTACCCATTCAACCAAAAATGAGCCTCATCGCTGAACACAATTTTTCGATAAAAAAGCGGATCCTCGGCCAGCTTTCCAAGAGCTCATTCACAAAAAATTCGGCGCTGTGGTAGGTCGGCTGGCTTTAGTTCTTGCACCACCTGTATCTTAAAAGGCTTTACGCCCAAATCTTTCCGCAAAATTTTCCACGTAGTGCTGTAACAAAGGCCTAACTGCTGGGAACGGCGCCGAATCGACATTTCGCGGTCTTCTGTCACACTAGCTGATACGGCCGCATTATTTTCTTCACTACGCACAGTGCGTAAACGTGTTGGTGGTTTAATGTCCAACAAAGTAAATTTGGTGCGAAATTTGGTCACAATCTTCCGAATAGACTGCTCAGAAGGTCGAGAATGCCGACCATAAAATGGAAGCAGCGCGCGATGAACATTTCGAACCGAGCACGAATTTTGATAGTAAAATTCAATAATTTGCAAGCGTTGTTCATTTGTAAGACGATCCATGGTTAAATTGCAAACCAAACTGAAGCTGTTTGACAGTGACACAAGGTACTAAACACACGTCAGCTGTCAAAACCAGTGTTGCCAAAACCAAACCAGCTAAAAAATCACCCGTTACAATATTCAGGAGTAATAAAGGCTATATACTGTGCAAAGTAGTTCTGCATGATTCCACGAGTTAGTACGACAAAATTTTGGCAGATGGCGCCACTGTTATTCAATGAACTTAATGCATGTCCTCAAATCATCAGTTTTATGGAATTTGACTTTGAAAACCAACGTGTCAACTATACAACAAAAACAACGAATGTTTTTACTTATTTTTTTAGTCTGGGAAGTGCGTGTGGACTACATGGGTCGCACTCATATTTTCTGGTTGGATGAATTCTTAAAAACCGCCTGTCAAAAATGTTCGGTTATGTGAAAAAGACTTCAATTTTACTCTTCATTTATCGGTTTTAGTCACAAAATTTAATCATTTAACTTCTCTACTGAGAATTAGTGAAGAATGTTATGTATAACGTGAGAAATTAGTCAGTTTTTACTTTTTCAGTTGCCAATTATTATTATTACTTTTGTTTATTGCGCAAGGTTCTAAGTGGTGCGATGAGCCATACATTTAAACTAGAAAATGCATTCAAAATTCAACGAAATATCGCCATTTTAATTGTGAATATGATGTCTGCGATATATAAATAAATAGTGATTTAATCATTGTGTCAGCGAATAAGCATATAAAAAATATTAAAACAACAAGAACATGACAAAAACGAAAAGGGAAAAGGAAGCAGTTTGTAGCAAATACAATTCATAAGAACAACAAAAAAAGTATTAATAATTCAACCTCTGCCATTATCAGAAACTTCCGCTTTCGGATATGTGACTAAATAATTTCATTTTCTTTTCATATTGCAATGCAGGAACACACCATGATAATTATCAGTGTGACCATAATGTTCTTTGTTTAATATCAATAAAGTGTTTATAGATTTATGAATGTGTTTTATTTAATTACGGTCTGCGATACATTTTGTCCAAAGGACAACGCTGTCTAAAGTCTACTTGCAAAGAGTAGAGTCAAGCAGTTTTTGTATTTGCATATTGCTATCAGAAATATGGTCACTTCAAATTAAATAATCCCCTGAAAGAAGATAGGTAGGTAGGTATGTCTCATACAAAAACAATCCAAAATTAAAAACAA